>JAPXFQ010001652.1:0-600000 GCA_028564705.1 Apricaphanius iberus
CTTCTTCTTCTTCTTCTGAGCGGAAGTGGAGTGTAAGGAGGGAGAAAGCGTCTCGAGTGAGTGTGTTTTTCTAAACTTTTCTAGTTATCGTCTGTCGTTTTATTTAGTGTTTGTGTTTAAGTTTTAAGTGTTTTGGTGGTTAGGAGGTAGTAGGCCAGCCTGAGCGGCGATCTTCGCCGGCGTCATGGCTGGCGCGGGTGGCTTCGCCACCCTCACCAGGAAGCACGGTGTTCGTGTTAGCACCGGCTTCCCGTGCAGCGTGGAGGAGGTTGCCTTGGCAGTAGGGGAAGTAGTGGGACACAGTTTTATTAAGTCCGCGGCACGGATGAACGGGGCTGTGGTTTTGTTTATTTCTAAGGTGGAGCTAGCAAATAAGCTAGTGGAGCAGGGCATAACCGTGGGGGGAGCTTTTGTACCGGTCGTCCCGTTGGCTCAACCAGCCACACGGGTCGTACTGTCAAACGTTCCTCCTTTCATCAGTGACGAATTTTTAAAGAGAGAGCTGTCCAGGCATGGGAAGATAGTCTCCCCGATTAAGAAGGTGTTGTCTGGGTGTAAGTCTCCTCTATTGAGCCATGTCGTGTCACACAGGCGCCAGGTTTTCATGATCCTGCCAAACAAATCAGAGGAGCTCAATTTGCAGCTCCGTGTAAAGGTGGAGGATTACGATTATATTCTTTTTGTCACCTCATCGGCCTTAAAGTGTTTTGGCTGTGGGGGGGAAGGACATATTTTAAGAATTTGTCCTAATAAAACAGTTCCAGGACCAGCTGGTGATGGGGCAAAATCTCCTGCCCCTTCTGTGAATGGTGAGGCTATCTCATGTGTAGCTGAAACTAGCAGGGAGGAACTCAGTCAAGTTACACAAGTTGCAGGGACTGAGTCAGGCTGCACAGGGAGTGAAGTGAGCCATAACCTGGAGGTAGCAGCTGAGAGTGAAAACACTTTAGTGTGTAAGGTAGCTGAAGCCCACAATGAAAAAGAAAAAGTGGAAACATCTTTTAACAATGTTGATTTTAAGTACATTGTGGTGCAAGAGGAGGAAATCAGTGGAGAAGCTACGGAGGAGAGTAGGGAGGTAGTGGAAGGTCAGAACAATAATAGTGGAAACACAGTGAAAGGGTCTGAGAATGGTGAGGAAGGGAAGAGAGATGAGCAGGAAGCCGATGAAGAGAGTGGTCATGCAAATGATGGTGTAAACCTGGTGAAGCCTGTAGAGGAGACGGAGCTAGAACTACCTGCTCCAGCTGGGAAAAGGAGTTCCAAAAAGCGTAATGTAACAGTAGAATGTGATACCGAAGAAAGTGCCGGAGCTAAAACAAGCAGACAAGTTGAGCCGTTGAATCCACAGTTGGATCAGTCTGAGGAAAGTGACTGTGAAAGCACTTTTTCAGACATAAGCGACATGTCGCTGAACCAGTCTTCTGAGACAAAAGAAAAATTGTATCCTGCTGCTGCTATTAAAAGTTTTCTGGTCGAGACCAAGAACATGAAAGGCCTGAACATTGAAACCTTCTTTCCTGATGTTAAGGCCTTTTGCAAGTCCGTAAAATGCCATGTGGCAAATAAGGCAAAAGTTGGGCTGACTAATCAGGAAGTATATAGACTGAAAAAACTGTTGACAAAAGTTAAAAAACGGCTTTAAAGCAATAAAAAAGATGGCTTTGAAATTAATTCTGAGATTATTTTTAATTGTTGTTTATGTGTTTCTAAATATTTTAGTCTCAATGAGTGCTTTTAAAGTCGGCTCCTTAAATGTAAATGGAGCAAGAGACCAGAAAAAGAGAGCAGTGCTTTTTGAGTCTATTAAACTGAAACACATAGATGTAATGTTTTTACAAGAAACTCACAGCGATACTAACAACCAAATTGAATGGAATAAAGAGTGGGGAGGAAGTGTGTTCTTAAACCATGGCTCATCAGCAAGAGCGGGGGTTTGCATTTTATTCTCTGAAACCTTTTTCCCCAACTCTGTAAAAGTGGAATCGCTGGTAGAGGGCAGAGCTCTGGCTGTAACGGCTATCTTTGATTGTTTCACTATTGTTTTTTTAAATATTTATGCTCCTAATGCAGGAGCAGAAAGGGTGCAGTTCTTTGAGGTCATAAGTGAAAGACTGAAAGTTCTAAATGTTACAGATAATTTATTTTTTGGTGGAGATTTTAACTGTACTGTTGATGACAGTCTAGATCGGAATCACACAGAGCCTCATTTAACATTGGTTCATGCTCTGAAGCGGCTGATCTGCAGTCATGGTCTGGTGGATGTTTGGAGAAGGATGCACACAGACTGCAGCCAGTACACATGGTCCCACCACAAAGAAGGTAGGATCTCTTTGGCTCGTTTAGATCGTTTTTATTGTTTTTCCCACCATTTTAATA
Organism: Apricaphanius iberus; assembly: GCA_028564705.1. Lineage (NCBI taxonomy): Eukaryota > Metazoa > Chordata > Actinopteri > Cyprinodontiformes > Aphaniidae > Apricaphanius > Apricaphanius iberus. The sequence goes on from JAPXFQ010001652.1 coordinate 2,380, forward strand.
TTTTTATTGTGTGTAGGATTTTACCTGTTGGTTTTACTGATCATGCCTTAGTGGAGTGTTCAGTTTCACAATTGCATGTGTCTCCCAAGAGCGCCTACTGGCATTTTAATTCTAATGTGACTGCTGATAAATGTTTTAGGGAGATTTTGGGCTTTTATTGGGCTGATTTTAGACAGAGGAAAGATGATTTTACGTCCCTGAGGCAGTGGTGGGATCATGGAAAAGTACAGATTAGGCAGCTCTGTCAGCAGTACAGTCTGGGTGTCACACGTGACATCACCAGATCTATTAGAGATCTGGAGATAGATGTAGTGGAGTATGAGCGGTTATGCGAATCTACAGGAAATCAAGGGCATTTTGAAGCCCTTAAGACTAAAAAAGCCACTTTGGCTAACCTGCTTGACACAAAAGTGCAGGGCGCTCTGGTTCGCTCTCGGGTAAAAAACATCTCCCAGATGGATGCCTCCTCCAGCTACTTCTTCGGACTGGAGAAGAAACGAGGGCAGAAAAAGTTTATTCGATGCCTTTTGTCTGATGAAGGACATGAACTCACGGAGCCGGCCAAGATACGAGAAAGAGCCGTCAGTTTTTATGCATCGCTTTTTAAAAGTGGTTGGGCAGACAACAGAGACTTACGAGAAGACTTTTTAACAGGAATGTTAAAAGTCTCAGATGGGACCAATTTAAAGCTGGCCGAACCTCTGTCAGCTAGTGAGCTTGGTGCTGCCCTGCGGACAATGCAGGGACAGAAAGCCCCTGGCATCGATGGCTTAACGGTGGAATTCTATAAAGCCTATTGGGACATCTTCTCTGAGGACTTGCTTGGTGTGCTCAATGAGAGTCTCACAGATGGTGTCCTGCCACTCTCCTGCCGTAGATCTGTCATCACTCTCCTGCCTAAGAAAGGAAACCTGCAGGACATGAAGAACTGGCGTCCAGTGTCACTTTTGTGCACAGACTATAAGATTTTATCGAAAGCCTTGGCCATGAGACTGCGGAGAGCAATGGAGGAGGTCATCCATCCTGACCAGACATACTGTGTGCCAGGCAGGTCTATGATAGATAATATCTACCTAATTCGCGATGTTTTGGAGGTCTCCAGTTCATTGGAGAATGGGTTTGGTCTGATTTCGCTGGATCAAGAAAAGGCTTTTGACCGCGTTGAACACTGCTTTCTATGGGAAACCATGGAAAGTTTTGGGTTCAATGCTGGCTTCATAGCCATGATCAAGGTGCTGTACAGTGACATCGAGAGTGTACTGAAAATTAATGGCAGTCTGTGTGCTCCTTTTAAGGTGCATAGAGGTGTTAGGCAGGGCTGTGCTCTGTCTGGTATGCTCTATGCGCTTTCCCTGGAACCCCTCCTCTGCAAGTTAAGGTCAACGATGAGTGGCCTGACATTGCCTGGTTTTAGTGGAAGAATTTGTTTGTCAGCTTACGCTGATGACGTCCTTGTTTTTATAAAAAACCAGAAAGACGTTGACGTCTTGAGTAGTGTTGTGGAGAAGTTTTTAAAAGTCTCCTCCGCAAGAGTGAACTGGAAAAAAAGTGATGCCCTCTTGACTGGAAGGTGGGAGGAGAACCCTCCTGTACTTCCCCAGCATTTAGAATGGAGGAAAGACGGGTTGAAATATCTAGGAATTTACTTGGGCAGTGAAAACATAATAAAAAAGAACTGGGATGGTGTTCTAGAGAGAATCTGTGAGAAAATGGCAAAGTGGCGGTGGGTACATCCACAGCTATCCTATAGGGGAAGGGTACTAGTGGCAAACAATCTGGTGGCCTCCCAGCTGTGGCACCGGGTGGTGTGCCTGGAACCACCGAACGGGTTGCTGGCTGGAATACAATCAAAAATAGTTGATTTTTTCTGGGATAGATTTCGCTGGGTACCCCAAGCCGTCCTTTTTCTGCCCCGTGAGGAGGGGGGTCAGGGCCTAGTCCACCTGGCCAGCAGAGCGGCCGCTTTCAGGTTACAATTTGTGAAGAGGTTTTTATTTGGTCCTAAAGATTTAGTGTGGAGGAGTGCAGCAAGTTGTGTGTTGAGGCGTCTGGGTGATCTGGATCTAGACTGCGAATGGTTTTTAACAGGTTTTAAATCTCCGTTTTTAAGCACCTTGCCCGGGTTTTATCAAAGTATTTTTAAGGCCTGTGCTCTTTTCAATTGGACCAGATGCGAGCACGGCTCCTTATTTTGGTTGCTGAAGGAGCCTCTAACGTTCAATGCAAGATTAGATATAAGCTGTCAATCACTACCTGGACTATCGAGAATCTTGTGTCGATCAAAGATTGTAAATCTTGGAAGACTGATCCAGGTGGCTGGAACTTTGCTCTCAGACGCCATCGCTTTAACCTCCTCTTTGGAAACCTCGTCTGTCAGACTATCGCAGAAAGCACTGGAACTTTGGAGAAAGAGGCTTTCTGAAAAAGAATGGGTGCTTTTAAGGAGATATAACAGAAATGAACTCGTGCCTGACCCATTGGATGAACCTCCAGATCTTTTTTTAACCCCTCCTTTTAAAGACACTGATGGTCCTCTGTTGTGGACCGGGGAGGAAAAAAAACAGTCCCTTCACAACTCTGAGAAACAGACTATATATAAAAACTGTGTAAAGGTACTGAACATGGACAAATTGAAGGGCAGGCTCCCGACAGTTTGGACCACCAAACTAAAAGAATGTGAGCCGCAATGGTTGACAATATATAGTCCTCCCCTGAAAAAAAGGACTGGAGATCTACAATGGAAGATACTCCATGGGGCGATTGCGACTAACTCCTTTTTGTCAAAGTTTAATGTAAATGTCTCAACCTCTTGCCCTTTTTGCAATTTACCTGAAAATGTCTTTCATGTTTTTACTGAATGTAAAAGGCTTAATTCCCTTTTTAAAGTTCTTAGCTGGATTTTTAACGTTTTTAGCATGGGGTTTTCCATGGAAGTATTTATTGGGGGTGTGAGGAAAAGTAAGAAGCACAGAGTTAGAAACAAGGTTTTAAATTTTCTAATTGGCGAGGCCAAGCTGGCTATTTATTTATCCAGGAGGGATAAGTTGCAAAAAGAGCAGGCTTACGAGGTCGTGACATTATGGAAAATCAATGTAAAAGCCAGGCTCCGACTTGAATACAATTACTATTCTGTGTGTCAAAACGTGGACGAATTTGAACAGAAGTGGTCGGAGAAAGGAATTCTTTGTAAAATTGTAGATGGAAAACTAGAGTTTGGCACCATTTTACAGTAATTGTATTACTGTTCTCTATTTTGAATCGTAAGAATGTGTGAATAAATGGTGTTTTAAAAATCAAAAATCTTCTTCTTCTTCTTCTTCTTCTTCTTCTTCTTCTTCTTCTTCTTCTTTTTTTTTTTTATTCTTCTTCTTCTTGTTTCTTAATGGGCTTTTTTTTTACTTTTTGTATGACACATAAAAACACAGAGATTAAATAATATATATATATATATATATATATATATTATATATATATATATATATATATATCTATAAATTTTAAACAGAAATATTAATATTCACCTGTTCATCGTCTTCAATCACAATTGGAGCGTCTATGTGTGATATAGAGACATGCAATTGCATTTAGTTATTATATATATAATATATTTATATAATTATATAATATTAATATATTATATATATAGTGAATTATATGTAATACATCAACCCTGTTACCTGGTCTGCTTTCAGGTATTTAGTCTGCTTTCAGGTATAATTTGTTCGGCGACGGGCAATCCCTGGGTTGTTGTATGTAATTTCTAGAGCGTCCAGTAATATCGTACCAGTCTTAAAAAGAAAAGAAAAAAAAAAAAACAGATATGAAAATTGTTTTTTTTTCCTCATTGTGTAAAAAAACAAAAAAAAAAAAAACAAAACGAGTTTCCAGCGTTAAAACGAGTTGGTCTTATAACACTGCTAAAAGCAGGGGGTCTGATCGGAACAGACAACCCGCAGGTCACACCCTGCTTTTCCCCCATCAGGCGAACATCCGTATAGAATTTCACCTTACCATTTGTTGTGCTCAACCAACAAACACATAACCATCTGTTGTGCTCAACCAACAAACACCCGTATAGAGCTTCACATAAATATTTTTTGTTTGTTTTTTTGAGTGGCTGCTGTCGATCAGACACACTCTCAACACCCCATCTGACAAAAACAGTCGTAGAGGAAGAATGGAGCTGTCACACGGAGACGCCAGTTTTTTTTATAGAAACGGGATGGGGCGCATTCTTATAACCATTCACTGTTGTACGTAAAGAAGATTGAACGAATCCGACCAGTAGACCTTGATTTCTTTTTTTGTATTTTTAAAGCAGAGTTTTGCATGCTCTAACCATTTTCTTTTTTTGAGAACAACATAACATAACAACATAACATAAATGCTCTTTATAATTCTACTTTCTCTGCAGATGTGCGTAGCAAATCATTTTTTTGAGTTTAGAGAAAGTCTAATTCTATGTTTTAATTTAAGTGTCAAGTAGAGAATCGTGCGCACACTGAGGAAGCGCGCTTTTCAAAATAAACCACATAGAAATGTTTTTTTTCACCATAGATAACACACAAAAAGTAGTTGATTTAGTATTTAAAACCCTAAAGGGATGCGTTTAAAGTTATTTTCAAAGTTGTTTTTAAAGGTATTAATAGTTTAATCATCACCATGCATTGGTAGATGTGTTTAAAGTTGCTTAAACTTTAGAGTTTAAACAAAGTTTAATTATCATGCATTGGGGGAATTTAGTATTTTGAGTCTATTGTTTAGAATAAAATAGACGCGCTATGAGCAGGAGGGAATTTATTTACAATTGTCATGCATTGAGGAACTTTTGCTTAAAGTTAAGATTAAAAAATAAAACATGCTATATGTAGGGAATTTGTTTAAAGTTACTTAGAGTTTAGAAATTTTATTTTAAGGATAGATGGGTTGTCACCTTTTTTAGGCCGATCACAGATGAATCACAACACTGTCCGACTGGCTCTGTCTCTTTTCTAAAAGAAAAGAGTCCCGATGGTTCTTTTTCTCTATTTAAAAGCAGAAAATCATCGACTCCACCTTTCCTAGCAAAACCACGCCTCAATACCAGTTTGACGAGTGTTTGACATAAAGTTTTTGCCCTGGGGGTGAACCCTAACCCCCCCCCTTCCTCCTCTGGAAGTCCCCCTCCCTCTCCCACCTGTTAACCCCCTCTCAATACCAGTTTGATGAGTGTTTGACATAAAGTTTTTGCCCTGGGGGTGAACCCTAACCCCCCTTCCTCTCAATACCAGTTTGACGAACGTTTGACATAAAGTTTTTGCCCGGGGGGTGAACCCTATTGCCCGGGGGGTGAACCATAACCCCCCTTCCTCCTCCTAACCCCCCTTCCTCCTATGGAAGTCCCCCTCCCTCTGGAAGTCCCCCTCCCTCTCCCACCTGTTAACCCCCCCTCATGCAGCAGTTTGACGAGTGTTTGACATAAAGTTTTTGCCCTGGGGGTGAACCCTAACCCCCCCTTCCTCCTCTGGAAGTCCCCCTCCCTCTCCCCCACTTTGACCACCCCTCATGCTGACCTTTGACCCCTCCCTCTCCCCCTCTTTGACCCCCCTTCCTCCTCCGGAAGCCCCCCCCTCTCCATTTTTGATCATCTACTCATGCTGACCTTTAATCCATCGATCAAATCTCACATTCCTGAGTGACACAATATGGGGCTATATTCTTCTATCCTCTCACTTTGCCCCAACAGTTGACTCATTCTCATTGTACCATGCAAAGATATTTTTTTGTCCTTTATCTTCCAGATTTAGACGTAGCTAAGAGAGTTGCACCATATGCAAACAGCTGGATGTGATCTGCCTGCTTCACCTTTACAAGATGTCCCTGCTGAACACCATCTGTTAAAATATCTATACTCTGCCAGCTTTGAATCAGGGTGGGATGGAGATGTGAAGATTGTAAGCAAGTGCAGTGTGGTGTCAAAATGTACCTGTCATTAAATTAGGGGCTGTAGCATTGCAGATTAACTTTATTATAAATGTTTATGATAAAATATTTTTCTACAAAGTTTCATTTCACACAAACTCCAGTCCACTGCACTAAAGGTTCTGTATTATTTTCTTATATTCTTTTTTACTAACCAGTATAATGTGTAGTTGTCTCATTCCATATGTTGCATTGCTGTAAAGAGTATACATGAACAACAGGTTAAAAAAGCCTTTTACACATACATTACATGCTGAAAATGAACTCCAAAAACTGTTGTTCCTTCCTTCCTTCCGTCCTTCCTTCCTTCCTTCCTTCCTTCCTTCCTTCCTTCCTTCCTTCGAGCTACTATCCACTTTGTTTTAAGAAAATAGTCAATCTTATCTATTCATGGTGTATGTGTTTTGAACCCGAGTTAATTTTAAGGTCTTAAAGCAGTTTTGAAGGTTGCATATTGGACAATTTCATAAAAAGCTACTTTAAAAAAATACATCCACAGGGCTTTAGAGGGGTGCAGAATTAAAGTACATTTTCTTAAAAATTTAAATGGTAAATTTAAAACGGGAACGACAATGACATTATGTTTATATTTACCAGCCAGTAGTGGCCGCGGGATGACGGTTGACGGATACAGTCTTTCTATGACCCGACTACATGGTCAGCACAGCTCGGCTGGGACTAAGAAGATTGGTGGAGTTAGCAAGTCAAGCAGCTACTTTAGAGTAAGAGTAGTTTTAGGTCTACACCAGATGGACCCAAATTAAACATTTCCACAGCATCAAACACACACGGAGATTATGACTTTCCTTCTGGATCAGTAAGCTAACTCACCTGCTAACTTGGCTAACGTTAGCTGTCAGTTAAACTCCTCTAAAATACATTCCTCACTGGGCACAGTTTAGGTTGGTCACTGAGCATATCAGCGGCAAACCAAGCAACCCAACAGTTGGAATTACATTTTTATTGTTGTAGCTACAACCTTGACAAACTAGAAATCGCTATCATGCTCATGTTTTATATTGAACCTTTAATCAGTGTCAACTGGCCTCTTACTGCAAAAATTATAGTTTTTAACACTAGAACTACAACCCTTGGGGAAATGTATTTAAATTCCCTAAGGTCATACACAGCTCAAGGAAGGTCTGTTAGTGCTCTTGGTCTAGACCAAATTGCTTTTACTTTTTTCGCTGTAGTTCCTATTCACACTGAAAGTAAATGCAGAGGAACCAGAGTTTCTCATTTAAAAGACACATATGCTAAGGTTCTTGACCCATTGTACAGTTAAACCTGTAGGTGGGGCAAAACTTAAACAAGGAAGCCATTTAAAGATAGGTCTATATAAAAAAGACGAGTGGTGTTCTTATGGTGTTTCTGTTGTCATGGTTAAAGTTGCAGTCCATAGTGAGAGAGATTTTTTGAATCCCACTACCAAGGCCCTTTCCAAAGCACCCTTCCTCCCATCCTCCCTCCAGCCCCACCTTAACAGTTCTGCAGCACCCGCATCAACCCTGGTGTCACAGCGGGTCAAAGAGCAAAGCAGCAAGCTCTATCGAGCATCATCTGATTGCACTTTGTTATGCATATTTCAGAAGTGAATGAGTTCTCCAGACGGTCTATTCCAATGTAGTGACTGTAAACAGGTTTGTGCAATGTGCGTGGAAGTTGACTGCAAGCAAACAAGGCAGAAACTCGAATTCTACTGGTTAAAAAAATTGATAGTTAATTGGTCAGCTCCGTCCTGTTCTTCTGCTGCTTTGGATTGTTGCTCTGATGACCTTTAAGAGAACCCAAGAAGCTGGAGGGCTTCTGGTTTCACACCTGGTCAGCAAAGCCTTAAACAAGAGCTTGCAAGTAATTAAAATTACTTACATACTCAGCTTTAGGTTTTTTTTCAGTACACTTCATTTTAGTCCTGTGCTTGGTCCAGGAAACTGTCTCCCAGTGATATATTCATAAGGGGTGAACCTTGTTCTTTAGGGGTGAACCCTGTTCCCTGATTTAAGGAGCTCCGGATGGACATCAGTCGTAATGGTAATGCATCCACCTGATTGATTTTTCTCTGTGCACAATTTTTTGCCAATTTGGTTTTTAAGTTATGGTTATTCTTTTTACTTTTACTTTGGACTGGGGATGGTAAATAAGCTAGGTGTATTGAAACAACTTTTTTTTGGTTTATTCTTTATTGTATTAAGTTATTATGCAGACTGTCAATTTAAAATTATTATCAAATTATCAGAGATCAACAAGAATTAATAGACTGATTAAAAAAATATAAGGTTCATCTGCAGACGAATCAAATGCCTGGATGCTGCACGGCAGTGTTTAGACAGCAGAGCACCTCCACCTACTCCGATGGTAGTGTTTTCATCACACCTGCAGTAATAAGGTTTCTGGTGCTCACAGTAGCCGCTAAAGACAATCTGCTGTTGCTTATGGAAAAGTAACCAGCCATAATTATTTCCTATCTTTGGCTGGGTACCAGTATTGGGCATATTACGGTACAATAAAAAAGTTATTAGTTATGGTTACAATTTTCTTTTTCCCCCAAAAATTCTAAACTTTGACAGGTTTTACTCAAAATGCAAAACATAAACACTAAAGTATCGACATACTCCCGCCGTGTCAACTCTGCCCTTTTCTGACCTTGTTTGTGTAATCTTTTGTACTTTTTGTCTTTACTGTTGCAGCCTTGAAGCTAATTTGTAATCCACAGCAAAATGTAGAAACACAGGGGCACTCAAATAACTAAATAGAGAAATAGATAACTAATCTTGTTATTCTGTGAATGGGTTTTACATTCTGCTGACTTTACAATCAGCTGACATTCTTCATGGTGGATTTAATAATCCGAGAAGTGCACATTTAACTGGATTAAACCCTTGAAGCATCATAAAACTGAGACTTGTGAACTGAAACAAGTGTGTGACTGTTTGTATAACTCACTTTTTTGTGGGAATTTATAAAGGACAAATGTAATGAGAAGAGAAAGCAGAGCTCACAAAAATGTAATATAAACTGTTAGACTTCTTGAGAATGGTTGAGATATGTTAAAGCTGTCTTCATATATTAAAAAACGTTTTTTTTTCTTGTGAATTCACCCCTTATTTTAGTGATTTTCTACAATTGAATATTGTGATTACAACACTTCTGTTTATGCATTTACTTATCCTTGAGCTTCTCTCTAAACAAGTATCATTAACCTGTTCAAATGAAATCCTACAAGCCTCATAACTATGGAATGTGTTCAAAATTAAATAGAAAATAAAACATTATGAAATAAATATCAGCTTGAATTAATATGAAATAAAAATTTAATGTGACAATGACATTTTTAAAAACTGAATTTAGTTCAAATGCAACGCCTATTTTTTGAAATATTTTTCATATTTTTTTATTTTAGATTATACATTTGTATAATATATATATTTAATTAAATATTTATTTCAATGCAATTTATTTAATAATAATATAAAATCTCAAGACAATTTTATTTAATTCCATCAGTTTTTATTCCAATCTCTTTTTTCCTAAAGTCAGGTTTTATATAGTAATGGGGTTTTTCATAATGGTATTTATTTCAAAGACCCATTTAACAACTGAAGTTGTCCGTCAGCCAATCAGAATAAGCGGTTGAGACCCAGACGCTGATTGGCTGGAGCTAACATTAGTCTTCCTGTTTAGCCATTGTTGTCTCTGTGTGCAGCTGGCTGAACCGCTAGCAGCATGCCAGGTAAAGGGTCAGAGCTGCAGGAACTTTGTTCAGCTCTGGTTGCTCTATCAGGTCATACTGAGAGGAATAACTTGTCATTAACCGTTTCAGAGTCCCATCTTGAGTCGTCTGGATGATATAATCTGAAATGATCCTAGGTTCAGCTCTCAGCTGTTTGACAATAGCACCGGAGTAATGATGCATTCAGACCAAGGGCTTTGTCAGCGTCAGACAAAGCTCACAAAGCATCTAGTTTGACGCTTCTATGTTGAAGCTTGCAAAGTCTGCCACTTCTGAGCAAAAAAGAGCGCATGGGCGGGGCTTCTTCTCTTGACGGACATTCTGAACTATGGCGGATTGAATTGAGAGAGTGCCTTGGCTTTATTTGCTAAATAAAGCTAGACAACGTCGACTTCGGCTACATCAGCGCCGTTTGTGGATACATCCTATTCTACGGATGCGTTCGAAAGTTTAACCATTTGCTTCAGGAGATACGTATGGATGAGGTTCGCTTTCAGCGGTACTTCCGTCTTTCCCGCGCCCAATTGTACGACCTCCTGGGCCGCATCGGAGCTCGAATCGCCTACCACGACACCAACTACAGGCGCTCTGTTCCTCCCGAAGAGCGCCTGTCCATCTGTCTTCGGTAAGTGTTATTTATGATTTTTTTAAATCTGCGTTTTCTAGACTTAAAATGTAGGTTTTTCCTGCTCCCGCTACATTCAAAATACGTGTAGTGACATCACTACAATTATAAGCTCTGATTGGTTTACGCGCCGCTTCAGGGCCGTCAGCACCATGAAAAGTTCAACTAGCTGAACTTCTGCGTTGCTGTCTTTCTGAGCTTTGAAGCTTGAAAAGCAGGAAAAGCTTGAAAAGTTGACGGAGCCAAAGCTCACAAAGCGCCGCAGAGCCCGTGATGCTCCTCCAACGGCCTCTGCCATAGACTTAACATGTAATCTTGACGTTGCGGACGCTGACAAAGCCCTTGGTCTGAATGCAGCATTATGCTGCAATCTTTTCTGTTCTGTCTAGCACGACTAGGACGAGACAGAAGAGGAAGCCCTGGTTGGTTGTTAGCTACAGTCAGGTAAAGTGAGATTATATAAACGTGTTTTGTGTTATTTCTGAAATGTTTTAATGATCATACCACACAGCTAATCTGAGTATCTTTCCCCAGCCTAATCACGGGCATGGTGCCCTGAGCAGCTTTACACCTAGAACACTGGAGCAACACTGGCTGGTTGGATTTAGACAGCCGAATTACAAAATTGATCAAATATTCTGCCAGTATTATAAGAATTATAAAGCCATACATGAAATCCTAAGGGCATTAAATTCAATAACAGTATAAAACGACTTCAGCCGGTCCTCGCCATTTTCCTCCTGCAGCAAGATCATGTTTAAGCTCCAACCAAGCATCCAGGTCCCAACAGCTTATTCTGATTGGCTGGCCAAGACATTTGGCTAAATGGCATTTTGAAATAAATACACCGTTATGAAAAAAGAGATTTTTAAATAAAAACGATTACATTAAATAAAAAAACTCAAAATAAATTATAGTATGAAAAAAATCGCAGTGGAATAAATATTTAATTAGATATACATAACATAATACAAATATATAATCTAAAATTAAAATGTAATGAATAATATTTCAAAATATTCGGAATTGCATTTTAACTGAATTCCTTGTTGGACTATTTCATTGTCAGAATCTATATTAACTTAATATTAATTCATGCTGATATTTATTACCTAATGTTTTATTTATTTATTTAATTTTGGACATTTGGGTATTCCATACATAACTACCAAGCTAATGAGAGAAGAATTAGCCTAATCATATATTAATTTTTTTAATTTTTTTATCGTCTACCAGTCCACTACTCTCAATTCCTAGGTCAGATCTCATATTTTTAATTTGATTTAGTATTAAATACTAATAAGGTCCTTATAGTGGAGGATTTCAATGTTTATGTGGACACTGAAAGCGATACACTAAATGCAACCTTTAATGCTGCAATTGGCTTAGCTCAGGGAGTACAGGGACCCACCCACTCAGGTCAACACACATTGTACCTTGCACAGACATGTGGTGTGGTGTGTGAGGGAAGTATATTTCACTATAGTAAACTTTAACAGACATTCATTTCTTGAAGTTATGGACACGAAATTGAGATAACCAAAAGGAAGAAAGAAAGAAAGAAGATGAAGAAGAGAAACAGGACAGGTAGGAGTGAGAACACACGATACAAGATAGGGAGGCAAACAAAGAGCACAAGAAAACATCCCAGTCTTCCACTTCTGTTGGATGGCAGAGAAGTGGGAAAAACAAAACAAACAAAAAAAACATTAGAACAAGATTAACAATACAACGCTAATGTTGGCGGTTAAGCTCTTTGTACCAACTATCTGTTGAAGATAACCTCAGCTCAAGAATATGTCTGTACACACCAATGTCCCCACACCAATGTGTGTGTGAGCATGCAGGTGTAAACAAGGTTTCCCCGTGCAAGTGATTCATAGCTGGTGTAAGGAGCCATCAATCTGTCCTACAGGAATTGACGCAGACATGAAGGAGGTCGGAGATGTTTTCGTCCAGAGCTCCCCAGAGTGCAATGCAGACCAATGCATTGGTCTGCATTGTACGAAATCCTATGTCAGAAACCAAGCAGAGCCGTTTTCAATGCAAGCTTCCAATTCTAATGAATTCAAGTGCAATGTAATTGTTTAACCACTTCGGGCACTAAACTAATAGTTTTTGGTACAAAATTAATATTTTCACAAAAATGTAATAAAATACATAAAATAATGACCAGACATGTATATAGTGCTATTATAGACTAATTGATACAGTATATCACCAAAAAAGTTGATTTTGGGGTTAGTTGCACTTTAAAGATACCTGGAATACATATCCAGTCTACTTAAATGTTAAAAAGGCTTGCCATACTTCCATCAATGCAGGATGACTGTTGTCAGGGGTGATATCTGAGCCAGTGGCAATGCCTGCTTCAAATTAAATTTCAGTGTAAAGTTGTAAATTGAAGAGGACACTCAACTATTGGCTTTTGGTACACAATTAAAATTGTTTTACCAAAATGTACTAAAATTGCAAAAATAATGACAGAAAATGTACATAACACTATTAGATACTCATTTATACAGTTTATAAATAAATTTGAAAAAAGCTGATTGGGGGAGAGTTGTATTTCTCATTGAAACTTTTGACCTGATAGGAATGTATGTATAATTGTACTGAAATTACTTTTTTATAAAGTGCTTTGAGATTACACCTGCTATCAGTTGCTGTTATATACATAAAGTCTATTCATTTGAAACTATGCATCTAATGCATGTCACCCAGCAATCATTTAATAAATAGATTTTCCTTTTAATCTCTTTGCGCTCATCTATGATTAAATACTTGTCATGCTGCCCTAATCGACCACTCTCCTCATCATCATCTGCACCTGTGTGGTCCTTTCTGAACCTCCTCACCTCCTATTGTTTGCACCTGTGTTCACTTCCTATTGTTTTCACCTGTTCCTCCTTGTCTCCCCTTACTTAAGATCCAGCGAGAGCTTCAGTCCTCGTTGGATCATTGTTATGCACTTAGTGTATATTTTCTCGCCTTATGTTGCTGCTCATTATTTAAAGATCACCTTACCTGGTACTCTGCTTCTGCGCCTGGGTCCTTCGTCATCCATGAAGCATAAACGCATGACAATACTGTTTTTATCAAACCTAAACTGGTCAACAAAAGTCTTGGAAAAGGTAGTTTTTGATGCACTTCTTTTCTGTGGTCTGGAAAAATAACTAAATTAAAGATAATTTTCAATCTTAGGAACTACTTAGTTAAACGAAAATAAAACCTTTCCCTGTTCAATTTTTGGCTTTTATAATTATTGATTTAATAAATTAGATTGTATTTAATTAAATTACAGCTGGATTGGATTAAATAAACAGGCTTAGATTGGAACAGAATTTTGTTCCTAACTTGACTAATATTGAACTTGTTTACTTTTACTGTGTCCTGAGTCCTGAGATGACTTTTTGTATTAATTTGGGGATGGGTTAAACATTTATAGGACTCTGCAGAAAGTTCCATATTTACTGAGCAGTGGTTTTAACCTAAATTGAACATTTGAGATTGCAAAGCATGTCCTTTCCAACATGACTAGATACAATACGATAATGTTCCCTCCTAGGCGCATGAAAGAAGGTTCTCATAGGTCCTTCATAGTAGCTGTTGGACTCTAAAACAATCACTTCTACCAAGAAGCTTAATAAATGTGTACATCTCTGCTGTAATTTGCGTTGTTTTTCTTACTTCAAAATACATTTATGCCACAGTTATTTTACTTTGTTTGCACAGATTTTAGTTTTATTTCTTGTAAACAGTATTCTTTAATGGACATGCACATGAACATTCTGTAAATATTTTTAAATTATAGTGCTCAGTTGTAGATATTATGTGATGTGTCTAATGTGTCAATTACCTGTCACTTTGCTGAGGTTACAGCGGAATTTCCACTGTAATAAAGAATGATTCTATCCTATCAGTGTTAGTCAGACAAGTGACCTGCCTAGCGACAAGTACCCTCTGGTGCCATCTTGAGTGTAAGCATCTTGCGTTGCTAGGAGAAGCTGCAGTAGATCTACTGAAGAAGCCGAAATTGAAGAAGCACACTCGAGTCGCAAGCATGGATAAAAAAAGAAGGATCAACAGATCCATTACAGGGATAAACTTGTGAAGCTTTTGTGAAGCTTAGGATAGATATTTTCAGAAATTATCCACAATCGATAATAGATCTAATAGGACCTAAAAGAAAACAAATAGAGCTCAGACATTTTATTACTGCCTCCAACTACCATGTTGGACATATAAAACTATCTTATGTTTGGGATCAGCACATACAGTACACATGTCCACAGTTCAAAAATTACAAATCACTGGAGGCATACAGACATTTAACATATGGATGAGTACAAGATCTGCTCACATTTTAACCACAGGACTGCAACAACACAGTCATCTCTGCCAAGGTAAGCTAAGTTTGGTTCAAGTTGTTTTGTAGTTGGACATGGCAATGGTTAGCATTTTTGATATGATGTCCTTCACTTCTCTAACCATGGGCATGAATGAGACACAGGCATCAAGTTATTGGGTTAAAAAAAAATACTGTTTATCATCATTCGTGCAGTCTTATTTTTAAAACCATTTAAACATTGTCCTGTGATGGACTGGCAACCTGTCCAGGGTGTACCCCGCTTCTTGCTGGAGATAGGCACCATTCCCCCCGTGACCCTTAAAAGATAAGATATTCTATGTTAGGAGCTATACCATTGGCTGAAAGCGAACGGCTGTCTAAGTGATTAATTTGATTAACAGGTTTCTCAGCCAATGGTGACATTAATTGTCCGTCCACGTTAGGTGAGTCTCAAAACTCACCACATAGAATTCTCTCACAAATGCAGAGAGGTTCACAAATGAGAAGTGGTGGGTTCATGCACATTCAAGAATTTGTATGATCTATGAGTATATATTTGGAGCTTTTTTCAAATTTATATTTGTGAAACAGCTTGTGTGCATTTATGAAACAGATCGTGTGCCTTTTTGAAACAGATCGTGTGGGTTTGTGAACCTCATCATGTGCGTTTTTGAAACAGATTGCGTGCGTTTGTGAAACAGATCGTGTGCATTTCTGAATTTATATTAAAAGTGTTTCTGAAAATTATATTTGTGAACCTCCGCGTGTGCATTTGTGAAACAGACCATGTGCATTTCCGAATGAGCATATACATTTGTGAAAAACCCTGCTTGACTTTATTAATAATGAGACAACAAAACAAAACAAAAAACAAGATGGTGAAAGTTGTTACTTGTCCACCATGTGACCTCAGCATTTTTTTTGGTTACATTTTGGTGGTCTTTCAATTATTTCCATTACAAAAATGTGATGCCGATATTTGCTTTAGTATTTTGGCGGCTCGGACACAACAGCTGATTGTGCACCTCTCCCAGAGTGGGGACAGTGACCTTGGCTGGGTGCGTCTCAGATCGGGTTTGTTGGTCGGTCAGGGTTTGAGAACGTTTTTTTGTTTTTTTTAAGTCTCTTGATAGAGATCTTCATTCAAACTTCTAATGAGGACGAGCAGATAGCAACGTAACCGCATATTCAAAAATCAGTAAAGGTGGTTGGTACACATCAGCTCACGCAGAAGGAAACGGGGCATTCCATATCTTGGCCCCCATACACTAGGACCCGTGCCCATATATTTTAGACATGCTATTTATGGTTAAATGTTATATGAAGCAGACAATATTTTTCAATGATTCAGCATCATTTCATTCATTTTCAGCAATATTTTGATGGTAAATCTACACTCTGTCTCTTCAAACTAATTAGCACCATTGGTTTAAACCAATAAACAATGCAAGGAAAAAATAAATTCTTTGGAGGAAGTAATGTTTTATTTAAAAATTTGCTGGATAATAAATCAATAGCCTTTGAAAAATGTATTCTATTTATAGATTAGTCACAGAAGTGATTGATGAATTTCAGTATTTTGATGCATTAAGGCGGTTTTAAACATGGCTAATAAGATCAGTTTTCTGTGTTTAAACAATCTATTTTAAAGCTATATCTATTGTTATTGTCTATTGGCTTATTTAACACAAACCAAGTTTTCTGCCTTTCTGCATCACCTCCCTCTTCTTTCAAAGTTCACTATTTCTCTCTGCTTAGCCAGCTGAGCTCTGGTGTAAAAGTAAATTTAAAACGAAGTCAAACAAAGTGACTTAAAAGTTGCCATGTTGTCAAAAAAAAATAATCTGTCTCCTTGCTTTTACACCTCCACAACCTCGCCACCACCTCCACAGGCCAGCACCTGAGGCTTTCTGTTTTTTCTTGTTTGTCTCAGAAATAAACAACACCTCCCACACACATATGCATAAAGACACGCGCACACACACACACACACACACACATGGATAACCTGCTTGTATACAGTTATTCTCCTAAATTATCTTTTTCATTAGGAAACCTCTTTTTTTATAGATCCAAGGTTATTACTTTGTGTGTAGATAATCTTTTGATTTCTCCTGGCTTATCTCATTAGGGCTATTTATTTTTTAGGCAAAAGGATAATAACTTTTACTCACTGGTGCTTCAGACTGTAATGATCTCTTCACTATTTTACAATCCCACGTTGCTCACTAAAATAAAAAGCAATCATATTTTTTATCTCTTGACGAAAATATTGTTACTTCAGTTTTTTGTTTGATTATTAGCATTAGTTCATAAAAGATTTGTAGAATCTTTTATAAGTTATGCTGATCTAAAAAGTCAAACAGTCACACCACTTATAACTACATAATGTAAAACCTGGTTGTTATTCCTCTGTTAAGTGAAAGCTGCTCTGTTTAAAGATCCTGATCAAACAGGTGGCATTGGATATCTGAAAATTCAAGTCATGGATGCAGAATGAGTCCACTCTAGTTGGGAGACACTAACAGAAAGCAGATGACTTTCAGCTATCAGTTTTCCATCATCAGCTGCTATAAGTGCTTGAGTAAATATATTTGAGCTAAACTGTCAAAACAAACCATGTGTGCATTCCCTGGACATGGAACAAGAAACTGTTTTATGCTTCTGAAATGTAATTTTCTGTTGGCAGTATAATGTTTTCCAAATGAGCAGTTGGCATTTATCTCGGCCCATGGGGACATGAACTGCTTGAAATATTATACATGTTTTAATCAGCAGTTGGGAAACTCCAAAACAAAGGCCATTAGAGTTTTTCTCTTTAGCTAGGTAGTTTTCACAGCTGTCATGGCCATAGGATGCCCATATTTTACAGATATTGTGATCATAAATGTAGCAGAATAAATTGTGGGGGCAAAAATTCTCTGGCACCACCAGGTCACCTACTCAACAAACGACAGTGTGGACAGTGTTGAGTGTGGACAAGGACAACAAATGTTTTCTAAAGTGATGTATATGTTTGGCAGCTAGTGTACAGACATGCCTGAAGCAAAACTGTCTAAAAAACTTGGGGAGACTGTGGTGTCTCCTGTGATGTGACACAGACACGCTTGCTTATTAGGCTTCCCACTGGCAATGTCAGCAGCTTCAATCACTCCATTGCTTCTTCCTGTTTGAGAACAGAGGGCTGTAAAGGCAGCAACTAACCTTATCTGACATGTCTTTTTCTCTGACAAAATCATTTAAAACAGCATACTTGTGTGTTCAAATAAGTTGCAGATCAACACAAGTTGAAAAAATAGGTCTTCCTTTCGGAGTAATGATTTATCAATCAATCAAACTTTATTTGTAAAACTTCTTTCTTACAACGGAGTATACTACAAAGTGCAACATACAGTGATACTGATGCAATTCAAAGGTTTTAAAAGAACGTGTATAGTTTTATGTAATGCCATTTGGTTGCCATATACTGCATAAAAGAATGATTTACAGAGCCTGTAGACTGCAATATGTACCAAGTGATTATCCAACTGCACAACCCATCCAGCTGGCATTCATTTGACAATTTCTAACCTAAAAACCTATAATCTAAAAACTGTAAGAAAATTTAGATTTTTAACAACAATATAGGCAGGTCAATAGTTTAAGATAATATTTTTCGACATGAGAGTATTTGGGGAAAAATGTATCATTATCACAATTTAGCTACACTAAGAAGGAGAATTATTATTAATGCTTGAGTATAAGTAAATGTTTTTGAAAGAAGTTGTGATGATTCAGATTTTATTTCTTTACAATTTTGTATTAAGTTGGTGATTAATAAGCCCATCCATTTCTCCTTATTGGGGATGGTGTTTATGTCTAGCAGTCATTTGACAGGGTACATCCTGGACGAACGGTGAACTCCTTTACTGCACAGTTTTGGAAATCACAAGATAACAATACTACATGCAGGGATTTATTTCTAAATGTAATTTGGAGAGATCAATTGATCTGAGACGAATATTTTCGAACTGTGGGAAGAAGACGGAGTACTGAGAAAGAACAGACATATGTAGACTACTATGAAAACAGGTAAGTTTCATGCAGAAATCAAACCCGAACTTTGCTGCAGGGCAACCATGCAAACAGTTGTGCCAATGTGTCGCGTCAGCAGTAATTCAGTTAATAAATACCGTTTTTCAAGCATGCAGAAATTAAGCAAACTTTTTTTTTTATAAATTAAGATAAAATGTAGTTGGACTATGGGTTTGATCTGTTGTTCTGTAACATTAGATCTGACTAAAATGCTGTTTTATAGGGACACAGGATTATCACAACATAAATAATTAGTGACTGCAATGCTTTACTAGTTATAGCAAGCCCCACTGTGTACATTTTTAATGGTTAAAATATTAAATATTTCTGTTAGGTATATATAACTTGCTGAAATAACAGTTCAAATTGCATGTACTTTCATGCATGTTTATTTAGGTTTTAAGGATTTAGTATGGTTATTACTAGTGCTATACCGCTGAGAACGAAAGCAGTGCTAAAAATCACAGTCCAGAGGCAAATGAGCAGGCAGACAAAGAGGAAAATTAAAGTATTTTTAGAAGTGAATGGAACTTGAATTAACACAAGAACAATGGAAGGCTAAAAGAACAACATTCTTGGTGCAGACAAAAACACAGACAAGTATCTGACAAAGGGCAACCGAAAACCCAGGATTAAACATCGTGTGGAGAATAAGGAGTTAAGTGGCACGATTAGTAACGAATTAGGCTGGTTGGCCTAAAAATAAATTGTCTGAAGACATAAAGTTGCACAAACCATGAAGACAAATATAGGCCAAAATATAACACAACTGAAAATAGATTTCAAAAGGCCGATTCAACAAACATTTTAATTGTAAGTCTAAAGGTTCAAATATTGTACAGAATAAATGCATATGCAAAACTGTATTGTTAATTGATGCAATTATTACTTATGTTTTCAGTAACTTTTAATGTCTCTGTAATTCAGAAACTTTTAAAGCTTTTAATAGAGTCAGTTATTCATTCATAAATGTATTCATCCATTCATAGCTGTTGTCATGCATATGAGTCCCATTGGGATGCAATGTCTCATTTTCAAGAGACAAATCCTTCAACCTATTATACAATTAGTGATTTCCAATATTATCGGCCTACAGTCATCGGATGATATTTGCATTAAAATGTAATATCAGAAATTATGAGTATTAGTTTTAACTTTAATACTTTCATACCATATACATAGCAGGATGCTTTGTACCTGCAGGACAAATCTGTTTTTTTATGGACACCATTCAATATACATATACATAGTTGGAAAGTTATGAATCTTGAGATTCCTAAAATGTAAGCCAATCAAGGATATAGTTATTAAAGAAGAAAAGGCAAGCGCCTTTGTCAAACTGCCATGTGTAGCCTCATACCAGTGCCATCTTGAACAACAACTTTTTTTTTTTCATCCACAAGGGTCCAGGTAATGTCTTCCAATAAAATAGATAGTCCACAACAAGGCTGACATCATCAATCCGACATAATTTTTTCTCTGAAAACCTTTGTAAATTCTTTGCTTGCAAGCATTTCATAATAGCTTTGTTAGCATTTTCAGATTTGCCGCTTCATATGCCTGGAAGTGCTTCTTTTTGATTGACATCTTACTTAGTCCGTCTTCTAGGCATCGTGTGGAGTAGTGGATAGAACCGCTGCCCCATGTACAGAGGCCTCGGCCCTGAAACTGATACTACAGTGGACAAAAGTCGGTTATAATTTCTGGACATACTTATGTCTATTTTATGAGTAAAGGATTAGCTGCATTTTTAGCTGGCTTTAGTAGCTACAGCACGTTCTCCTATCTGAATTTGCAGCCTTTGCAATACATATGTTAGCAAGCCTAAAATAACTTTATTATAGTGTATTAGCCCTTCCAAAAGTGTAATATATGATTGTACTGATTGCTGTTCGGGCTTCAACTGAGTCGTCCTTGGTAAGAAGGAATCGGTCTCCACAGTGTTGCAGTTCAAATAAGTTTATGTTTTTTTGGTAGAGATATGACTGAATTATATTAAAATGTATTTAAGAAGGGTGTGTGTGGTTATTTGCAAATACAAAGAACAAATATGTGTATTAATAACCATGTATACAACTTATACAATACTGTGGGTTTAAGCTTAATGTTATACAATCTGCAATATAGCTGCATGTAGTAGCCCAAAAGATGCATCTTAGCAACTGCAACTAGCTTCTCACTAAGCAAATAACACAGATACAGTTAAGCAAACATCATTCTTCTCTTTACAATACTTACGTGGTAAGCACGCACACAGTATTAATTCACACAGGAATGCAGGTAAATATGTTACACCTCCGACAGACCTCTCAGCTGTGCAAACCGCACTGAACACGTTGCCAACCGAAAGTACAATGCTGAGTAGTCTAAAACAAGGTGCAGTAAAACAACAGACTTTTAACAAAGGGTATAAACCTAATAAAACATAAGGAAACACACCTAACTTGCCATCATTCCTGGGGTTGACTCCAAGGGAGAAGCCCTCTAAAGAGCAGCCATGGATTTCTCCTGCCTGGATAGTCCTGAACGGCGGCCGACATGTTGCTTCTCTTGTGCTGTGGCTGCAGTTGGGTATTTTCAAAGAAAATTCTAATAAAGAAAGTAATCCCACTCTCTTGGTACTTACAGGTTGCAGTTCCACTCTGGTTCCATGTGAGGGTGCTCTCATGATGAGTGCAGAATGAAAGTAGGTCTATGGGGCAATACCCCTAATAATCCACTTTTCTCAGGACATAATTTTTTGTCCGGTAATTTTGTATTTTTTTTTAAGTAGATGCAAAGAAATTACATATAGCTGAGCGTTAGATTTTTTTTAGAGTCACTTATTTGCTTTTAAAAAGTACTTTAATATGTCAATGATGTCATATACATCCTACGACCATAGATACTGCTTTATGGCAATCCTTGCTTTTCCTTTTAAACTTCACACTGCATACATAACCATAGGCAGATAACAGAGTTGGCAACCAAAAGAACGTTGTCAGGCTGAAAACAAAATCTTGGATTGTCCGACTTAACATTCTGGTACCCCTTTGGATGCCATGATGCCGTCAAGTTGTACATCTGGTTGTAATCAGTCCTTCACTGACTAATATCGGGATTAATTCTCTTTATATCATGTATTTCAGGATAAACCTTGCTTTCCAATCTGGACTGCTTACTGCTAATCTTTAAGAACCCCAACTGTCCTCAGCGAGATCTTTGAAGAGCCTTTACCCAGAACAGAGAGAAGAAACAACACACACAACAGAATTCTGTTTGAGGCGACACACCTGAATCAGATGGAGCCAGACCGAAGTCTGACTAAATTCTTGACAGGGGAGCACTCTTTTATTGAAGCACAAAACAAAAGGATTCATAGTTGAACACACCCCTTATTTTTTCACAGTTTAAACTCAGTTACCTGTCTTTCTACATACACATGAATGGTCAGCAGAAGAATCACAGTTTCCCATACCTTTTTACTTCCCCGAGAACTTGAATAATTAATGTGTGAGTTATGTTTCTCACTATTCCAGCACAGCGTTCGTAATTCCCTTTTCACTCCTTGTTTCTACTTAGACTCAGCTTTGTTCTCCTAGATAACCACCTGCCAGGCCAACTTACAGACACTGAGATTTCCCATGATCACAGATTCACCAAATTCTAATTGAGTATATGACCCTTACATATGTATATGTTCTTACAACTTCACTACACACAAAAATGTTTACCCAAATATATGTAGAGCAGGATATACACAAATGCATATAAAACAATGAAACTACATATGAAAATATCTACCCAAATATGTGTAAAGCATTTAAAAGTATTAATATTCTTCAATTATCAGCGGTCATTAGCAAAATGCTAGCGAGTTATGGGCAACAACAACTCAACCTGTAAAAAAACGAAAGGACACACATACTTGTTCATTCACCTTTCCTCCTATGAGCCATGTTGAATTTGTGAAACTTACAATCAAATCTTAGATTTCTCAACGGCAATTGGGCGAAAGAAACAAATTTAGCCATCTAGCTCCATAGACTCCCATTCATCTTGCACTCATGGCAATCGCCCCCAGTGGAACTCTGGGGGAACTGCAACCAAATGTTGTTACAATGGGACTGATAGGAGAGTGGGACAGCTTTCCTAGACTGGCTTTGGTATTATTGAACAGGTGCAGTAACCTTTAGTCACAGGCTAAAACAGAGCGGGGAAAAAACAGGCTGCTACCATATTAATTGAACTCTATTGGCTGGAACAGTTGTTAGGCAACAAAACTTCTAGATCCGCAAGCGAGCACTCAGAATCCACAAGCAGAGAAGAGAGTTTCATTAGCGCAGTTTGGACAGGTTGTCAGTCCATCCCAGGGCCCATTTTTTTGGTTTATCACTGTTACATTTATGTGGGTAAACTGAATACTTCAGGCTTTAGACCCAGTGTGTTTTAGTCTTTCACTCAGTTCTAAAGCAACTTTTAAAGCTTGCATTTTTGGAAGATAAACAGCTGATGTAAAATATCATCTTTCCCAGTGTATTCATATTACTTGGCAACAAAAGCCTGTGAATATTCTCATTCATCCAGGTCATGGTTATCTCAAGGACATTTCAATCGAACACAACTGGACTTAGTAATTTGTCTTGGAAGACGTTTTACCTCTTATCCAAGAGGCTTCATCAGTTCATGCTCGCCGCTGACCAGGCTGGGACTGGTCCAACTAACTGGTGTGGAGACTCATTTAACCTCTTGGAGGGATTTTACAAGACTGATTATGTCATTGGATCCTTTGTGCTCCATGTCTTAACGACGGTCGTTGGCGTGTCGCCTATTGGTGGAGGTTAGGTTTCGGCTTCATTAGTGCCCTATTGTGTTATAACGACAGTTGGAGTCACAGTTGTTTTTGTTATTAGAGGCTAAGTTGTTGAATCTCCTGGGGAGGGATGAAAGGGCAGCATTGTAAATTGGAGATAGGTAATGTCTCAGGCCTCACCTCTGTTGACAGATGGTTTCTCTACTTTTACAGATATGGCTTATTTTACTCCTCTTTCAAACCATCTGTCCTCTCTGTCTAATATTTGGACATTGATGTCCTCAAAGGAGTGGGCTTTGTCCTTGAGATGTAAACGGCAGAGTCAATGCCTGAGAAGTTAGCTCTCCTGTGTGGGGCATGCGTTTGTACAGTGGTTGTTTGGTTTGACCAATGTAGAGGTCCTTGCAATCTTCATTGCATTGGATTGCATACACCAGGTTGCTTTTGTGTGTGTGTGGTGTTCTGTCCTTGGGATGTACTAGTTTCTGTCTTAGTGTGTTGCTGGGTTTGAAATACACAGGGATACTGTGTTAGTTAAAAATACTCCTGAGTTTTTCAGAAATCCCAGACACATATGGAATGACTACATTGTTTTGTTTGTTTTCTTTTTCTTTTTCAACCACTTTGTTGGCTTTCTTTCTAGCTTCAGTTTTCACAAAGGTCCAGCTGTGGAAACCACAAGTTGTGAGGGTGTCTCTCACGTACTTGCGTTCTTCCCCTTGGGCCTGTGAGCTGGTGGGTATGTTATCAGCTCTGTGTTGCAGGGTCCTAATAACACTAAGCCTGTGTTCCAGTCGGTAGTGTAAGTCAAAAAGTAGGTATTGGTTTGTGTGTGTGGGTTTTACGTATATCCTAATGTGGAACCGTCTGTCCTTTCTCCTCTGGACGACACAATCAAAGAAGGGCAAACTATTGTCCTTGACATCTTCTCTGGTGAATTTGATGTTTCTGTCCACTGAGTTTATGTGTTCAGTAAAAGCTTGCTCCTCTTTGGTTTTGATTTTAACCCATGCGTCATCTACGTATCTGAACCAGTGGCTAGGTTTTATTCCTTCAAAGGAGTTCAAAGCCCTGCACTCTACCTACTCCATGTATAAATTTAGCACAATTGGAGAAACTGGTGACAACAAAAGCACTTGTATAATATATTATATAAGTGCTTTTATATATATATATATATATCCATCCATTTTCTGAACCGATTAATTCTTAAGGGGTCGCGGGGGGGCTGGTGCCTATGTCCAGCTGTCAACGGGCGAGAGGCGGGGTACACCCTGGACAGGTCGCCAGTCCATCACAGGGCCACACATAGAGACAGACAGGACAAACAACCATGCACGCACACACTCACACCTAAGGACTCACTTTGCTGTTGTTTATAATGTGTCAGAAAAGCATTTCATTCTCCACAAAGAAATAAGAAGAGTAATCTCCAAAGTGTCCGGGTGCTGTGAATGAGCTCAAAGAAATTTCTTCAAACAATCTTAAAAGTATAATTAAAAATTATGGTAACTAAAATGCCTTAATCAAACATTAATAGACATTTAATATACTTCAGTTACCATTGATAATGCTAAACAAAGCTACCCTCAAGCTCATTTTGAAGAATAGGCATCCCAAACAGTCCCCTTTTTCCCGGCCATCAGCGTGACCAGATATGTCTTTTTTTCCTAATTTTCCTCGTCTTCCTTTTGCCATTTAAAGGAGCTGTATCTTGCTGTTTTACAGGGTTCAACTTCTGGGATATGCATATATATGATAAAATGTTACCGTTGGTGTTATACAGTATTAATTTGTCCTGAAATTTAACTTGTATCCTGTAGTTAATGTTGGACTATGAAGTAAAACGTCTCGTTTCTCTATAAACCCGCCTCCTACAACCCCCCTAGTACCCTAATAAAATTCTACTGGACCCTCTTACAAGAATGCCATATTGTTAACACGATGGTACTGAAGGGACTTTTATGGCAGGAGAAAACTAAAAACACCCCAAAACCGCAGACTGTAGCTAGTCAATTTGCATGACGTTTTTCATGGCCTGTTTGAAAGGAGCTAAAGAGAAAAACAGGGCAAACTACCATACGCACTCACACTCAAAACTAAAGATCATTTAGAGAGACCAATTAAGCTAACAGTCATATTTCTGGACTGTGGGAAGAAGTTGGAGTACCCAGAGGGAACCCACGCATGCACAGGGAGAACATGCAAACTCCATACATGGAGTCCGGGATACAAACACAGGTCTTTCTTGTTTTAAGGCTACCAACTGTATCACTGTGCAGACCCGCTAAATAAAAAGTTACAATGATTAAATCAATGACTCTAATATCATGAACTAACAGATTGAAGAAGAGTGAAAGATCGGGTGTTATATAAAAACTTTAGATAAAAAAGAGGCACAAGAGCTACTGAACAAGCCCACTTAAAAAAATCTATTAAAAATGTGGCAATGAGGAGAGATTTAAAGCCTTTGCAAACTGAGATAGTTTGAAATTCACAATTTAAGAAACTGAAAAAGTCTAGAGGCTGTAAAATAATCAGTCAGAAAAAAATCTATTTCAAGGAACACTGCGTGATGTGCAGCAAAGAGTTGCAGAACAGGCTGTGCATGAGAGAGAACTGGGGTAGGGCTGGACCAGAACTACAGGTGCTTGTTGCTTATTTAAAATTATCGTCTTTGAACTGCACAAAACAAAAAAAACAAAAAATTACAGGTCCATAAAAATTAAGATTCAGACTTCAACCTCTATTTTGCAATACAGCAAGAAATATCCAATTAATAATCTTAATATTCAATGCTTTCCCTTTTCCGGTGGTGCTGTCTAAGCACTTTTCCCAACAACAACAAATTAGGTAAAGGAGCCTAATGAATGGAAATGTTCTTTCATCTTCACACAGAATAAAAAAAAGTATCTTCTAATTATTATGCAACAGTGATAGGATAAGATTTCCAGCTGTTTGTCAGACAGACGGAAACTAATCTCCCAGACTGGGATCTTCAACTTCATGGTGAAGGGATTCCTGCCCCTAATCTCTTTACTCACTTATCAAGATAAAGCTTATCTGAGTATTTCCAAACTTTGTAATGCCTACATCCTTCATTACATTTGCCTGAGCAGCTAAGCCTCACAGATGACATGACTCATATGTGAAAATGGAAAACGGGGCCTGGATGAGTGAAAGCTGAGGAACTAGAGGAATGTTAGTGATATCAAACTTCTTTGCTTAATGCCTGTGGAAATTTCAGTTACAATTTAGCAACATTTCTATATTGGACCATACAATGTTCAAGTGTTGTGTACACCAAAAAACGATAACATATAATTGTTGAGTTGATTTAAGTTTTCAAATTTAACTATCTCAGAAAAATAGCTTTCCACTTACAACGTGAAAAAGCTAGTCTGCCCAACAAATTTTTGTTAGTGTTGTCTTAACTAAGATTTTCTATTTTGCATAAGAAAAATGATCAACTTTTGAGTAGGTTTTTTGAGTCAAGTTGGGAACCACTGGCAAACCCCGCAGAGACGTGCTCGTGCGCACATGGTCTGAACAAGTTCAAACAGACTACTGAGAAGACCTGACTCATGTGAGGCTGGTTTGTTGATGTTTTCTGTGCCCCAAAACTTGACCAAACATGGTCTAAATCAGATATGAAATGAATTGTTTTGACCAATACTGACTATATGTCGCTGACACTTAGTTTTTCTTATTTTTGGTTGTGGATTTAAGGGATGCAGGGGTGCTCAAAGAACTCAAAAAAGACACTGGCAAACCTTTTTAGAAAGCGTTCTGAAATGTACTTAAGGCACTGTTCCACAAAAGAAATAACATTTGAGGAAAAAATTCAGTTGAGGTTTGTTTTATTTAATATTAATTCATGCATTTTATAATATAAATATTTTAGGGGCTTCATGGTGGTTAGCACAGCTGCAATGAAGCAAGAAGGGGTGGTTTCATATCCCGGTCCAGGGTCTTTCTGCATGGGGTTTGCATGTTCTCCCCGTGCATGCATGGGTTCCTTCAAGGTACTCCTGCTTCCTCCCACCATCCAAGAACATGACTGTTAGGTTAATTGGTCTCTCTATATTAACCGCGAGTGCACCACCACTTTTTGTGTTTTGAATTAGATTTCTCAGAAGGGAGGAGACTTTACGAAGCTATTTTAAAAACACTTTTTATATATAAGTTGGTTTGTCAAAAACCATTACGTGGGCTAAAAGATGACTGAAGTTCATTTTGTACACCATCAGGTACTTTTACTTTAATGGTGCGTTCAGACCGCAAGCTTTGTCAGCATCAAACAACACTCACAAAGCGTGTACACAGAAGATACCTTTTCAAGCTGAACTACAAAATCAAAAGTTCAACTAGCTGAACTTCTGCGTTGCTAGTGTTAATTGCTTTGAAGGTTGAAATGCAGTAAAAGCTTGAGAAGTTGACGGAGTAAACGCTCACAAAACGCCGCAGAGACTGCGACGCTCCTCTGACGGCCTCAACCATAGACTTAACATGTATTCTTGCCGATTCTGACGCTGCCGTTTGGGTTGGTGTGTTTGTGTTGCTATTAGTGGGCCCCTGTTTTGTAAAATTGGGATAGAATATGTCATATTTTCAATGTTCTTCTGTGGCATGACAGGGTACTTTAAATGGACTGGACTTATATAGCGCTTTTCTAGTCTTACTGACCACTCAAAGCGCTTTACATTGAAGCCGCATTCACCCAATCACACTCGCATTCATACACCGACACCCAACATGGCTCGGTAGGACAATGTAGAATTTGGGGGTTAAGTGCCTTGCCCAGGGGCACATTGACATGTGACTGGAGGAAGCTGGAATCGAACCTACGACCCTCCGATTGCAAGCCAACTACTCTACCACTGAGCCACAGTCACCCACCCCACTTTACCTTTTACTATGATGCCAATCTCTGTTTTAGTTGTTATATTTCATTATCCAACTATTAGCATGAAGTTAAATTATTTGGTCCTTGCTGTAAGATTAAATAGCTATGTCAAAACTGCAATCATCTGGTATTTATGAAGAATCTCAGAGGTGTGATGTCATGGTATTTTTTAACAGGTCTAAATATTTAAGCAATTTTTTTATTATCCATTATCAGATGTATGGGGAGGCAATGTTGGTGCTTTGCTATAGTATAGACTTAAATTATCTTGTTGAGCTATTTGTTAAAACATTTCTTACTTTCACTTTATTAAAAACACTTTTATCAAATTGTATTTTCATCTGAACAGCATGCTGAGTGAAAGCCATGCTAAGCACAACAAGAAATGCAAAAAGCATACACTGACTATTAAGCTCATTGATTACAATACATCTTCTTTGTTGTTGCTGGAAAAATTCTCTGTTTAAGTTCTTTATTTAATACTTTAGAACAATTCACACTAATATACATTCATATACCTAAAAACTTTTCAGGACAGAGAAGACTAAAATTAATTTATTTATGGGATTTTTGATACCATCCATGAATATAAACAATATCCCTTTTGACCAGGAAAAGCAAGCAAATAACCAGTGTCATGTATTTATTAATTGAACATTAAACTTTTTATCTGCCACAGTAGGCCATCTAGTCCTTTTTTATCTTTAGCAAATTTTGTGGAGAAATGGTTAAAGCTAAGAGTTACATGGTTGGAGCTGCATTACTTTAATACCCTTTTATTGATGCCTTGTGACAATTAATGAGCTTCATTGTGTAAACATACTTGGTGTAACAGATCTGTATTTCCTCACCAGAATAGCAGATAATCTACTTGGCATCATTATCTTCAATTTGGTTTGGAAGTGCTTTTGCATGACTTCTGACGATCCCCATATGGACAACTTCAGGCCATTCAGGTTTAAAGAGGTGATGAGCTACTATGGGATCAATATCCTACTGATGATTAGCAGGAAAGTGAAGCAAGGAAGGCTTCACAGGTTCACACAGACAACAAGATGCAGTCAAATAATTCACATACATTATTCAGTGTGCATGTCTGTATTTGCTGGTTTGCAAATACAGACAAGGAATTTGCAAGGAACTACCTTGTAAATGTACACAACAAAAACAGGAATGTAATAAAATACCCTTTTGCCATCCATCCATTTTCATTACACACTGCAAAAGTTTTAAACCAACTTTCACTTCTCTGTCCTTGCTACAAAGGAGTAAAATTGTATAATTTAAGTGCAGCATTTTTCAACAGTAAGGCAGGAAAAGGCAAATTTATTTGCATGGAATGCTTTCAGAACAAGGTAATTCATGCTTTGGGCGATTAGGGGAAAAATATAAGCAGCAATAAGAAGACAATAAAAACAGAAAACACAACTTCGAAGACAAAAAAGTTCAAATATACTGTTATGACATTCCAGATATTATCAATCAATGAATCAAAGGCAGTTTTAAACAGATGGGTTTTAGCCTTTGCTTAAATGAACTTAGTTTTTCAGCAGCTTTGCAGTTGTCTGGAAGTTTGCTACAGATAAGAGTAACAGAAACTGAAAGCTGCTCCTCCCATTTTGGTTCTGATTCAATGGATGCTGGATAGACTGGCATTAGAGAAGCTGAGTGGTCTGGGGGATTTGTATAATGACAAGAGAACTTCAAAATACTTTGGTGCTAAGCCGTTCAAGCACTTATAAACTAGTAAAAGTATTGTGAAGTCTATTCTCTAAACTACAGGGAGCTAACGTAAGGGTTTTTGGACCGGAATGATATGCTCTACTTTCCTGGTTCTAGTGAGGACGAAAACAACTGCATTCTGGATCAGCTGCAGCTGTCAGATTGACTTTAGGTAGACCTGTGAGGACACTGTTGCAGTAATCAGTCCAACTAAGATAAACGGATAAATGAGTATTTTGAGGTCCTGTTATGAAATTAGCCCTTCAATCCTAGAAGTGTTCTTCAGGTAATAGAAGGCTGATCTTGTTATTGCCTTTATCTGACCCTGGAGATTCAGGTTGGAGTTGATTACTACACCTGGATTTTGGGCCTGACTGAAAATTTTCAGCTGTATTAATTTAAGCTGTATGCTCTATACTGATTACCTTTTTAGGTAAAACACATTGATTCGTTCAACACATTTGCTTAGCATTTCAATAGTTTCAAAGTCACTTGGTGACATTGAGGCCCTGTTTACACGGAGACGAAACGGGAATTGTTTCAAGTCCATAAAAACGGCACCGCACCGAGTATAAAACAAGTCGAGTCTCAGCCACGCCTCAGCAGCGAGTTGGAATAACACGGAAATGTTGACTCTACCCAGCCCTTTCCCCACACCCTATCCAGGAAGTTCCTTCTTTTGCCGTAAATGTAGGTGGAGTAAAATTCTGGAGGGGGTGTGAGTTGCTATTACCTTTTTTAAGTTGAGAAACTGCTTTCTTTAGTAGTACTTAAGGCTTTCTGAAAGTCTTTCAGAGTCTATCTTTCGATGTTTTCCCTCTTGTTTTACCCGTTCATTGTTAAATATTTCAACACATCCGTATGATGTATTTAGAGCTATAAAAGACATAACAATTTCAAGTGATTAAGGAATGTTATATATTTGTATTATAAAAAACATGTTTTACTGAAGCCAACACCTGGTTTTAAGTAAAATTACTCAAAACTCTATCTTAAATTGGTGCAATTCAGAATTATGGTTACTGGATTGTTCAATTATCTCATATAAGAAGGTCTTTTCCTTGTTCTTTCTTTTTCGGCTTTTCCGTTCAGTATACAGTACTTGCAGTATTTTAAAAAATGTAGTGTAACCTGCATGAATTGAAGAGAAAATGCTTTCATACATTAAATAACAGGTTTACAGTGTACTAATTTTCTCACAAGAACAGAGCAATATGTTATTTTACTAGAGCTTGCAAGAACAATAACGTTAGCGTTTGTTCTGTCCAAGACATTAACATTTAAAAAGAACTGAACTGTAGAACTATTGGGAAGTTTTCATAAGTTTGTTTCACTCACCCACTTTAAATTTCTGACCAGTCTCATAAGTATGTGTGGTACGAACAGTACATAAAAACAGTTCTGGTCAGGTGTGTCAAAAACATTCTGCTAGAATAAAAAACATAAATAAATAGGGATACAAGAAAAACAATGATATGATTATGGTTTTGCAGCCCTGGCAGAGAACAAATTTCTGAGTTTTTGCGGAGTGTGCACAAACTATAATCCTCTCCTTGCCTTGGTAAGTTTTCCTGTACTCTTTCCATTTTCAGACAATGCATTTCTTAGTGAACCACTCAAAACATTTGATATTCTTTAACAATCTAACCCCGCTTTGAATTCTTCTCAGCTTTATCTTTGACATGTCAGCTGTCTTCCTTTGTAGTTACAATGCTTTTTGTTCATTAATATTCTCGAGCAAACCTTAATAAAAACCTGTATTTATGCTAACAATACATTATCTGTGTGAGTAATTTGCAGATTTAAAAACTGGGGGTTTTCTGAAGACAGTTTGTTGCACTTGATATTTATGAATAAACTCTAGAAACACATTAAAAATCTTTCAAAGCAATGAATTGATACCCACAGATCTAAAATTGCCTCTTAGATATCAACTGTAAAAATTAGTCATAAAGGTCTATCCTGAAAACAGAGAATAAAGATAGCTTTGTCTCTAACAAGCTGCAAGTACAGTTCACCAAAATGATCATGTAAATGATAAACTGCCCCCTTTCTCTCAATCGAACAACACTCAGATTTGTTTTATTAATAACAAATTAAATAAATAAATAAATAAATAGAAAATTAACAAACAATCAAATGTATAAATAAATACATCTGGTGCATTTTTATGATTTGTTATTGTTTTCCTATAGTTCGGTGGTATTAATTGGAGATACTTTCTGAAATATTAGGAGCGTAAGACTTCAATGTGGAAAATGAGAACCTCATTGAAGACTAAAAAGTAGGTACATAAAGTTTATTTTTCAGAAAGGTATGTGTGTAGCATATAACACACAATTATGTTTCCAATATATTACCTTCAGCAGAATAGCATAATTTATAGCTTTTGTAAACGGCGAGCACAATATGAATCAACCTCTCTGTTTTCTCCAGGGAGAGGATCTGGGCTATCATTTGATATACAGAATATTAGTTTTCATGCTCCAAGAGCTAGCTCCCAGTTTTGCACGTCCATTTTTCCGCCACGCTTCTCTTGCTGCACCTCAATCTCCCTGTCTCCTTACCTCAGGCAAGGAGGTAGGCCCCACTGTCACTCATTGCCTCGCTGTCTCTCTGTCTCTTTCTCTGTCAACACATCTGCCTGTCATCATTTCATATCCACATATTCCTCATTCCTTTAAACTCTTCTGCTGACTGCTCTCATTTAACTTCATCTTCTCCCGGCTCATCATCTCCCACTTTTTTCATTTCTCTAAATATTTCTCAAGTTCTTTTTCCTCTCTACAGCATCACTGAATTCCATCCATCTTATTTCCCATCACTTCATTCTCATCTGCAAATGTCTATCTTAAGATTTTCACCCATCAATAAACCTTACTCCTTTGTGTTAGATATAAATAAATATACAAAGGTTCACAAAAGTCACTTCAGTGTTTATTCTCCATGCACATGCTACTTCCTTAACTGTTCAGGGCTTTCCAAACTGGTGTGTCATTAAGAGCCCAGAAAGGACACAACCCTGTCTCATAAGGACTTACATAATAATATTTAGTTATGAAATGAAATGCCTGAATGCCTGTTACATCCATTCACATAGTCGCTGAGACATGAATTAATCAAAACTGATCTCTTGTATCGGTCTGTTCATGAAAGCACTAGAAAGACGCCCATTAATTATATTACTGTAATCTTTTTAAAATTTCAGACTTTCAAAAATATTTTAAAGGGTTTTGCAAATACAGTACAACTGCTAAAATCCATGTGCTATGAGTCCTTTTTATGTAAGAGATCCACTTTAACTTCTGAAAGCCAAAATCAATGTAAGTGAAACAGAACAGAATAGAATGGAATAGAATAGGATCATACTTTACTATCCCACTGAGGGCAAATTCAGCTGTAAAAGTGGCAAAGAGACAGATAACTGAATCATTAGATTTACACAAAAATTATAAAAACAACAGAATTAAGAATAATATATGTAAATTAAGGGCTTACTTGCAAAACTGAAGTACTTTGCTGTTACTCAAAATAAAAATGGCATACTCAGATTTAAGGGATGTGCAACTGAACCGGATTATCCAAAAATATTTACAGAAAGTGCGTCTCTGCATTCAAAATAAACACGTTATTTATAAAAAGTGAAAAACAGAAACTTTGCAAACATCCATCCATCCATTCATCCATCCATCCATTTTCTTTTGCTTAGACCAATCTAAATTTAGGTCCTGCGGGCAACAGCAGAGAGACCCAGACTTCTCTTTCCTGAGCCACTTGGACCAGCTCCTCAAGGGAAATCTCAAGGCATTCCCAGACCAACCAAGAAACATAGTTCATCCTGCATGTCCTGGGTCTTCCTCTGGATCTCCTCCCGATGGGATGTGCCCAGAGCAAGTCACCAAGGAAGCATCCAGAAGGCATCCTGACCAGATGCCTAATACACCTCAACTTACTCCTCTGGATTTGAATAAGCTGTACTCTAAGAAGGTATTTTGGAGTGCTCCATCCTCCACCTTCTTCCTGTGGATGTTTTTTTCTTTGTCTAATGTTCCTTCTCAGCTTCTTCTACACAGCTCTCAGTTCCTCTCTGTTTCTGGACATAAAGGTTATCTTCTTCTCCTTGAAAATAAACTTTATCAGATTGAGTCGGTGTTTATTGTTGGAAAAACACCATGCCTTTATGATGGGCATGGTGTTGATCACACAGAAGTTGATGTAGTCCATTATGCAGTCAGTGATGCTGTCTATTATTACAGAGGCCATTTGACACAGGAAAGCAGAAATGGTAAATGGACTGAACTTATATAGCGCTTTTCTAGTCTTACTGACCACTCAAAGCATTACATTGAAGCCACATTCACCCATTCACACTCGCATTCATACACCGACACCCAACATGGCTCAATGTAGAATTTGGGGGTTCCGGAAAGCTGGAATCGAACCTACGACCCTCCGATTGCAAGCCAACTACTCTACCACTGAGCCACAAACGCCCAGTCGCCAAACAGTTCCTCGGAGCCTCTTCAGTCTTCTATCCTCACTGCTGGCTCTCTGTGTACTAGAGGTTTATACACAGGCTGAAGGTGAACCAGGTTGTGATCTTGGTCCCCATGGGAAGGAGAGGGAATGAGCCGTATGCCCCCATGATGATAGCAAATAATAAGTCCATTGTTTTATCGTTTCTGATGTGGCAGGTGACATATTGGATGAAGGAGGGTTAGAGCTCGTCCACTTTGTTGGGAACAGATGTCATGTCTCCCATGATGGTGGAGGGGATGAGGGGTTTCTATCTTCTTTCTCTGTTGAAACTCTCAATCCCAACGGGAGTGCCCAGTGTTTTCCTTTTCAGCCTGTGGGGAATATTGGCTTGCTCGGCGGGAGGCACTAAAGCAGAGCTACCGAGAGCTAATAGCCAATCCCTGTTGCAAAGTGTGGGTGATTGGATGCGCACACTCTCTCCAGACACATTTGCCGTGAAACATGTAATTTAAAGCATAATTGTCCACAAAAACCAAAATCAACGGGTTCCATTCCTGGCAAGACAAGTTGGCCCCTGGTCTCGCCCAATCCATGCACTCTCCTACCCGCATCCTGCCAGGCAGGACTGCCAAATCTCTTGTATGTAAACCTTGTTGGTAATTTGCCAAACACTGCTTACTTCTTAAAGGGGGTGGTATTAAAATCCATTTAGCGTATGGCTGGTAGTGTAATAGCAGGTTTGCCCCAGGCTGTGCCCCTACCCACCCACTCTTCTTTCCACATCCTATCTTCTCGACATTGCAAGCTCTCTTTGTACATTAATCAAGATATACATAAAGTTTTGTGAAAATTCGATACTCTCTATTCAAGGTTATCAGGTCTAGAGAGTGTAATAGACTCTGTGCAACTTATGAAAATGCTACTTCCTGCTGAGAAACTTTGGCTTGTATTGCGATTTCCTGTTGTCGGTAAAGACGGGACAAGAGGTTAAAACTGGGAAACATAAAATTTCAACCCCTTTTCACATTTACTTTGTGAAGCAGATTGAAATGCATTAACAATGTCATTAACATCGTCCATTGAAATTCTCGGTTAATTTCCAAGGCATCTTGGAAAGTAAAGTTTGCTGCAGGCTCCATCAATTTTGACAGAGCTTGGCAACAAAAGGAAATGGTGAAACAAGCCACAACTACTCAACAGGAAGTAACATTTGCTAATGTGCACAGGGTTTAATCTGTGTATGATCTGTGAGATCCCTAACAAAATAATTTCCTTTTACTGAGAACAAAGCTCTAATGTGAGATAGCAAATAAGCTGTGCCCACATCATTATCATATTGAAAATATGGCTTCAAGGTTTGGTTTGAACATTTGTACCAAATTTGGTGTAACTCCATGAAGGCATTATACAGACATTAACTTTTGGAATCTACTCAATACAGATTGACAATATCTTGTCCACTATTAGATTCTAAATTTATACTATGCAATCATGAAAATACAGTCAGTTATCTTTTTGACTGCAAGAACTAAAATATTTGTTTTGTTCTTTGCTATTGTCTGTGGAGACTCTTTGCTATTAAAATTATCAAAAAATTTGGATTTTTTTTTCCATATAAATTTATTGCCTTATTATGTAAATGTTATGTACAAAGTTTTGCATTTAATCACCTTATAATGAGGCAA
Source organism: Apricaphanius iberus (assembly GCA_028564705.1). Taxonomy (NCBI): domain Eukaryota; kingdom Metazoa; phylum Chordata; class Actinopteri; order Cyprinodontiformes; family Aphaniidae; genus Apricaphanius; species Apricaphanius iberus. Next base: position 38,705 of record JAPXFQ010001652.1, read on the forward strand.
TAGTGATCAAAACTAGATTTTGATCTTCAACACATGACAGAGCTCAAAATGTGGGCAGGTAGCTTTGTTGCACTAGAGTTAACCAAGAATGATGTAGTTTCGAAATTTTTAAAGAACTGTAATAATGCTAAAATTTGACTTTCTGACACTGTTCTATCATATGTAAAAGGTTATTTTTCACCATTTACAATTCTGTTTTTATATTTATAAATACTCTCTCTCTCTCTCTCGCACACACATGAGCACCCCCCCCCCCACACACACACACACTTTGGTTGACAAATCAGATCCAAAATTGGTAGCTATTGCTTCTTCCTGTTTTAACAAAAAAAAGTACCATCTTTTCTGAGTCTAAAATTAATCAATCCTTGCTAAAAGCAACATGAGGTATTTCCACATAACTGGTGCTTTTTGGCTAAGTACGGATTGATTGGGATGCAAAGAAAAGAGTGCTGAGTTATAGTGAGGTGTGAATTTATGCCAGCGTTGTTTTTTGTGATGGAAATAAATTATGCTTTTAAACAAATATAATTTTCTAAAGCAAAGTGGTACAGTTTGATTGCCCCAGAAACTAGCTGGGACTACTTTCTTGAAAAACTTAGAATGGCAAGAGTACTGACCAGGAGGTGATAAAAGAGTTGGATCGATGTGAATGTACTATGTTACTGATAAGCATGGCATGTAACTCCATATCTAAAAATGCAAACTTCTCCTTTAAAATACTAAGGGTGATTCAACAGACAACTGTGTTTCGGCCCATATAAATGAGGTAAAACTACACAAGGTTTGTACATGCACATCAGCGGTCCTTAAGGCAACTTCCAGATCCAGAGAATGCATCTTGAAATTGCCTTAAATGACTCCACAAAGCCACAGTAAACAACGAAATTTGCTAAATGCAAACCAAAGGCAAAATTGAGTTGTTGTTTTTTTGTGTGTGTGTTTGGGGGGGTCTACTTGTTATTTAGCAGTCCTCTGAAGTAAGCAGAAAGAACGGGGCTTTTGCATTGTAAATGTTATTTAGCCCACTTTTATGCAACGTCTCATTTGATGTTACATATAACTCATGTTTCGCTATGTCTCCTTATAAATTTAGCTGAAAATAATTAGGTTGACCTTTCTCTGGTAAGTAAGCGATGCATGCTTGATGTCCCCTGTTTGGTTTACTTTTCTTTGTTCCGGGTGGGTTACAACATTCCAAATACATTAATCGGCAGGTTATAACTTAATAGAACAGCAAAGTCAATGTTAAACTGAGAAGAAAAGAAAATGGAAACTGATGATTTTTGGATAGACTCAGAGAGCTTCTTCATAACCTAAGTTTTTGCTTTCACATTTTCATGAACTTATTAAATAAGTACTGTATATCATTTTCTAAACTTAATATGTAAGAATCCTGCAATCTTTCATATAAAACCATATTTTGTGATAGGGAAGGATAATTCATGAGCAAACAAGGATCTTTAGTCATCCACTTTTAGAGCTGTATTGTCTGCAATACTTATTTGGTATTACCTTAAACTAGGTTACAAAAGAAAAGAAAAATACTCAGTATTCAAAAGCATATACAGAAAGAAAGAAAGAAAGAAAGAAAGAAAGAAAGAAAGAAAGAAAGAAAGAAAGAAAGAAAGAAAGAAAGAAAGAAAGAAAGAAAGAAAGAAAGGGGCAAAATGTCTAAAGAATTCATAACAGAAAATTATGACATGATTTTGACAGTGAGACAGAAGTGATGAGTAACAGCTTGGTTCAAAGTGTATTGTTTGAGATGCTAAAATTGGAGTAGCATTCGGGTTAGACATTAGAAATTTCAGTCCAGTTCTGACCAGCACTGACACTGTGATAGCCAGAGGGGTCAGCAGGCAGTCTCTCCAAATAACTGTTTTCACTAGTATATGTGTGTGTAACACTGTGATTGTATAAGTTTCACTTCTCAACACTTAGTCTATTTTGTCACTTTCAAAATATTATTCCCGAGAACACCATCTGTCCACTTCTGCTTTTGAGCTACCTGTCATATAAGGCATGAACTGAATTGTCACATTTCCTGGGTTTTCCATCCCTTGAATTTATTAGTGCAGCTTTTAAATATTACTAAGCCAAAAGCCAAAAGTTGTTCATGGTACTCAATTTTGGTGTCTCCAATTCTGAAGGCCTCTTTTGTATCAGTTCAAAAGTACTTTTTGTGATTTATGTTTCGTAAATTCAAGATTTTAAGACTTTATGGCACCAAGATATTGTTATAATTGCTTTTTAAAATATATAAATTTAGGACCAAAAGTAAAAAACATAGCTTTTAAAAATAGCTGCTTAAAAATCGTAATTTTATTGCCAAAGCAGTTCACAAAGACAACAACCGAAATGCTTGTCAGATTAAAAATGTAAGACAAACGGCGTATTAATTTTTACGCTGGATAAAAAATACAAAGCTTCAATCAAACACCATTTATATTATATTAATTACCTCTTTCTTTAGTGAAATCAAAGTTTAATCCAAGAAAAAGTTCACATTTTATGCATAATTTAACATTCTGTCTAATACACAACAGTTGCCTCAAACCAGATTTATACAGGAACTAAACTTTAAATGTAAAAGTAAAATGCTGACTTCTGCAATTGTATATACAGTCTAAATTAATATTTGATCAATAACCTTCCAGCTGACCCTTCTCACCCTAGACACAGACTTTTGACCTGCTCCCCTCAGGCAGGAGGCTCTGGTCCATTTGGACCAGACCTTTTCACCATAAGAACAGTTTCTTCCCCTCTGCTGTTGGACTCATGAACCCGGACTGTTCCCACCATCCATTCTGCTTAAGTCATGTGACCATGTACTTATGTATATATCAATTTGTTTACCACATTTTATGTTTATTTATTGCATGCTTAGAAGTGTTTGGCTTTTCGTATGTTTGAACAAAGTACCGCAGCAATTTCTTAATGCTGTGAATGTGTTTGCACATTTTGGCAATAGATTCTTATTTCTGATTTATTTTAATGAAAACAAATTTGCATAATGTTGATTGGGTGTATTTCTCTTAGGGTTTGTTTCTGTAATTTATAGCACTAGGAGCCAAGTTTTGCATGTTATGCTCAGTTAGAATGTTATGTCTGGAGCCCTATTGCTTGATATGTAATTTCAGGTCAGGAGTTAAGAGAATAGAAGAATGGAATAGAATAATCATTTATTGTCCCACAGGGTGGGACTTAAAAGGTAACTGAAGCATTTAGATTCACAAGAGAAAAATATGAAAAAAACAGAATTAAGAATATATAAAGATATGTACAGTGAGGTCAAAATTACAAAGTCAAAGGAGCGTGCTGTAGTTATTACAAACAAATATGTACTTAGACTTGAGTAATGTGCAGCTTAGCAGGATAAATTAAAAACATTAACAAGAATGTGCATATCTATTTCCGCAACCAAACAAACAGAGATTTGCAAATAACAACAGACATTTTATTTGAAATGAGAAAAATAGTGCAAATAACAGCAGAGATGTAAACATCATTGAGTTTGTTGAGCACAGTGATGGTTATAGAGTCTAACAGCTGCTTAGAGTAAGGACCTACGATAACATTGCTTCCTTGGTTGTTTTAGAGCACAGCAGAGCCATGGGTGCAGTGTTTCTGCGAGGGTTATTGTGACAGAAAATTTTATTCTTAATGCTGGGACATTTATGATAGTTAAATTCTCTTACTCAGCTCTTAGATAGCTGTTCTGATTGATAAGGTACAAACAAGAACCAATTGTATGCACACATCTCATGCTGACTTATGACAACTCTTGTGATTATCTGGTGTTGGCTTATGCAAGATCCTGTGACTGTTTTTCATCCTGTTTGATTGTTGAGACTGAGTGTCCTCTCACTCAGCAGTTTAAATGTAAAAGCCATGAATGAAGTCATTTGTCTGCTGGAATGCATTGATCAGCAACAAATATGATAGGGTGTGGTTCAACTTGTGACTTTATAAAGAAAAACGAGATTAAACTCGCCGTGTCGACTTTAAAGTTGCCATGTCGACATTAAACTATTGATATCCTTGCATCTGCCCATTTCCAGCAATTTCAGTATGCAAGAATGCGGCCACTTCTTCCAAATTTGTATGATTTCTCCTTCGGCAAAACCTTTTCAGCGTCCTTACACTAATCACCACACTGTGGTTCTGCGCTAAAAGAGCGATGATTTCCTTATTGCTAAACCCAATTCTGAAGTACAATTTGACTAAATCATCCACACAAGGCATTGTGCTCTCTCTCCAAACTATTTTGAACTAATTTCAACGTTATTCTCGAAATGTCGAGTTTAATGTCGACCTGGTGACTTTGATGTCAACACGTCGAGATTAAAGTCGACATGGCAAGTTTAATCTCGTCATGGCAAAAATATTTTTTTTCTTCATGTGTGGCCCTAATGCTCCGTCGTACTCTTGTATGTGCACAAGATATCCTCATGGTTATATAAAATTATTTTTTTTTAAATGGCAGAAGATGTTAATGTTGGATACTGCGACTGTCCCATTCCACTCCTCACTGACAATAAATGATGGACTTTCCTGTTGACTGATTTCCATCTCTATCTATTAAATTCTAATTATTTATAAAGTTCTGCATTGAGAAAATATACAGTACAGGCCAGAAGTTTGGACAGACCTTCTCATTCAGTGCGTTTTCGTTGTTTTCATGACTATTTACATTGTAGATTCTCACTGAAGGCATCAAAACTATGAACGAACACATATGGAATTATGTAGTACTTTTCCAAAAATCTTGAAATAACCTGGCCTCCGAAGTCACTGGACCTGAATCCAATCAATGATTTGGGGTGAGCTGAACCACAGAGTGAAGACAAAAGGGCCAACAAGTACTAAGCATCTCTCGGAACTCATTCAAGACTGTAGGAAAACCAGTTTGGGTCACTACCTCTTGAAGCTCAAGAGAATGCAAAGCAGTAATCAGTTGCTATCTCCAGCTGTCGATGGGTAAGAGGCAGGGTACACACTGGACATGCCACCAGTCCATCACAGGGCCGCATAGAGACAGACAGGACAAACAACCATGCATGCACACACACCTAAGGACAATTTATATGGATCAATTAACTTGACAGTCATGTTTTTGGACTGTGGGAGGAAGCCAGAGTACCTGGAGGGAATGCACGCATGCACGGGGAGAACATGCACACTCCATGCAGAAAGACCCTGGGCCAGGATATGAACCCACAACCTTCTTGCTGCAACAGTGCTAACCATTGCACCACTGTGCAGCCTATATTTTATTGGTTCCTTTGCTTTAATGATTTTGTTAAACTATGAAAATATTATGGCATAAATTACTTTTAAAATGATCAATTAATGAGCAGCTGAAAAACATCAGCAAAAGCCTGTCCACAACTGCTGCTGAAAGTGAGCTGAGTCATTTGATTTATGGGGAGCGAAGAGAAAAGGGAACGTCAAGGCTGCATGAAGTGATGATTTAGTTGACCTTGACAGGCCATGTGCAAGTGGGAAATGCTGCTGTATAGGTAGACGTTTGAAAGCGGTCCAAGAAGTGATAACCGATGTATAGGCCCTTTAGGAAATGTTGGAGATGGTAAGATAAAAAATTTAGGGTGGATGAAGTAATTTTTAACTAAATTATTAGTCAAACAATTAGTGTTTGAAGGATATGCTACTCAGAAAGTCAGCAAGAATTATTTAAAAAATGATGAATTTGAAGGTAAAATATAAGAGATTGCTATTGAAACCTGACAATGAATTGAGTTTTTTAATGTTCGTTCTAGAGTGACTTATAGAAGCACAGAAAAAACACAAAGAATTTAATGTGTGTACCTAATAGTGCAATGGTGTAGTTATACAACTGTTGCTGATGTAGTTTTTCTTTACAAATTAAACAACCTTGAAACGTAAAGTATTGTACTTTTTAAACTTTTCATCAATTAATTATTTTTTTTGTCTTTTTGATAGGTTAAGAATCTCAAGGACTCTAATACAAGAAAAAAAGATGGCTGACACCTCCTCAGGGTCAGAAAAGTAGTCCTCAGCTTGGACAATAAAAGATGTTCAATCTGCACAGATGTTCCTCTTAATAAGAATATGTCTATCGCGTCTTATTGTACTGTAGCTATTGTTTGTCAAAGACATACAAAAATGTCAACATGTTACCTTTGTCTTTTACATATTTATTGTCATTCCGCTTCTATAAACCTTAAACATATTGGGGTTTTGTTGGTGGGTTATTTTTTTTTTTTTTTTTTACTGGATGATGCAGATGAATGTTTGTACAATATCCATCCGTCCATCCGTCTTTCCATCCATCCATCCATCCATCCATATTCTATAAAGTATAATAGGAAGAATTGATAGTCCTTTATTTTTAAAACAATAAATGCTTTAAAAATCGCCCTTTCCTTTGAAAAGACTTTTAAAACTACACATATCTCTTAGTCTAACATATCATCTTGATGACATGTCATGAAGCATACAGTGTCATCTTATCACAGGTGATTAAAAGAAATAAACAAAACAGAACAAAAATAGAATAAAGATCATCCCCATTACTAAATTTTCCACCACAGTTTTCATATATATCAAATTAAACTGTACAATTTCCAAAAGAGCACAAAAAACTGAACAATTGTGCAATTACTACTGAAATGTTAGTTGCTTTATTACCAACTGAGTGAGAATTGCAAATTTGGGCTGTTCTTGATTCAGTGGAGCACCATCGTCTTAAAGCTGACAGGAGATTTGGAAGTCCATTGGGGAACAGGAGAAGGATGCCTCGCAACGCACAGGGCTTTATTCTACAAAGAATCTCTTCAAAAATGCTCTCTGAGAGGGGAAGTAAGACCCCATTGACTCACTCGGTCTAACTGCAAAGTTTTCCTCTTTGGTATTTAAACATAAGTTACTGTACCAACATGTGATGCAGCCTGGCAGGATGTTATCAGCAGTGCAGTAGTCGATGCTTTCTTTCCCTCATGTGTCTCATGTTTTCTTCAGAAACTGATTTAGACAGTTTTGTTGTTGTTTTGTTGTTGCAGAACTTGTTTATGCTTATAAACTTCTTGTGAGTGTACAACATTCAGTTGTAGTTTCTATACAGATCCATACATTTTTTTAAGAAAAAGAAACCCATTTTATGAAAAGTTATTAAAGCAAGGCCACAAAATCTTTAAAAAAAATAAAGTTTTTCTTTATACACATATTAGATAACCTCGGAACTTAAAGTATTGCACTTTTTAAACTTTACAACAATTAATTAATATGTTTTTTTGCTTGTTTTTTCTATACGTTAAGAATCTCTGTTCAACTGTGCAGCAAGAAATAACATGACTAACACCTCCTCTGGTTAAGATAAGTACTCCTCAAATTGGACAATAAAAACAAGGTCAATCTGCGCAGATGTTCATTTTAATAAAAATATGTCCATCTTTTCTTATTCTACCCTGGATGTTGTTTGTCTTTTGTTTTTTCTTTGCCATAGAAAGTAATCCTAACCTGGGTGTTTGTTTATTTGTGTTTCTCTCCCTGACATAGTGAGGCTCCCATTAACTTGCCATGTGCTTGCTTCAAACCAAACATTGCTGCAGAGCTCCATGTGCATGGGGGGACTTCCTCAGACAACTAAATTTTTACCAACTGGCATTAAATGAGAAACTGAATCTGACCATAGTGCTTCATAATTTAGAATAAATTGGAATATGTATAATTTGATTTGAATTGGTTTATATGATTGGTTTACATTAGAATGAAGAAGCTTGAAATAAATAGAACTTTGACAAACTGGATGATAGCATTGGATGTGAATTTGACATGTTTGACATCAATTTTCTATAACAATCCCAATTCTTTTCAGCTTTGGAAGAGCACTCTTTTAACATTAGGCAAGAGGCTGGATACATCCTGGACAGATCAACAGTACAACACAGACAGAATAAAACTATATACACGATAAACAGTCTTTCACAATAGATATTTGCATTGAAGCCAATTTATAATCTCCAATTAGCATGCATAAATTTGGCCTGAAGGAAAACAAAATACATTGTTCAAAAGGAACACCATCATCACAGGGAGAACATTTCATCTCCACACAGAAAGGACGAGAACAAAGGTCCAACAATTACACATGTAAATGTAGAAGCAGTGTGAAAATGTTCCAACCGTACCACTGTTGGAATAATTTCAAGTACAGATCTCCTACTCAGTCACATTACTGCAGAGGAATTTTGGCTTGCTCATATTTCCAGCATTGTTTTAGTTCATTGAGGTATGGCATTTGTTTACGTGGAACCCACCCAAGGTTCTGCAACAGCATTTTAATCAAGATGAGGTCTAAACCCGAGGCATGCCTGGGCACACCAAAATGATATTTTTTTTTTTTCTTTTTAAGCCTCTTTGCTGCATGTTATAATGCATAAAACATAATAATATATGGGTGTACTTATTTACACAAGAAACTGTGCAAAGTAATGTAATTTAATAATATGCAATGTAATATTTAAATAGAATCAGAGTACTTAGTATTATTGGTTGATAATTTTCTATAAATACAGCAATTAAAATGTACCAGCAATGTTATTGAAAAGAGACCAAAATAAAGGCCAGCATAGTTGTACGGCACAAAGACTTATGGGTAATGTGTTCATGTTAATTGTAGAAGTTCTCTGTTTTACTTTATAGTTCCAAATAAACATGCTCCTTAGTTATCCTTTGAGTTATGTTGTTGTCAGTGTTTGGGGATTATTGTCCAGGCACCATCATACAGACAACAGTGCACAGGAGTTGGGTCTCTGCCTTGACTTCATGATCATGTGGTGTGAGAAGAGAATGCAAGAAGTGCAGGTAAACTTTTCAGTGACTCATTTTCTGGGTGGTGCTAGAAATGTACTTGTTCCTAAATACAAATATTTCACAAAGTATTTGTTTGAAATATATATATATTTAAAACACATAGTATTTGTGCCTGTCCAAAAACCATATTCACACCAGTAATCAAAGCCACCTCAGTTTGATTTTCAATTTTAGGGTCATGATTCAATTCGATTCTCTTTTCTTTTTGCTTACAGTACAGAGCCCAATGCCATTTTTAGATTAATCTAGTCTATGATCATTGGTTTTATTCATTAAACTTTGTACAGTGAATCTTATTTCAAAAGATATAAGGGATGCATTTTTCCATTATTCTTGTGTAATGCATCACATTAGGCATTAGTGGTCAAATTGAAATAATTTATTCATAATATTATAGTATTTACAAAAAATTGTTACACTTATAAGTGTAAAAATCTTGTTTAAATAAATAACAGAAATGATTAGGAAGAGAGGGTGGCTGCCATCTAGTTACTCATTTTAGTTACAGCAGCACAATAACTCTCAGCTCCGCCCAGTGTTGCCAACTCCTCAGTAAGGAAAGTAGCTATTGGCTGTCCCAAAAGTCGCTAGAAGTCGCTAACTGACGTCATCGCCTAATTTGCATAATTTGCAATTTGCAAATAACAGTAAAAGTGAGTAAAAAACACCCTAAATATGTTTAGAACTACAAATGTACAAAAATAATTTCAACATTAACAACATTTAATTATTTTAATGCTTTGTCTAGATCCACATTACACACATCAGTTTTGTCCTGTATTGTTAAATGTTATAACAGCAAATTTAATCAAAAGATTGTTCTGTAGGGTGAAATTGCTAGCTCTACAACCAACCCTCCTCCTTTATCCGGGCTTGGGACCGGCAAAGTGACCCAAAAGACACACTCTGGCAGAGTTACTTAGGTTTTTTTTTTTTTAAGTTGTTTTTTTTTTTTTGCTGAGCTAGCTAGCAAGATCTTATGTCACAGAGAGGTAGGCTACACACACAGTGGACGAGGTGAATAAGTGACTGAGCTGCTGAGGTTGTGTGAGTCAAATGCAGTGATTTATTTGTGTGACAGCGTCACAGCAAAGAAACGTTTACATTTAAATCCCGCTCTGCAAGCCAGCGGCGGCTTTCTTTTGCGCAAGCGCATTTCATTTGCAGTCCGGACGCCGAGTGGTGAGGGTCTCCTCTCTCTCTCTCTCTGCTCCGCCCATAGACTGTAGATGGGACTGCTGCGCAAGGCTACTGTGAGACTGGCCGCCTGTAAGTGCTTTGGGACAGGGGAGGGGCTCACGTTGAGGACAGTAACTGCAGAACAATACGTGCTTCACGCCAGAGTCTCCAAAACACCAGATAAGTCTCCAATAACACCAGAAAAAGTCGCTAGATTTGTCGCTAGTCGCTTTTTTGAAAAAAAGTTGCTATAGGGGTCTGAAAAGTCGCTAAATCTAGCGACAAAGTCGCTAAGTTGGCAACACTGGCTCCGCCTGGCTCAGAGAAACGAGCTAATGTGCAGCAAACAGTGGTCCTCTGGTTTACAACGAGAATGTCGACTTAACTCACTGGGAACTCCAAATTGCCTCACTGGTGATTTGACAGTAGAGGGTGTGTCTCTAGCTCAGGTCCCTGCTTCTTTCTTCATCTGTCCCTGCCATGGTTTAATGGTAGTTTAGCTAATAGCTACTTGCTAACGTCAGCTAATATGCTCTCTAGAGGTGTGCTCTGTTGATAGGGATGCTCTTATTGTGATATAGTGGTTAATAATATTACCAGGTGTTGTTGTGAGTTGTATGAGAAATGGTGAGAGTTACTTTTTTAGAGAAAATACAATGTGTGGTTCCTTGTGATAAGGAAATCTGAGTAAATAGATGGATGTCGGCTAACTGTTGCTACAGAGTCCAAGTGGGACGCTAGTGACACTACAGTATATAAACATGGGAGAAGGTGATCGCAATCATCTTTTAGATTTTGATGCGCAAGGTCATGATGTAATTTCAATCGATTTTGATAAAAAAAATTGAGATTGTGATATATATATATATATATATATATAAATCTATATATATATATATATATATATATATTTTAGGGGTATTAGGTGGGCCCGTATCTGCATTAACGTGCTGTGTTAACGTAATCGGGCTCTAAAAATATTTTGGCATTCATCTATTCTCAAAGTTATGTTGGCAGCTGATTATTCTATCCCTGCATCCGAAACCACTGAATGTTAGCCTCTAAGCACTAACACTAGCAACTAATCCTTAACCTTTCATGGGGTCAACAGTGAGAACTCCATGGCTAGGAGTCTAGGGAGCCGTTCGCGAATGTACCCATTTCGAACAGCCTTTCTACCCGACGTCATTACGCGACGTAAACGCACATGAATGAGGCATATCAAAATAAACCTTCGATGCGCGCGTCTTTTTCCTTTCTGCCATTTTCGTTATTTTACGTAAGGTGGGCCGGGCGACTTGTATTGATGGCGTCTTGTGGCGCAAGTGATAGTGGGATGGCACATAGCTCCTAATCGCTAGTTAGTTAGCATCAGAGGTCCCTATGCTAAAGTGGCTATGATAGTTAGCATACAGGCCACTTTACCTAACTCTTTCCTAACTGGAAACCCAATTCGGATGCATCTTATCATGGCGGACGCTGACGCACATCCGGTTTGGCCTAAGACCTCTAACCAATTTAGTGGTTTCGCATGCAGCCTATATGTTCCTCAGACCGCAGGTTTACTTGTGGTTCCTAGGATTTCTAAAAGTAGAATGGGAGGCAGATCTTTTGGTTATCAGGCTCCTCTACTGTGGAGCCATCTCTCAGTTTTAGTCTGTGAGGCAGAAGATCCATCCACTTTTAAGACTAGGCTTAATTTTTGTTTGTTTAATAAATCTTATAGTTAGAGTGGCTTATGTCATCCTGAGCTATTGTTGTTGTTATGCTGCTGTAGGCTTAGACTGTTGGAGGACAGACTGACCACTTTTCTTCACTCTGCCACTTTTCTTTTCTACTTCTCTCTTGTTGCATTATTTGCTGTTACTTCGACTGTTTATTTTGTTTTGCTCTGTGTTTTTGTCTTCTAGGAGCTACATCTGATCTGACATCCTGCTCAGCTGTGGTTACTTGTTGGATGGGGCATCGACTGGGATTATGCTCTTAGTAACTGAATATCCTCCATGCCATGTTTTAAAATATTTACTTTCTTTAACATAAAAAAGTATCTTACATCAGTTCATTTGTTTGTCTCTGCTCAGTTTTCTAAAAAAAAAAAACAGTTGGTCGTGACAGATGGCTGTTCGTACTGAGCCAGGTACTGCTGGAGCTTTCTCCCTGTTAAAATAGAGTTTTTCTTCTCCATTGTCACTACATTCTTGCTAAGTATGAGGGATTGCTGTGAAGTAAACGATACAATGCAGGCGACTGCCTACTTTCGGTATGTTAATTCAGGAGGAGTGTCAATGACAACACAGTCTGGTGGGATTCCTTTGATAAAAACTTTTAAACTGATTGGGATACATATTTAATATAACTAAATTGGAAGGACATTTATTGTAAAGTGCCTAGAGATGCCATCTGTCATGAATTGGTGCTATTTAAATAAACTTAATTGAATTAAACCAAAAAAAAATCTAGATTTTTGTCTGAAAATTGTGATATATGATAGCAATATAATCTATTAACTCTGGTACAGGAGCACGACTACCATGGACCGTAAACTCCTGCAGAAACGGGTGAAGACTGCTGCAAAGATTACCAGGACCCCATTCCCCTCTCTGCAGAGCATTTACAAGCACAGAGCCCACAGGGGAGCTGCCTCCAGCACCAAGGACCCACGCCTACCCCTAACTCAGACTGTTAAAAATTCTAGCTTCAGGCTAGATGCACAGTAGTGTGAAATGTAGGACAAGTAGACTTAGTAACAATTTCTTTCCCTCTGCTACAAAACTCCTAAACAGCTGACAGAAGTTACTATAGATTATTTCATGTCATCCTTTATATTCAAATCATACATTCTAATCACATAACTGCCTTCACTGTTATGCACTTTAAGACAGATAAATGTAGAGTTTACTTCTGCTATTCATCAATTGGTGGCTCTTCACAAGAGATATTGGACCTCATTACCTTGTACATGTGCATAGTGATCACTTATGCAGACTTTTTTTACTGTAAGTTTTTTTTTTTTCATTACAAGTTTAATTGACAACTGAATGACTACTGTTGTTCTGGACTTTTAATTGTATTGGCATTTGGAGTTGACAGCAAATAAACAATTTCATTATGCAAGGACATCTGTTTCTTTAATGTGCATATGGAAATATACAGTTTTTATTGGCTTTGATTTGAACTTTTGTGCTAGTTTGCAAATAAAAGTTTGCCCTTGTATAACTTCAACATTTTCAAATTGTTCTTTTTTGCTTCCCATGTTATTTTGTTCCCTGCATCTATAGATAGTTTGGCCCAAGATTCATAATGACAAGGCGAAAGACATGAAATGATATCAAAAACAGGTTTGACCTTTGCTGCAACAAAGTAAAAAAATTCTATTTAGGTGAAAATGGGCTTAGGCTATGTCACATGATGGGGAACCACCCAAGGATGAACAAGATATAAACTTTGTGTGTCTTTGGGAGTTGTAACTCCAAATGCATTGTCCTTTGTAACAGTTTTTTAACTACTAATTAGTGGTCTGAATTTTTGCATCTAAGTAGCGGACCTTTGCCATTAATTTCTGGTAATTATGCCTATCAACTTTCAGCACTGAAGAGGAGTAATAAAAAAAATGTACAATCATAAGGTTTTTTGCTCCACACTTAGTAAAATTCATTTTTTATTTTTTTTTTCAATGGTCCTGCTGTGGCGTAAATGTGTATTATGTCCGAATCGGCCCAGAAAAGAATCAAGAAACACTTCCGAGGGGTTCGTAAGTCGAAGGGGAACATGGTAAAATGACTATGTTTTGGGCAGATTAAACCTTATTAGAAGCAGCATTTGTACTGCCCCGAGCACTCCCGTTCTACGGATGTCCGCTGATTGAGGAAGTGAATATAAATACTGCTGAATGGCTCAGACTGGCTTCAAAATTCTCAGGGTGAGTAAGAAAGCCTAAAATTTGCTAAATAAAAAATAATGTCCAGGTTGAAAAAAAAAAAATTCCCCTTAAAAAAATCTACAAGAAAATCTAGGACTTACTTAAAAAAAGGATTTTCTTCTAAAACAATATGACAAACAGGCCTCAATGGAGATTAATAACAAAGTTTTAAAGCTACGAGTATAGTTCACAGAGTGAATTGTAACGTTGGGTAGGTGTGAAACAGTGACATGAACATATGTATTTTACTATTACAATTTTTCATGCTCTCCAGTTTCAATGACAATGGTTTTGAGACAAAAATGTTAAGAAAATAGGTGCAAACATTAGGTATATTTGCTATTCTAGCCAGACAAATAAGTGATAGTTTCAACTATAAGGAAGACTGCTTTTATGGTAATCTCAAGATAACACAGGCAGACAGGGTGGTAACCATAGACTGTAGGTAACCCTTTCTTATATTTATCAAGTGATGTACAGTTCCGTACAAAAGTATTCACACCCCCTAAAATATTCCAATTTTTTTCCTCTCATAACTAGAGCAGCAGAGCAGATATCATTTAGATGTATCAGAGTAAATGGATCTTAATATGCACACATCACACTTTCTAGATTTAATTTGAAATGTATTGTTAAACTACATATTCTTATCCTTCTACTTCACAATTATGTACTGCTTCATGTTGACCAATCTTATAAAATCCTTAGAAAAGAATAAAGTTAAAATAAAGTTTGCAGTTGGGCCATAACAATATGTAAAAAAATATCCAAAGGTACAAATATTTTTGCACAATACTGTAGTGAACCTTGAAAATATGTTTTGATCGACAATAACTGTCATAGTCATACCCTTAATAGTTTGAATGACTCAAATCTTTGAAAACTTTCCACAGAAATTATGTGTAAAATCCCATTGGCTTCATAAATACAAGCACATTTTATTAACTCAGAGAATTGTAAACTTTCACTAAGGTGCAAAATACATCCATTTACATATATCTGTTAAAACAACTACATATACATATATCATATGATCTTACTTTATCGTTATACTTTTAAAAGCTTTGCCTTTGCCTTCAGTTATGACCTTTCTTTGTAGCTGCTCTGTAATGTTCTCTTCTCAGTGTGTGTCTGACTTCCTCGAGGCACGTAAAGCCCGTTACTCAGCACACTTCTGACATGTCCCAGAGGAAAGGATGATGCAAGGACACTGCTCATACTAGCTCAGCATTTCAATCCCTACAGAGATCTCAGTGACATCCATTGCTGCTGTTAACCTATTGCTAAAAAACCCTACTGCTATTAAAAACAATAGCTGGAAGCAGGTACATAATGATTCTCTTTTGCTGTTATTATGATTGCTGACACGTTCCATACCTCAGTTCTTATTCGCTAAATCTCCCTGAGCCATCTGAAAAAAGATACAAGCATGAGTAAATCCTAAAATGTTTCTGTTGAAGTCAATAAAATATCTCACATGAACATGCACAGTACAGCATAAATGATATGCAAGAATGTAAATATGAAAACAATTTTAGGCTTCTATAGCTATCCATTAAAACATTGGTTTTAATCTTTTTTGTTGGGACCCCTCTGGGCCTTTTATTTTAAACAATACGCTTTTTTTTCATCATAAAAAAAACGTATGTTAATCGGAATAGAATAACACTAAGGTTGTCAAGTGACCTGACCATTGCTGAGGTTTATCAGATTAGATATTTTTAAAGTGTTTAAGTTTTAATATTATTATATTTAATAACATCTATGGGGTTTCGGATCAGTTTTGCCCATAATATATTTACCTCAAGAAAAAGCCACAAAAAAATAAAATCTTTAAAAAAAGAACTTTGATGCAAATACCAGTGAAAAGCAGAACTGGAAGAAATAATAAAATATTCAGATTTGCAAGTGAAACAAACAGAACTCATCAAGCAAATCCAACCAGCCGACATCAAGCACTTCTTCCATCATTGTGTGCAAGAACATGATCGTGTGTGTGTATTTCTTTCGGGTCAGAACAATGTGTGCTGAAGCGGCTGAGTCTTGGAGCAACCTGTTGCCTTTGCTCAATGTACGTCTTGACAATGGACCAATGGTTCTTCAAGAAACATTTCTGCTTGATTTTATGGGTTGAGATCCACCATATTTGATTCTGGGTCCACAACATAAATGGACTGTATGCATACACATCGAGGATGTGATCAAAAGAAAACAATTAGCCATCTCCTTAGTCATGTGCTGGCAAGTGTTTCTTCTAGTCATGTCTATTTTCAAGGATGGCACTTGTACTGACCAGTGTAAATATATAGATTTAATGCAGTGGGTGTTTAGCTCCAACAGATGTTACCACTTTTGTATGTAAAGGTGTCAACA
This sequence comes from Apricaphanius iberus, assembly GCA_028564705.1. Lineage (NCBI taxonomy): Eukaryota > Metazoa > Chordata > Actinopteri > Cyprinodontiformes > Aphaniidae > Apricaphanius > Apricaphanius iberus. The sequence goes on from JAPXFQ010001652.1 coordinate 55,032, forward strand.
GGAGCAGAATCAGCTTCAGCACCTGTGACATCCTCATCAGACTGATTAGACAGTTTCTTCTCGTTGAAACTCGACATCATAGTCCTCATCAGAAACATGCTCATCTGTATCCATATGATGCTGTGTGTCCTCTGATTAGTCATCATCAGCAAACATATGATCAGAGCTTGGCTGAGGCTACACTAAATCTTCTTCTCATTGTTGCAAGGATATACATACTCTGCTAAGAACCAAACTCTAAACTAAGTTGGCCTTATGTGTCTTGACATTTCTGTCTTCATTTATTTGGACAAAAAGGCAGAAATACATAGTAAGTCCATAACTGAACCTAAATGGCTGGAGGAAGAGCTTGTTATGAGCTGTTGCTTTATTGAGGGTTTATGATTTCAATTTTCTCATTTAATGTTTTCAAATCTTGTTTTATGGGCCAACAACAGAAATGTCATATTTTTCACCAGGGCATTTTATACTTTGATACAAGTATTCTTAAAATATATTTACCGGTAGCGTGAATAGAAGCTTCTAACAAAGTCAAAAGGTCTTTATGCAATAAACTAATTTATGAAGCACTTTTCTGTATTTAAAACGGGCTGGTGCCAACCCTACCACAGCATTGTAGAGCAGGACGGTAAAAGTTCACAGACATAACGAGCTTTAATAATTCTATATTCATTCTTACTGCGTATTTCACCAAATATGAAGCCAGCGAGCGTCACCCTATAAAAAGTAAAATCCAGAGTTCTCTGTTGAGCCTGACAAACAGGCATTGTTATTTTGTTTGTCCATATTATCTTGCCCAAATACGATAATGAATAACAATAAGCATCTAACATTTATATTAATACACTCACTGATCTGTATTTAAAAACAGATTCAGCTTCAAAATACAGCATTCGTAAACCTCCACCTTCTGTAACAAACAACAATTCTAGTTTGGTATATGTTGCCATCTAGTGGTCGAGTTTACGAAATTAACTAATTGAGTAACGAACAGCCCAAATACCTTGTTACATTGGAATGCTGAGATAACAGGATTACTGTTCAAAACTCAGAAAAGGTAAATAATTGGCAAGTTTACTATCTATGCATGAATTCACAGTGAAGATGTCAACCTGAGGTTTCAAGTGGTGCCCTATTTGTAGGGATCTGGACTTTCTTTAGATTTAATATTCAATTCATTATGCTACAAAATAAGAATGTTGTCAGTTACTTATTTTAGCCTATTCTTTCCCCAAATTGAAGTCTTAACTTAGCAAGACAGCAATCCAATAATTTGAGGATTTTAAGAACATTTTTGTTCACCATTTGTAAAAACTACTTCATGTTGCTAAATATTTTGTATAGCTAAAAGGCAGAAATTATTTTAAGCCAGTTAAATGTTGTTGATGGAGAAACTTGCTAGTGTGATCTATTCAGACCTTGAGGTTTATGGTTATGTTTAAATCTCATCTACAGGTCTTTCTAAAAAAAAAAAATTAGCAAATTTTGATAAAGTTCATTATTTTCTGTAATGTACTGATAAACATCAGACTTTCATATATTTTAGTCTGTTTATTACAGAAAATACTTAACTTTATCACAATTTGCTAATAAGGACCTGTATTCAGTGATGCACTTGTTACACTGGTACTGGCCATTACCTGCTTTACTGGGCAGCACTGGCGATAACTAAAGAAATTTAGCTTTGAGAAATAAAAACGAGATCAACATATGGGTTCTTGAAGAATTAAGTGTCCCTGAAAACAATCCATAGCTACATGGAAATGAGTGATACAGCCCATAAATAAGGATAAAATAATCAAAGCACGAGACTCATGTTTTTAGAATTTTATTCTTCAAATTATTTTGTAAAATCTCATTTACATTTCTTTTTTTCATATATATAATTTATGTATGTATATATTTATAGCTATATATAATATTCACCAATTAACATTTTTGGCTATTTTCCCTTTCTACCCTATTCATGCCCATCCGCTGATCCTAAGTTACATACTCCTTCACATACACATGATGTGATGAGCCTTGGTGCCAAGGTCGGTGGGCGGTTGGGATTTGGGGATGGTTCTAAACAGAGCATGCCAGGAGAAAGGCTACAGAAACAGGGGCTGGAAATGAGGCAGCCTAAATACACCACCAGTATTAAAACCAGTCAGATAAACACACTGAAAGGTAAAGGGAGTATCATCTTCCACAATGTCCAAAATACTTCTGGCGCAAGTCGGACTAATGATGGTCAGATAGATCGATGTATAACATCATGATTTCCTTCCAGAAATCAGTAATTCATGTTGATGAATGTAAACTCCACAATGTCAGTTTATTTAACTTCTGAGATAGAGCCAACTAATCTAAAGGCAGCCATGAAGACTGCTTAGCCCTTTGTAGTGACCAACACAAGTCATCAGTCTATTGTTTAAAGTCAAAGCCAAATCAAATGGAGTATAAGTGGCCATCTATGTTGATCTTCTTCCTAGGCTTCCTAAAAAGCTCAACATCTACGGACAAAAAAACTCTAAACTTCAGCAAAAATCACAGATTTATATTTTACATTAGCTTTACATCCAGACAAGCCATACAATGTATTCATTTCCACTCCAGTGACATAGTTGTTCTTCATTTGGCAGAATGATCATTCTTGACACATGGCTCAGTACTTCTATTATTCATCGCTGATGCTGGTTATGAATGCAAACAGATGGAAAAAAAAATTGCACATCTCCCAAAAGGTCACAAGACTACTTGATACACTAGTTTAGCTAATGTTGACACATCTTAAAGATCCTTCAATCTACATCAAATTGATATAAAAACATCCCTTTTTTTATCTGTTTTAATATGTTTAAGACAACACCTAACTTCAGCTTTTAAGGGAAGGAACAAAAAGGTTCAACATTAGACGTTGCTTCCTGAATCCAATGTCAGACATGGTCATTACAGCACATTACCCAATTACAGGTGTACAATATTCAAGAATGCACTTCAAAAATATATTTGACCTTCTATACTTTTGACATTTTCTTGGTTGCAGAAATAGATTTTACATTTGGAGCTTGGAGATTAAATAGTTGTAATGAATCAACTGATTAAAAGATAAAACAGTCTTTGATAACATTAAAAAATAAATTAAAATATTCTATGAGAGCCATACAGTCTTAAGGCATTCAGAGGTTAATCCTGACAGCACATAAAGGCTTGAGCAGCCCAAGCAGTCTGTCAAAACAAAATCAGACTAACCTTTTTTTTATGAGAAGTGACTGAAAATTAGCCCTTAGTAACTATAGTTTTATACAGAGAACTAGAGTAAACACTACCGGTACCCACTAAAGCATGGGCTAATGTTTAAACCTAAGCTATATGCCTCCAACTACCAGCTATTAAACAACAGATCTAAGGTGGGTTCTGTTTTAGTTAGCTGAAGGATTTCAACTAGTAAACTTAACATAAACTTGCAATGCACATGCTGTACTCAAAGGTAAAATTTAAGTACAAAACAAAAGCTGGAGATGCACCAATAAGGCTTTTCCTGGCCTTTACTGATTCTTTAAAAATCATCCACTGATTCAGACTGCAATTTATTTTCTGCACTCCAACATAAAACTGTTAGAAGTTTTCTGAAAGTCGCCGTAGAATAATACACAAAAGAGAGGAATTACATTATTAAGCTCATATAAGCATGAAAGCATTAATCCCGACTATCTGACTTGTTTTCAAATGCTTTAAGATAGATGGCGTTTGCTGATGCGTTTATACACTAAACTGACCTACCAATCAGCAATTGCAGCCCATTAAGGGAAATAGTGTCCAGCTATGAACTCTGGTAGATTAATTGGTGCAAAGTAGTGTAGTAAAAATCTGATAAATGCTTTTCTTGCAAAGCTGTTAATGTTATACAGTTAAATAAAAAGAAAGCTATCAAGTCTGTGTTAATTATGTCAGTGCTGAACTGAACAGCATAAGTATTTTCTGTCTTTTCAATCCAAACGAAGGAAAAAAGAACAAATACAACCCGGTTCAGTCAGGAAAGTAGAAATTTCAAATTAAAACTAAAACAGGTTTTGGTATTTGGGGTTTTCCCCCTCTGGATATTGACACTAGTTTCAATCCATGATCTTAAACTATGTGTAAACAGATATGAATTTAAGTAGAAAGAAACCACTCAGAAGCATAAACCCTCATACTGCCGCACCCCCAAAAATATTTATATTTTTTGGCCACTAGATTTGTTTCAAAGCATTGGATTTCCTGTGGCCCAATCTAAAACTGAATGAGAATCACTCAGTTGTTGAGGAGGCATCATGAATTATGATGGGTTTGTGGGAAGTAAAGAAAGGGACGAGGCTTGGATCTGACACCAACTGTCTGACACAAATCAATGCCAAACATCTTTAACGTCTCGAATTCACAGCAGCATTTAAAACAGAGTCATAAAAATCACAAATATTTTAGGGTAAATTTACAAGGCATAATATTTTAAATACAACATGTTTCTTAAGGATATCTTCTAACCCATATCAACATATGTAAGACGTACATCCAGAAAATGCCAAAGGCAGACCTCATGCCCATTTAACAGTCTCACATTGTCCTACGAACAGAGAGTTACTGACTTCCAGTGTGTTAGCTTTATTTTCAACATTGTTCAAGTTTTCTAAAACATTACCTTTAAATATTAGGCAATCTCAGGTCTTTTCTACACATACGCACACACACTCATACATAAATATATACTGTATCTATTCATGTATATATATGTGAATATATTAGAAGAATTTTCAGCTGAGAAGTTAGGCAAAGTGTATACGATCATCAGGGCAGATTTAATTCAAATGAGATGAAATTTAATTTATCCAGTTTTCCCCTTGTGGAGAATAAGTTTGTGAAGAATGGGAAGCGCAACAACAACAACACAATATGACTGAAAAGCACATCACTTTGTAAAACCGATAAATAGAGAAAAGGCTTTGCAGCTTTACAAGGCAGACCGTAGGCATGGGCCGGTTTTAGGTGCTGAGGTATCAAAAGGTGTTACAAGGCGAAGGTTTCAAACTCAAAAGAACAAATATATATTAGTCATTATGTGTCTACAATTTAAAATCCCTTTAATGAGATGCCAGTGTAAATAGGGTAGTTTTGGATTTTTTTGTGTTAAAATTGTGATCTAGCTGGGGTTTTTTTAGCCAATATCACACCATGAAAATCTGATACCGGCCCATGCCTAGCAGAGAGCTGGGTTAAGGATATGGTTCTGTGTCATGTGCATTCCATGCGCCTACCGTCAGTGAGTGAGAGAAAGTAAAAATTGGAGGAGAAACCATCAGATAAAAAAAAAAGAAACCAGAAAAGGGACTATTTATGCAAAGCTAAAAGCTGTATTGCAAAACGAGATTAAAAGCAGTGGACTGAAGGGGATTATTCTACCCGCCTGTTTTATCGATACACCAAGTGAGATATGGTGCCAGATTTAAAGTTGAGCTGATGGTTGGGCACAAAGCTGTGCTGAGGATTTTTTCGTGTGCACACATCTTTCGCATATAAGCCCATGCAAGAGTCACACGACACCTTAGAGCAGTTTACGCAGGTGTGCGATGCACCCGGCTTGTTGCAAAACCCGCACCGTGACCCCCCCACACTCAGGCGCTCTGTGCTACCCGACTTTGGTGTTGTCATAGCAACCGATTTACTCGGAAACAGCTTGGTGGACATGAGGGGTTTTTCCATCATCTGGGGGTGAGGGTGGGGGTGAGAATGAGAATGGGTCAGGGTTAGAGGGTGCGTGTGGAGATAGGGGTGTGACTGGGCATTAGAGTAGACGGACAGCTTTTCCTTCACGGGAATGTATCCATCAAGGGGGCGTGGGGATTTTGGGTGGTAGTCCTGGAGGCCACAACAGGGGGATGGATCTACATCATGGCAGGCAGCGCAAAGAATCATGTCACACCTCTGACAGGATGCCATTGTGGAGCATGCCAGGCCACAACCCTGACACTTCACACTACCGTGAGCTTTGAGGAGCCAACCATCCCTGGCATCACGAGGCTCCCTGGACGGCGGTCGAGATGGAGTTTGCCTTCCTCCTGTCCCAACACCCCCTCTCTCTGTGTACAAGTCAATGTCCTCCAAGGAGGACATGTGGTAGGATGCGTAAGGGTCAACTGGCGGCGGCGACTGCATGGGGAAAAAGTCTGCGACAGGGCTATAGGAAGGTGGAGCTGCGATAGAGAAAAAGGATGTAGAGGTGCTGGGCCTGATGATCTCATCCTTCATATCCTCTTCTGTGTCAACAAACAGGGGCTCCTTCCTTAGGCTCAACGACGCCTTCAGAACAGGCTTGTTAGCAGCTGGGTGCCAGTGACCCGCCCCATCTGTAACATCCACAGACTTGGACGGCCGGCTTCCTCGTCTCAGGTGGTGGGCATGAGGCCTTTCTATATCCAATGGTCGAACAGACAACCGAGCGATATCCGCCCCGAGGCTGTCACGTCTGCGCAGAGCCTCAGCGCAACCAGCCGCATCATCTCTACAACCCCGGCGGAGTTCCAGAGCTTCGAGCTCCGAGGCTGAGCCACGGGCGAGAGCCACCACCTCCCCTAGAAGACGACACTCTGCCTGGGCCAGAAATAGCTCAAATGCTAGCTGGCGGAGATGGTTGCTGTCCCCCGGGTGGTCCAACAAACGGAATTTGGGATCATGGTCACAGGTATATCCAATGGTACGCATTAGTGTTCGAAGTTCGGTGTCAGAAATGGCAGCCTGCAGATGATACACGTATGGACCCGTGAAGGTCTAAAAGAGAAACAAATCTGTTAAACAAGCACATGCAATGCTTCCATTACAAAAAAAAAAAAAAAAAAAAAGATGAGCTCATTATGTCATATATCCTTAGCGCTGATCTGAAATCAACAGAATCATCTCTTATTAAATATGTCTTGCTTGACATACTAAATATAACCACAGCTCAATCTAAAACTTTACAAAATATAGACATGAAACAACTTAAAACACATTTTAACAATGAAATTATTTAACTAATATAAAAAATGTCATTGTGTGTTTACGTAAATTTCAGAGATTATCAAAATTAACAGGATAGAAGGACTTCAAATAATTTCCCAATGTCAAAAATAGGCCTTTAAAGTGCTCAGGATACTGAATGCAACCAGTGTTTGTTTGAAAACATAAAATAGAATAAATCTTTGTGTCTCAGAATTTAGTTTTTCGGAAAGCAAAAACTTTCAGATTCACTTCAAGTGTCACTGAGAAGTTACTGATGTATGTAAATTCTTGTTTTAGTAGGTTTTTCTGTAAGTTGATTGCAACAGATGACCGCTACAGCTACAGTCACCCTTCAAGAGGAAAACAACCTCATTACAGAGACCAAACCAAAGCTTCACAAAAATAGAAAAAATTAATGTTTATCATTCTTTTTCCTTCAAAAATCCTGAATCCTGAAAAATCTTTTTATTGTATCTTCAATGTCAAATAAAACTTTATCCTCTGAACTCAGGACAATAAACTAAACTCACCTTTATACATCGGAACTCTTTTTTCCAGGGGAAGAGCAGGAGGTTGGTGCAGATGGTTTCCAGAGTATGGAAGGCCCTCTCCAGGCTTTTGAGGGTGCCTCCTCTCTGGCATCGGAGCGAGCTCTCCACCATTTCGTAGAAACGCACCATGCGAAATCGCTGTCCAGGATCTGGCTGATAGGCTCCAAGCAGAGCCGTCGCTGTGGAAAGTAGGGCTTCGCCGTCCTTGTGTCCGCTTTTGTCCCCTTCCAGTGTAGTTCCAGTCCCTGTATTGCCCACCTCCAAACGCCTTTCCAGCGCCGTCACATACCTCCGAAACAAGTCCTCTCTTAACTTGGCATCCATTATGTGCAACAGACTATCATTCGGATATTAAAGAGAGCCTAAGCCCTTCAGGCATGCCTAGTCGTCGGATGCCACACTCAAGCATCATTTTAGGCAAGCATAATCTACTATGCACATTGGCACACACTACATTACAGTGTTCTTGAGAGTGAGGAGCAATTTGATTCAATGGCCCATCGTCTAAACACAAAAAACACTGTTTTCTGGTAGCTTTCAGCTGAAGGAGCAAGGCAGCAGCCTGTACAGTAGTCTTTGTATGGGCATCTCTTCTTAATCTCAAAGCATGACTTCTTTTCAGACAAATACGTCTGTGTCACTCAGAAAAGTAAGGAGAAGATTAGCTCTATGTTCATTTAAAGTTGGATTTAGGTAGATCCTTTACTTCAGTATTTGCAGAGTATGAGGTCACTCATCTGGAAGAGCCATTGTTGACTGAAGGGTTCGCAGTAATTTCCAAGCTGAAAAAAAACCATGGGAAAATTATTAAAAAAACAAGACATTTATTACACATATGAAAAGTGAAGAACACATGTTGCAGCATTCTAAATGCAGAGTTCTTTGGTACAGGTATGATCTGATTACTGGTCTAAAGGTTTTACCGGTAAAATGCCTCTCCTAAAATGTATAGTCCTTTTAAGGAAAAGACAAAAAAAAGTGTCAATTTTCCCTTGTATGGAACAAATAGTAGCACAGCATACCCCCTCTACATCATCTGGATTTATCACACCAGCAGTTGCTTATTACAAAAAAAGAAATCAACAAAGCACCAACACATTTATGTTTTTTGTTCTGTAAAACGTGAAATTTGGACAGAGGATCATGAGAGAGGCAGTGCAGATCTGAGGCAGTATCAGTGTTTTGAGTGGGATGCTGGGAGGATGCACTGCGTGGGATCCTTAATGTCAGTTGAAACAACTGAACTGATTTGATTTCCATTATCAGATTTGTAACAGTTATATAGAGACTTAAAAATGTTAAGTATAAACAAGCACAATATCCATTTCATTATCCACCTATATTTGTGCAACCTATGTCAAAGTGCAGTTAGCTTTGAGATATTCACTCCCCAACACCACAAAAATATTAATGACGGCATTCTAATGAGTCTCTCTTTTTGGTGATTAGAACTGTTTTCTAAAAGGAAGAACGTAGTTGTCGTTATTGGAAAGCTTGCTATTCCAGTTTCATTCCCAACACAATCAGCATTATGTACCGAGCTAGCACGCAATGATACCATCCCCTTTCACTGCGTATATCAGCTGCTACAGCACCAGTGGCCGCACACAAAGACCAAGATAACACACAACTACAGCTTTTAGGTGAATTTTCAATCATAACCCCGAAAACAGTGATAGAAAAAGACCCAAAACTAAACGAAGCAGTGGACGCCCATTTCATCACAGTTGCCTAGCTAACGTTTGCTTGTAGCTAGCAGGGCGTTCCATCGTTACCAGGATCTTTTTATCGGATTTATATTCATGTATAAACACAGAAACATAACGTAAGAGAAAATTTGTGATTTTATAACAAATATGCTTCTTCTGGGGAAACCCGCCGTCTTTTGAACATAAAACCCTCCACCTGTGTACCTTACCTTAAACAAGTGTTAGCCTGGCTAGTTACGCCTCCTCCTCAGCTGTTGAAATTCCCCTCATCGCAATGCGCATGCGCTAGACGCTGACAATTCGTTAGCATCAGGGACCCACGTGCTAAGGAAACGACAAAGATGAAACATGTTTCCTAAAAATATATATTATTTTAACTTTTTTAATTGAAAAACAGGTACAATTATATGTAAAAAATGTCAATTTCGGTTTTATTAATATTTATTTCAGACTTGAAATTATATTTTTTAATTAATTATTTGAAAGCCCAAAAGTTACAGACACAGCACTGTTTTACATTTGTGTTATTCTGAATTATTCAAAAACAACAACGACATAAACAGCAATAATAATAATAATAATAGTCTTTATTGTGTATTGTCTTGTTATACGATAAGCGCCTACAGTAGGCTACTTCTTTGACCACAGAATTTCATTTTAATTGTAGGTTTTTAGAGAGCGAGTTTGCATGTTCTCCCTGTGCATGCGTGGGTTCCCTCTGGCATCCTCCCACGGTCCAAAAACATGACTGTCAGGTTAATTGATCTCTCTAAATTGTCCTTAGGTGTGGGTGTGTGGGTGCGTGGTTGTTGGTCCTGTCTGCCTTTATGCGGCCCTGTGATGGTGACCTGTACCCCACCTCTCGCCCGTTGACAGCTTGACATAGGCACCAGCCCCCCCACGACCCCTGGAGGACTAATCAGTTCAGAAAATGGATGGATGGATATATATATATATATATATAATTTATGTTTTATTTTCTTAAAGAAAATCTATTAGGTAAAATATGGAAATAAAACAAATAAATATATTAAACAGATAAGCTTTAAACAGGAGGGGTCCATAAACTGAGCTAGGAAGAACACCACGGGTACCGCGGTATAATTAAAAAAGTTTTGTTTGCAGAAACTAAGAACAGACGTTGAAATTTAAAGAAAACACGGACAGTGATGTCAAAATAAGTAAAACAGTTGCATGCAATGGAGTTTAAAGAGAGAAAACCTGACTGTGTCTGACTCAGATCAATAAAGATATTTATGGATAGAGAGAAAATCAGTATCAACTGCCATCAGGGGATTATGCCTGCCGCCCCAGAATACCTTTAAACCTTTAGACAGTGTTTTTTGCATTTTATAACCAAAGAGCCTGACATTGGCTAACTTTTGTCAGTGTCATAGTAAATGACATCAAATGCCTCTACCAAAGTCATCCTTGTACATCCGTACAGTTCTTTGGGATATAAACCTATTTGTGGCAAGGCTCACAAAGAGGGCCCAGGTGGGATTCGATCCTACGACTCACAGGTGATTACCAGTATCACATGGATCCTGCCAGCAACGCCAAATGTCAAGGTACACAACAAGGGCCCAGGTTGGATTCGATCCCCATGTGCACCAACCACTCAGCCAAAGGGATATCCCTGTGGCCAAGCAGCCAGGTCACATGAGCAATCGAAGCCACGGTGACAGGACCTCCACACTGTCACATATCGATTAGACACATTTTGTTGAGGTTCATGTTTGCATTTGTGCATGTTATGGCAGGAAACACTGACCAAAGGATGAGAGATAAATCTGTTAAAGTTTGGAGGTTTTATTAAAAATGTGCTTGATCAAACAGGAAGACAGCATTACATCACAGAAAATGCAGAATACTGACCTGTCGCAATTTTACAACAACAAGCTTATATTATTTCTAGTAACCTTGCGTCTATCTACCCTACTGATAAAGTACGACTCTCAGGGTGAGAGTAAGAGACTTGATGGTGCCTTTCTCCTCGATTAGAAAGCTGTGAACTTTTTAGACCGTCCAGTATGTCCAGTCAGAAAAGCCATTTCCATCGTAACGCAGGATGTGAACTATCATTTTCAAAACACTCTGACCATGACTTGGGTAAAAGTGTCACTCAGTAAGTCTAACTTTCAAACTCTAAGACTACAACATTAAGTAAACACGCATCACAGTTGATTACAAAGAACAGATAAATCATTACACTAAATTTTACTTTAAAATGATATTGCCTATAGTTTACATATTTTAATTTAGCAGGTCATGGTAAGTTGTTATGATAGGATACTTTGGCCATTGCAGAAGTTATTGTGAAGATGGCATGTACCAGTGACAGTATTCCAAAATGTGCATGCAAGTCAATGTAAATATCATATGTACACAGATGATGGTAGAATGGCCCTGTTGCACTTATTATGATCAACTTACATATGATGCAATTACAATAAAGCCTAAACTTGATTTGAAAACTTCTGATGACTTTTAAGCATGCATTCAAAGCTGGATTGAGCTTCCAAGATGGGCAGGTAAACCAAGACGTGGTCTCATATAATAGACTCCCCTTTTATGCCTTACTGAAAGACTTTTTTTTTTTAGTTGTGAGGAGTTTGCTTGACTGCAATTATGCAAGCTCAGTCTTTCGTAGTTGTTTTAAAATATTACTGTTAATTATGGGTACTATTTTGAGAAGAGACAAAATCAGATTAGATTAGATTAGAATATGAATAACCGTTATTGTCAGTCAGATGGAAAATTCGGCTATACCAGCAGCAAAGTGACAGGCAAGTCAAAGTATGAATTTTACTTAAAAAATAGAAATATAAGAACAAAAGTAAGAATATTATACAGATAAGGCAAAGTTACAACATAGGGAAATGAAGAATAAGACAGTCCGATTCAAATAAATGTGCAACTGAGTGTGATCATTTAAAAAAAATGTAGAAAATATGCATGTGTATTTCTGCATAGAAAAAGCAACACCAGGCTATTTAGGCCTACAAGAAAGGAGTGTGAAATAAAAATATGTGCAAATGACAGCAATATTGTTATTTCTAATGACAAAACTGGATAAAAACAGCAGGAATGTAAATATGAGCGACGGCTCATATTTTGTTTGATTTGTGGGAGCAGTTATAGTCTGGAAGGAAGGAGCGCTATCCTCTGTGCACCTTGGATGCAAAATAATTTAGTTGGGGGTATCCAATTCAGCAACACCCTCATGCATCGGGTACACGACAGTTTTATTCCATTTATATTCAATCAAATTAATGAAATTATATTATGTTCAATACTTTTTGGGAAACCTTCTCTGTTTTCAGATTTTGAGACATCTACATGAGTCTACAGGACTACAGCATCTGCTGTTCAGTAATGTTTTCTTGTGTTGAACAGGCTCGTGGTTGTCAGAAGCTCCGCCCCTCGCGCTTAAAAAAAGAACCCGAACCCGGTGACGTTTTGTTACAGTTGGTGTTGCTGGGGACTGACACAGGGAAGAAAAGAAATGGCGATGCTCGGAGGTTTCAGTACAGCGCAGCCCAAGAGGAGCGTATCTGATGGGAGCAGCGACGTGTCGGATTTTATTTGTCCAGTTTGCCTTGAAATTTTCGAAACTCCTCTAAAAACACAATGCGGTCATACGTGAGTATTTGGTCCTATTTTTCTACCTCCCTCCCCCTATCCCACGTCTGCAGCAGACGTTGGAGCGATATCAGTTAAAAACAATGCGCGGAAAATGGTAATGGTGCAGACATTGTTGGGACAAAGTCGCTAAACGTCGATTATACGTGTGTCAGCTTTTTGTCGAGACTCTGTTTTTCTACTTTCTTCTTGTGATTATGTGTCATTCCCCCTTTAAAGACAGCTAAATCGGTTTCAGTTTTGTTTACATCAAGAAAGAGGCATCAGTCGGGAAATGTAGTCTTGCTCCATATTGTTGACTGACGAAAAATCTCTAAAAGACTACAACTCCCTTTGCTTTCTTGAGTTTGGGACTTTCCTTCGGGTTTACGGGAAGCTTATTTTAGTAGCATAAAAAAGGACTCCGCTAATAAAGTGTGTGTGAGTGTGTGTTGGTAATAAAAAGATAAAAGCTTCTCTCAAATACCTAAACCCTAAAACAAAGAAATTGCGTTTTATGTCCTTCTGATAGCGCCATTATCACATCCTAGCCTCTGTTTCCTGGTAGGTTCTGCCAGAGCTGTTTGCAAGAATGTTTGCGTCCCCAGAAGCCCGTGTGTGCCGTTTGTAGGACAACTTTGAGCAACTGGACTAAAGCTGCTGATTTAGAGGCCATCATCCAGTCGTCTGTGGCAGCTTGCAAAGGATGTGGAGTTCAGGTATGATTAAATGGGTAGCTTTATGTGAAATATGTTTGAGAATGTATGGTAACTACAAGTTCTATGTTTAGTTTGAATTTAAATCGTTATAATTATGTAATAATTTAGTTAAATGCCACAAAGATAGAATTGTGTTTATAATAAAGGGGAATGTTTTTCGTTTCTGCACAAGGTTGGCCTCTCTCAGATGAGAAGCCACACAGCTGCTTGTTCAAAATACCAGGACTACATTGAGGAGGGGGTGAGGAGCACCGCCCAAAGCCAGCCTGTCATTATTAGGTAAGAGTTGTACAGTATGTTTTGTGTCCTGCAGGGAAAAACCATACTGCTTCAGTCTAAATAGAAGACTAAGAATATGTGTTTTATCTAATGATGGCCTTTTGTTGGGTTGCGTAATTGTAGGAACTCATGTAATGTGGATAACCACAGCCTTGAGAGAATTGTGAGGGATGGGGGGGTTCACAAAGCTTAGATTGTAACTGGAGTCAGTGCCTCAAGAGAGACCACCCAGTTGTATCCAAGATATGAGGTACTGCTTAACCAGAGACAAGGGAATAGGTGTCTTTCCTAATAAGGAGGAGGAGTGGACTTTTGCTTGGTGATCCATGGCTCCGGTCTATGGCATGGACCGGAGAAACAGAGAAACGGTTACAGATTCCAAACTTCTTGTATACCAGTTAAGTTAGAAGTTTCCCCAGTGAGTGATCAGCTGGGTTACCATATCATCTTTTGGTGTTGGTCCAATCTCCAAATCCAGGACAGATGTCTGCCAGGGAATTTTAGAGGACTTAAGGTGCTTCTTTTCTGACCTGCTTTATGGAGATGCTGATTTAATTTCCCAGCAAGATTTGGTGGTTGCCCACTTTGACAAAAATACCAATACCTGCTTGCTTTATTATACTGCTCCACATGTCAGAACAAATGTGGGAAAACATTTCTTTAATTATTCTGCTCCATCTGCTTTGAACAATTGGAACTGAAGTTATCGAACTCCATCTCTCTTCTGGTTTTTTATTCTTTAAAAAAAACAAAACAGCGAGTGTAATGAACAGTGCTTGTGTTTCTAAATTGTGAATTCTCAAGTAAGTCATTCTCAGGACCCACGCTCTGTATGTGACGTTATTGGTTGAGGCTATATTTGATTTTTTTTTTTTTTAACTATTGTTTTGATTAGACAAAGATCGATTTGAAAACCAAGATTGTTCACTATAGGGAAAATAATCGCGATTCTTTTATTTTCATAATCAGTTGCACTACTAAACAAATTTGTTACAATGTCAATACAGTGGGATAGATGGGCAGAGAATCTCAAATTGCTGACCAAATATAATTTAAAATGTGTTTTTTAAAGTGAAGTCTTTATCAAAAAATGATTGAAAGCACCTTACCGAGTTACATTTATAAATTAAACTAATTGCAATATAATTTTTGTTAACTTTATGGAGATATGGCCTTTACTGCTTTGGTTTACGAGGCCTCATCATTATTCCAGACAAACTAGTATTTTAACTTTTTCTTTGTTTAAATGAAATTGTTTCTGCTTGATACAAAGGGTAAAAAAATATTCAACATGGGGCTTCGCATTGCATAGTGGTCCCAAGTTCGAGTCCCAGCCTTCCGATCCTTAGTCGCGTGTCTTCCCCTGCCTCTCTCCCCCTTTCTACTCTGTTCCCTGGCCACTACAGCCACAAAAGCTTTAAAGAAATTTATTCACGTAGGCTTTTGGAATGGACTGAGAAAGTGGTTGACTTGCACTGTGTGCTTTAACGAAAAAATATCTATGTTACAGGAATACCAGTTAGTCATTTAATGATGGTTGCAGAAATATTTAAATTTCAACAAAAAACAATGATGGTTGGAATTGTAACTTTTCTGTAACTTCTTTTTGAAAGCTGCATTCATTGACTGATTTTATTCATTATTAAGTTTTTGTTTTAGCTGCACCGTTTGCTATTTAATTGGGAGATGAAATAATCACATTTAAAGTCTGTTTCACTGCTATAAATTGGATTGTAAGGATCTACACTGCATCACTGTAAACAGGGGGAGTTTTTCTATTCATAATATTGTCATATTATTTTCAGTCTATATTTTCCATCCCATGTAAGGGCTTTCAGGAAAACTACTTGGAGCAACACCTTTGTCAGAAATGTATTTTTGAGTGTTGTTCATAGTTCTCCACACAGATCGTGGAACCTACATCCTGCACACTTTTAAAGTCCTAAAGGTGCAAAAAGAAAGTGCTGGTGCTTCACTGACGTGGAACAAAAAGGGAATTTGAAAATGATAGTCTTGACAAACTGGTATTGTTGCTTGAACAAATATATTTGGGGAATGAACAATGCAAAATATACTCTTAAAACATTTTAATTTCTTTTTGTCTAGAATGCAGGTCAGTAGAAGCAAAATGTGAAATGTACATTAAAACAAAAGTGAAAGTTAATAGTTTTTTCTTGTGGCCTTGGCTCATTTGACTGAATCACACTTAAACTGTTATGGTGATCTCATTGTATGCTGCTTATTTAAATGTTAATTACTTATTTTAGCTTATTTAAGTTCATGTTTTAGGTTTTTCTTTTGTTAGGATATGATTTTAGGTTTCTGAGGTACAGAGAGTTGGCACTTTAGGGGATAGTGTATGGAAGACCAATTGCCGTAAAGCAAAGCAGGTTAATTTCTCCAGCTCAGTTCAGGTGATGTTAAATAAAGAGGTTAGTAGGAAAGAAAGGAATAGTAAATAAAGACAATGACATTAAGAAACTAGAAAAACACTTGGATAGTGCAGACCTCCACCAAGGCAGCTCAGTCAGTCAGTTCCCACCACCCACCGCTAACAGATCCACCCAAATCTTGAACATTTGGTTCTGATCCCATTGCAGGCATTTCCTGAAAGTACTATTGCTCACAGACAAAATCTGGTGAAAAAAAACCTCCTTAGTGAGGAAAAAAAAAATGTCTTGACTCTGGAAGAGTATATGGAATTTGAAGTATTTTTCTGGTATGGATAAGTAAAGAAAAAAATGTTGTGGAAAATATAATATATTTCCAGACTTCTCTTCCCATCCCATAGAGGTTGTGTGTCCTGTTGTCTCTCCCTCCCCTTTGTCCCATTCTCATTCCTTCCTTGTCCTTGTGTGACCTTCCATGTGGTTTCTGTTTCTTTCTCTCCTGTATTCTGCCTTGTATCTTTCCTCCCTTTTTTTCCTGTTCTGACTTTTCTTTCATCCCTTCCTGTCTTCATTTTCCTTCCTTTCTTGAGTCCTTCTTTACCAGTTCCTTTTTCTTGTTTTCTTTTGTCCTTTAATGTCCTTTCACACTTTTATAAAGCTGCCATCTTTCCTTGTGTTTTTCCTGTCCTTCTGTCCTTACACCAATCCTTTTGCTCACCATTTCACCCATTCTTTCCCCTTTTTGTCTTTCTTTTTTTCATTTTTTCTTTTTGTCTTACCAACTTTTGTTCTAGTCTCCTTTCCCCATTCTGCCTTTTCCCCTAATTTTTGTTTGTCTTTTTATTACTTTCTTTTTTCCCTGATGTTGTTTTTCCTTCCCACCTTCCTGGTACCCTTCCATCCCCTTTTCCCCTGTAGTTTTTTTCTCACCTTTTTCCTCATCTTTCTTTCTTTTATTTATTCCTTTCTTGTCTTCCTCCCTGTTTCATATGTATAATTCCTTTTGTCAGTCCATCCAGTTTTATCTTTTCTTGTTTGTCTTTTCTTACTTCCTGTGTTTCTTCCTAGTGTCCATTGCCCCTCTCGTCAGTACCTGGTTTTTGCTTGTGCCATAAAGCTTTCCTTGTGAGAAGGTCTGCCATCTTCTGATAGGGAACTGTGTAATTATTTTAGAATGGACAAAATGAATTGGGGAAATTTGATGGTGGTTAAGTGTGGATTTTTTTTTGTTTTTTACATAACAAATTATGAAATAGGTTTCTGCTTTGTTACTTACTTTTGTCCTCCACAAGTGTTTAATTTATTATTCATTGTAATCATGAGTACAAACATCCATCATAGAATTTTATTTTCCTGTCTCTCAGCCCGGTGCCAAACCGTTTCACCTTTTCCTGTCCGTTCTGCAACTGTCAGAACCTTGATCAGGACGGCCTAGTTGAACATTGCACTACTCAACATGCACGAGATACGCGCCAAGTGGTAAGAAATCCACACTGTTTTGCAGTCCTTTTCTGTGTAATTTTTTGTCTTATATCATGACCAATTAATTTCACGTGTTTGTTCTTTTGCTCTCACCTTTTATAAGGTGTGTCCTATCTGTGCCTCAATGCCTTGGGGAGACCCTAACTACAGGAGTACTGACTTTTT
This sequence comes from Apricaphanius iberus, assembly GCA_028564705.1. NCBI lineage: Eukaryota > Metazoa > Chordata > Actinopteri > Cyprinodontiformes > Aphaniidae > Apricaphanius > Apricaphanius iberus. The sequence goes on from JAPXFQ010001652.1 coordinate 72,947, forward strand.
CCAGCACCTAAAGATCAGACACACGTTCTCCTATGATACATTTGTTGTGAGTAAAACACAATAATTTGTGTACTTGACTTAATTTATAATCCCTTTGATTAATTTTTATTTCCTGTAACTTTTGACTTGTTCTGCAGGATTATGCCACAGATGAGGCCACAATGATTCAGGAGGCTTTACAGCGTTCCCTTATGGACAAGTGAAGTGTGAGGAAAAGTGTAGCATCAGGAGAAGAATACAGAAAATTGAGAAGGAGATTTTTCTTGTAAAAAAAAACAAACAAACAAAAAAACCTGCTGTTAATCTATTCGGAGGACTTTTGTACTGAATCACAGTGGCTAGTTATTATTCCAAGGGGAAATATGGTTGCATCTTTAAAATCAAAAAGATTTAAAATGAAGCGGTTAAATAATAGTATATGATTAAACATATTTTACTGTTTGTTATAGGACTGATAGTGTTTCCAGTGTGATGATCTCTTATTTTCCCCTCTGGTTCTTGGTTCTTTGTATTTAGGTTTGTATAACTTTAATTATGTTCAAGCCACTTATTTTGTAACGACTTTGTGTCATACAACCCAAAAACGTTTAAAGTTGTAAAAAAAAAATATTGGTCAATACTTGATGTTATGAGGGGGTTCGACCACTAGGTGGCTGAATATCGCCAACAAATGACAAACTTGAAAAGTGAAGGTTGTAGAGCAACAGTAATAAAGGATATTCAGGCCAAGAATGGCTGTGTATATAAAATAACTGCCTCGAGAGAAAGGGGGGATTTGTTAAAATCTATGCTGTTTTTGGTTGTAGTGATTTTTTTATTTTTTTTATTTTACTTTCCAAGATGTGCTGACAAAATTAACTTGTATAGAGTCGAACAAAACCAGAGATGGGTTTGCTTCACTATGTTTCTCCCTTTGTGTCTTTGTGCCTTGGAGTAAATCTTATTTATGACTTCCAAAATCAACAGGGCTAATCTAGATCATCCTGGAATGATGCAAGAAGGTCAACATCAATCGTCTGAGTCAATTTTCCCTCTAATTTTTGACTTTTTTGGCCACTGGGGGGCACTAGAGTTCTACCTTTCCCTGACCGTTCTAGTTGTGACAATGCTAGATCAACATAGATTTCATTAAAAGTGTTTTTCTCAAACTTTTGATTTTAAGTGAATTATAAGAAAGTGTCACGGATATGAAAAATAGGTTTTAGTGAAATAATTTAGTCATAGCTGAAACACAATTAATAAAACCTATGTGGTGAGGTATAACTTTAAATGTAAAGTGCTGTGATGTGTTGCTGGAATATAAACTTGGTGATCCAAAAATACATTGCTTTTATATTTTCTCTTCAGAATCGTAGGTCTTATATCGAAAGTCACCCAAATATTGCTTGCATGCAGAGTTAGAAAATGACAAGTGGTTGTGTTTTCTAGGGGGTGGGGAGGGTTCGGACTTTAGTTTTAGTTTTGCCTGTATGCTTTGGAAGAAATGTTTTTTTTCAACAACTTTTAATGTTTCAGATCAACCTTAGACTGTAATACAGAACTTAACATGAAAGCAATGCATTTTTCTGAATTTTCTTCATAAATATCCTTACAAGCAGATAAAGTAGCTCCTGTAAAAGCCTTTAAGTCTTGCCTAGTTTTTTGTCCCACTCATAAGGCTTATTGCGAATGTTCTTGTCCCCCTTTGAGGTAGTAATGTTTTTAATTTGCTATGTGTTTCTAATGTGTAATTACCTTGTTTTTTGTTTTTTTTCTTCTATCATATTGTTTTATCACCCCTGTTGTCAGGGTATACTAAGCCCAGAAAAATTAAAGATCTTAAATGACTTAAAGATGATGGCCTCTAACTCAGATCTCAGTTTCAGTGATTTAGACCTGTATGTATTGGAGGTGTGCTTGTGTGTTTTGTTCGCTGCTTACATTGCATTAAAAAAACATACAAATGTGTCTCATTGCAACTATAACTGCTGTATTTTATCAGGATTTCATGTCTAGACCAAAACAAAATCTCTTCCAGTTTCTATTAAAGTTCAGACTTGGTCAGTACTTTGTAGAACCACCATTTGGGATATGCCTATACCAGCTTTGCACATCTAATGTCTCAATATTGTTCCCCATTATTCATCTCCATTTATGTTCTTTTTAAGTTACACTCAGGTTCAATGGAGCAGTATTGGACTAAAAGGGGATGATTACAAAGGCATACTATACTTTTCAGGACATTTTTGGTATAAAAGCCATATGTCTATACTCGTATGTCACTTTTGAGCTATGTGTTGCTATGTAAGAGAAATTATATTGATGTTTATGGTTATAATGTACTTGAAGTTTGAGAAGTATAAATACTGTAGTCTGTATAGCCACAGTGCATAATTAGTTTTCTTGTATTGATTTCCCTTAAAGTCTTGGTTCGATTTTGCTGTCAGAATTAAGATAGAAACTGCTTTACTGATAAACTATAGAAATAAGGACCTCCTACAAACTTTTTTTATGTTTAAGAAATAAGGACATCATACTAACAATGATCTTCCAATGTGGCAACTTGCTGATGAAACTTTGGCTCTTTGGTGTACATTGTCCACAGGGGAGGACGTTTTCACATCTCTTTCCTTTAGAGCTTCTTGTTGCTCTAATCACTGCAGCTTAATAATACTACAGTTTTATAGCTCTACAAAGAACCTTATAAACCTTATGTTTTGTTACCCCCCCTCCAATCAGGTTTTTGCTCCTGGCGGATATAGGAGTGATGTTAGCTGTGAGAGAACTAACGAGATGCTCGAGTGCTCCTGGGCAGGAAGGAAGTCGCATGGAAAAACATGGTAGAAGTCTTTCTTGTCTGTTTGGTGGTGCCGCCTGAGAGGGGAGAGAGAAAAGGAAGAAAAATCGGGGTGGGGGACATTAAATAAAAATTTCATAAAGTTCTCTGTGTTGTTTCTTTGATGAGAGCATTAGATGGTAGGGTCTTCAGGCTCTATCGAGGCAGCAATTAATGCTACACATGCCCGAAGGGATGACGCTATTGCTCCGCAACTCTTGTTTTCTCTCTGTGTATTGTAACCTATCTCCTTTGATTGTTTAAAAATAAATCATCTTTTTTTCCTGCAGGTTAAGTTAACTGGTCAGGTTAAAAAGGTGGAATGCCCTCACAGGTACTAGGCTCCATTTGCTCTAAAACCATATCTGTAAGATTGTTGGAGCTGGAAAGATGAGTCACCTTGACTTGGCTTTTTTCTCTCACTAAAGGATATTTGTGGATGATGCAGAAAAAATGGTTTCTTTTTTATTTAGGTCTTTATAGAAAAATTCTAGTGAATATTTGATTATTATAGTTATTGTGGTCTATCTGTTCGGGCATAATGTTAAAGCCTGTGCTTGCACTCTTTGGAAAGATTGAATATAATTTCAGAAGTCAAACACAACTGTAGGTATTAATTTAGGGTTTTCTGTTTTTTATTTTTTTTGGGGGGTTGGCTGAATGTAACTTAGACACATTTGGGGCTGAATGTATTTATGAAACTTGAAAAATTAGCGTATTGTGCCAAAGTGAATTAATGTCAGTAATTTAACTTAAAAGGTAAAACCAATATATGATATAGACTCACTACATGCCAAGTGATATATTTAAAGCCTGTATCTGTTTCATCATTTTGATGATTATGTCTCACAGCTTATGAAAACCACAAATTGAAATTTTCAGAAAATTAGACTATGTGAAATCAATAAAACAAGGATTTTAAATATCTGTGACGGTATAAGCATGCATATGTACTCAGTACTTGGTTTTGGCCCCTTTTGCATCTGTTATGGAACACCAAGATGCTTCAAAAGCGACCTACAGCTCTTCTGCATCGTTCATTTTCCTGTTCATGGGTTTCAGTTCAGGCGGGTTTCTGGCAAATCAAAAACAATAATCCCATGGTCATTAAATCAGGTTTTGGTACTTTTGGCAGTGTGGACAGGTGTCAAGTCATGCTGGAAAATGAAGTCAGCATTCCCTGTTGGAGACAACAGAGAGCCGCTCGTATAAACCCTAGAAAGTTATTTCTGTTAGTCCATATCTCAAGTTCTGCTGAGGCAGATATCTGGGATGAGGTGTGGGGAGTGGAAGAGGAGAGCATTGGGAGTTTGTTCACTGAAAAATTCCTCAAAGTCAGGAGAAACGAGCAGAGCGGGGATCCTGATCCAGGCTGCTGCAGCTCGGCAGGCCTGTCCTTTCAAATGTTGGAACACAAAGTGCCAGTGGGCTTCCCCGACATCAATGAGAGTTCTACACCAACTCATCTTCCGTTTTAAACTCTTAACAACCTAGCCTCCCTCGCGACACCAGCCACATATTACATGCATACACGACTTGTGTTGCTAGCCTGGGAGGATCGACTCTTAACTTTGATTTACTGTAGTGTTCCCTGCAACACTCCTGTCCCTGTATCAGCTGAACTGACTCTAATACAGCTTGTATGAGAGTGCATATTTTTGTCCCTTTCAAAACCTTTAATATCAGTGTTTAGGCTATCAGAGCTGCTAGCTCTTCAATGATCTTAAAATTATACTAATATATACTTCCTCTGACAATAGCTCCAATAAAGAGAACAAAAAGAAATGTGGATGAATCTGGTTTCAAAGGTAGTCTTTCTTGAGTAGTGTACGATTGAATGTTTAGGCAAGAAAGTTCTAAAAATTGATGCCTTTACAAAAAAAGAAAAAAACTCTCCCGGAAGTAAAAATGAATATGAAATATATTGATAGAACTATCAGGGGAATTGCTCATTATTTATTTATTTTAAATCCTTACAGCCCCTGTGCTAATATTTAAAAGTTAGGCCCTTTGGGTTGTAACAGTAGGTGGGGTTATTATGGTCTCAGGCGAATTTGTGCATTTGTGCAAGATTGTCTCACAGAAGAATTGCAGACCAAGTGATGTGATTTCGTCTGAATTTTATTCCCTGGTTGCCACAACCCTGTGGACCCACATATGTGCATGGTGGGAAGCGATGCTCAGGGCTGTTACTCTCCCATTAATTTTTCTATTTGAAATCAAACCTCTGTGGGCATACATGCGGGGATAAAAGGAGGGGCAGAGAATCGAAGAGGGGATAACCTTATCCGGAAGGTTGGGATGAGTGTTTGTTGTAGCTGCAATAATGTCCAATAGGGGAGGCAATTTAACTTTCACACAAGTGCTCGTTTACTTTCCTTTCTTAGTCTACACTTCTTACATACATACAAGGGAAATCTTCTGTGAATACGATGCTATTCAAATGATGTTTCCAGCTTCACATAGTCAGTGGCTTGCAAAGTTATTTATACTTTGGATTTTTTTTACATTTGATCATGTATGAATCACAAACGTCTCTGTGTTTAATTGCAATTTTATGTGATGGACCAATATGAAGTAGTACAAAGCTATGAATTGAGAGGAAAAATATAATTTTTTCTAATTTATTTATACATAAAAATCTAAAAAGTATGGTGTATCATTCTTACAGTTTACTCTGATCTCTTTAAAGGAATAGTTCACCGTTTTTACATACTGAAATATATTCTTACCTTAGACTAGTTGACATGTACCTGTCTGGTCTTTGTCTGTGCGCTCTGTCGCTGAGCATGGAGAGAATTCTTTAGGAGTTAGTGCGCGGACGAAGTGCTCCTCGTATTATTACGCCTCACAATATAGTACCCCTTTTTTATTAGAAAATCGGCACGTTACATTTCTGTGTTAATATACTTTTTAGTGTAACACTTCACGTAACTGTATTTAAATTGGGAAAACGTTGAAGATTTTGGTAGTTTCTGACGGGGGCTGATTTGGAGCTATCCAGTATGTGGAAGAGGCTGCGTTTGCACGACAGAGCGCACAGACAATGACCAGACAGGTGCACATCAACTAGTCTAAGGTAAGAACAAATGTCAGTATGTAAAAACGGTTAACTATTCCTTTAAACAAAGCTTTGTGCTACCATTTGCCTTCTTCAGTCAACTGACAAAGTCCACCTCTAAGTAATTTAATGTCAGTATAGATTTAATCTAGTATAAATTTACCTGTTCTGTGAAGGCCTCATAGGTTTGTTAGAGAACATTTGTCATCAAACAGCACCATTAAGACCAAGAAAAAGAACACACAGGTTGGCTAAGAAGATTAAAACAGGGTTAGATAATATAACTATATCTCAAACTTTGAACATCTCACAGAGCACTGTTCAGTCCATCGATCACAAATGCAAAGCAATGGCATGCCTACAAACCTACCAAGACATATCTATCTATCTATCTATCTATCTATCTATCTATCTATCTATCTATCTATCTATCTATCTATCTATCTATCTATCTATCTATCTATCTATCTAAGAACATAGCATCTATTAGTGAAACAAGGTGGTGGGAGCATCATGATGCGGGGTGATATTTTTTTTCCAGCAGGAACAAGGAATCTGGACAGAGTTTATGGAAAGATGAAAGGAACTAAATAAAGGTTAATCTTGGAAGAATACTTTTAGAGGCTGTATGAGACTTGAGACTGCTGCGGTGGTTCAACATCCAGCAAGACAACAACCCATGATGCCACACCTGTGATGAAATGGTTTAGATAAAAACATATTGATTTGTTGGCATGTTCTAGTCAAAGTTAAGTATTCAATTCAATTAAGAATCCTCAGCAAGACTTGGAAATATATTTTTACAGACCTAAAGAAGAATGGAGAATAATTTCAGTCTCTAAATGGGGCATGTTGGTGGAGTCATACTCCAAAGTTTAGCACTTGTTATTCCAACAGAAGGTTGTTCTACAAACTATTTGCACAATCATTCACCAATTTGTGTTGATCTATCACATTAAATCTATTTAAATTTCATGTTGTGAGGAAAAACTATGGACACCTTTAAGTTCATATACCACAGCTTTCTCTCAGCACGTATACAATCAAGGAAACTTGTGTCCCTCAAATTCCTCCAATCTACCAACCCACACAAACAAACACCTCCTCGACCTCCCACTTGCTCTGCGAGGGTCTCCCTTCAACTCCAGTCCCTCAATCTCCACCCTGTTTTCCTCCGTATTTCTTTGAAAAAGTGCCAGTGCTTGCTAATCTGTCAATCAGATGTTGTCCTGTTGTGGCAATGATGGAGGCGTTGGGTTGGGGTGGGTGGGGTGTGGTGGTGTCGGTGTGACGGTGGGCATACATTTCCAGCAGCTTGCAGGTTGGAATTTGCTCGATGATTAACCAGGCCGGTAATGATTGAAACTGCTGACAGCAGAAACATACTGACAGCTGATTTGAAAGACAATGGTGTCGCTCCCTCTACTTAACTTGTCACGGCAGTCAAAGCACCTTCTCAATTAACTTGTGACGTATTTGGAGAGATGGAGGGAAATACTGGCTAGATCAACACAAATGCAGAAATAAGTGTGTTTTTTTTTTAGGTTTTCACATCTTTTACGTAACATATTTGCAACTGAATCAACAGCAGTACTATAAAAAGCAGATTTTTCTTAGTAAAAGTGATATAAATATGCAACTGAGTCAGTTTAAAAAATATATGTTTTGACCTCAGTGGTTCTTTTGTGGTCCTTCAGGAAATAGGAACCAGAGCAACATACGAAACAAAGCCCAGCATCGTCTGTCTCACAGATTGATAGTCCAAAACTTCCCAATTATTAACCGCCCCTGTAGTGTAACAGTTGTTCTCGAAAGCTTTTTACCTCCCTCCACTTCCTGTGCTTTGTACCTCGTGTCTTTATGGAAGGGAATGGACGATGCAGGCAGATCTGTCAGTCAAGCCAGACCCCCGCCCCAGTGAGCGGTGGCTGCTGATACACAGCCGTTCATACACCTCCAGCAGCTGGGGTTCCTCTTTAGCTCAATGAGTAACTAAGCTGCAGGTACTGAATCAAAATGCTGACAAGCATGTGAAGGGGAGTGGAAGGGTGGGGGGAATGGGAGGTTGTAGGCGGATGGACAGAAAAATAGAAACTGAGGGGAGGACAGAGTAGACAATAGCATCATTTTACATAAGACGGGGTCTTCTTCTGATCATCCAGCAACACCCCCACCCCACTCTGCCGTATCATTTCTCCTCACTCTCTAAGTGGCATCCTTTGATGGGCTGTCCCCATCTCTCATCTTGTCCTCTTAGACAGATGAGCTCTGTCATTGCTGTCATCACTGCCCAGCTAAACATTAATGACTTACTTGCCTGACAAGTGTTGGCAGGGCAGCGGAGAGGTGAAAAGGGGACACCTCTGGACAAAACTAGGGATGCAAAGGAGAAGTGATGGCCTTATATGAATGACAGACACTCTTTTGTCCCACCCAACTTGCCTATATATTTGTGTGCCATCAGCAGATTCTTATCCTGATGTGATGCTATGGTTGTCTTCTCCTCTGAGGAGATGAAAGTCTTTGTATTATATTCCCACTATCCCTCACTCTTCCAATTTTTGACATTCCTTCTCCAAACTTTGAAGATTTTTAGTATTAATGGTGCAAAAATATATTAAAAGTCCAATGAAAGCTATGCTTTAATAAAATAGCATAATCTGACTTTAATAAAAATATTTAAACATCTTTAATTTTAGTGCATTTACTTACCTTAAAAACAATTTTAGGGTTACAGTGCTGTCACTGGGGTTTTGTACCCTAAACTGTAGTTACCTATTTGTACCCATGTAGTCTGTACCTCTAATCAGTGCTACATTGACAGCCAATCATGACTTAACATGACTGACACAAGTATAAAAAGTAAAAACAAGTGTTGGCAAGTTCTGCAAATCCTCTTGCACTTTTAAAAGATTTCTCATTTTATAACCATAAACATCCGCGAATTGTATGTCAAAATTCTTTTGAAAAACAAAATCCCCCCAAAAAATCTGAGAACTGGCTAGAATTTGCCCAGTGCCAGCAAATCATGGCTTCCAGCAGATTTCTTCCAGGGGTTCCCTGTTAGTAAGCTCTGCCCATGTTGCCACCTGCTCTGACCAGCTTCCCTGTCCCTGCAGAAAAAAAAACAACAACAAAAATTACCCACAGCATGATGCTACCAACACCACGTTGTGCTTAATAACGTGCATTGGATATATTTGCCATGCAATGACCATGTACACCTCAAAGTTCGGTTTTGGAGTAATCAAAACAGAGGTTCATCTTAATGTTTCTGTCCCTCCTACGGAATGTAAAAAAGTTACTTTTATGATTTTCTTTTCCATAAAAAAATGGCTTTTTTGTTATTGCTACTGAAAGGTCAGATTTTTCAAGAGATTTTTTCACCTGAGCTCTGGATTTTTGCATGACCATCTTGAGTGATGTTTTTGATTGATCCTCTGCTTTGCCTTACCTGACAGGTAAGGTGGATGGCTGACTCCTGATAGGTTCTTCTGTTGGGTTATTAACTACAGTGCTCTCTCAGATGGCTAAAGCTTTGAATGTTGTTTTATGATCTAAATCTGCCTTAATATTTTCCACAGTGTAAACTGTAACCAGGTAATTATGTTTTTTTTTTCCAATAATGTTTTCCAACAAACCATTGAGACCTTTACTGCTGTATTTATATGGGGAATAAATAATTAAATTGACATTATTTACTAAATAAGTGAATTCTGCTGGGATTCCTTACATAGACAACTTTTAACTGATTGGAATGTTTGTATAATTATATTGAAATGACTCTTATTGTAAAGGGTCTTGAGATTATATTTGTTGTGAATTGGCACTATATAAATAAAAGTGAATTTAAATGAATTAAGAGTAATAACTTGGATTCACAGTTATTAAGAAGTATGTGAGTAAAGAGAGCTGAATACAAAATCATGCCACAATTTTCAGACTTGAATTTGTCAATCGGTCCAATTTCAAATAATATCCATAGAACTTTGTGGTTATAATGTTACACATTGTCATTACAGGTCTTTTAAGTTTTAGATAGTTTCATATGTACTGTTTTCTTTTATTTCTTTATTTCAATAGATGCACAGTGATGTATGTCAGTTATATGAGGTCATAATATATAATGTACTCTTTTGAACTTTTCCACAGGTGGAATGAGAGCAATAATGTAAAAGCTTCAATCAGCTGAGTTTAAAAGTGTAGACTTTAAACAATTCTGACAAAAAGGATCCTAGCTTGTCTGGCTACAGCTTACAGTGAGGGAATGAGTCAAGGTAAGAGAGAAAGCTCACTCTTAAAGAACTACTGCAATTAGTGGAATGCTCCCAGTCAACACTCACATATGGGTAACACATGGGTAGAATATGGGCTGAATCATAGGCCGCAAATTGGAAAGTCCACGCGTTCTTCCTTGCCTATCTGTTAATTCTTTACATAGGTTTGATGTAAGACAACTCTGGGTAAAAGGTAGGAATCATGTGGGCCCTCAATGTATTGGAATATTTAAACAGATTTTCTTAATGACCAGTTTGAGATCCAAGTAAGACCTGAGTATGGGGGCCCCTAAGGGGTTTTGCTGATATTGGTTTGTTTAGTAAACGCAACCCCTTGAGACCAGGTAGTCAGTACTCATGGCGGCCAATATACACATGTTGGCCAAGCTGGGATGACCAAGTCACCATAACAGCAACTCATTTAAAAAGTTTATATCCACATTTAAAATAAGGGATTGTTATTCTGGAGGGCATTGTATGTAGTCATCTATAATTGTTTCAGTGTATTTTCCATGTATCCTTGATTTCTTTGGATTCAGTATCTGGGAGTTTGAGCTTGGCATCATTGATATTGGTGTAACCTCTGACTTTTATAAATCATCACAGAAAAGCACGTTATCACAGTAGAGGAGGGGGTAGAAAAATCACTCTTATTTACACAGAGATATATACAAATGTGTAACGCTTTCTATAATAAAATACAATTTCTCTGTATTTTCTTCTTTCTCATACAAAAATGTTGTTTAGTGAGCCACCAATTGTGTTAGCTCTCCCACTTAAAAAGATGAGTCCTTTCATCAAGTATGAGAGACAAAATGAGGGGGAAAAAATCCAGATCTGATTTTAAAAGAATTTATTTGCAAATTATGGTGAAAAATATGTATTTGGGACCAACAAAATAGAAAGATTTCTGGTTCTCACAGACCTGTAGCTTCTTCTGCGAGAGCCTCTTCTATCCTCTACTCGTTATCTGTATTAATGGAACCTGTTTGAGCTTGTTATCCGCATAAAAGACAAGTGTCCACAACTGCAAACAGTCCAACTCCAAACTTCACTATGAATAAGACCAAAGAGTTGTCCAAGGACAACAGGGATAAGATTGCTGGGATGAGCCTGTCTACAACAGACAAGCAGCTTAGTAGGAAGCAATCATCTTTTTGGAACAATTAATGGGGGGGGGGGGGGGGGGGGTGTCTTGTATTAAAATCCTGACGCACTATGCAAAATGTCCAGGCCCATCTAAAGTTTGCCAGAGGCCATCTGGATGATCCAGAGGACCATTGGGAGATTCTCATGTGGTTAGAATGACAAATAAATAAAAAGAACTCATTGGTATAAACTCCACTCACTGTGTTTTGAGGGGGAGGAATGCTGAATGGTAACCAAGGAACACCATACCCACTGTGTAGCATGGGGGTGGAAACATCATTCTTTGGAGCTGTTTTTCTGCACAGGGACCAGGACGACGGATCTAAATGAATTGAATAAAAAATCAGACCATGTGATTTTCAGGATTTTTTTTTCTTCTCATTTTGCCTCTCATAATTGAGGTATACCTATGGGGAAAATTACAGGCCTTTCTCATCTTTTTTTCATGGGAGAACTTGAGCATTTGGGGGTTGACTAAATACCTTTTTGCCCCACTGTATACCATGACTCTTTTCAAGGATTGTTATCCCTATTTCTATAATTTCTTTAGTCTTCATCGTCCTGTCATGCTTTCTGTTGTCACTCTGTAGCCTGTCTCCCCCAGCTTGCTTTGAATTATTGATTCCTGTTCCTCAGTAGTGTGAATGGACACAGAGTAGACACAGAACAGATCAGGCTTCTGCTTGCCCATATTTTGTATGATAAAATTAGCTTTCGAATACATGCTGTCTACAAATGGGTGGATATTTTCCTGATTTAAAACAGGGCTTGTTTTCTGCTCTGTTTAAGATTTCTATTATAACAGACGTATCTTACACTTCGTTATCCACTTTTTATTCAAAACACATATTTTACTTTAAATTTAGAGTATTAGGATTTACATATGATAAAAAAATCTACAATTTAAATTCTTGCCTTGATGATAAGGATTGCTCTGGTGTGCAATTTATTTAGAAAGAAAATCAACCTATTTTTCACAATTCAATACGTATCACAAGTCCATGTTTACCTATTTGAAAAGGTGATTCCTTTATGGGACAGAGACCTTCAGAGAGGTTTAGAGAGCATTAATTGAGTCATTGAAGACATTCAAATGTTCTTCTCCCAAACGTTCTCGTATTCTGAAACAGACTTCACATGTATATAGAAAATATTAATTTCTATATAATTTAATTTTAATTCAGACTGCACAAGTGGACACATACATGTTTTTATCTCTGTGTCTGACATTAATTAAGAGATTTTTTTTCCATGTGAATAGGAATTATGTTTATTTCTAGCTGATGAAATGCCAGAATAATGACATAGAATGTATTACCTTCCTCAAAGTACTTTTTTGAAGAACACAGTATCCATGACTATGTTTGACTGTAGGTGTGATGCATTTTTTTTAAATTGTGTGTTAGCTTTTAATGCAAAACACTGTAAAAAGATTCAGAGGTTTTGGTAAGCACTGCTTTTTAGCATTCTCTGCAACAGCAACAGCAACACGCACAGACAAGCTCTACATTTTCTCAGTGTGGAGCTGCGAGCCTCCTGTGGTGACACCGCCCACTAGCTCTGCTTACCTCTCCCCAGGCAGCCTCTGTCTGTTCTGGGTTCCCGGAGCAATGATTAACCCTGGTTCTGATCAATGCTTCTGCTGACTCTTGATACATCACTGGAGCCTTTCAGCTGCCATGTAAAGGAAGCGTCAGGTCTGTGCAGCTCTTGACAGAGTCATTCCACTCCATCACCTCCTTCAGTGTACATGCACATAGATGGATGTGCACATTAGTTGTTAAATGCGCAAAAATCCCTCAAGGTACTTGCAGTACTATGGAATGGGAATAGTTTCGCAAAGTGTGTTCCTTAGACTTGAGCTTTTCATTTCATTTTTTCAGGAGTCAACATATTTTGCTAAACCTTTTTAAACAGAGTGAGAGTATGGACACTAAAAACTTAAACACAAACAGTACATGTACAAATAAGGGAGCAAAATAAATAAGAGAATGCAAAGATATATGAAGCACCTCATAAAGAGGGACTATCACTCATCACCTGGTGGTCCTTTACCTTGACAGCAGGGGAAAACCCAGATTTCCTGAAGATGACAAGAGACACAATAGCAGAATGTTCTGTCAGCACATCCTACTCACAGTGTAGGTTAATGATTCAGTGGCCACAGCTGAGCTGGAGAGAAGGATGAGCAAAGTAAAGAAACAGAGGAGGGAACCAGCATTAAGATGCACTTAGACTGTCATTACAGCTGAGTTGGAAATAATTGTGGGATTTTGTTATTTTAATTACCTCTAATCTGATCTCTTACTTCAGCCATTACATGTCAGACATGTTTACCATTGGTCCTTTAATGAGTCACTCTGAAATTCTTGTTAGAGTACAAGACATCAAGTCCAGAACTCTGAAATTTCCAAGGGAACCAACAAGAGTGACGTCTACACATTTTTAACAGTTTGGATTATACCTCGTTTCCGTAGTTAAATGTAACCAGATGTTAAAGACAAGATTTTATTTTTTGGGTCAATGTATTTTCTAGTTTTTGGTGCTGTGATATTATAAGGGTTTTGCTGGTGATTTTTTACTCTGTGATCATTTGGTTTGATGCATAACCATGGCAACAATGTGATTAACAGCTGGGAGCAGCTTATTAACATTGCAAAAGCTAAAAAAAATACCTCAGCTAAAGCTACAAATCTCTGATGAGTTTAGAAGGAGGTGTTGTGGATGCAGATCAGAAGCAAAAAGGAGACAGAGAAGGAGGAAGTTTAAACCCTCTCTTCCATGGCTCATAATGAGCAATGTGAGATCACTGGCTAATAGCATGGATGAATGCCAAGACCCCATTGCATTTGTGACAATATCTGGTGATTTTATTCATGCCTCACTCTCCACTACACTTCCAACATTTCAACAGTTTGCCAGCTTCTTTACAGAGAAAAAAGACACTGGATTTGTTTTATACAATTGTAAAGGATTAATGTCCAAATCAAGCACTCCTCTGTGATCAAACAGATCAAAATTTTGTTTTTCTCAGCACAAAAAATGAACCACTTCTTCAGAGGCAATCTATAAAGACGATAACTGTGGGAAAATAGTCACAGAAGGCTGAAGAAGCTCTGCATGGTTCTTATGAGGCTACAGACTGAACTCCTGAATTGCCGGTCTGTTCTAGATTGGTTCAATTCAATAAAATTCGGTTTATTTATAAAGTGCCAAATCACAACAGATATCATCTCAAGGCACTTTACAAGAAAAGTCCTATCGCATATAGCAGCATAACCACAAAGATAGCTGAGGATGACCTGAGCCATTCTAACTATTAGCTTTATTTAAAAGGAACATTTTAAGCCTGCTCTTAAAAGTAGAGAGGGTGCCTGCCTCACAGACTAAACTGGGAGCTGGTTACACATGAGAGGTGCCTTAAAACTAAAGTATCTGCCTCCCCTTCCACTTTTAGAAATCCTAGGAACTACCAACAAACCTGCGGTCTGAGAGTTAAGTGTTCTGTTAGGAACATATGGAACAATCAGATCTCTGAGAAATGTGATCTCTTTCTAATATTCATCAGAACTCTTGCTGCAGCATTTTGATTCAAGATAAAGCTTTTAACTGCATTTTGTTGACTTCCTGAATTACAGCAGTCCAGCCTTGAAGTAACAAATGCACAGACTAGTTTCTCAACATCACTCTTGGAGAGGATGTCTCTAATTTTAGGTGAAACAAGGAAATCCTAGAAACGTGTTTAATGTATGATTTTGAATGTAATGTCTTGGCTACAATGTTCTTTGTTGTTCTCCACAAGTAGTCATGGTTGAGTGAATGTCATGATACTTTTATATGTCTACTTGTATGTGTGAGTCATACATCTTCCCTTATGGAAGATCTTTGTAAATTTTACTAGTGTTGCTGAAGCTGTGGATGATTAGAACCTCTTGCTGCTACGCATGATTCTGTTGTCAGCCGTTTTGATATTGTTTGTTAGCTGCAACCAAATGTCAGTAGCTCTCTTCTGTTTTGAAAGGAAATCCACCCAATTTTGCAGGTTTTCCAAATATTGGATGCCTTGTTGCCAGAAAGTTTGAGATATTCATGGCAAAATAAAATAAAATTCTTATCCACAACCCACCCGAGGTAAAGAGACTTCCAAGGTATCGGGCTGAATTTCAGCACCATCACAATAACCGGACAATATGCATCAAACGTTATATCTAAAAATTTTTGAGCTAAAATTTGATATTTTTGACATACAACTATAGATGTACATTAGAAACAGTGTCAAAAATAATTTAATATAGAATATAATTTTTTTTCATACTTTTTTGTTGGGATGCCAACCGCCATTAAACAGAAGTGTACAGGTTATGGTATTATTTTCTGTTTTTTGTTATATGTTTTAAACCTACTACTTTGCTGAAGTTTACTTGAATGTGCCACAGGTGTGAAACGCACTGAGCGCAGCACAGACAAGCTTCTGCTTTTCTGCGCTTTGTGAAGGGCTAACAGTGTTCTAATTACAACAGATACATTAAATAGCATACATGGACTCTGTGAGAAACCACTCAGTGCTCAGAATACACTTAAAGCAGTGCTACTGTGGCTTCATCTGTCTCCATGCTGTTGTTTACTTCTGGACTTAAGGTAGCAGCGGAGTTGCAACGAGATTCACGTTCAGTGAGGAAGGGAGGTGTAGCAAGGTGAAAGACAGACATCGGGGGGAGAGGGCAGAAAACAAACTAGTCTATTTATATCGATTTACAAATTATATTGGGTCTTTCTTGTATTGAATATGAACAAAAATTGATACTTTTTTTAAAACTCAAATTATCATCCAGCCCTAAGGCCAATCAATTTTACTGTAATAACTGTGGACACATAAAACACATTTGTCAAACCATTTAGAAACCAAATCAATGTCAAGTTACTGTGCAAAGCCTCATTTCAGGACCAGGATCAAATAATTTTGAACAAAAATAGTCTTCTGACGTCCATAACAGTCCAGTTAATATTATCCTTTAAAATATCTAGTCCACAACAAGTCTTACGTCCAACATCAAACATCATTCACCACTCAAATTCTTGATAATTCTCTTCCTTTTGTGTATTTCTAATAAAGTTTTTATCAGACATAAAATTAGTATAGAAGTTATCTTAACAATAACACAACACAATTCTTCTTTTGTTAATGAACGGCCTGCAAAAAACAAATTGGTGCATTACTGCTACTGACTGGTATGTAGTGTAGAACAGAGTCAATTTATGGCATGGTTGGAACTTAATTTAAACTGGCATTCTAATCTGTCTTGTGTGGGCCCTATACTTGACACACTGGCATCAGGTCTGCATAGAATGCTGGTTCTGTTGTGGGGATGAGAGTGGAACATCTGGAGATGATGTTGCAAAGAAAGATTCTTCATAGAATCAATAAAATGATTGACAAGCCTGAGCCTCTTCTTCATGAGACTATCATACAACAACGAAGTGTCATCTGTCGGAGGACCATGGTGTCTCCAAGACGTGGGTTTTTTTAATTTGCTCCCCCGCTCCCATGGCATACTGTATGTGTGTAAAATTGTTTCTTTGCACACATTTGAGATAAGAAAAGACCTTTTATGATGTGATGCAACAGTTATTCATTTAATCACCGATATGTTTTTTCACTTATCTTAATATGCATTCCTCTTCAGTGCTTTAGGCCCCTTTTGGAATGCCTATTATCATCGCTGTCACTTGTATGGCATTATCACAAAATATGAGCAGATAATTAAGTTTAAAATGGAGTCGTTTGACCATGCATCACATTGTAACAGCCGGGGAGCCATTTTCACTTTATCTAAACTATTCATTTATGGAGTACAGTACTATAAAAAAGGGTTATTTAATGCTATTGACATTCTTAATAGTTCCAGATGAGGTAAGTTATTGAAAAACAAATTTTAGCTTTTAGAGTTTTTCTTTATGTGTCAACTAAAGTTTAATTAAATCCATTCACTAAATACAGATTTTTTATTCCATACTTTTGTTTTAATCATTCACCACTGTATACAATAGTATTTTTTTTACTAACCTACAGTTTAAAATGTATACTTAATATCTATACCTGAAAGAAAACCTTACATGAAACACTCATTCTTAACAACAATGAATAAATGTCACAGATATTCTAGATGAGGCATTAACATTATAATTGCTGTTTTTCTTTGTTTTTAAACCAACTAGTTAATTTCAAATTTTTGCAATATAACTGAGATACCATAATAAATGTGTGTGTGTGTGTGTGTGTGTGTGTGTGTGTGTGTGTGTGTGTGTGTGTGTGTGTGTGTGTGTGGGAAGGTGGGTTCTCAATGTTTTCATACAATGGGAGAGGAGGATCAAACAGGTCTAGTGTCCCTCATCCAGCCACCCATTGTCAAAAATTTTGAAATCGCCCCTCAGTACAGAATGGGAGGGTACTTCTGAACTTCCTCTTAACATAAGTGACAAGTTAAAGCATTAAGCTTCTGTTGCTTAACAATATTGCTGACTGGTAACTTGCAACAGGAAGGATAAAAGTTATCATGTAGAAAAGAAAAGTCCTTTTCACTGGGCTCATATAACCTGTCCACTCCATCTTACCAGCCCTCGAGATACTCCCATCCTCCCACTCCTCACCTCCTTCATTCTACCATATTTTTTATTTTAACCCTGTTTTTTATAACACTTCCTCCCCTGACTTTTTCACACTCATCATTCCTTGATGAACATAATATTAAATAATTATTTGATTCCAACAGGAAAGTATCCTTTGGACTCCATCCTCTCCATCAGCCACTGTCCATTCGTCTCCCCATCTGTCACCTGGCGGAGTAATCACATCCACAATTGATAAGGCTGGTTAGGTGGGTCATAAAAAGTTTATGCTTGTGATGCTGGAGTCTCATTTATTATCCCTGCTAATGTAGCCGCTGGAATTGAGGGGAGGAAGGGGAAAGGGGGTTGGGGACGGAGAGAGTGTGAGTGCTTGAGGGAACCACCGCATTAAGAGATCATTACTGCTCTTACTACAGTCTCTGTCCCTACTTTCCAAAGCTGGAAAAGTCTTCTTTATGCTTTATGGCCTTAGTGAAGCTTTCTGTATTTAAGTGTTTGATAGCCACTAAGAGTTCAAGATGCCTCTGGCACAGGAGATAGTTACCGTTCTGTAACCACAAAAGCTTAAAGCTCTGAGACCTTACTATGTTTCGATACATTTACAGTGAAGTTGCAACTTTAAGTGGATTGTTTGGGCATTGTTTAGTGCTGATTTAATGACCTCACCTGAGGCTATATTCAGTCATAACAAACCTGTATTTACTCTATGCTTTAATGGTAAACATCCATCCATCAATTGCCTATACTCTGATCCTTGCATGGTTGAAGGAGGCTGGAGCCTAGCTTCAGATGTTGTTGGACAAGAGGAGGTGTACACTCTAGATAGGTTGCCTGTCCATCACTGTGCTACATAGAGATAAAAGAAGTCATGTGCACACACATAAGTTAAAACAATTTTGAGAGACCAAGTATCCCAACGGTTATCTTTTTGGCCTATAGGACAAAGTCAGAATATGTGGAGAGAACCCACACAGGCACAGGGAGGACATCCAGACTCCATGCAGAAAGACCCCAAATTGGGATTCAAACCCAGGACCTTCTTGATACCAGGTAACAGTGTAGCACTTGATGTTTAAAATAATTATGTTTGTCCATTTGGATCAATAGTTTTAAAATAACAATAATAATAATAATAATTATTTCTTGTTGGTTTCAAATGTAATAAACACCCTAACAGTAGCCTGAACAACAGTAGTCAGTACAAAACTGACTGTCTCCACACGTAAAGTTTATTGTACAGCGCCCTTTAAAAGTGTTCATAACCATTAAAGTTTTTTTACTTTTTATCACATTACAACACACACCCTTATGTAGTTCATAAAGGTTCTAGTATGGAAGAAGTGCAACAGTCCAGATTGACCTAACTTCACAAATGTTGATACATTTATTATATTAATCCACATTTTTTAAGTTATTGCTTGTAGTGGAGCAAAAAGTATTTGGCAGCCATTGATTGAGTTCTCCCACATGAAAATATGAGGGAGGTCTGTAATTTTCATCATAGGTACAATTTACCTATGAGACCAAAAAAATAATGTAAAAAAGCAGGAAATCAACCTAAAGATTTTCTGCAGTCGTATATGTTACTTGCCAAGCTTCCAGAAACTGTTCAACCTCATTATACTGTAATCAACTTTTTACTTAAAAAAAGAGAAAATATTCCTATATCAGTTCTTTTTGTTCTTTCTGTATCTCTGCTCTGTCTTCTCGCACCCCTAAACAGTCGTGTCAGATGGCCACTCTTACTGAGCCAGATTCTCCAGGCGCTCTCTTCCTGTTACCCCTCCTTTCCACCAGACGCGTCAGCAGGATGTTACAGCAGCAGCACGTCATATGCGGCTGTTAGCCACCGCTGTAATAAATATAATCCTTTCCACCGGAGGCGAAAGCAGCACGAGTTTGCCCCATAACAGGAGCGTCATGTCGCAGCACTTTTCTAAATATAAGCGGCAGTCCTATTTTCTACGCGCTACGCCTTTGAAACGTGTACATTCCGACATTTTGGATAGGGGAAGACAGGAAGTCAGACGGCTCGGCCTCCGGAAATTTTCAAAACAAAACAAATGTGCTTCTTTCCGGTAGCTTTACTTTACTACCTGTGTGGCCCCATGAGAAGTCAGTAGGTCGCGGGAGGGTCTACACTACATCGGATCACAAGTAACATTATTCTTTTGCACTTCGTTGGATTTTGTATTTTCCCTGACATAACATAAACTTATTGGCGAATGTAAAACGGACAGAACATAAAACAACAACCTTTTGGAGCCATGTTGTAGTCTTTTGCCTGCTTGTTTTTGCGTTTACTGACGAAACCACGCGTGGTTTTGCTGATCTCGCATGATTTCGGGCTCTCTCAGTGACAGCTGCTTTCGTGCTGCTGAAGCCCCCCGTGGAAAGGGCCGAGCAGTAGAATACGCGAGTAAAATGTGCTGCTCCTGTAACATGCTGCTGACACGTCCAGTGGAAAGCAGAGGTAAGAGGGGAGATCTCCTCTCCACATCAAACGAGCTCTAAACTTCTAAACGGATTGGAATGTATCTATGATTGAATTGTAATGACGTTTCTTATAAAGTGCCTTGAGATGGCATCTGTTGTGAATCGGTGCTATATAAATAGACTGAAATGAATTGATTTAAAAGTAGTAGAGCAACACAAAGTGAAACATTCAGTGTGAACACACAGCATTGTCAACAGCAGACATATCGGGGATATAGTTGTAGGAAAGTTTAAAGAAGGGTTAGATTACAAAACAATTCCCCAATTTTTGAATGTTTCACAGGGCAAGGGCCCAAGACATCTATACTGGCAGGACAAAGACAGCATTTATTAGAGAAACAGTTAGAAAAAAAAAACAGTTAGCCTTTGGTAACCCTGGAGGAGCTACAGAAATCCACAGCTCAGGTGTGACAATCTTTTGACAGTTATTAGTTGTCCACTAACATAATTAGGTTTTTCTGAAATTATGAAAATAAGGAATACACTTGAAAACATTGAAAACATGAAATGTGGAGATGATAACAGTTTTCCATCAGGATGCTTTTCTTTAGCTAGGATGGGAAAGCTGGTAAGAGTGGAAGTACGCACTAAGAGCTTCTTTTACGTAAGACAAATTCCTAAACACATGATAAGAGTGACGTCCCGTTGCTATGGAAAACGTCATTTCCTATATATGAGTAAATAGACGGAGTGCAGTGGGATTGGTTGTTGAATGACACGTGTGAAACCAGGAAATGGAAAACTTCGATTTCGATAAAAGCGTGATTATGAACAGTGCAAATAGCAGAAATAATGCACAATGACATATTTGTGTCGGCCACGAGAGTGACACTTCATACAACTTACACACAATAGCGTACTTACAGAGAGGGGGAAGTTTAAAAACGAAAAAACGGGAAATGCATCATATTATGTGACAGACTGGCGTCCTAACTGGTCAGCTCCAGCAACCCCCCCCACCCCACGCGACCCTGAATTGGATGAAAGCGGTATAGAAAATGGATGGATGGATGCATCATCTTAAGGGAGTGATTGCAAGTAGGCTGCAAACAATTTAATTAGTAGAAACATAAATGCATCTTATCCAGTGGTTTCTCGAACGGCAGAAGACTGTGAGAAGAGATGGTATTCTCTGCAGTCCCAGTGTCGGCTCGAGATCGCCGGTTATAAGAAGGATGCTGCTGCAACAGGTATGCAATGTCCGTCATATAGGCATCCCTACATATGTTGCATAAATTGGAAGATGTGCACGTTTTCTTCTTTGTGCAGGGGGAACAACACGTAGCCGGGTATCTCACAAAACGGAAATAGGTTTCTATTGTTTAGCCTGTAACCGGAGATTTTCGGCACCAAAAACGAATCTTTTGAAAAACTCCGGCCAAAGTGGAGATTTTCGTTTTCTCTGTTTTCAGTATCTGCGTGTGGACAGTTGAAAACTGAGTTTTAAGTACCGTAACATCACTATCCGCAAGAAAAAATGCTCCAACATCACTTGTGCAAACTGTGTGTACTCTAAAAAAAAAGAAGCATTTATGCCCTCAGAGCTGTGTTGGTATCATCCATTGTTAAAGCACGTTTTGTTTGTTTGCTTTTGTAAGCTCTATCACTGCTGCGTACTGAAGATAGAGGATAGAAAGTTATTCTTAGCCGAGAGGATTTGGGAGAATTACTGCTCCGTACTGCTTTGTCACGTCTATGAATGTGCTGAAAAACGCATTTATCCGGTTACGTGTCACTGCTGCTTTTCTCTACATTTCAGAACCATCTTTGAGTTGTATTACATGGTGTTGTTTACAAATATGTGTTCCGTCTATTCGCTTATAGTGGATTGCTTCACGAAATATTAACAAATGTATAGTTTTGTTATAAAAAAAAGACCATGAATGGAGTTTACATATAGGATGTCCGGGGAACATGGATGTGTCTGAGAGTTATTTTTTTTTTTTTTTTTTTTGGGGGGGGGGTTTGCACTCTCTACCCAGAGGCATAGATAGTGATAGATTGGCCTGGGAGCGCTGTGATGCAGATCCACTCATCAAGATTGATGTTCTGCCATTCTGCTTTAAGTGCAATTAAATTGGCCCCTGTGTTAAAAAGCCTGGCCGATAACGTGACTGAGGCTGAGATTATGCTACATTTCCCCTGCGCTTTCCATCCACCTGCAATCCTGCCACAGCCACTCAGAGATTTACTTTACATCCCCAGCCTAGAATGGACAAAGACTGAGCCATTCATCAGCCGATGATTTACAACTGTATTTGCTGCTTGTGTTCTCTTTTTCTTTCTCCACAAAGTAGTTTTTAAATCAATGGTCCCTAAAAGTTTTAATCACTTTTTAGTTCTCGTCTTGCCGCAGAATTGATCAGTTGTACATTAGTGCATGTTTAATGTGTAATAATGCGTTGTGATTACTGAGAGAAAGGAAGCTTAATGTCTGGATGAACAATTCCAACGTAACTCATCTTAGGCTGCCAGGTTTACAAGCTTGTCTTTTTAGTGCAAAAGCAATACACTGAATCAAAGACAAGGTCATGGACAGATGCATCGCTGTTTGTTTTCCTTTCTGCAGCTCTGAAAAGTGACCAGGAACTGATATGGTTTGTATTCAATCACACCAACTTCAAGGGGCAGGAATACTTGATCATGTTCTTATTTTTCTGTTAAATGAAAATATTTGTAACAATTCAAATTGAGTGTCGATCACAGTCCAATCCATCTCTCTTTCTGTCTCGGTTTCCATTCTGCCACGGGCCTCGCCCACCTCCGTCAGTGTCAAGTTGTTAACCCCGTGTCAACTGTGGCGCAGGGCGTATTTGGACCCGGGTGATGGATGGGTCTTGGTGGACTTGTCCCACGCAAACATATTCCCAGAGTCAGCTGAGAGAGGCGCAGTGTGTGTGTGTGTGTGTTTGTCACCTTCTCTCAACCCACACATGCATGTCAATCCACAATTATGTCCCCGGACTCAGGCAGAGTCATGCGTCCTCCCCATCACCTACTTGACACCCGGCGTCTCCCGTTTAAACCCAGATGGGTGTAGCACTGACCCCACTGTCTCAAACAAGTGAGAAGATTTGCACTTTTTTTTTCAGAATATGGTAAACTTGACCCATGTGCTGTATCAACACGTTTTTTTTTGTTTTCTTGCTGCGAGGGCTTGAAGTTTTGTCCCTTCAACTAACCAGCAAAATTAAGTTATCCAGTTCATCCTGGGGGAAACATGGGAGGGAGGGCAATTACAAATTGGCATGAATTTTCCTTTGTAATTGCCCTGACCACTATTAAAATCACTTGTCATTTATTATAACTATTGCTTGTTGTAACATAATGCTCCAGCAATAAACGAATAAGATAAATTTGTTGTTTATAGAATTTCAAAAAAACTCTTGAAATTTAAACTGAATTATTTAATCCGAAACTGTACTATACATTACATAACAGTAAAAAACAACAACATTTTACATAACCTATTTTTACGATATTTGAGGTTTTTCAATAAATAGGGACTTCCTTAATTATAATCACAAAACCTATCTCTGTATGGAAAAAAACAACAACATGTATCTTCTTTTAACTTGAAAATACAGCTGCAACATACATAATATGTGTTTTTTTAAGTGATTTCTTCAAGTTTGTTTGTCAAATTTTAATGAGGTTGATGATAAGACTTTGAGTTTTCTCTTACTAATGATTGCTGATTTTTTCCTTTACAATACAGTTAAACCAAAAATATCCATGCATCTGGCAAATTTAAACTTATTAAGACTTAAGCATTTAAAAAATACTAATAAAATATTTTTTTATTTAACTTTAAACATGATGTGTCTGAAGTGATCTTTTAAATTAGTTCATGTTTAGCTCCCTTCTTACTATGATTGTCAACAGTTTTGAAAATACAAATGAGGAAAATTTGTGTTTGCATTTAACACTTTGAATCAAGTTCCCTTAAATGAAATACAATACAACCTAATGGTAACAGAGATGAATTATTACATAGTCTGTTTGATGTGCTGTTAGCGAGAGAAGAAATACATTTTATCAGAATTACTAAGAGGTAAAAAATTTAAAGTATTTCTGGACTATCTAGTTTATTTTTGCTAAATATGATTATATTTATCCATAATATTTTTTTAATGATATTTCAAAGAAAATATTTGGCTGCTTTGAACTAAAAAAAAGACAGCTGCAACCTTACAATATTCTATGCTACTGAACACATGGTTTGGGGCAGAGATTGCACGGGTACATGACTGATCACTCATCAATATCCCGAGTTCAACCAGTGCCATTAGTCATCTCTACTACGTCCTGTCACTCCCCACAGCTGCTTGCCGTCCCTCTCCTCCACCTCTCATTTTTCTCTTCCTGCCTAAATTTCTATGTTCTACATACACCCATCTACAGCTTCTGAGGCATTCCTGACATAGTTTATGGGGACTGTGTGTGAAAATAAGGATACAGATGAAGAAGAGCCTTGGTTCATGTAGGCGGAGGTGTAAACCTACACGCTATGTGTTTTGTTTCTGCTTTTCTGAATAGAGGATTGCCATAATGTGTTGCGTTGTCCACTCTGGTTTAGAAGGTCAGAGTAACCAGGACTTCCTCATTGCAGTGGCTCTCTCAGAGCACACAATGGGAGGGGCTATCCATCACCTCTGTCCCCAACAGAGTGCGGGTCAGGAAGGGTGGAGGGAGGCCATGGGGCTGATCCTCACTCTGGCAGTCTGACGGAGGGTTATGAAGAACAGGATGGGGGTAGTTAAAGTTTAACCAGCTATCTTCCTACTCACAGAACTCACCATTCTCTCCTGTGGGAGATCTAGCTGTTTCGTCAACCCAGGACCCGTGACCCGACGCCCACTGGGACCCCTCGCGCCCACTCACCAGCCCGCACCCAGCTGCATCAATATGGATTAACAGAACAAGGCAGCAGAGTTTTGCCAACAGCGTGGGAGAAAAGTGACTCTGAGGTCTCTTCTCCATCTGTACATGGAACAAGTGGCTATATTAACCCAGCCCTCTGCACGCGCCATGCAGCCCTCTTTGACTTCAGAAACCTGGAGGTCTTGCTTCTTCGATAGCACAATTGCATCCAGTGCTGACACATTTTCACAGTGGATCAATAACAGAGGTTTATCCCGGGGACATTTTGATTATGCTATGAAAAATGATGGCCCAACTTTTGATAGTTATTTAATACACAGTTGCTCCTTCTGATAGAATTTGGCAAAAGCCAACCCCGGTGGGTTAATAACGAGCGCTGGAAATCATATTTCCTTTTTGATACATTCAATCCTATCCCCCCTCCCATTTTTTGAAAGACTTGCCGTGACAAATGGGATGTGAAGAGATTTTTGGTGTCTTAGGGTCACGTCAGGTGCAGCGCAGGTTGGAAGTGTTATAACCCAATGTGTTCCTGTTCACTGGTCCAATCATCTTCATTGATTGAGGTAATGATGGAGAGGGTGTCTGCTTTTTTTATGGAGCACAAGAGTGAGCTGGGGGTTGAAGTGGATAAACCCTGAAGAAAAAAGGAAAATACTGAGTAAAGACTAGAAATCTACAAATAACCTTCCTTGTTGTAGTATATCAAAAAAATATTATATCATTTTTTTTTTATATGAAATTTGATCGATATCAGAAAACTGAATGCCATAGATATTATAGTGTCTTCCTTAGGGCTTAATAGGGTTAATTTTGATTTTTTTTCAGAGGGATTTTATCTAAGGTTATTATAGTTCCCTTACTTGCAGCTGAAAAATATAAAATCTTGAGCTTGTTGAAAGTAAATAAAGTGAGGGAAGTTAGTCAGATCTACATCAATTGTTTTAGCTGTCTATCAATATAAACCAACTGTGCTCACATCAGCTTGGCTTAAAGCTTTTTAAGCAGATATTAACAGTTTTCAAATTTTCAAAGGACTTTGGTAATGTTCTGTTCAGCTGAAACCATCTTGCTTCCTTTGAGGAATTAACATAGTTTAAGCAAAAACTGCCATTTTTGTTGTGGCTTGTCAGACAGCTCTCCATCTACCAAGATAGAGGAGATATTTTGAAATTAAAGAAAATGAATGAGTCGATAACGGTGCAGAGAAGAGGTGAGAGGAGCAGTGGGGCTGTCTGTTTGTACAAACCAAAGAATCTGTCATCTGTCGGTTTGTGTTTTCGTTGCTACTGGGTTGAGGTGTTTTTGACAGCCAGGACTTTCTCTCCTTCATCCATGCTGCAAATGACATTACCAAAATTGTGTTTGTTGTGTCGTCTTGGTTGGGGACTCTTGGGAAAAAGACAGGGTCAAGCAGGCCAGATAGAGAGGGAAAAGCGGCAAAGAAAGAAAGAAAGAAAGAAAGAAAGAAAGAAAGAAAGATAGAAAGAAAGAAAGAAAGAAAGAAAGAAAGAAAGAAAGAAAGAAAGAAAGAAAGAAAGAAAGAAAGAAAGAAAAGAAAGAAAGAAAGAAATTTAATGCAATTTAAACATTCATGGAAATTCTAAAATGATGAGGGTTACAGAATCCAACAAGATATACCCATACAATATTGCAGTGCATATTTCTTTTCAAGCATTAACAAACACCACCCCTGAAGTGGACTGGGATATTCAGGGATTACTTGCTCCAGCATAAATACCAAGGTGTGTCAAGGATTTCTACTTCCCGTCTCTTAGGGCATGCTCAAGCTCCTAAATATTTCAGCAACAAAAATGAACTCCTATCTCAGGGGGGCAATCCTCTGCCTGATTGCCTGGACCCAGCTTTAATAGCCTGGGTCTTGCGCAGGTCAGCCTGGGCTGGACATGTATCTCCACCATCTAAAACTGTATGTCTCTAAGATTCACTAACGAGCACCAGGGGAGCAGCAGAACAAAAGCTCCTCCATAAAGCACAATTACACTTTGAAGTCAAGTATTTTGTGTCATTATATATGTGTGATTTTTTTTCTTCCCTACTTTACAGCTCACAATCAATCTTTAATGATACATTGAATATTAACCGGATTTGTACGAGCCGAGTGTCAACATCCATGAGAGTGAGCTGGAAGCCCAAGTTTATCATATGACAAGGAGGGAGCAAATATTAGAGCGTTTGCAAGGTGGGGGTGCAGCGAGCTACATGTGTCTTATGTGCAAAAGGAAGATTCAGTCAATTACAATTACAATCGTTCACTCTGGGAAAGACAACCGGTGTAATTGTAGTCACAGTACCACCCTTGAAGCTACACCACTTAGTGCATTACAATAGAAGATTCATTGCTATAAGATTGATGAAGACAAATGTGATGTGAATTTACATCTTGGAGATTTGAAGATTTTATTTTTTATTTTTTTAACTGGTGCTCAGTCACAACTGATACTGATTAATAACACTAACTACAACAGTGTCCCTTATGCAAGCCTGGAGCTCCGATTGAGCTCCTCAGCAGCAGCAAAGTAGCCCCCGGAAGGTAACCCCTTCCTGGCAGGCTCTTTGTCATGATGTTGCCTGCTACTGATTAATGGGTGCTGGTTGTGATCAGAGGAGTGAGACATGGTTGAGGTCCTGATCTCAGTGTGTCTCAGGGCTACAGACAGTCCTGAGATAGATCAGGCCCTGATACTCACCCTTTCAGAGGAACCTCTGGGGTGGAGGAGCATGCCAGGGGGGCTGGGGATAATGGGACCCCTTCCTCACCTTTTGAAAGAGAACATGTTTATGGCTACTTAGAGGAAATTGATTTGATTGTGCCAGGAACGCACATGTGAACACCACTGGCACTTTTATAGGCTATTTGTCTTTCAGGTCAGAGCTGGATAAATTTATGCCCACATTGGGGGGTCAGGAGAATGGGTACCGGGCTGTGGGTTCACATGTTTAATAGAGTTAATATTAATATGTGTGTGCAGATACGAGCACAGTTGCATTTCAAAACTGTACATGAGAGCAGGTTGTGATAAGTGAAGCACTGGAGGTGCACTTTAACAGGGTGTCCATCATTGAGTATCAGCCTTAATGACTAAAAGCTCATAACGGAGTCACTGGCAGAAATAAAACATCAAGATTTGTTAGAACACATTAATCCTATGAATTGATGTCAACAGGCAGCTGTTTTCACCTGTTCATGTCTTTTACAGCCATGCATCTTGAATCCACTAATTGATAAATGTTTAAACATGAATTTCAACTCACTTCAGTTGACCACAGAAAAAAAAGGACATTGGCCTTCTGGGTTTTAAATATGTTCCTTAGTTTTATGGTCTGGGTTTTACATCTGTAAATGTAGACATAATAAGATGTTGCAATAGTTACATTGAAAGAGTTAAGATACAAATAACCTATACTCTTACATACATGTTATTTTATAAATGTCTTTTTATGCTTTCTATTAGTGATTCTATGTTTTCAATTAATAATCATTTAATATAATCATGTAAAGCACCTTGAATTGCTTTGCTTTGCCTATTCTGTTCTAAAAAATAAATAAATACCTGTTTTTCTTCATGTACCAATGTGTTTCAAAGTAACAAAGCCTTAAAATTATGCCTTGTCCACACACAGTCGGGTATCTCACAAAACAGGGTCATTTTTAAATGAGTTAGCCTGTGATCCACACAAAAACGCAGATGGCTGGTAACAAAAATGATTATTTCTAAAATCTCAGGCCAAAGTTAACATTTTTGTTTTCTCTGTTTTAAGTGTGTTTAAAGTGTTTTTATGTATGGACAGAAATAACCAGAGTTTTAGGCATTGCAACATCACTGTCCGTGAAAAATATGCTCCAACATCACCTGTGGGACCTGTGTTTACACTCAGAAACACCCTTTGTGCCGTCAGAGCTGTGTTGGCATTATCGATTGAAAGGTCTGGACAGAGTTTTTGTTTAAAACTAGGTGGGGAGAACATTTGTTTTTAAAATGAGCCGGCTATGTGTTTACATGGCCTTTTTGTCATGCAGAAAAACTGTATATTTATTAAGTGGGATGATTATTCCACATCACGAAATAACTAATTGTATCAAAACGACTGAAAGTACAATTATGGGTATCACTGAATTGAATGGTACTCCACAGTTCTTGTTATCCCATAACATTTCATAAGGTTGGAGCATCCAGGGAAAGGGATGTTTGGCTTTCCTCTTCTTACAATCTCTCTAGATTGCTGTAACCTCTCTTATGCCCTCAGCTCACTCTCTCACAATTTCAGGATTTAGGTCTGGGGAGTATCATTGCCATGGAATAAGGTTTATTTTATGTCTGTTGATTTTGGTGGTGATGTTTAAGAATGATAACAGCAGTCAACAGATGAGATGATAGGTACACTCAGGACAGACTGTCAGTTCATCTTAGCTCAACACCTACAAAGGGGAGAAACAGAGATGCACACACATACTCACACTTAAGGGCGTCATTACAGAAGCTAATTAATCTAACACACATGTTTCAATCCTTAGAAGGAAGCTTGAGTACCCAGAGAAAAAAAAATATTTGGGAGAACATTCAATCTCCACACAGAAAGTCCATGAGCTTTTCTTGTTGCAAGGCTACAGTAGGCGCATAGGGGCATCGTGTTGCAGGAATTTTGCGGTATTCTGCATCAGGATAAAACCAAGTTAAGTCCAAATATTTTCTTTATTTACCACAGACTCTATTGTCTCACATTTTATATTCAACCCTGCACGTTGCAGCACAGACACTACCCTGAAACCCCCCTTTATCGGAGCATGGCACAATCTTTTGTGAAAAGCACCTGATGGTGGCAAATTGCCATCGCAGACTGAGCTCTTATGAATGACCAGAAGGCTCCCTGTTAAGTATTTTATTTGTCATGAGTGGCAAACTCATGTTAAAACAGCTTGCATTATGATGTCATGTAAAAATGTGCATGCCTATGTGCACTTGAATGTTATTTGAGCATGCACAGTAAATGATCTGTTCATGAAGATGGCTTCTTTGTGTTTTTTCTCCCACGAATATTAGCCACTAGAGTGCAAGCTAACCACTTGAAATTGGACACGATAGACTGCTGCGGAAATGTGTAGCGCTACTTCCTGATGCTGGCATCAATGCATTGTCTTTTGAAAGAGGCTAATAAGAACATGCATTGGGGGGGGGGGCTTAACATTATCAAGGTGAACTGCTCAATATACCACAGTATTGATTTTAGGTCGTATCCCTCAGCCCTAGTCTAAGGTAATTATCACTCCCCCTTGTTAAGTAGACTCAGTTTGCTCAGGAACCATAATTACTACATCGTCGCTTCTTTTATTTGCTGCCATAGTGCCCTTTGTCAAATGAAAAAAGCTTTTTGTGCAACATATTTACACTCTTGCCTGAGGTGGCACTGCACCAAGTAGTCCTCAACACAGGTAAACAATACAAACAATCATTCGTCAAATATGCCAGACAAATTTGTTGCAACACTGGGCTCAGCATGAACTGAGAACAAGGCAGAGTTTTTGTTTTACGGTTGTTTTGGTTGTAATTACCCGGAATGCCTTGTGCTATGGTTTGATTCCTGCCTTTTGAGTGCCCCCAGCCGCTTGGCGTTCAATTAAAGTGGACTAAAGAGATCTGTTGTGACTGCACCGTAAAACATCTAATGCTTATGATGGAGAGATAATAATTTATGTGGATGTAATAAATATGAACTGTAAGAAAAATAACAATCACTTTGTCTTTCAAACATATTACGTTGTCTTAAAAAGTAGTGAACGCAGTCTAATCTTTACTAATAGGAAAATATCTCTTAATTTTCTTAAATTATTAACCAATTGTCTATTGCAACTGAAGTCATGAGTGATTAGTTTGAGGTTGTTCCATGTTGACTACATCAAGACAAATCTAATTCATATGTCTATCGTTTCTTATTCTGCTGTGATCTATCACCCTCATTTCATCACTGCTGACAGCAGTGTGTTTCCTTTTAAGGCTGGAAGTTTGAATGCAGTTATAACCTTATTCTGTGTAATTTCTTAATGATTTGGCAGTTTATGAAGTGTATGGCAACAGAAACAAAAACATTTAAGTTTTATTCTACTATGTTTAGTTTCTGTATGTTTTCTTGAAATATTGATTCTTTGATCTAGCTTGTGAAGAAGGTGGAAGCTCCTGTTCATTTTAATGATGTTGTATTTGGAGGAACACCTACCTTCAGAGACTTAAATCAGATTAAGCCATAGAGTGTATGTGAACGTTTGAGCTATCTGGCCATCCCCAGAGGGGATAGGCCTCCTGCTCCTCTCTTTAGGTAATGGAAGCAATGTGTCCATAATCCCAGTGAATGACTAATAAAAGAGAGTAGCGCCTTGGGCCTGTTCCCTAAGCAATATTATGGTTGGGTATTAAACTGAGTGCCTGTATAATACTGTCAAGTCACTGTTTTCTCAAACATCCCACACACAATTCATTTATTCCTTCTGTTCCTGCATATCTCTATATTTGCAAGTGAAAGCTGAGGTGTGTTTTTCACTCCGATTGTTCTCATCTGAGTGAAAGCTGTTTATAAAGCCTCAGATGCGTGAATCATCAGATCGCAAGGCATTGTATTCATGGACACCCGAGGCACTCACGAATGCTGGTTTAATGGAACCCAAACGCTGCTTGAATACTAATAAGCCATGACACGCTAACCCACAGCCCTCCACCCGATACCCCTGTGCTCTCTTTAAACACTCTTTAATGGCAATATTACTGTCATACAAGAAGCTCATTAGATACTTTAATTGGTTTCGTCAGTGTTGACAGCGGAGTTGATTGGCCGGGCCAGATTACATAGCCTGCATGGCGGTCTGTGGGGGTCAGTGATTGGGTGCTGCGGGTGACTAATGTGGTCATAGTGGATCCTGCATCTGGGATGAGGAGTTTATTGGAACAGTGGTGAGGTGGGAATGTCCCTGTGGCCAAATGAGGTCATTAAGATGTGGTCCAAAGTTTCTAAGTAAAAATCAAGTAGTGAGTTGGTGGGCACTAATTAGAGACCATTTGAATTTTTACATTATAAACCTTCTGCTTTGTATTGATTACTTCAGTTTTATGGGCATGATGTCACTTGGATCTGTTGTTATGACGGCAGGGGAGCAGTACTGCTAATTTCCACCATCAGTCAAAAAAGTTTTCTTTTGCCGATTACAGAACAAAGTAAATTGGAGCAAACTACACAATATCTTGAAAATCTATTCAGAAATCTTTAACATTACACAACTTGTTGCATTACAAATACAAACCTCTTGGTATTTTTAGGGGGGGTTAAAATCTTAAAATGTACTGCATAGTTGTGAACTGGAAGAAAGAAAACCATTAAGCAAACGAAAAACTGAATAAGTAGGACCTTTTAAAATTTGTCACCAGGATAAGAATTTTTGGGAATTATGTGTTCCCAACTTTAGAACCTCTGAAGCTAAATTGATGAATGAGGAATACGTTTTGGAGATTACATCTGTTAAAGATTAAAATACTCTGTAATTTAAAATGATTAATCCGAACTGATTGAGAGGTGCTTGGGGTGAACAATGATAAGGGTTTGGGGATGTCTCATGAACTTCAAGCAGGTTCTGAAAACCAGTGCAGGAGGTAGATGGTTTTATGAACAGAGCTCTAATAACAGAGGCTGAAAACAAGTCTGGAACCCAAGTTTTAATCTGAGGATTTTTATTAAATATGGTCAAATGGCAAGCTCCAAAAGAAGATTCTAAGGAAATTATTAGTGTTAACATGGGTTAAAGGGGTTCCAGCTGCAGAACTACATTCCTCTGTGATTAAAGGTAACATGTCAAGTTACATTCATGACCCTTAATTTTTAATTATTTCTAACTTTTAATGTATTTTCCTTGCTGTTCTTCTTGTCATTATTATTAGTAGTACTTCTGGCATGAGTAAAAATTGTGTTTTAACAATTTATTTCCACAGGTACAGGAGGAGCAGATGAATGACATTTGTTTTTTGTTTTTAACTTTTTCTCTCCACACCTGGTAGCAATCGGGAACAGGGCTTTCATGTTTTCAAGCCAGAAGGGGATTGGATTGCTACTGGTAGATAATTGGATAATTGCATTTTTGGGTTGAACTAAATATTTTTTTCTAATCGGAATATAATTACACCTTTGAAGACGAGTTTGTAGTATAATAGAATTATACCTGGGGGGAGGAGGAGTATAGAAGGATAGAGGACTATATTAGGATTCCAACTCACATTTAAACTAGATTGGAGAGGTTTTTGGGGTTTTGGACATAAACCTAAGAACTTTCTTTCATCTTGATCTTCTATCATCTTGACTAATTTCTTCTTAATACTACTACTACTACTACTACTACTACTACTACTACTACTACTACTACTACTAATAATAATAATAATAATAATAATAATAATACAAGTAATAACCATTAAACTTCTATAACACTTTTTTGGACACTCAAAGACGCTTTAGAAATTCTGTTATTTATTCACTCTCAGATTCACACACTGGTGGAAGCAAGCTACAATTGCAATTACAATTTCCTGATTACTATGACTTAATTTCTATGGCCAAGATGAGGGGTGTCTGAATGAATTAATTGTCTGATCTGTTTTTTTTTTTTTTGGTATCTCCCATACCCACTAAGAAATGTATCAACATCTTGAAATAATGTATTTGTAATGTATTTGTATATATAAAAAAAAGGGAGGTATGTAGTGAATTATTTTAAGATCAGTTCTTTTTAGTGATGAATCATTACTAGTAAGAGCAGCAGAAGAATATTCCAAAAAACTGGAGAATGATGGACCTTTGACCTACACTGATGCAGCTGAAGGACGTAGTTGTTATCTTATTTTGTCTAAGCTGGAGCTGATATTATATAACACACTCATAGGGCAGCAGTATGACTAGCAGACAGGCCGGAGAGAGACGGAGATATGCTATGTTGGAGTGAGGAACCGTTTGCTCTGTACTGTTGAAATAAATATGTTAAAACTCCAACAGAGACGGAATCATCCTTATCATTATCTACATCTATATGGAATTCTGCCATATAAATACATAGATACAGCAATTATTTGACAATGGAAGCAGCTACATGTTGTCATTAGGTTAATTGTGTTATTAAGTGACTTAATTAATTTCTCCCAGAGGTTGTGTGAAAGTGCAAGTTTTCTCATGTCAAATTTTGGCTTCATTTTGTAAAACTGTGAAAAAGATAAACAAATGCTTATTCTGCATGACTGTATGCTTCTTTATTTTGATTTTCCACAAATATTTACCAGTAGCTGGGTAACACCAAAATGAAAGCACATATATTTTTCCCTATATGCATCCAAAGGGATGTGTACATATTTCAGATGATGAATAAATCAGAAAATACAAGCAGTTCAAAAATGGATACATGGATACACGAGTTTTTAGAAACTACACAAGTGTGGGAGGGAAGGAAGTGAATGCCCACTCAAGCTGATTATACCGCCATCGACAGGGACCCAGAAAAACAGGCACTCACTTTCCTCTTGATTAAATTAAACACCTTTTATGGGACAAATCAATGAGACAGAGATGATGAGGGGTGTGCTGCTAGTGTGGGTAAAGAGGAGCGGGGGAGTCGAGTGTTATGATATGTGGAGGTACAATCTGTCCTTACTTAGTCCCTCATACTGATTCACACACATGCATGCTCAGATGGGGCTTTGAGCAGACAGGTGAGAGGTCTGAGGCCATGTTGTAATTCAGGCAAATCAATGCTTTTAAAGCATTTAGCAATGTTTGGTGATGAAGTACAGGAAGAACAGACCTGCCAAGCAATATACATCTAAGACCCAAATCAATCACAATAACAAGCTGAGACAGTGGAGTGAATGGAAAGATTCAACATCGGACTTTATATATTCCACAGGCAAAGTGCAGCTGGTGTGAATTGTCCATGTGGCAGCCATACAGACACCGGGCCACAACTGCTCTGCGACCGGTGTGAATCAAGGGTAAGAAGTGACAGTTGGAGAGGAGGCATGGAGGGAGGTGCAGAAAAAGAAGGGGGTAGGGAAGTACAAAGTAGCTGCCAGGATAGGAGATTCTCCCTCAGAAACAGGGTCTTCAAGAGTTTCTTGAAGATAGACATAGCACTCAGTCATTTCACCATTGTAGAACAACATATGAAAACTGCCTGGATTGTCTTGACCACAGCTACCTGATAATGCTTTGATAATCTGTCCTGCAAAATAGCTAAAACTGTCAAAGACTGGACTGGGTTTTTCTGTTTTGTAACAGATTGAAACCCATTCCAACTAGATTAAAGTCTGTATTTTGACCCGACAATTCTAACACATTTGTCTAAAACATTGTAGGTCCGGCAATATGTTTTGGGTTGCTTTCCTCTTGGAAGGTGAATTACCAGCCCTGTTATCTAGTCTTTTGCAGTTTTTTTTTTTTTTTTTGCTGCATTTTCCAACTTGCCATCAACTCTAAACATCTTCGATGTGCTTACTGAAGTAAGGCATCCCCACAGTAGGATGCCACTGTCAGGGTTCATATCAGGGATTCCCTTTTTAGGACATGTTCTTATGTTTATCTTTCGATAAAGGCTTTTTTTTCTTGCCACACATCAACGAAGGCATTACTTTGTGTTGCTCTATCATAAAAAAAATACATATTTAAGCTTTTGGCTAGAAAGGACAACAATTAATGATTTTCATGGGAAATTCATTGAGTCTAAATTTTTTTATTCAACTCCCTAATTCAAGTTATATTGTCTATTGAAGTATCACTTTTATTGCACGTATTGTTCACTTCAAATGGTGGGTGAGCACTGGGGTTTGTTACAGTGGAACTTCAGTCAATTTCCATTTGCAATATTTTATTATATATTTTGTTTTATAAATCTAACATAGAAATAACCAACTTAACATGGTAACCTACCGAACAACAATCACAGGCCTACAATGCAAGTCATTTCTTTCAATGCGGTTTTCACAATTATACTAGATGTTCAGCATGATGTACAATGTGTTACGAAATTTGACACTGACAATAGTAAAACTGGTTGTAGGAATTTGGATGCAAAACCATAAAGTCTATGTGCAAAACACAGATTTGATTTACCAAATGTGCTATTTTACCAGATTTGTTCTCAAGGTTTAGTTGGTTTTGATTCAAGATGCAGGATTATGTAAGCTCTAAAAGTGAAAAAAAAACAGAAGTAGTGACAATGGAGATTTAAAGATATGTTAATCAGTCCTGATAAAACACTTTGCCGTCTCAGTAAAGTGGTGAGGTATGAAAGCCTCAACAGAAAGTTGAAATAAGGGTAGCTGTTTTCGTCTTTAGTTTCTGTTATTGCAAGGTTGACACAAATACTTACAAGACATTCTAAAAATAT
Source organism: Apricaphanius iberus (assembly GCA_028564705.1). Taxonomy (NCBI): domain Eukaryota; kingdom Metazoa; phylum Chordata; class Actinopteri; order Cyprinodontiformes; family Aphaniidae; genus Apricaphanius; species Apricaphanius iberus. Next base: position 109,681 of record JAPXFQ010001652.1, read on the forward strand.
TTATAATTGTTTTTGTTAAATTATGTTTCGGAAAAAAATCATGGATGCTTTTGGAAATGCTAGATGAATTTTCTCCCGAAAGGAAAATAAAATCATTAAGCACACTTTTTAGTTTCCATAAAATCAGTTTCCATAAAATCCATGTCTTACTACAAAATAAAATTGTTACTGTTTTTCTAAGGGTGTATGGAGTGCTCTATTCGCATGGAAACCAACAGAGCATTCAACGCACTTGAGCGCATGAACATGAGACACCTAACCACTAGACAATAAGGGGAATGAAGAAATAAAAGGTTCGATTCATCAAAATCATGAAAGTCTCTACCACCCAGTAAATTAAACAATATTTCATAATCACTCTGACAATGAGACAAGAGACAGCAATTTGGGGCTGAGAGCTTCTTTTCAGCAGGGACGCCCATACAGCCACAGACACACATATACTCTCGCTTGCACATAGACACACAACTGCACATAATTATCATCGCGGACATGCTCTGGAGGCCAAAGACACTCCCTGAGTACCTGCCCAATCAAGTGTCCAACAACAGACACCCACCCAGCCTTCATTTATCTTGTCTGTGAATGTTCGTATGTGTGTGTATCAAGCTAATTACCACCATGAACCATCCCACACAGAGACCTAACCCAGACTTTGTGGCGCTGTCCAGGGACAGGGGAGGTGGGTAATTAGCTTTCCATTATTGCAACACATAGACATTTGGTGAACAACGAAGCAGTAGGAGGGTTGGGAAATCAGGCAGCAGGATTTATTTTGGGTCTGAGGACACTGTAGGAGGTCATAGTTGAAGATGTGTAAATTAGTTAACAGCCAATGGCGAGACTGATTTAGAATGACGATAGACATTTTTATTCCTTCAAGCCACCTGATCTCGGCACCTGTGTTCTAGGTGTTTATTTAAAACTGACCGCTTCAAATAGTCTAATGGGGAGCCTAATGCTGCATTCAGGCCAAGCCCATGCGTCAGCATCAGTTGCTGCAAGATTACATGTAAAGTCTATGGTAGAGTACGTCAGAGGTCCGTCAAAGTCTCAGCGGTGCTTTGTGTACGTTGGCTCCGTCAACTTCACTTGCGTTACATATGGCAACGCAGTAACCCAGCTATGCAGAAGTTCAGCTAGTTTAACTTTTGACGGACGCAACGCAGTTAACGCAGTGCGGCTACCAATCAGAGCGTCTCACTGTAGTTGTGTCACTATACACGTATCTTGAATGAAGCGCGGGTCCAGTGAAAACATTTTCAACAAACGCAGATTTAAAAAATCAGAAATAACACTTTACAAAGTCAGATGGACAGGCGCTCCTAAGGAAGAACAGAAAACCTATACCTGGTGTCCTGGTAGGAGATTTAAGCTCCGATGCGGCCCAGGAGGTCGTAAAATTAGGCGCGGGACAGACGGAAGTAGCACCGAAAGCGAACCTCATCCATAAGCAGCTCCTCGAGCAAATGGTTAAACTCCCCAAACTCAGAACGCATCTGAAACAGCTGATGCACCCGATGTCAACGTTGTCTAGCTTTATCTAGCTAATAAAGCCAAGCCACTCTCTCGTTACGATCCACCATAGTTCAGAACATACAGCAACAGAGGAAGCCAAAACGTAAATACGTCAAGCTTCATCCGTTGAATGCGTTGCCTGACGCAGACCAAATGTGCGGTGTGAATGCCCCATAAGTCTACTCCCCTTCCAGTCGGCCCATGGGTTCCCTGTCCGAAAAAATAATGAATGAAAGTCAATGTAGCCATAAAAGTTATTTTTTGGTCAACTTTGTCTTATGTACCGACTAACACATATGTTGTACCTTAATTTAAGTGATAATTAATGATGTGCGTTTCACCTGTGTTTGTCAAGGGATTTTAGATTTATATGATTGTAAAAATTCGTAAATAAAATGCCTACAAATTAGAAGTCAGAAGTCGCATTTTTGACGTCACAGAGCTTAAACTAAGCTACTGGTAGCTCACTCACCGAGAGTTCATGTAGCTGTCTCTCTCTCCACCGACTGTTTCTCCCTCAGCATAGCTGCTACTTTCCACATAACCAGATTTGTTGTGTATTTCTCAGTGAAATACTCCTTCCTTCGTCCTGGAGGCTACAGCTCTTTGTATCCGTCTTCTTCTTGAGTTGTAGTCCGCTAAGTGTTTTTACAAAAAAACCTAAAGTAACTTTTGCCGCCAGACGATGAGCAGCATTTTCTTGACATCAAAATGTGTCTTTAAAATTCAATGACATCATATGTTTGATCCAAGACACATTTCAAACGGGATCAGAACATAACCTTTATGGCTCTGTTGACTCTCATTCATTTATTTGGGGGACCCATTGACTGGAAATAGAAGGGTTTGACTTAGGCTCCTCATGTTGACCTAAATCTGTTTGACATCAATGGTTCTCTTATATTTAATGAAAATGTCAGTTTAATTGCTATAGAACTTTACAATACCATTGGTGAAACCATGTATAGCCTATGTTTTCAATGTCTTTAGAAGGAAGATGAGATTTAACTTAAAAACATTTTGATAAATACGCTCACTTGCTTCTGAAATACAAAAGAACTCAAGTCAAGGCCACCAAAAGTATTAATAGATTAATTGAAGACAGTATGATTGTCAATATATATTACTTCAGTCTTGTTTTCATTGAGTTTGAGAAAGTTCTGAGCAAATCGGTCTTTCACATTTTGTTAAGCGCTTAGGCATGTCATCAGCCAAGCAATAAAAAGAAATATTGCACTTTGTGAATCCCACAACAAAAAGTATTGTATTTCATGAGAAGAGAGTAGGGTTGAAAAGGGACCCTTGAGATACACTACAGGCATTAGTTACTAAGGCTGAGAATTCATTAACACAGAATAATACCTTACTGACACAGACATTTTAAACAAAAATTAGAGAATGCTTTTATAAACAATACGTTCAAATTATCACTACTACCATGATTAGTCCCAGACTGAGACACTTACCAAACATCACAATCACCTAGAGCAGGGTTTTCAATCTCATTTTGATTTTGAGCCACAACTAAGATCATAAATATCCTTAAAGGGCCAGTTTTGGTGGAAGTATTAATAAAACCGTCTTTAACAAACCGTTGAAATATTTTTTTTCAAACAAGTGCATTTTAAAGTTTGACAAGTACTTATTTAAATTAAATATTACTGAACATCTTTTCACAGTGATGGGATTTAGGAATAACAAAATAAATACTAAAAATAGTATTTAACTGCACATTAATATATCTCAAAGATTCTATTTATATGGTCCTCTATAAACATAAGTGGCAATGTTGGGCCTGATTTGGCCAGCGGGCATTGAGTTTGACATGTGTGACATAGAGGATCTGAAATCAATTAAAAAATGTTTCCCCAAATTTTTGAAACAAAGCAAAGTTTAAGGGCCTATGGTTAGAAAAAACCTTTTTCATTATTTATTCATTTACATTTGTGGCAATGTCCATCAACACTGCCCAGGATACATAATTTCCCTACGTTGTTTTTTGTCCTTAAATTAGGCCCCAAATATGTGACATGATGAGGATATTAAGCTTAGAGTGGAACCCAAATGAATTCTGAAAAAAAAAAATTGCCAAATTAGCAGTGGTGTGCTCAATAATTGTCTCCTTGTCACATACTGTTAGTTTTTGATTGGTTGCTGCAATAATTGTGTTTATATTATAATTGTGATAATTGTGTCCAATTACATGGTTACTGTTTAACTGCCTGAAAGGAGAGTAGATAAAATAGGACATGGAGAATGAGACATTACTCATCCATGACGGTCGACAATCCAACACAGCTTTGGTGCTATCTAAGAAATTTGCCATGTTAAAGCCACAGTGGAGCTTAGTGGGGTGTGTACGTGGGTTTAAAGTGTTCTAACAGAGCTCATAATTTCAAGATGCCCCCCAAAAAGTTATCTAAGCCATCGCTTGTCCAGATGTTGTCTGGGGGTGTATAATTGTGTCAAAATCCTCTACTCGGTTCCAAGTGTACCCCCCTAAAGCAGTTAGACACCTCCCCCCACATGGCCCTGGGCATCATCATTTTCCAGCAACCATCCATCTTCAGGCTGCGATTAATTCCATTCATTTCCAAGCGCAGGCCATAAATCCTGGCACACTTAATTAATTTCGCGACCAACGTGGGGCTCCCGTAAAGCGGGGATTGTTCTCGCAAAAGCCCATATTAATTATGCTATTTTACAGCCATCTCATTGAAGGCTGTGTTTCATCTTTCATAATTACATTTTCAACAACAACAGGGGCAACAAAAGGAGCGTAATTATACATTTGGTGGTACACTCTCTTGTAATAAGTCAATGCTAGCATCCTGCTCACACTCTGGGGCGCTATGGTGTTGAGAGACAGAGCAGAGTTGCAGGATCTGCAGGATTGGAGTGAGCCTCTGTGTTTTACCGTTGGTAACTGAGTTTGGGTGAAGGCGGGGCATTATGATGCTGAACATATTGAAAGCATGCTGGTGCAAATTGTCCTGATGAAGTTAGAATAGATTATTGTCGCAGTGAGGCTCTGGTGATCATTACTCTTATGTTGGAGCTTACTGAATCTCTTGTCGAACTTGTCAGCTGCTTTGGTAACGTTCTTGTGGCAAAGTGGGGCTGTCAGTGTTTATGGATCATAGAGAGGCAACAGACATCTGTTAGCTTTTGGCTACTGCCCTGCTGTTGCACTCTCACACTGGTCTCTGCAGGGGTCACCAGGTCAGAGCAAGTGGTGGTACTTGTACTAACAGCCGCCTACACACTCTGTCCTCCATCCAGCTGTCCACCCACGCACTTTTGGTTGAGCGGTAATAATATACTCAAACACATATGTTCACCTCAAGACCTGCCATAAGCATACTATGATGCATTGGCTGCTGTGGCGGTGGCTGGTTAGTGGTGTGTTTATTCAGTCATGATGATGGTGTATCAACTTTGACTTTAGATCGTTAGCAGTGCTACTGATATATTTAATAGGCTGACTCTGTTTTTTAGGATGAAGCTAAAACTGTTTTTTGTTAGGTAATCCACATTAAAGAAATTGTTTTCATAAAGTTCATAAAGTGTGAATTTATTCACCATAAAAACAGTGATTCAAATATTTGTTTATCTTCCCAGGGTCAATTATTTGTAAAGATAAAGTCACCCTTTAACGATGGTACTGCTGCAAGTCTATATGTCTACTCTTGCAAATCTAAAGACTAGATAATTTTTGCCTGTTCTAAAGAAGCATATTAATGAATGCATTTGTGAACAGCAATTTGCATGATTTAGATCAACTAGATTTAGGACTTGACTTTTATTGAGCGCTTCTAATGAATATAATAGAATAGAATAATTACAAAAGAGAATTTCAGCTGTAACAGCAGCAAAGTGACAGGTAATATAAGCATTGGATTAACACAAGCAGAAAAGACCGCCAATGTCACCACAGAGTCAAAGAATGTCTTTTGAATCGCTCCTTGGACTCCAAAGGACCTTAGTCTCCTCTGCAGGTAGAGTCTGCTCTAACCCATTCTGTAAAAGAATCAGTCTTGTGACTTCAGCCCAGTTTATTGTTCAGGTGAACACCCAGGTACTTATAAGCATCCACTATCTCAATGTCCACTCCCTGGGTGTTCACAGTGTCAGTGTGTTGAGTATGCATCTGAGGAAGTCCACCACCAACCACCTTGGTTTTCCCAGTGTTGATCAACAGGTGGCCGTGCTGGGACTAGTCCACTAAGTCCAGAGTCTGCTCTTTGTGAGAATGCAATGAGAGTTGATGGAGAAGTCTTAAGAGTAGAAGGGAGAAAAAGAACCGTGCCAGCAGTTATCTGTGGGGCCCTCATACTGCAGACCAGCATATCAGAGACGCAGCTCTGTGACCACATATACCGTGGGCGTCCTCTGAGGTAGTCTAGAATCTACTGCAACATGTGGTGGTCCTCACCTGAAAGCTCCAGCTTGTCCCTCAGAAGTCCCCACTGTATTGTGTCGAAAGCACTGGAGAAATCTAAGAACATAATCTTCACAGTGTTTCCTTCTCAATGCAGGAAAATGCTTTGATTTAAAGGACTTTGTCTTTAGCACTGATGTCCTCCAGCAGTTTTCCTTGTAGGATTGTCCTGTGTTTAGTTCAATTCTTCTTCCATGAGCTATGTCTAGCTTCCCTGTCCCTGCCAAAGAACATCATTTCTACAACATCATGCTGCCACTTCCATGTTTCAACTCAGGAAAGATATATTCAGGATAATTTATAATTTTGTGTTTTGGATGCAAGTGTACCTGAACGTTTTTTGTTTTTTTTCCTCATCTGACTGTAGCACAATCAGGTTTGCTTTCTGTCCAACACAGTGGTGAACTGCAAATGGGGCTTCTCTGGGCTTTCCGTTGAACAATGGGTTCCAAAAGAAAAGTTGTCGCACATTCATAAAAACTTGATTTGTAGAGTGATAGACACAGTTATGCTGTGAGAAAAGTAAATCCCAGTTTAAAATGTCTCCACAACTTCAACCGGGACTTGTCTGGTGTGAATCTCAGTCCTCAAGATGTTTGTTGTTTCTTCTAATGCTATTTTACAAATTGTTGAGACCTTTTTAGAACAGCTGCATTAAAAAGTAAGATTAAATTACACAGAGATATCAATCAATCAATCAATCAATCAATCAATCAATCAATCAAACTTTATTTATAAAGCGCTTTTCAAACAAAGTTACTCAAAGTGCTTTACAGATTTAAAATAACCCCACAACCCCCCCTTCAAAAATAAAATCATCAATGCAAATACAACCCCCTCCCAACCCAACCCATCAGCAATACTCACTCACACACACACTTAGAAGCTACAAAAAGCAGGCTGAGTACAGATGAGCCAGAAAATGCCATCATGGGAGCCATCTGCATCAGCAGCAGCAGATCAACAGCAGCAACCAAGGCTCCGACCCAGGGCGCCCAGAGGAGGGAGGGCTGGTACCCCCACCTCCACCCAAGCGCTACCTGGGGGCAACCAGGCAGCCACAGCCGACCACCGCCCCCGATGCAGGGGGCCCCCCAGAGAGGAAACACTGGCAAGAAAGATTAAAATACATTAAAATATAAAGTTAATAAAATATAAAGTATAAAACAATAAGTGTAAAACAAATAATAAAAATTCAAAGCAGATTAATAAATAAACAGTTAAAAGCTGAACTAAAAATTAAATCAGGTAAAACATGCTGAGCGATTAAAAATATATTAATAAATAATAATTAGTTAAAGGCTAAGCTAAAAAGGTGAGTCTTGAGTCTGCTCTTAAAAACATGAACGTTCTCTGCGGCCCTGAGGTCCTCTGGCAGCCTGTTCCAGAGGTGAGGGCCATAATAATGGAAAGACGCCTCACCATGAGTCTGTGTCCTGACTTTGGGGATGACAAGGAGACGGCTGCCAGAGGAGCGCAGAGACCGCGGGGGTTCATACGGTAAAAGCATTTCTGACAGATATGAAGGCCCAGGACCATTAAGACACTTAAAGACCATTAAAAGAACCTTAAAATCGATCCTAAAACATACGGGGAGCCAATGCAGTGATTCTAAGACCGGTGTAATGTGCTCCCGCCTCCTAGTCTTCATCAGGACACGAGCTGCTGAATTCTGTAAAAGCTGTAAACCTGAGGTAGTCTTTTTGGGAAGACCAGAAAGCAGGACATTACAATAATCAATTCTACTGGTGATAAAAGCATGCATTAGCGTCTCCGTATTGGCCCGAGAGAGAATGGGGCGGACTCTGGCAATGTTCTTTAGGTGATAAAAACCTATTTTGGTGATGTTTTTAATGTGAGGGTTAAGTCAGCTCAGAGTCAAAATCACACCCAGGTTCTTCACTTGTAAAGAAGAATTAAAAGACAATGATTGTAGTTTTGGTAAAAGTTTTTCTCTCTGAGCCTCAGGACCGATAACTAAAACCTCAGTTTTGTCCTGGTTGAGCTGGAGAAAGTTTTCTGCCATCCAGGATTTAATGCCTAAAATGCAGTTAAAAAGTGCATCCATTGGCCGTGTGTCATCAAAGGACATGGAGATGTACAACTGTGTATCAACAGCATAACTGTGAAAGTTAACTCCATGTCTCCTGATAACACTGCCAAGAGGGAGCATATACAGGTTAAAAAGCACTGGGCCTAAAACTGAACCCTGGGGAACACCACAAGTGATCTTATGGACCTTAGAGGAACAGGTATCTAAACTTACCGTTAAAGTCCTGTCTGTGAGGTAGGATGTGAACCAGTTGTGAACAGCACCAGAGAGGCCGATCTGTTTTAAACGAGTTAAAAGAATAGTGTGGTCTACTGTATCAAAGGCAGCGCTTAGATCCAGAAGAACCAACACTGTCACCTTTTTAGCATCATGGTTTAATCTAAAATCATTTAAAATCTTTAAAAGCGCCGTCTCTGTGCTGTGGTTCATCCTAAAACCAGACTGAAATTTCTCTAGGACATTATGAGCGTTAATAAAATCATTAAGTTGAATAAAAACAAGTTTTTCTAAAACTTTGCTTAAAAATGGTAAGTTAGATACCGGTCGGTAGTTGTTTAAATCATTAAAATCTAAATTGCTCTTCTTCAGCAGGGGCCTCACTACCGCCGCTTTAAAGGCAGCAGGAAAAAACCCCGTCTGAAGGGAGCAATTCATAAAGTTTAAAATCTCATCTTTAAAAGAACCATAAAATTGCTTAAAAAACCTGGTGGGAATCGGGTCCAAAGTGGTGGGCCTCACTGAGGAGAAAACTTTATTAAGGGTCCCAGCTTCTACCAGGACAAAACTGTCCAGTGTTTCTTCTGGTGAAGGCAGACACTCAGATTTGTCTAAAACCATGTTTGTTTGAGAGGATAAAATATTACATCTGATGGTGTCTACCTTCCCTCTGAAGTGGTCTGCAAACTCCTCACAGAGAGTGTTTGAGGGTGGTTTCTGAAAAGTATTAGAATTATGATGTAGAATGTTGTCAATGGTGGAAAACAGAATTTTGGAATTATTTTTATGTTCTGAGATGATTCTGGAAAACTATGTATTTCTGGAATTTCTTAAAGCGTTATTATATAATCTGAGATGTTCTATGTATATCTGATGATTTATTGTGATTTTATTTTTCCTCCATTTCCTTTCTTTCACCCTGCAGCTCCTCTTTAATTTTCTAATAGCTGCATTTCTCCATTTACATTTTGAATGAGGGTTTACAACTTTAATTGGAGCCAGCAGGTTGAGAGCAGATTTAAGCCCACTGTTAAAATCATTAACGATAAAATCACAGGGGGCAGATAAAGGCATAGGAGGAAATTTTTTAAAAACTTCAAGAAAACCTGCAGCCACTTCAGGGGTTAGATGACGCTTCCTGACAGTTCTCACAGAGGTCTCTGATTGTATAAAACTGGTGATATTAAAAAACACACAGTAGTGGTCAGAGACAGCCAAGTCAACAACAGAGGACACACTGGTGGACAGGCCATACCTGATGACCAGGTCCAGGGTGTGTCCTCTGTTGTGAGTCGGCTGCATGACATGTTGGCTAAAATCCATATAATTTAAAATATTTAAAAAATCTGTTGATAAAGGATCTAAAAGGTTATCTATACGTAGATTAAAATCACCAGCTAAAATTATCCTCTCATAAGAGTTGTGTAAAATTGATAAAAACTCTGAAAATTCTGGAATAAAAAGTGCATTCCTTTTCGGAGGCCTATAAACTGTGACACATAAAATATGAGGAGTGCTAAAAACAGAGGCAGTGTATTCAAACGTGGTAAAATTATTAAATAAAACTGGTTCGGCGGAAAGAGTTGATGAACTAATAAAAGCAGTTCCGCCTCCCCTCTGGCTACTCCTCGTTGAATAAGAAAAGTTATAATTAGGTGGAGAGGCCTCTGTAAGAACAGCGGGGGCATCTGCACTCAGCCATGTCTCTGTTAAAAATAAACACTGAAGGTTATTATCTAAAATCAAGTCATTTTTTATAAAAGTTTTATTCAGCAGAGAGCGAACATTTAAAAGAGCCATATTAATAGTGGTTGGTGATGGAGTGACTGTATGACTTACTGTAGGTGGGATTTTTATTAACTGTTTAAGATTATTTGGGTTGCATTTTCTTAGTTTATGATTATTTCTTCGCTCTTTGCTGACAATAACAGGTATGAATGAAGTAGGGTAAGGTCCAAGTCCGATATGTGAGTTACTGTTAAAATCAGGATTGAGTTCATAGGAACAAGGACCAGCTGCACATCAGGATGTTGTGGATGGGGCAGAGAGGACAGGAGCAGCTGGAGCCGGTGCAGGGGACAGGGGTGGGCGAGGGTATGCCAGGCTTACTGCCAGCATGCGGGTACCTTGTCTGTTAAGATGTAGTCCATCTGCCCCAAATAATTGACTCCTACCCCAGAAAATGTTAAAATTGTCTATAAAACCAATGTTGTGCATAACTGTAACAGCGGAAAGCCAAGTGTTGCGAGAGAGTAACCTGCTGAAGCGATTTATTCCTCTGCTGATGGTGGGAGTGGGGCCAGAGATAAAAACAGATAGGGGCTTGTCTTTTAAAAGATTAAAAAGATGAATAAAATCCTGCTTTAAAAGCTCAGACTGCTGTTTACGGATGTCATTGGTTCCAGCATGAATTATAACTTTACTCACAGTAGGGTAACGTTAGATGGAGTCCAGAATCTGTTCAGATATATCCTTTACTGTAGCTCCAGGAAAACAAAGGTTGACAGCTCCTCTCATCCTAACATGCCGGATAATAGAATCTCCAATGATGAGAGTGCTGGGTGGATGGTGTGCTGGCTGCTGGGCAGAAGACCTCTCGTTATCCAGGACCTGCTGGATGTTGGGCAGCTTGGCTTCCACAGGACTGCAGTGATGTTTAGAGGATGCCGATGGCTCGTTCCATGGATTCGGGGTGTAGTGAAGCACTCCTCGGCGGGTCCCGGCTGTAGTCCTGGGTCTGGCGCGACGTGGGTGGCTCCCAGAGTCCGACTGCTGCTCTGGCTGCTGGGAGGGGATGGGCTGCGGTCCCGCGGAGCTGCTGGTCTTCGCCGCGGTCGGAGGGACGGTCAGACGAGGGAAGTTGTCCCCCAGGGCACCGAAGCGGTTTGACAGCGGAAGGCCGGGTGGAGGAGAACGGTGAAAACCGCTCCGGGCGCCCCCACCGCGACCAGGCCCGAGCGTCGACCACACACCCTGGGGCACCGGAGTGGAGCTGAGGGGGGCTTTTGGCTTAGCCCCCTGCTGGATCCAGCACTCCTCCTCTGCCGTAGATGTTGTACCTCCGCCGGCGTTCGTCAGTCCGAGTCCGCCTGGAGACCCAGCGATGGGTTCCCCCTCCGCAGCTTCACCGTGCTGGCAGGGGATTGTGTCGGCCAGCTGGGCGCTGGTGGCAGCAGCGAAAGTTTGGCCAAAGATGATTTCCACGTCGCGCTCGTGGTCCTGGATCAGGTGTAAATTGGTGATCCTCTGCTGCAGTTCCTGGATTTTCTTGGTTAGTCTGGCACAACCATCACACCCAGAGCTACAGGTGAGTGGAGGCATGGCGGAAGTAACAGCGGTCCGCGCTCTGATTAAAAACGCGTCCGATAATAGATATTTCGCTAAAAGTTAAAAACGGTTAAAACTAGTCAAAAGAAATTATTAAAAAAACGAAAAACAAACAGTTAAAAAAGAATTTAAAACTAGTTAAAACAGTGTTAACGAGCCGGAGTTAGCAGGAGGCATCAGGACGCCGACGCATGCACACACACCCAGGTGTGATAAATTTATATACTCTGTTTAATCAATAGGTGGTACTGAAGACAAGGTAAATGAGCACTGTTTTTGAGTACAAATGCATGGTGCACTTTTCTGACTTTCATTTGTAAAATAATTTGAAGAGCATTTGTTTTTTAAACTTTCAGTTCACAACATTGCACTCATTTGTAACATACAAAAACAGTCCTCAACTATATTACAGTTTGTGTTTGCAATGCTACAAAATGAGAAAAATATTAAAGAATAATGACTATATTTTGAATACTTTCTATTACAGTAAGATGAGCCATACTGTCATCTTACCTTCTGAGTAGACAAGAATTTACAAATCTTCACAGATCACTGTTTGGGATCTTAACCCTAAGCAATGTATGTTATCGGAAAACAATAACCTCGAATTTTTGATCCAGGTGGCGGTAGTAATGGCTGCTCAGATGACCCAAAAGTGCATCTGTGTCACCTCTGATCAGTGGTGTTACAGTCCACTGCCAGATGCAGTAGCCTTTCACTTCCTATTAGGCTCCTAACACTATGCGCAGTGGCAAGGGCCATAAGTCCTGTGACAGCGACCTTGAACAAGTGTGTTCATCCATGTGCAACAATTACCAGCATCTTTGGCTGTGTGTTTGTCTGCGATATCTCTTCGCTCTTCCCCCTGCACTCCTTCCTTGTCAAGGCCATTGGTGATCAGTGGAGGTTAAAAGTTACAAATCACCCCTTCTCCCCCCTCGTATGTCCTCCAGTCCGCCTTCTCCATCCCCTCTCCGCCCTGACTGTCCTCACCCTCACCCAGACAGTGGCCTCCAGGGGCTCCTGGGTCTCATTCATATTTGCTCCTATTGAGGGTCTGTAGGGATCAGAGGCAACAGAGGGCAATTACTCCTCTGCTTTAATTGGCATTATCATTTTAGCAGGTTGACAGAGATGGATCGCTGTGCAGGACCAAGCTCCGGTACTATGAGCAGAGGAACAGGGCAGAGTGAGGCTAGGGGGGGAGTTGGCGGTTCACGTGATAGGGACAATTTTAGAATGAATAAAACGATGAGGTTAAAAAAAATAAAGAAAACAAAGAGTAATAAAAGAAAAACAAAGACTAATTTTTGCATAGAAAAAAGATGTTTGGGAACATTATGGACCAGTACAGGTCTATCAGGATTAAATTTGCTAATGATTTTATGCTAATGTGTGGTGGTGGTGGGGTATTAGTGTAGCCCTGTGTAAATCCTGGCTCTGGTCTAACAGTCGGCTCAACCATGGCTTCATAACTCAGGTCCTGTAAAGCTGTCAGTAGAATTAAGAGGCACCTATTATAGGTGCCCATAGAAGTGCCTCATGCAAAATACCATACATCTCCCTGGGGCCAGGAGCAGCAGATAATTTTAGCTACTTAGTGAATCATCTTCAAATTTATACTCAAGCATTATCAGCTCTTTGGTTGCATATTAACTGCACCTTTATATTGCTTGCTCTCTTCAAGTCAGTTATGTCTATCTCTATTATTCCTCTTTTGCAATCTTGAATTGTCTGGTCTTTCAACTCAGACGAGATCTTTCCCTTGATCGCCAGAGGCTGAACTAAGCAACATGGAAAAGATATGTCAATCTAAAAATAGTATTTCAAAAACAGAATTTTCCAGTTTGACATTTTTTACATTAATCATACATATCTTCACCAATAAATGACAAAATGTAACCATGACATACCCAACTGATGACCGGTTAAAGATGCTAAACTGAGTGGTGGGGAAGGCATACTTGGTTAAATCTCTTTCAGGAAATGAAAACACTCGAAAGGGAATAGTAAAGTCTCTTTCCCCCCGTTTCCTCCATATGAAAAATGAAAACTATAAGGGAGACAATAATAAAAATAGCAGTGTGAGTGGACAGGCCAGAGCAGTCCATTACTCACAGCAGCTTTGGGCTGCGTAGTAAAAATGTGCTGCTCACTGCAAAAGCATGCATCACCACTGGCCGAAAACAAATGGGCTGTCTCCAATGTATTTACCTCCAATTGTTCAAGCTTTTGGTGGGTGAGCCTCGGCCTGTCCAGACAACTCAGGCCTGTCCATCTGCAGGACATGGAAGGGAATCATTTTAAAGAAAGATTAGTTGGAATGACATGCTTGAACCTCTGTATGACAATAACACAGAAAAAGAAGGACTGAGATAAACTAAAGATGCAGATGAAAAAGGATAGATATAAATGAAATCTAAAAGTCTAAGCTTGAAGCAAAGATGGCAACAGTAATGGTGCCAGAAGATACAGATTTCATGAGCTCTGAAATCAATAACAAATCTTAATCCGCACAACACCCACTCATTGGATATTTTTTTCCTTTTTCTGACAATTTTCTTTAAACTTGAGAGATGGTTTTAGGTGAAAATCCCACAAGATTAGCAGTTTCTGAAATACTCAGACTAACCCATCTGGCCCAAACATACGCACCATTTATTGTTTTTCTTTTCTTTTTTTCTTTTTTTTTTTGGAATACTTTATTTACCGTTTTCAGTTTAATACAACAAAAACAACCAAACAAGAAAATAACCCCCCCCACCCCCATCCCTTAAAGGGTGCTCCATAAAAACAAACAAACAAACAAACAAAAACAAACAAACAAACAAACATAAACACTAGTTGAGGTCAGTTAGGTTCCAATATCACATTATCCCAAAATTTCCAATAAGGCTGCCAAACTCTACCTTTCTAATGGCATACAATTAATCATCTCAGGAGACCATTTAGTTATGGATAGAGGGAAATCAGACTTCCATGTGACAGCAATGAACTTTCAGGCAACTGCCAGGGCTATTTCCCAAAATGTTAAATTAATTTTTTTTTAGTTGTTTATCAATTTACTCCCCAATAAACAAAATTCTGCATGAACTGGTAATTCAATTTGAGTTATCTTAGTCAGAACGTCACAAAAGTCAATCCAGATATCTTTCACATTTACGTACACATGAGCAGGTACTGTATAGGAGAGAGCCTACATCTGCAGCACATCAGAAACACATATCTGATAGATCAAGTTTACCCTTATGAATTTTTGCTGGGGTCAAATATAACTGATGAAGGAAATTATACTGAACAAGCCAATATTGTGCATTAATAGTGGCAGATATATACTCTTTTGACATAATTGGTCATCGATTGTTATATTTAAGTCTGATTCCCACCTCTCCTTTGAGTCGGATTCGGACATTCAGATATTGATAGGGAGCATACTTTAGAAATACATTTATATGAACCATTATCATGAATCAACTTTTCAATTTCAGTTGGCGTGGGTAATACCATGGTATTATCCAAAGTGTTTCTCAGAAAGGACCACAGTTGGAGGTAACAGAAAAAAAGATTTATTAGACAAAATATAATTTCTTAACTGTTTAAAGGTTGTGAATATCCAATTTTCATAACAGTTCTCCAATTCATGAATTCCATTACGATACCATGCTTCCAGAATCTTGTTGTTTACAGTGTGAGGGACAAGTGCATTTTGCCTTTAAGGTGATCTTGGTGAGAATCCTACCACCTTACCAATAGTTGTATGTACATCATACCAAAGTTTAATAAGATGTAATGAAATTGGATCAGCAGTCTTTTTTAACAAGATTTTGCAATTGTATTTGTAAAGAAAGTCTCAAAAAAGGTTCTCTAATAGATTGTTTCTAATGCAAGATAAACCCAGGCTGGTGTCATGTCGTTCTCCAACAAAGACAATATAAAACGCATTTGGGAGCCAAAATAATACTTTTTTAAATTAGGTAGTTAAGGTCTCCCTGACTTTTAGTCTGTTGTCAATTTCTTCAAAGAAATTCTTGCCACTTTGTTATTCCAAATTAACTTTCTTAGATTTTTATTAAGAGTCTTAAAGAAGGTTTGTGGTAATAGAATAGGTAATGACTGAAAAAGATACTCTACAACCTTGGCAAGATATTCATTTTAATGCAATTTATCCTTCCAATCAAAGTGATGGGGAAGTTAATCTGTTTGTCCAGATCTTTCTCAATCTTTTTCAGTAGCGGACTGTAGTTTAATTCATAAATGATTTTTCTTTTAGATCATTGCCACCAACGATACCAATATATATTATTCCAGTTGGGGCCCATTTAAACATAGATGGACTTTGACAAATATTACAGTAATTAAATGTTGTTAATGGGAGTATCTCACTTTTAACAATGTTTATTGTATATCCATAGACAGTTCCATAAGCATTTAAGAAATACTGTAAATGAACAAGAGAATGAGAAGGGTCTGTTAAATATCAGATAAAATCATCAGCAAAGAGATTGATTTTGTAAGTTATCTGGCTAACCTTGAAATCAATTATATCAGGGTCCATTCTGATTGCCTCTGCAAAAGGCTCAATGGCTAGAGCAAACAGAGTTGGGGACATTGGGAAACCCTCTCTAGATCGATTCTGGGAAAATGGTGCTAAAATAAGCCCATTAGTTGTATTTCTTGCCTTGGGTTTCTAAAATAAGGTTTTCACCCAGTCAGTCAATGTTTGTCCAAAACCAAATTTAGTTAAAATTTTAAGTAAGTAGGGTCGTTGCAGCCAATCAAAGGCTTTCTCAACATCACCAGTGGCACACTGTGATCCGGTCTTGATTTTGCTAAATGGATTATATTTAAAAATATACTCAAGTCAGTGGCAGACAAACATTTTTAGAATAAAACATGCTGCATTTATTGTTACTTAAATGCACCTACTTGCCCATTCATAAGCTAAATTTGAACTTCAGACACTCATCGTCAACATTTATAGATATAAAAAAAAAAATTAAGTTACCTATGTTGGAAAAAATTGTTAGTTGTTCCCAAGTGACCATAGATAGCTTTGAAAGCTGCCTGGATATGCCCATGGACAACATACCTTGATATAAGATTCTACAATTACATCATATATTAAAAAGTTAAAGTTATCATAGTTATTTTAATTTATCAAACATTTATAATGGTAGTTGTGAAGATTAGCCCAAATCATTACTATACATGGTAACCCAACTTTCAGTGTTCCCCAAATGTCCACAAAAAGGCCACAAAAGCTAACTTGTGAAAGTTCTTCAACAGGACAGGGATTTCCTTATACATACGTTTAAGAGGCTGAGTGTCAATTCAAATTTCATGAATAGATTCAACAAAGATACTTAAGAATTAGAATCGATTATCAAAATTCAATCTGATTCGATCAGATTCAATCTGATCCAGTTCGATATTGATATGGGTCGATGCAATTATATTTTTTTCTTAGGTATTATCTTAATCATATGCTTTTAATTCAATATGCTTATCATTGAGTAAGTATCAGTTCACTGGGGGAGACTGAATTTACCCTGTCAGACACAAGACTTAAAATGGCCGTCTGGACTTTTCCTTCCTATTTTAGTTGTAAAAAAGGGATAACTATTCCAAAAAATAAAATTGGTTTTTCAAAATTGTGAATCAATTCGATTCAATATCTCTATGGATGGATTCAGAATCGATTTTATTTTTTTCAACACAGCCCTAAAAGGTTTGTATAAAAAGCATGATTATTGACATGGAAAGACAAACAAATCTTCTGGAAAGTTGTTATACTGGGTGGTTGTGTACTTTTCAGAGGAGCATTATTCTAAATTATTACAGATGCATTTCCTTCTTCCTGAGTTTAAGAAGGGAGGTGAGGAGAAAAGAGGAGTTTTGTTTACAAACAAAGCAGAGGAGACAGAAGGAACGAGGGAGTACATGCCACATAAACTACAAATTCAACTCATCTAACCTCTCAGCCTGTAAAAGGAAGTTAAGAGTGTCACTAGGATTCCTTGCCTGGAGCTCTGGTAATCATTTAATGTTGCTTGATGTTTTTTGGTACTTATCTTTCTTTTCCTGATCATTTTGGGAATAAACGACCAATCAGACGCACAGAGGATCCCTGCAGAGCTTGGGGCTGGGATGGCAACCAGTTTCATGGTAGAGCTTTACAGCTCAGCAACTCCCATTTCCTAGTGTGATACAGCTGTGCTTAATGAGAGAGACCCACTTTTAAACAGCCCTCCTGATGAAGATGTCTCTCCACCTCGCTCCGGTTTATCTTCAGCTCAGTCATTAGCTGGGATGGCTTTGCTAATGATGAGTAGTTTACAATATGTCGCTCCAGCATAATCGGCCTCCTGTCTTCATCCCGTGACAGAAAACAACTCACCCAGCTCCAGCCTGTAGCTCTTTTGATTCTCCGTCCATCTGAAAGGCAGTAGACTAAGGGAGTATCACGGTGATTAACAGGGACATGTAGAGATAATTTTTTACAGAAAATGATCCTATTATGTGTGCATCAAATAACATGCTGGAAGGCAACATGATGATCAATGAGATGCACCTTCACCGTCACCATGACATTATGGAAAAATTACAGATTAAAATGGTATACTTACTATCCCAGAGCAGCAACTCAGCTTATGCCGGTTCCAAATATGAGTATGCAGTGCTTTGTTACATGCTGTGTTGCTGTCATGCTTTATGTGATAGACCAGCACAAAGTTTTGCGTAACTCTGAAGTAAAATGGAAAGATCTATAGCTATCCAGATTTTCAAAATCTAAAATCTATGTGGTGCAATCTGGATCAGGTTTGCGCAACTAAGGATTGACATTTTTATCATTCCTCTAAAAAATAGCATTAGTAAACAGCAATTCTCAGGTAACTATACATTAATGTGTAGCACTTTCTGTATGTTATGGGTCAATGCTCTGTTTCAGCCAACTCCATTATCTTGTCAACTCTAACCAGCATCCATCCTAAGGTTGAAGAGAAGCTCCCTTAAAGCATGCCACCACAGTTTTTCATTCACAACTTTATTCTCGACCTTTCTGTGTGGTTTTTGCTCTTCGTGATTATGTTTGTTCACTAATACTCTCTAATAAACATCTTTGAATCACCATGTGGCATGCTACAGCTGCTATCAGGGACACACAGATACTGCAGTGTGTTGTGTGCTCTGCTGAGAAGGTGTTTGGCTGCAGACTCCCATCTCTACAGGACCTGTACACCTCCAGGACACTGGGGCAGGGAGACACAGACTGTTTGACCAGCTCCCCTCAGGCAGAAGGTTCCGGTCCATTCAGACCTGAACCTCTCGCCATAAGAACAGTTCCTTCCCCTCTGCTGTTGGACTCAAGAACAATAACCCAGAGACTGTTCCCTCCACCTGCACTGTCTCAGTCACATGACCCTGTGTTGTGTCTTTTACATCTGATTTTGCACTGATCATCACCTTCAACCATGTATATATCAATATGTTTATCCCATTTTTTTAATAGCACGCTTAGAAGTGTTTTAATTTTGGTATGTTTGCACAAAGTACAGCAGCAATTTTCTAATGTTGTGAATCTGTTCAAACATTTGGCAAGAAACCTTTCTGATTTTGATTCCATTTCTGATTAACTGTATAAAAAAGGTGTTAGAATATTTAACAAAGTTACCCCAGCCCGTTTTTCTGTCACTGATGATTATCTCATGATGATTTCATAAAATATGACACTGGAAGGCAAGAGTGAAAGGCATGATATTGTAGAGAAAATAAAGATTAAAATGTCTAGCGCTGGGATTATAACTTTTTTCATGATAGCATCTCTACCTGTTTTAAGTTCCACTGGTGAGTTCATTTGTGAAATGAGGTAAAGTGCGCAAAACATAAAAGGTAATAGAGCTTAAAGGTGTAATGAAATGAGAATTGGGAAACGGAGGTGGAGATGGGAGAAATCTGAGAGGGGAAAAAAGAGAGATGGTTATTTAATTTATTTGAGAAGTGGAAGAGAATGGCAGTGATACATGAGTTTGTTAGTCAATTGATAAAGGAGAGGAAATTTCAAAAAAACATTCATCACCAAGAGATATGGCCACCATACATCACCTATTTGCAAACAACATAGGCTAATATTTATTCCTTGGGAGGACAGAATGACCCCCTCTCTCTCTAACACATGCACACACAAGCACACACACACACATGCATGCATGCACACACACACACACGCACACACACACGCACACACACACACAATCTCACCATAACCTAATTAAGCCAAAAGAATAGAATTAAATTGGAAAAAGAAAACTAAAGTCTATCCCAAAAGAACAACAAAGATTATATGTTAGTCCTATATTGCAGAAATGATTCCTTTTGTGCTGTTTTTGTGTAGCTATTCTCCCTTTTAATACAGAAGCCTACTTTCCTTCATACACTCTGTTAGATCTGCAGCAGTGGTAGTAATATGGTGTCTGGCGGAGGGGGCTAAGATAAATAAAGTGAAGATGAATCTGGTGCCACTGGGTGGATAGTTGAATGTATTCATTGTGGCCTATATGTCTGGAATACAGTGTTTGTGTATATGCATCATGAATATAATCTAAAATGAGCACACCCTTATATTAAACACCCCATCTGTACTATATTGGAGGCTGAATGCTCCTGATACATTGCTGCAGGTGGAATCTTTCATCTCCCTGTCTGCTGCTGTGTGAGAAAGACTTTTGAATTTTCAGGCAGAAATTTAATTAATAAATCCTGTGTGATTGATCATTATTATAAACACCCAGTAAACTCCTGCTTTTCATTCCCACCTCCCCACTCCTCCCTTAAGACACAAAGTCCATCACTGCTAGAAGTAGAGTAGTAGAGAGCAAAAGTTAATGTTTCATTCACAAAAAAGTGCATCAAGAAACAAACAAATGAACAAACAAGCAAACAAAGGTGTAAATGAACATGGCTGCTGTGTGGGATAAGTGTTGGTTTTGTGTGTGTGAGCTGGGGATGTATTGGGGCCGTCTTTGTTGCAACTCATAGCACAGATGGATGACTTGTACAGGGGAGTGTATTTATTTTGCGGCGAGGCGACATTGGGAGATTTGTTATTCCCTGGCGTTGCTGAGTTTTTCACATTGCTCCACATCCCTGGGACCATATTTCATCCCCACACCCCCAGTCCCCAAACAGATTTATTTACAGGCTCTCTTCCTGTTCATATAAACCCCTTCTAGCTCAGGCATTACACACACACAAACACAAGGCACTCTTAAGCATATAAGCAGACATGCTCAAGCATTGAGAAACCACGATGTGATATCAAATGTATAAACACGCACAAATGCGCATGGAATTATTTTTAGCTTTGTGCTGAACTACTCTCATTTCTTGTGATTCCAATGAGGCTGTTCAACACTTTTTATGTTTAACTACCCCATTTAACTTTACAGTCCTGTCTTCAATGGGCTACAATCGCTCTTCCTTAAACTAAAGGCAAGACACAACAAGGAAACAAGCTATAGGGAAACAGTTTGTCCTTTCTATTTTTTTGTTGATATATCAAGTTACATGTGTAACACTCAAAAAATTATTTGGCCATTAACTATACCTTTGATAAATACACTTACTGTATATTTGTTGTTCACTCTGAGGTTTAAAAATAATGCTTAGATTACCAACTAATTTTGGTCATTTTTCTGGAGTAGAAACATGCACTGGATACACTCACCAGCTAGGGCTAGAACAGGGTTGGACCCCACTTTGCCTTCAGAAGAGCCTTAAATCGCTAAAGTTTTCTCAGAGACTGTGGTCCATATAAACATAACAGCATTCATCCATCCATCCGTCCATCCATCCATCCGTCCATCCATCCACCGATTTACTATGGGGTTCATGTCAGGCCACTTTGCTGGCCAGTCAAGCACAGTAATCTCATTTTCACTGAACTAGGTTTTGGTTCTTTGTGCAGCGTGGGCAGGTGCCAAGTTCTGCCAGAATATGCTGTATTCCTCTTGGTCGAGTCGCTCCTGAACAACAAACAACACCAGAAGTGTCTTAACAGGACTTAGGATAATAAAAATAAAAAAAGTTATTTTGCTCGATGGTCCAAAGTGCTCTTTTCTGATGAGAGCAAATCTCATTTGGAAACCAAGGTCCCAGAGTTTGGAGGAAAAATGGAGAGGCACACAATCCAAGATGCTTCATTCAATGCTAAAGTCCAGAGTGAGTTGATTTGGGGAACCATGTCTTCTGGTGGTGTTGGTCCACTGTGCTTTAACAACCCCAGAGTCAATACAGCCATCTACCAGGGCATTTTGGAGCACTTCATGCGTTGTTCTGCATAAAGATTTTATGGAGATGAGGACTTAATTTCCCAGCAGGACTTGGCCCCTGTCCACAATGCTAAACGGTGTTTTGGAAAGTTGAATTTCTATATTAACTTGTTCAAAGTTCAGTTCACACATTTTAAAATGTATTAGTTCAGTTCATAGTTCATAATTCACAAAATGTTGCAGGGAATAATTTCCCTCAGAATACTGGCATTTTCTAATTGTTGTCAGCCGTTAAGTCCACAATTGTGCCCAGCAGCAGCTTTTATCTCATACAGTATACTCAGATATTTATTTATTTATATATCTTCTGACTTGTTCGCCCAAAGAAAAGTTGCAATTCTTTAATTTTATGAAAGCTGGGCATTCCACATCTAAGGGCTGCAGGTCTCCAACAATATACTGCAATGCCAGGTTGTTCAGCTGCGGCTGGGATATGAAGACAGCAGAGTTGCTGCTGGTTTTGAGTGGTAGAGGATCTGCTTTGGTATGCTGTCTTTTAATGTGACTTTTAAATTTTTTGTGACTTGCAGATACCTTGAAATGTTAGCCGGATGGAGCTTCTTGAGACCCAGAGAGCAAAGTTTACACAAAAATTTTAGACTTTTCCCACCTTGATCATTTCGAAATTCACATTTTTTTTAGGGCGCTACTACTGCTACTGCTAAAATCATTGGAATTTGCTTGCATACTTTGCAATTTGGTGTGATTTGATGTCTAGTGTTGCCAGATTTGACGTTTCCCCCGTTTTAACCATCATTGCTTTTGCCGGTCTTTTGTCATGACTGTTCAGTGGAAATCTGGCATCCATTGAAAAAAACTGAAACGCGAGAGACAGCTGTTCTCAAACACTTGAATGAATGTATTCAATATAACTTTCATCAGACCAAAATACAGTGAGTTCAGTTCAGGTTTACAAAAAAAAAACTAAATAAGTTCATGAAAAAACATTCAATTAACTTGTCCAGGAACAACACTGCTGCCAAAAGTACCAAAACCCGGTTCAATGACCATTGGATTACTGTGTTTGACTTGCCAGCAAACTGACCTTAGAGAATCTATGGGGTATTACCAACAGAAAGATGAGAGACCGAACAATATGGAGGCTATTGAAGCATCCTGGTCCTCACCTCAGCACCTCAGCAGTGCCACAGGTTGATAGCATCCTTGTCACGCCACTTTGAGGCAGCAACAGATGCAAAAAAGGCCCAAACCAAAGAGGTATGACATTTTTCTATTCTAAATCGTTGTTTTATTAATTTCATGTAATATTCACATTTTCTGAGAGCTTGAATTTGGAGTTTTCATAAGTTGTAAGCCATAATAACAAAATTAAAACACATAAAAGTGATGAGTATATATAATATATTAGTTTTGTCTTTTAAGTTGAATTACCAAAATAAATTAACTTTTGCATGATATTCTAATTTTTCGAGTTTCACCTGTATAAAAAAAAAAAAAAAAAAGGTTTGAGAGCTTCCTCCTTTTTCCTTCAAATGTAACAATTATCATAATGGACAAAACACTTTAATGTTAGTTTCATCAGACCACAGGACATGTTTACAGAATTTAAGGTTGATTTCCTTGAATGACCTGCTTTACTGTGGATGATGGCACCTGTTTATAAGTTTCAACCAGTTTGTTATTGGGTTGTTTAAATCATTACACTAAAACACTTTCCTTTTTGGGCCACAAAAACTGTCTCCTTCCTAAATGATATGATCCCTGGACATTTATATGCTGGTTGCACTGTTATATAATTGTTTGGACAGATTGATGTGGCAACTTTGGGCATCTGGCAATAGATGAACCAGACATGTAGAGGGCCCCAACTGTCTTTCTGAGATCTGACTGATTTCTTTGATATCACACAGGGAACTAGTGTGCTTAAGGTATTTCATCAAAATACATTCACAAGTGCACATCCATTTAAATCAAATGTTTTGAACTAACATGTAAGATCCTCAAACATTTTCATCTGTGCTTTCCAAAATATTTCAACCCTGTTATTGGTTATTGGCATCACTTTATTCAGACTGGGAAAGATACTGGATGGTTTCTATCTCAAAAGGAAAATTATTTCATAGAACAAATGTGTCTCCCACCTCCTTCCCTAGAACCCAAAGGTTCAGGATCATAATAAAGAGTGGAGAATGTAGTGAAATGCCAGCGGTTATGCCTAAAAATGAATAACCCAGAGGAAACATGTATGGGAGACGTGTGTGTCTGTGCAGGGAGGTGGAGGATGTGTTAGGGGTTTCTTGGCCCTGGGTCTTTCCCTATCTGTGTGAGTAATGATTCAGGCTGCCAGCGTGGTGGTGTCGTCCCATCTATAACCATTTACACAGAGCTGCACGTACAAACAAACACACACACACAGAACATTAATCAGACAGGAAACAGGGTAGGTGGATGGACACAGCGGTTGGCAGGGTTCATCCATTCAGTCTTAAAACAGACATGCTATTAACACATCAGCAGTGTAAAGCACCTTACTGATGATAATGCAGAAAGAAAATGTAAATTATTTTATATTTTATCAAACAAGAAGATACAGAATGTCTTTCCCATCAGAACAGTTACTTTATTATGAATATACAGTGTCAAATCTACATTGTTAATCCGGCAACACTAAACCAAAGTTAAAAGTAATCTTTCTAAGAAAAAATAGATTTTATTTTTCATTCTGAAAAGGTTTTTGCTTTTATCTGAATTCTTATGATAACCATAGCTGCACTTAACAGTTCGGTAGCATTTTGGCTATTGTATGTTAGTAAATGTGTCAAAATATCATTTTGAAAAGAGTAAAAGAGACACAATTTTTTTTTCTTTTTGAACTTTTCAATATTTTGTCACATTAAAACAACATGTATTTTTTATAAGGATTGAATGTGAACCACCAACACAAACTAATATAACGACAATCAGGATTTGGACGGAAAATTATACATAGATTCCAAAATCTTCACATATAAAATATGTTAAATATTAAAGACAAAGTACACTTTTGATTTCAGCCACTTAACTAAATATAATCCACCTCAACATTAGTGAAGAAACAATTTTATGAATATCAAGGACAAAGTGTATGGCACAACTGCAAACCTACCAAGAATCATTAATTAGAGAAGCAACCACAAGTCCCATGGTAACTCTGGATGAGCTGCAGAGATTCAGATGTCAGCTCGGAGAATTTGTCAACATCACAGCTGTAAATAAATAAATAAACCAGTTCATTCTAAAAAAAAACTGGCAAGAAGCCAGAAGAAGTTTTGACGAAACCAAAACTGAACTTTCTGATCTTAATGAAAAATTCTGTATGTAAGAAAACTAACGGGGCACATCACTCTGAAAATATCTTCACAATGAAACAAGATTGTGGCACTGGCAGCATCATAGTACTGAGTTTCTGTTCTTCAGCAAAAATAAGGAAGCTGGTTGGAGTTGGTGGGACGATTGATGGTTGTCCAGGGTTATCGTGAGAAGAAAAGCCTGCTGGAGGCCTGTAAAGACATGAGACAGGCAAATAAGTTCTACTTGTAGTAAGACTGACTCAAATGAACAGGTGTACATTAAAGCATACCCACTCAGAAATTAGAGTATAGAATTGTACTTTTAGGGGCACAATGTTTTGTCACTGTGGTGGAACCCTCAAAGGTACCGTTTTGTACTCTCAACTCTAGGTGCCCATTTGTACCCCTTTTGTCTGTACCTTTCATCAGTGCTACCTTGAAAGCCATGACACATCAGCTGACCACAGTGTAGCCAATAGTCACCCATTTGTTTATTTGTTTGATTGATTACAACAAATTAAAAATAACATTTAAAAAGGTGTCAACAATAAATATATGAAGTCCATTAACATAAATCTAGCTTTTAATTAAAAGGTTGTTAGAAAATATATTTTTTAAGCACTAATTCAAAAAAATTCTGCCAGTCTGGAGAGAGGAAAGAAACACATTTGTTAAAGCAATTCATACTGTCATTCATACTGGTTGTGATAACGTAAAAAAGTATGTAAAGCACAATCGACCAAACTGTAAAGTAGGTCATCATAATAATCTATTAGAAAATATATATCAATGTAATTTGCAAATAACTAAAACCATATGCTCTGTATTTCATGTCTATGCCCAATAAATATCCTAGAATAGACAAGAAAAACAATTGCAGCAACCATCAAGATTTTAAACTTTTATAACATTTTGCCCTGATCTAAAACATTCCTTGAAGGAAAACTGTTAAGATTTGCTGTGCAGAAACAGATTATATCACCTGTAATGTTCTGATAACGTATGCATCAGTCTGGGACTGTCTTTCTGCAAACAGTTGAGCCAGTAAATAAAACTACCATTACATTACGTGATGGAAGTAAAAGCGCGCTGCTCATAAATAGTGCTTGTCCTGTGGGTTTAAAGTAGGTTGGGGTGTGGTCCAGTGGTCAGGGAAATAGCCAGATGACCTGAACTCTGCTGAGTCATGTCCCAGGTGAGGGATAGAGCTGCTTCCACTGAGCTCCGGGATGTGCACTTAACCTGCAGTAATTACTGGAAACTACACTGAGAACATGGCAACATGGAAGTTGTGGAAGTGGCTCTAGGATTTCAAATTACTCTGAGCCTCTTCAGGGACAGTGCGGGGAAACCAGCCCGTGCAGTAATGTGGATTGTTGATCTGGCTTCTGAAAGTCATCTGGATTTATGAGGTGGGAGTCCATCTTTTTCTAACAAATGACTACTGTAAGTAGGCAAATTATCCATAAATCAAAGGGGAACTTTGAGATAAAATGAACAGGTTACCATACAATCACACTTTAATGGATAATAACCTGACAAGCAACAGAGAAGACCACTCAATATTGAAAAGCAATGTAAGGAAAGAGGAAGAAGAGGGAACTTATGAGGTAGGGAGAACAGACCAAACAGCAGGTTGGGCAAGGAAGAAGAGAAGTAGAGAAAAAGGAAAAGGTAACAAAGAAAAAAAGACACAGAGAAGGGCCCTGTGAATGAAACCCAAATAGCTGCTAAAAATCATTAATCTTGTGGGGATCTGTGTCAGCGAACAGCGGCGACACAAAGAGCTCTCGGAGCAGCAAGGAGAGCAGCTCAGTGACCCGAACCCAATTGGCTGAGAAAGGCCCACCAGACTTTAATAGACTTTTGCTGATCCGACACTTGTTTGCTGGGAGCCACAATGAGGCGATTGCAGGGGCTGACAGAGGCCTGCAGGCCTGGGGGCTCCCCTCCTGGTCCATGATAAATGACCCAGGGTGGGCAGGGCCAGGGCCAGGACCAGAGGAGAAGGGTGAGGGAGACGAGAGGAAAGAAGATCATCAAGAAAGGAGAGTGAACATTGAAGGAAAGATGAAAAATCAAGACGAAAGAGAAAAGTAGTTAGAAGATTGTTAGTGAATCTAGTAACATAACAAACTGCTTTGAATTTAGTCAATAAAACTGCTGTAATAAGTTGCATCTATTTTTATGGTGTAGATTTTAATCAATATTCATTAGAGGAAATCGTGTAAGTTACCAGCCAAATACTTAAAGAAAATTAGCAAAAGTCTAACTGACCCTTAAAATGTACTTACTCATCAAAATTATCCAAATTATTACTTAATATTAGGTTATTTTGATCTAGCTACTTAATTTAATTACGTAGATAATAAATCACGTTGAACTTGTTTTATACTGGCTTTAACTCTGAAGACAACAGGCAATATTTTACAATTCATACTTTTATCAGTTAAAAGACAGCACAAAGCATCTGCATAATTGGTAGTTCTATACCGATAATAGCATGGATTTAAAAAAATCTAAATTCAGAATCCTTTCAATTCTTAATATACATTTAAAATTTTGAGTGAAATATCAAGAGAACTTGATTAATAAAGATATGCTTCCACAGCTGCAGTCTTTACTGCACATGAAGTTTTATGGATGTCTCTTCCAGGAAGTTATCCGGTTTGTCTTCCATGTCTGAGGGGGAAAGAAGTTGGTTAGTGATCAATGCATAAATAGTTACTGAAAATGTTACAAACTATTTAAATCAGTGCCATAAAGATTGTCTGTTATCGGCAACACACAGGTAATTTTTACCTTTTAAATACAGAAGCTCTTCTGTTCTACCTACTTCAGGAGGCCAGCTAGATGTTATGCTTTATCCAGAAGGAACCAATGATTTAGTCGCTTGCTCTAATTTATAAATTGGTTTCTCAAAAGTAAAGAATGTTTTTTTTCTAAACTTCCAGTTATGATTGGCTATTCCATTCCTAAAACTGACTTCTCTCTTTATCTTTATTTATTTCTTTATTTTGCATTTTGTGCTAAATAAAGCTGCCTATATAATATCAAAGCTTTACAGGGCACCATCTTTGTTTTCACTTCTTGTAAATATTTTCACGCCTTGAATAACTATTTCTACCCATATGAACCAAAGTCTGATCTGATAAACAATGTAGTTTTTTTTTACTTCTGACAAAACCAACCTGGTTCCCGGCACGTATTGGACCTAAGGTAAGACATCTTTCACTACCATTGCTGGTGGCCCTGTACCAGAAACATATATTATGTCAGTGATTCAGAAACTTTTTGCATCACTTGTACATTCTTCTTCCATCTTAGATAAACATGATCTTAAAACCCAGAATAATACAACACGATATTGGCTTTTGGAACACTAATAGTATTTTGAAAACATTCACATAGTTTGCTCATGTCGATGCTATAGCTTCTGCATTAGCAGCTTTATTCCAGCTTTCTCAGCAGACAGTGAGAACAAAGTAACTCCAGTCATAAACATTAATGTGTCGCATGCTTGACAGCAAAGAAATATCGTCAGATATTGCACAGAGCCATTTGAAGCCTATTAAATCTCTCTCTCTTTACTTTTAGCTTAATATCATCCAGGTGCAGTATGAGCTCTGCTGTGGGTGCTGCATATTTTCCAGAATATTCACTGAACCATCTTTAATGTAAACCAGCAATACGACCTGACAGATTCATGCACAGAAAATGACCACAAATAGTGACATGTCACAGATATTTGGGGGAGTATTTAGAAGAGTTGCTTCAATTTTTAACGATAACATGAAAGTGTGAGCAAAATTTGACTCTAATTACATTTTCAGGACATTATAAGTTTCTTTTGAGCTCCAGAAGCCAATCCTTAGCTTAGAGAAACACAGATATAAATTGTGGTTATGACCAAGAATACGGTCTTTAATTATGTTATGCCTGCACTCTGATATTTGGTTCTTGTGGTGTCGCCTACATTTTGTGGCCACACTGTGCCAGTTCATAATAAAACCTAATATCATGCACAAGCCTGAGGACAGAGCCAACTGGAAAGAATCCAAACTATCATACACAGCATTTCAATTTACATTAATGAAATGACCACAGCAAAGGGCAGATTTATTGTCTTTTTTCTTCAGGGATTAAGCCAGTACAGAGCACACTGACATTTATTTGTTGTTATATTTACTACATGTCAATCAGGGACATCTAATTTAAGAAAAGGGCCTACAATTATGCCCTGGCCTTCCAATCAACTTTATATTCTGCCTGTTTCTGCTTGCCATTGCATGACTAAAATGTATTGATGAATATGAAAATCTGGTTCAAATGTTGGAGCCGAAACGTTACATGTCATTAGATAAGATGCACGCCAAACATTGCGCATGCAATTAAAAGGGCCACAAGAGGCGCCCTGTCACAAGAAATGAAACCCACTTTTTCCTTGCAAGCACTACTTTCTTTCTAGAACTGCTCCAACCTATGTAAGGAAGATCGAGAATCAAACTGAGGCCTGTGCATAAGAACACAATCAGAAAGGCGATGATTTGAAGACAACAGATAGGTTCGCCTTGTGGAATCGATTCTCTTTAACAAAAATAAATAAATAAATAAAAACATACAAAATACCATTTTTCCTCAGTTTTATCTCGACTTATTCTCCCCTATATCCATGCTGAAGATGTTAACCATTAGTAAAGGCTCTACCTGTTTAGGCGGACTCCTCATATTAATATTGTATTAGATAATCGTCTATTGAAGTCCCTTGTTTGTAAATTGATGCAGCAGTACGCTGATACTGATACTACATTGATATTTTTGGATAAAAAAAATGCGGGGTTCCTCACAACCTTTTAACACTGGCAAATAATTATTATCAAATTACTCCTGGTTATGCTGTGATTCTTTTGGATCATAGAACTGATATATAATGCATAACTTTATACACAACTATAACATTGTTTATCATAAATTATTAATAAGCAGAAACTGACACGGGAAGAACCTGTTCATTTACAATAAACCAAAATCCAACCCGAAGACTAAAAGCATAAAGTAAAAACTTAATTTGCATTTTTTCCTACTTAAAACACAGCGTTGAAAGCAGTGCATCAAAACGCCACCTCTAAAGCAGCGACCCTCCATCACCATCCCTCACCCTCCCTTCTTACGGGCCTCTCAGGGCGGCTACCATCCACCTCCGTTTTGGCTCTGCAACATTTCCAGGAGCTTTGGGGAAAGCAGGTAGCGCCGACAATTACTCCGAAAGATATAAACAGAAAAAGGAAAAAAATCTCAAAAATAAATCCACGATTGCCCTCAGACAAAGTTTGAGTACAGATCCAAGAGATCCAGGTACCCACTCTTGAATAACTCCTGCAACAGGATGAAAATTCTTATAAATGAAAGGCACCTGTCTTCGTTCTATAATAGAACTGCGGGCCTCTTGCATGGCTCCAGCGGGGCCCGCTGCAGGTGTGAGATGTGTGAGCTGTGGAGAGCTACACAGCCTCTCCAGCTTCCGTGCGTCAACTGTTAAATGTAACATTTCAAAGGTTGATTTTATTTCTGTTATTCATTCCTAAAATCCGTAGGATGGGACTCTCATTAGGGGCCGAATAAGCAAGCATCAACATTTTTTTTCGCTGTCCATAAGCACACGGATCACTTAATAGATCATTAACCACCAATATGCTGCTGACATGGACGCTTTTTAACATCTCGTCTCTCCATTACAGCTTGTGATTACCGAGGAGAGGGGAGAGAGAACCACCCGCAGGCCTGCCTGGGTCTATTAGACGGCGGACTCGGGTTATATTAGAGAGCATTATGACCTAATGGGGCTGCCGCCGGGTCGGCCTCTCGGGGGGAAGGTTTTCAGGGCGGCACGACTCGGCAATGTAGCTACGGCAAAACTCGCTGCGCTCTGGGCGCTCCTCGGGTTGGAGCTGCACGCTGGAAAACTCGCCTGCAGGTGGAGAGAAATAGTAGAGGAGAATTGGGGGATGCTTTTTATTTTGAAAAAAGGAAAGAAAGAGACAGCTAGGTGATGATGATCATCAGAGGCTAAAATATAGCTCAGAATGGTTGATAATTACCTTCCAAAAGTAAAAAAAAAATCGAAGTTGTGAAGTTAATTAATAGTTCTTATGATATATCAAAAGCATTATTATTATTATTATTATTATTATTATTATTATTATTATTATTATTATTATTATTATTATTATTATTCAGACTTTACTATTTACACTGCATGCACTTATAACTATTTATTTTTATAATTTTAAATGCATTTTTTCTACTTTTATTTTTGTTCAGCTACATTGATTAGATTCAGATCAGTCTTAAATTAAACAAGCTAACCCAAAACCTTATTGGGATGACTGGAATCCCGAGCTAATGTAGAGTTCCATTGCTTTAAAATTATTACGGATTTAAGATGAAGACACGAGCCCTTCATTATCGGATCTTATCTTTGGCAGCCTCTTCCTGCATCCTGACTGATCAATACCATCTGATCGCGGTCGAGCTCAGCCGTTAATATAGAAACAAAATTATAATCCTATTGATCCTTTAAATTGGCTCATTTACTGCTACTTACTTTTTTGGCAAGGCAGCCAGACGTTTACTGACATTTTTATCTTTTTTGTTTGTGTCCTAATTAAACTGTACATTTTAAATCAAATCGTTAAAAAAATTATACAAACATGTTATTTAATTTAAAAGAATCCTTAGATTTTTGCCAAACAATCTGTTAGGCAGTTAATGCGACATGAAAAACATGTTTAACTGAGTTTCAACTGACTGAGATTAACTGTTAACAGTTTTAAAGACAGGATGTGACCTTTACAAGGCGAAATTGGTGCGGAGATAAAAATCAGAGCGCAAATAATGAGAGGGAAGCTCTATCATCATCAGCGGCATCTTCTCACGCAGCTTCGTTTGTGCGCGTGTTGTCCACGCAGGGGCAGCCTTGAGCCTGTTTCATTGGTTTTAGTTTGATTCATCTGCGTGTGAAAATCACGGACCAGGCAAACAGCATTTTGATCCGATATGCGCTTTGGGGGGAAATCTCAATAAGCAGTTTAACAAATATATTACACAATAATGATAATCTTGGTTTAGAAATTTAGTTTTGATATTATTTTAGAAAACAAAAACAAATAATGCACACTTAAATGTATCCGTATAGTGTTTTATTATTTCATTAGTGTTTTATTATTTATTTGTTTCAAGACTCTGAAACAGAAGCTACTGTGTGTGTGCGTGTGTGTGTTTAACAGCACTGTTGACGATGGGGGTCTATTTGGAAGGGAGCTCGGGATCTGGCATGCATGCATGTTAATGTGTTATACAGCCTTGATTATCTTTAATGGTGGGAAACATTTAACTTTTTGAAAGGTTGAGATGAATGCAGTAACTATTGTGTGGACAAATGTAAGCATTTAGACAATTTATCATTGTTTTTGAACGTTTACACACAAGGCACGCTAATGTCGAGACATGCTTGAGGCAAATGTGTCACGATTGTTTATTTTGCAGTTATAGTTGATCAGTTATGCAAGGACAACAGCAGCATCCGATTGGCGGGGGGGGGGGGGGGCTGTCCACTTTACTTGGACGTTTGGTTATTTGTTATTGCATTCTTCAATCAGCTTTTTTCACTGAAGCCTGTAACTTCTTAGCATGGATCTAAGTGAAGTAAACTGTGAAGAAGAGGAGACTCCATGAAGTAAAGGCATTTCTCTCTTTCTCCGTCCTCCCACCTTCTGCTTTTAGGGAAGTCGGTCAGCTGACTGTCTCTGGCTGTCAAGCCTGAACCGAGCGCCGCCTCCTCTCTCTCTCTCTCTCTCTCTCTCTCTCTCTCTCTCTCTCTCTCTCTCTCTCTTTCTTCTGTGCGTTGTTCCTCCGCCTCTTTATCATCCTCTCCTTCTCCCTCCCATTGGAGCACTGATCGTAGTAGATCCTGCCTTCCAGTGCGACGTCACAGTGCGGTAAAAGGATAAATTGTCAGCTGGCTCCGAGCGCAGTCTGCTGGATACCAGAGAGTGGAGAGAGAGTGAGAGAGGCGAGCCTTTAAACCTCTGCGGTGCAGAGCTGGAAAAGCAGCTTCTGAGCGAAAAAAGACAGGGGGAAAGAGACGTCCTGTTTACTTTGCTTCCTGGCTCCTCTTTTTTATTATCCTGGAGAAAAAAGGGACTTATTACCAAGAAAGTGCGACGTGGACTGGTGCCCGTCTCAGCGCGCAAACCTGGTATTTCTTCTGTTATTATTTATCGTGATATTTTTTTTTCCGTAAATACACTTTTGCAGAAAGGACTGTATATTTTTGTTTCACTTTTGCACTGAGACAGCACTGTCTTCTACCTCTTGCCTGGTTTCTGCCAGATTACTCCAGCAGAAGTAGGCTATATGACGCAAACAGCGTGCTGAGCATTAGTCTCAAAGTTTTTCTCCACAACTTTTCTTTTTTTTTCTTTTTTTTTTCTCACACCAATCACACGGTGTTTCATGCTACAGCAAGTCAGTGCAGATTTGTGGAGGAGCCAAAAGAACTATTGCATGAAACAGGAAAGAAGAGAAGAGACTTTGATTAATAAGTCCGTGTTTGCGACACTCGCCAGTACCTTTGCGTATCTGCAGAAGAGTCGCGACAGCACCATGAGCGCAGAGCTGAGCATGGGCCCGGAGCTGCCCAGCAGCCCTCTGGCTCTGGAATATGTCAATGATTTTGACCTGATGAAGTTTGACGTGAAGAAGGAAGGCCTGGTGGGGCTGGATCGCAACGGGGTGCGCCAGTGTAACCGCCTCCAACCCCAGGGGTCCGTGTCATCCACCCCAATCAGCACACCCTGCAGCTCGGTGCCCTCTTCACCCAGCTTCAGCCCCACAGAGCAGAAGCACCACTTGGAGGAGCTGTACTGGATGCCGAACAGCGGGTACCACCACCAGCAGATAGATCCACAAACGCTGAGCTTGACCCCGGAGGACGCTGTGGAGGCCCTGATTGGAGCCACTGCTCACGGTCACCCGCAGGCTCCGCACGTCCAGCAGCAGTTACAGCAGCAGCAGGGCGCTTTCGAGGGCTACAGGGGCCCGCATCACCACCACAGCCATCACGCCCATGCCCAACAGCAGCATCATCACCCGTACGCGGGGAGCATCCCGCACCACCCTGATGAATTGTCGGGGCACCCGGGAGGACACAACCACCCTCACAGCCAGCACCACCACCATCACAGCCAGGACCCCGACAGCCCATCTCCAGTCTCCCCAGAGTCCCACCAGCCGCTCCACCACCACCGCCACCATCACCACCACCACCCGCACGGCCACCTGAGCCAGACGAGCGCACACCACAGCGGCGGGAGTGGCGGGCTCAACGTAGAGGACCGCTTCTCGGACGAGCAGCTCGTGTCCATGTCAGTGCGGGAGCTCAACAGACATCTGCGGGGCTTCACCAAGGATGAGGTGATCCGTCTCAAGCAGAAGAGGAGGACCCTGAAGAACCGCGGATACGCTCAGTCGTGCAGGTTCAAGCGCGTGCAGCAGAAGCACGTGCTGGAGAACGAGAAGACGCAGCTGATGAACCAGGTGGAGCAGCTGAAGGCGGAGATCAGCCGGCTGGCGCGGGAGAGAGACGCCTACAAACTCAAGTGCGAGAAGCTGACGGGGTCGGGTACCGGGAGCGGGTTCCGTGAGGCTGGATCGACCAGCGACAACCCCTCATCGCCAGAGTTTTTCATGTGAGTGGTCCCCCTCAACTTTTCCACAACAAACTCTCCCCCTCCCATAATCCACCTCCACACTTTGACTGACTCTCCTCATGAACAGACAGTATAATCCACACATCCTCACCTACTGTTTGGTTGTTACTAATAACAGTGAAATTATATTCATATTAGAAGAATAATCCATCAGATAGCTATTATTCTCATATATAACCATCTACAGATGCCTCCACGTGTCAACAGAGCAGCGACGAGCAAAGTAGAGTCCGATCAGTTGCTGCATCTTTTTCTAGATTAGTTGCTTATAGTGAAGAGACTTTTCGGGGAAAAGGAGGAACATCAGATGAACATTCTCCTCCGCCAAGGCTGCAGCTTTTTAAACTAACCAATAAGTAAGCGTGAGACATTTGATCAAGGCAGATGTCTTGTCTTGGGATTTTTTTGCTCTGCAAATTCACGACACTGTTTATGAAAACAAAAACAAGTAGGCCTGGGCTCACACCATCACAGCCTACAAGTTGGGCCCGAAATATCCCCTCCAAAAAAATCAAACAAGCGTGACTCCACTTTATGCAAATTCAGCTCCTGTCTACCAAGGAGGGAGGGTGATGGGGAGGTGTGGTGGTAAGGGTGGTGACATTTTATGCAACATCTCATTGATTTATTGCCTGCTTGGTTATATTCGAATATATATGGAAAGAAAATTAAAAAAAATCTGCATTAAATATTAATCCTGCATGCTGGACATGTACGGTAATTTCTATTTTGTACTTTCAACTTCTCCTGTATATTAAGAGCATGTCGTTGATCTGCGCTTTTCCATTTTTCTTGTTTTTTTTTTTTAGAGAACACAGGTCTGCCGGTGCAGTACCATTTTGATGAGGTGGTTTAATGATTTTTTTTTTTTTTTGGGCTTGTAAATATTACGCAACTGCACAACAAGATTGAGGAGGCTGGATGATCTTCTTTTCTTTTGTGTTCCCTTCATCTATTATTTGTTACGATTTATTTTTTTAACCATTTTTGGCGGGGTGTGTCGTAAATAAAGGAAGAGTGCATTTTTTTATCCGATTGCATTTAAATACACCAAACTGTGTGTCAAGTGCACTTTTAGATGATGGTTTAAAAAGTTTTCATTTTGAACTTTGCCCAAACCTCCCTACAGGAAACATGTTATGCTATTTTATTTTTTTTAAGAGCCCAGTTGTAAGAGTTTATGCCAATAAGGCACAATATGGCATATTA
This sequence comes from Apricaphanius iberus, assembly GCA_028564705.1. Classification (NCBI taxonomy): domain Eukaryota; kingdom Metazoa; phylum Chordata; class Actinopteri; order Cyprinodontiformes; family Aphaniidae; genus Apricaphanius; species Apricaphanius iberus. The sequence goes on from JAPXFQ010001652.1 coordinate 145,833, forward strand.
GCTTCAGAGCGATTATTAAACAAGAAAAAATATTCTATATTGTTTTTGTTCATTTAAATTCTAGTTGAATATGTGTTCTTCTGCAAGAATTAATCTCCTCATTCCGACACGCAGCCACCTGTTGATCTTTCTCACTGGGCCTGAGATTAATAATTTGTATTTTGAGTGCTTAAAAATCATGCTTTTAAACGTTTTAAAGAAGAGCTAATATTTAGATAACACATGTTTGATACAAAGTTTAATGCTCTATGTTTTCCTGATTTTTTTTCTGCCGGTCAGTAAAAAAAGGGGACTCAGGTTGTGCAAATTTTCAAAATGAAAACAGTGTTTATGTTATGTAATACAGGTTTTTTTGTTTGTCTGTGTGTTTATTTCTGTTTTTATTATTATTTGATGATTCTGGTTCTGCTGGCCAGATGCGTAGTTTTAAAAAATCTTTATTTTAATGATTTAAGTTAAAGTGTGTGAGATCATATCAACTGAGCATGGTGCTTGCATTGAAAACATGTTGAAAAGTCATTGCATTTAAAAATAATCTTTTTGTTCTGTTGATTCAACTGTGTTGAAATCGAATTGAAACTGCAGCAGCAGCGGGATATTGTTTTGTTCTGTTTTTCACCGATTCCATGTATACCTACTTCTAGCGATGATATGGGGAGAGGGGAACAATTTTCAATCCTGTTTATATATGAATAATAAGTAACACTTAAAATTTGAACTGTTGCATTCAGGCTGGTTTCTGTTTTGTCCCTTTGTTGTTGTTTTTGGAAAAATAAAAGTTTCATATTTTGCTTATCAAAGTCATTGAAATGGCAATTGTATCTCAGACTGTTTTTTCTTGCCTGCCAACAAATTCACTTACAATGTTTCTCAACTGCAATAAATCCAACTAGTTACGAATTATAACACTTTTCAGTCATGTTCGAAATAAATTAAACAAAACAAAAATATTATGCTGGTTGAGCTAATTTGCATCATCCTACAAACTTTTTTTCGTATTATCTTTATATTGTATCTCCTGATGTGAAACTGATGTCCAAACTTTGATTTAAAGCCCGCTAGTCTGCAGGGATTAGATCACCGGGGTCTGGCAGTTCATGCTATGGGCCGCTGCTGCATGGAGATTCCTATACATGCTGCTCCGCCTGCATACTGCTGACTCCAACAGAAAACTCGTCTTCGTCGGAGCGCTCGGTAAAAGGAGATCTTTGACCTTGCAACACACCGGAGAAAGGGAAGCAAACCTCAGATTTACATTAAAGCAGTAAAATAATTTTCACTTTCGCTGTGCATGGCTTTGAATACACTTACAGGCTAAATCCACCTGCTTCTTGCGCAATTTAGAGGTTTTTTTCTCTCTCCAAAGAGTCCGACCCTTCCGCCTGTAATGCGCTCAGCCAAACCTCAGCTTCACAATAATCCTTCACGTAGCATGCATTGTGATATTTTTTCAGCCAGTGAGATTACTAGTGACGTGTCATTATTACCGATCCGATTCCTGCATGCAAACAGGCACTTACAAATAATCTTATTAATTTGCTATACAATAACACAGGTGCAACGTTAAGAAAGAAAACAAAATATATGTCGGTCCACCATCCGCATAACCCCGATTGTGTTACAGTGGAAGCAGGAAAACCATGGCTTAAAGTGTCGATCTGGTCCCGCTCTAGAGTTTCTGGTGTCAGAACATTATCTGCTCCGTGTCTGCACATTCTCAAGGACAAAAACTACCATGCAGGGAGTCAGCCAATGAGACCGAAGCATGGTGAGCCTAGATTACTTTCTCCCTCCCTTACCTCTGGACAGCCACTGCAACCCGAGGGCAGAAGTGCAGCTGGGGTGAAGCACAAGAGAGAGGCCCGTGCAGCGATAATAACCAGAAATAACAAAAACAAGTGTTTTAAGGTGAGCCGGTTCAAATTTTTTCCTAAGAGAGGCTCCAGCAGGGAAGCCGGATGCATAGAAGAAAACATGGATGAATGGTTTTGTGCAGCATAATGTGGTGTATGATGTCTTAAGATGTCAACGCATGTAAAATGTCATCTGGGTGCAGAAAATTGGAATCCTGTCTCTATCTGGAGTGTACCAAAACATCATTCGATGAACAGTCTTACATTATACATGCAATTTGACTTATAATAAAAGTATAAGGTGTAGATGTACATTGAGAAATTAGAACATCATTGAAAGGTTTGTTTATTTCACCATTTTTTTTTTCTAAAAGTGAAACTCAATAATAAAACTCATTACACACACCAATATATTTCAAATGTTTATATTTGTGAATACAAACAAGTGTGGATTACAGTTCTTGGAATTCCAGACACTTATTTGCATAAAGCATTCAAACAATTTTTTATTTATTACATAAATATTATGGCTTTTGCAATCATGAGGAAGATCATTGACCAGACATTTGTCCAGTAGATTGTCACTGAAATCCTGCCCTACAAGAGTACGTCACAGAGGGTTGTATCTAAGAATAGAGAATTTATTGGAAGGAAAACGTATGCTTTAAAAAAGTACACAAGCAACAGGGATAACTACAGCCTTGACAGGGTTTTGAAGTGAGGCCCATTCAAGAGTTTAGAGGTCCAAAAGTGTTGGATGAGACTGGGGTTGATGTTCAAATGGCAACCACACACACATATGTATCCAGAAGATGGATATGGAAATGAAGATGGATCTTCATTAACTGTAAGTAATGATCAAAGCATTTAACAAACACTTAAACTGTCTCACTTTGTGTTTAATGAACTTGGTGAGTATTGAATTTTGAGTTGTGTTTCTCCAGTTTTGTATTACATTAACAATCATGGTCCAAGTGTCTGGAGGAAGAATTAAGAGGCACAGAATCAAAGTAGGTTGAGGTCCAGTGTGAATTTTTCGGTCAGTGAGGATTTGGAGAGTTATATCTATGCTGTAGGTCCACAGACTTTCATCCAGTCCAAACTCAATATAAGATACATTACATTTTACTCATTCGTCTGCTGTAAAGTACCTCCCAACACTGGCAAAAGCACCAGTACCCACTTTAATCGCCACTGGTACCACTGCGCTTGATTAGCCAGCAAACCATCCTTACCTGAGCTCTATGAGTCTATGGCATATAGGAGACGAGAGACAGACCCAAAAGTACAGATGAGCTGAAGGGTGCTACTTAAGGAACTTGAGCTTCCATAAGACCTATGCAGTGTCAAATATTTTGGATGATATTGTAATTTATTCAAATGTATCTGTACATATGAAAATCCTTCATATTCAAGATTAAGAACAACGTTATATTTAGAGGCAAATTTGACGTATTTTTCTGTTTGTGTGTGAAATGAGGTTGCATTCACACTATTGTGCATTGACCTTTTTTACTCTGGTTGCATCTGAACAAAATGCTGAACTTCAACCGACAACTCAACCTAGTATGGAAAAATTGCAATAGGCTTTGCTGGAAGTGGGCTCCTTAATTAAATTGTGCATAGGATCTCATACAACCTTGGGTCGGCTTTCGGAAAAACTAGATGGAAACAACATTTTGGTGACGTTTGGTTGGTAGATTTTGTTCAGAAGGGAAGGTTTTCTCCTTACTTAGAGCTGAAATTTGCAGGGAGTGAAGAAATGAGAGAGGAGAAAGGCAGACGGTGAACATATAAGAAAGCCTCAGCACAGCGGAAGAGCCAAGGACACAGTGACCAGGCGTACTGTAATGATTTTAGTCTCCAATCACACGCTCACATCCCCCCCCACGCCACCCATGGAGATTGTATCTGCATTCAGCTCATCCAGCCTCCACCTTCAGCTGGTTCAGCAGATGCAAAGACTCCTCAGGCAGCGGCTTCAAACCTGGTCCGTTTCTGTTCACTGCCTGGACCCCACAACATTTCTAAGATCTATATTCAGTCCCGGCAGCCAGACACTCTTGAAGATTCTGCCTCAGCCCTGCTGCAGGTGTTTTAGTTTCTGAAGTGAGTACACTCCTGGCTCCTGTCTAAAATCAGTTCAGACACCACAAACTAATTTGCATTGATGCATAATTTGAAAGAACAGGAGCTGTTTATTTCTTTAGTAATCTCACTCTTGAGTTGAATAGTTGTGTTTGATCTGTTGATTTAAATATTTTTTTAATGTACATGTTTCACTAAAGTACAATGATTTCCGGAGTATTTCAAATAGAATTTCCTCAAGAGAGATTGTCGTACACACAAGAACGAACTAGACATTTAGAGTTTAAATAAGAAGAGGCCTATAAAGTTGCAAGTTGTATGGTAAAGTTAAGATGTAAATGCTTCTAAAATTATGAAGGTTAGTTTGATCACTTTATTTCTCACGCCTTACAGAAGTATTCACATCCCTTGAACTTTTTCACTTTTTCTCACATTGCAACCACAAACTTAAACATATTTTGACTTGGTTATTTTGTAAATGTGAAGCGGGAGAAGAAATTAAAGGACTTTCAAATTATTTTTTGTTAGTTTGGTAAGAGAACATTAGGAAACACAGCATCATGAAGGCAGAGGAACAAATCAAGCAGGCCAGGGATAAAGTTGTAGTGAATTTTAAAGGTCTCGTTCACTGAGAAACCATATAGTACTTGTTATTTTTGAAATGCAAACAAAGTCACTCTAAGCTGCATATACAGTGCCAACTTTAACCACAGAAAGGACATAGAAGGCAAAACAAGTGAATCAGAAAAACAGTCTCTTCTACATCACAGAGAAAATTTGTGTTCCCGGCCCCACCCACTTTGGCTTACAACCGCCCATGGAAAGACGGCATTGATTTTGCAGCCTGGAGAGCAGAGGGTGCTTCTCTGCTGGTAGAAGCTAACCATAAGCAACTCCTCAACATGGTGGAACACATTCGGGCTTGTGTTACTTTTAGGGATAACACATTGTTTTTACCCAAGAAAGAAGCACTGAGGAAGAAGCGGTGGGAATTTGTCTTTGAAATACCACCAGTAAATTATATGGCTAAGTTAGTTATTTGTTTGAAGGCAGCATAAGAGTTGCATTCCTGTTAGCCGATCAGAGTCAAGGCATTTGCATATCATGAATATTAACGAGTGTCATTTTGTCGTTTCCCCCACCCATTCCTTGGATAACCTTGAACCTCCTAAAACAGGAGGGATTTACTCAAGCATAGTAAAATTTATAAAAAAATATAAATGAGAAATTTAAAGCTGAGCTAAGTGATGAAACAATACCCCATGATTTAAAAATCTAAAAGAGCAAAATTTAATCCATTGCCTAATAAAGGGAAGAATATGGCATAACTTCTATTTAGCTAAGCTGACAGGCCGAGCAAAGAGGACAATAATCTCAAAGAGGCAGCCAGAATTAAAACAGTTACTCTGGAGGAGCCACAATTCCAGAACTCAGGAGGTAGAACCTGTGAAGCAAACAATAATTAACTGTGGAATCCAGTCTTTATAGAAGAGTGCCATACCACAACATACCACCTTTTTTCAGCCATACAGCTGACCAAAGTGCTGATCAGTCAGGAATACATTAAAACAATAAAAAACAGTACATTAAAAGATAGCATGTTATAAAAGTTAAAAACTAAGTAAAAAGTTAATATAAAAGTGACAGTACATGCTTTATACTGAAATGATAATTTTTCTAATCTGGTCTTTTGGCGATTTTGAACACAAGGTGTAGGAAAACATCAAAAAAGGCTGCTGTGTTTGTTTCCATGTGTTTTTAGAGTATTCTATAATCCGAACTTCTAGTAAAAAGCTTTATAGCTGAATCAAAACCTACTTTCTGTTGTCCATTGCTCTTTGAGGGAGAAATGTGTTCACAAGCCTAGAAAAAAAAATTAAATGACGCTGTGATGGTACGCAGAGATGCCATGAAGAGTTAGCATCCCCTGCGGTCCTGGTCGAGCAACGCTGAAAAAACAAACAAACAATAAAGTGGAGTGGAAAAGTGGAATACAATTAACGAAAAACATCTCCGTTAATATGTCTGCATCTGAGTGCAAATTTGCAGTTGAAGCAAGGAGGACGGCTGGCAAATTGTAAGTGGCAGTTCATTCCATGACAAAAAAAAAGCTGCTTATATTGGACGCTGAAAACGGTAGGCAACCAGCGAAGGGATTGAAGACCCGGTGTTATGTGTTGCCGTCTGTCAGTGTGTGTCAGGAATCTAGCAGCTGCATTTTGTGCTAGCTGGAGATTACGCAATTGAAAGAAATGTAATTTTATTAAGGCTTTGACCTGCCGTCCATTTTTCGAGAGGAATCCATCTTCACTCCCAGGTTTGTTTGGGTAATTTTGAGATGTAGAGAGAGATCCAGGGATTTAACTCAGCTGTGTCTGGTCGGATTAAACAGTATCAATTCAGTCTTTGAATCATTGAGATGAAGAAAATTTGTGGCCAACGAACGCTTTATATCACATAGGCAGTCCAGGAGAGACTGGATGGATTGCTGGGGTTTCACAGATGTTCAAATCTGAAAGTCGTCAGCATGATAATGAACAGTGTGTTGTCTTAAAATTTAACCGAGGGGGAAAAGATTAAGGAAAAAAAAAACAATGAAAAGGTCCCAGAATGGAGCCCTGAGGGATCCCACAAGAAAGAGGAGTAGAACGGGATGAGATGCCATCCAACTTACCCACTGCGACCTGTTGGCAAATTAAGACCTGAACCAGCTGTATGGCTTTTTTGGTTCCTGCCAACCACCAGGGGGCAAACGCATGACTAAAGCTTCATTAAGCTGCCCAAATAAAAACCACACCTACGCCACTCAGCACTCACAATGGCTGCATCTGAATACGTCGACAACGTAGCAGGCGAAAAGCAGTATGCGAGCGATGTATTGGATCCGAATCTCAAGTATCGATCTGACTAGTAGGCATAAAGTTCCTGGATGTGTAGTACCGCCACATTAAGCAGCTGGTGGACGCCACGGTATCCCACAATACAGTGGAAGCCCCAAAATCGTAGAAGAGCGACCTAGCTAAAATTGGCTACAGACAAACTATCAACCATTGACACTGGCGCAATTTCAATGTCTAAATGTACATGTAGCGATGTTACTGATTACTGTGATTGTTTGACAGCTGATTAAACATTTAAGTTATACCAGACAAAATAACCGCTAGTGGATGGCAGGACCACAGGTGAACATAACAAACATCCGGGTCAAAGGATACGCAAAATGGTGGAGCAAGACGTCTGATTTCTTTTTCTTTTTTTACTTTATTACAGTACGTCTGATTTCATACCCAATACTCGCTTGTTTGCTACGCAGCATTTACTACATCAACGGGCGAGTAGCATTTGCTACGTAGCATGTAGTACAAACCAAGGATTCGGATACAGGGAATGTCCTAGGCCTTTTTTGTTTAAGCTGTAATTGTTTCCATTGAGTTGTACTTTGAGATTGCACTCTGAAATAACATATTTAGTTTGTACTTATAAAAGTCTTGGAGTTTGTTTTCAGGTCGGGTTTCTTTTATGCCCATCCATCCATCCATTTTCTTAACCGCTTAATCCTTAATGGGTCGCGGGGGGGCTGGTGCCTATCTCCAGCTGTCAACGGGCGAGAGGCTTCTTTTGTGCATTATTTTATTTTTGCAATAAAAAGAGATATTTTACAAGACTGGATGAATAAAGTTATTAATAATCATGATTATTATTTTGGTCATAATCGTGCAGTCCTAGTGCTGGACCACGTATGGCAGCAACCTCCTCTACACGCAATAAGAGAATGTTATGATCGACCTTAAATGCAGCAGACTGATCAAGACGTAATAGGACAACATAAGAGTCAGAAGCTATAAAAATGTATTTGAAGACATGAGTAGCAACAAGAAAGCCAATGATGGAAGTAAGCACAAGTCCAATTAGCAGTTAGCTTTTAGACATGTAGAAGAAGGTGGTCGACTTAGACACTCAAATTTCAACTTTTTAGCATATATGCAAAATAATAAGTTGCATAAAACAATGAACATAACCAACTCCACTGTTAAACATGATGGAGGCTGCATCATGCTGTTGGGAAGCTTGTCGTAGTTATGGGAAGATAAATGTAATCCTGGAAAGACATATTTTTGTGAATTTTATTTAAAACATAACTTCACAATTATCTGCTACTTTGTGCTTGTTTATCGAATAAAACATGTAACAAATTGCAGTAAAGTTTATGATTGTACAATCAGAAATTGAAATAAAAAACATTGCTAATATTTTTGTAACGTACTTTCTGTATTTTCCAAAGGGTTTAAGTGCAGGCAACTGGACTTTTTTGGTTCCTTGAAGATGTTTCACTTCTCATCCGAGGAGCTTTCTCAATTCTAAGTAGACTGTGGGAGAAATCAAGTTTATAAGCTGTGGCTCTCTATTGTTATTTAAATGAGCCGATACTACTTATGGTCATCCGCCTCCCCATCCCCTGGTGGGTCGTTGGACTCCATAGAGAGCCACATCTTATAAACTTGATTTCTCCCATAGTCCACTTAGAATTTAGAAAGCTCCTCGGATGAGAAGTGAAACGTCTTCAGAAACATAAAAAAGTCCAGTTGCCTGCACTTAAACCCTTTGGATTAGCATGACCTGGATGAATGAAAACTTTCACCAGCATATTGCCCTACTTTCTGTATTTCCTTGCTTTTAAAGTGACTGAGGGGAATCTCTGTAAACAATAAAATAATGCAATATACTTAATGTGATTTAGTGGCAATATTTCTTAATATTCTTCCACTTTTCAACCTTCACTCATTTTTTTCCCTCATCTTTCTCTTCATCTATTGTTTAATTCCTCGATGAGTACAGCCAAGTCTGGAGAGTTCAGATCATGGCAGCATCTGGTTTTCATCTTCAGTTTGTCAAAGTATGCATACATAAATAGGAAAACACATTCTTTAATAACAAAAATAATACCAGTTGTATGAATCTCTGCATGATGGTGCAGATATAAAACATATAATTTACTTATCACTTAAACAAGCTGCCATACAGATTAAATCTTAAAATGACCGGTTGAGGAAAATCTGACCAAAAAAAGAGCTTGAAAAATCCCTGGTAGTAATTCTCTGTTTATAAGCACAAATTCTACAATCAAAACAAGCCTAATTCATACAAAATAACTTGTTGCCACTGCATACATTTGTTTGTAGTAAATCTGTATCCTTATGTTCACAGTCAGTCAATTACCTGTTCTAGCACTGACCATAGTCACAGCAAGTTGATGAAAGTGACCCGTGTGTACGCCTCTGTTTCTAGGATGTGAAACCCAATTCCGGGTGGGATTGATCAGCCTGGTCAGGCCACAGTGGGGATAAGACCCGAAGGAAAAGATAAGAGAAGATGCTGAGCGGTCAGCGATACATTCAAACCACTAAGTTCAACTACAGACAGCATGCTGCAGTATGTGTTAAAGGTGCAGTAAATGTCTGGTTTAAAGAGACCTAGCACATCACTGATGACTAAATGTCTTAATATTTTATGTTAAATTGCAAATTATTTTATTATACACGTTATTAATGTAAAAAAAGTGTAGTTCAGGACCTTTGTAGTGACATTTTTTTAAATAATATAATAGCATCTTATACAGTGACTTGCAAAAGTATTTAAGTGTTCACATTACATTTAGTCACATCACAACTACAAATGTTTTAGCAGTGATTTTATTGACAAATATAAAGTAGTTCAAAACAGTTGTGAAATGGAAGGAAAAGGAACAGTTTCAAAAAGAATTTACCAAAAAATAATGTTTCATTACAGCTGCAAAAATTCTCTACAAACTTTGCAATCCATCTTAGCCAGAGGATCTGTTAATATCAATTATCAAGTCTTTCTGCAGATTCTCAATTGGATTTATCTTTGAACTTTCACTGCATTGATCTAAACTACTGTCCTGGCTGTGTATTTAGAGTCATTCTCCAGGAATGTGAAACTAACAGTCTCAAGACCTTTGCGGTGTCTAACAGAACCTTACAGGTAGTTGCCCCCCCCCATTCGTTTTCTGATCAGCTATGACCAGACTCCCTTTCCTGATAAAAAAACAAACAAAAAACATCCCACATTATGCTGCTGCCACCACCACTTTTTATGTTAACGGTGTATTTTTAGGTGAGTTTAAATGTTAGTTTTCTAAGACACATAGGGGCTGATTTAGCAATGGTTTGCTCTTGTTAAAACCCACACAAACCGTACAGCATCGCAAAAACAGGCTCTGGCTGATCCATCAACACGGTGCAGAGTGCATTTCGCCAGTTAAACCCACAGCAAGACGCACACAATCCATTTAGCGCTTTTGAGCATTGGAGAAAAAACAGGTACGTGATAGGATCAATCGTAGAAACTACCATGGGAACAGTTCTGAAGAGTGTGGGTCTTACTTGGACTTGAAGACAGGAAGAACCAGGAGGAGGTAAGTGGGCTTACAGTCAACTGAGACTGGCCGGGCACGAGGGGTTTGAGAGTCTTTGTGGTAAACTGTCCTATCTCTGCAGATGGTGGTAGGTGGAGGGTGGACCGGCAGCGGCTTGAGGAAGAACAGCGATGCAGTTGAGTTCTGTCTCTGAGTCCCGGTGGGAGCGGTTCAGAGGCTGACCAGGGAGGAATCTGAAAGAAGGACCAGTGGTGAGCGAGAAAAAAGTGACAGGAATGAACTGAGTGAATACACGGATGGGTCTACAAGGAGAACAGGAGAGTATGATTCAGGGAAGGGAACAACGAGCTCACGAGGAGACAAATGGCGCATAGGCATCACAGCCATTCACACTAGGTAGTGAAATCTTCTGGTGTCAGTCTGTGGCTCCAGCTCCCCTTAAATGCTGCCATGCTGATGAGGCTTAATTGGGGTCACCTGCTGCAGCCACCGCCAGACGCACCCTGCAGAGAAGGTAGACAAGGACACACCCATACTCCCAGCAGACAGTTACTGAAAACCCAACAGGCCCCTCTTTAAATTGCTGCCTACAACCTTTTAACAGGACTTCCCCTAAGCAATTCTGAACTTTTTCTATTATTAAAAAGTAAAGTAATTCCCAACCTACGTGCTAGATAACTTCTCTAAAGGCTGTGATGTCTTTTGTCAGAGCTGCCTGTTTGCTTGTGTATCCTATCATCCCAACCCTGTGCTTTGGACTCTATAGTCTTTTGTCGCCCTAGGACGTGAGGTAAATAATTGAATGCATCCATTAATAAATAAAGTGCAGGGGCTAAGAGGATGAGTGGGGGAGACAGTGAAGAGCTGCAAGGGACAGGTCACTCATTTTTACAATCAGGGAGTGGCACGATTACAAACACACTTTAAACTCCCTATCTCTGTGCTCTCTTCTCCCAAGGAGGTGGCTATATTTTATAAGCATTAGATGTGCTAAACTGTGACTCTAGGTTTTTAACAGGAAGTGGCCCTTCAACATATTTCCCCTCTGATCCGATGGGACTGAGCCACTTCCTGTGAAACAGGTGGAGGGAGGCAACATGAAACTACTGTGACAGATTAGTCTACTTTTACCCCAGTCAACCTGTTTTCCACAAGGACCCGGTGAATTCCAGCTGGCAAATTTTATTTCTATATGCCATTGCTGGCAAATTTAATATTAACCCTGCCAAGGGAGCTTTAACTGCGGAGGCGCTTATGACATTGCGGTTTTGGAGAGTATAGAATTTAAAGGGGGGTCATTATCAGCTTCTGAAAAGCAGCAGCACTTACTGGGAGTGAAGAGTGGGGCTTTGGAGTAGTAACCATTTGACATTTAGCCTGTTAATACATTTATATAACAAACACAAGTCCTAGAATAAAAATTAAACAAACCAAACAAAAGAGACAACACAGATTTTTTTCATTTTAGGAGAAAATATTTCACCCGGCATAATACATTTTTTATGTATTGTAGCATTTTGCACTCGTTATTTGTGACTTCATAGACATAAACAAAAGTTTCACAGCCATCCTCAATTTGCAGTAATAACACCACCATGTTTCACATGTGCAGTATAATCCTGAATGCTGGAAGGATGAAATATCCTTTTTTTCAAACCTACTGTGATACTTCCCAAAACTTTACTTGAAAGTTTCTCTGAACATCTCCTTGTCTTGTTCCTGTTCTCTTTTGAAAACTGAAAAGCGGTTATTTTTATTTAGAGTCCCTTCTGTATGCCGTTTCATGATATTTATCATAATTTATTCTTAAAGCGGCCTACAGCTAACTGTAAAGCTCTTTGTTTGACCAAAAAACCCACATATGACTTAGCATTTAAAGGAAGCTTTGTTGGTGAACTCCAACAATGCTTTTAACTGTCTAGTCTTAAACTACAATTAATTTGTTTTGAAACTCAGGTTTGATAATGATATTTCTTGAGTCTGTTCCAGGTGCAAGAGCAATCAAGCAATAAAAGAGCATGTCCACAAGCAGGGAATACAGAGTACTCTTTCTCTAGATTTATGTGATACAAACCATCAAAAATACAATAACATATTTAATTTGGGCAGTTCTGACAATTGTATAGATGAGCGGCAGCCATGCTGGCTGTTCAAATGCTGGAATTGTAACTTTTGGCTGGGATTCCGCTCGTCTTTCTCAAATGTCAAACTTGTAAGAACAGTTTGACTACATCGTCACTCTGGACAGGTGTAAACCAAAGTTCTCACAAAATATTTTGTAACCTTTTTCTTCTCTAATGATTACAATTTTATTTTCAGAATTGTTTTTAAACTTTAATGTTTTTAAAATTTCTAGTATACAGTTTTGTCATCCTTTCATAATTTCCAAATGTTTAAATAAAAAAACCTCCACTCATACGCTTTCATACCTTACTGCCACCAGGTGTTTTTACTTCATGTTCAAACATATAACCTTTTTATATCATAGTTGGATATAAACTGTTCTTCTCAATAATATGCATATTTTTTTTCAAATTCAACCTAATTAAAGTTTGTACAAATACACTGATTGATCAGTTTCTTAGGTTCAAATAGCTGCAGCACAGTACATAACATCTGGATGTGTTGAAGAATACTTACTAAAGATCAAAATCAGTATTCGAATAGGAAGAAAAGGGAATTTTAAGTGACTTTGAACACATGTTTTTTGTGATGGATAAATAAACTGAATTGAATTGAATGGGCTGGTCTGAGTATGTTAGAAATAGCTTAAATAGTAACCATTTAGGATCAGCAATATGCAATTTTTTGTGTACATTCGTATACTTGTCTGTTGTTCATATGCTGAAATAAAAGACAGTTCTGGAGTAAAACTCTTATCAAATCCAATCCTGTTACACAAAGAACTGTAATAATGTTTTTGTTTTTTTTCTCAGCTAATTTCATGCTAATGTTTCCACTATCCCTTTTACTCTCTCTTATTCATCTCATTCTCACATTTGCTTTCATGCTTTCTACCACTTTTTTTCTGAAGCCTGCGCTTTCTATTTTATTTTACAGTCCCTGATCTCTATTTAGATTTCCTTGTTCAGAGTTAGGAGATGCCATGATATTTCCCGTTGCCAACATCTGTAAGTGGTTTGAAGGCAAGAGACATGATGGAAAAACAAGAAATAAAAAGCAGAATGGTCTTACGCTACTGGGTTTAGATAGAAAGAGAGGCTTTAAGGAGGTTAAGAATTGTACAGCGATTAGAGGCCTCCACAGGCAGCAGACCTGGCTCCGTCTTGACTGAAAGAATAAGGTTTGCCAGGAGATAAAGTACAGAATTATTGTTGTGTTTTAATTATTTTGTTTCTATTATTAATTTTTTTTTTTGAGTGCACAACAGTATCATATCTACTATTCTGAGGCTTAGATGGGTTTGCTATCCTGGGACCCCACATTTTTGTTTTACTGGGGATTGACCTCAGTCACGTGTCGAGTTTTAGCCAGATTGGTCCTAAACTGCAGCACTTTTAAAGAGATTATGTTATTGCAAGCGATTAAAAGAAGTAGATACATTGAAGGTAGCTAATGAGGGATTTCTCCCCTCCCCAGCTGCCAGCTTAATTCAGTGCTCACTGTCCTGTTGATAATGCACAATACAATAGTATTACAGTGGCATTAGAGGCTTTACACTGTTGTGGCATTAGGAACTACACTGTTGACAGTGTAGCAGAAGCTCAGATGTTTGTGCACTTTTTGTTTGAGGAGTTGGCAGTTCTCCATAAACATGTGTAAGTGGGAGAGGCAGAGTTTTTGTGTACAGTGGGGTCTCATTAGGTAATGAGGATGATTACCCTGTAATAGGTGGTGCAGAAGAGTAGCAACAGCCTCAGAGTGGGAGGGGTGAGTAGGGGGAACATGTGTCTGTGATTAGCGGCATAAGCGCATACCATTTATTTGACACAAGCTATCTGTGTCTCAAGATTGGCGCAGGGCTGTCGTCTGCATGTCTGCTTGGCCCTCTGCGTCCTTGACTCGGAGGGTAGGCAGACAGATGTGGTGTGAAAGGAGAGCAGAGCAGGAGTGTATATGCAGCGAGTGTGGAAAGGTACTGGGCTGAGAGTCGGCTGCGGTTAGAGGTACAGACTGGAATATTGGATGTGAGTTTTGTGGGTCAGACTCAAGGATGGAAAGGTTTTGTCTGAGTGCCCCAACGACAAAGTTTTATTACACCAATGAGCTATAATAATATATTAAGTAGGTCCCAATTATGCCAACTAGGCAACTCTGACCAGGCACTGTCCGAAAACCCAGCATATCTGGTACCTGGTTGTCAACAACACATCTTTTGGGGACTTAGGTCTGAGGGCTAGGTTCGCTGTGGATTGGGTTTTGCTTTCCCCAGATCCCATCAGACCATTTGACTGGTTTTTGGATATTTTAGAAGCTGGGAGAACACCTCAGCCTGTTTGTCATGAAGTTAAACCTTTTCATAAAAAAGATAATGTAAAGTTTCTATTTACGGCATACTGATGCATGAGTATTGATGCCCACTGATGTATCTTACAAGGACAGACTATTGTTGACTGACCAAAGTTGTGCTTATTTGTTTGTGGAAATAGTTTTCTAAAGGATTACAAAATTGTGGAATCCAACTCGGCCCATTTCCTTTGTCTGTTTTCCAATTAGTAAATATAATCAACATGTCTGTATTTAATCTCAGTGTACATTATAGCTGTTCTGTTGAGGCCTCTGGTGTGTTAGAGACCATTAGTGAACAAAAAAGCATCATGAACCAATTGACACAGTTATATAACAATATCCCAAATTTGAAATGCTCAGACCACTGTTCAGTCTATGCGCTGAAAAGGAAAAAACGAATGGTTTAACTGCCAACCTAACAAGAAGTGGCTATCTGCCTAAACAAACAGATTTCAATGACAGCATTGTTTTGAGAAGCAGTCAAGAGGCCTATGGGAACTCTGGAGGAGTAGTAAAGACCCACAGCTCAGATCGAACAATTTGTCAAAGAGAAAACAATAAGTTATGTGCTTCATGATTCTGGCTTTAATGGAAGACAAAAACAGAGCAATTGTTAAAACAAACTCACTTATAGTTTGCCACAATCCATATAGGGAACAGAGCAAAAACATAAATAAATCTGATAAATCTGAACTTTGTGACCTCACGCACAACACCTTATGTGACAGAGAATAACACAGCCTGCTGCCCCTAACCCATTCTCATGGCAAAACACTGAGGATGTAAAATCATGCTGCGTAAATCCTTTACTTCAGCTGGAAAAAGTAAGTGGGTTAAAGTTTTTAAAAAAGGGACCCCCCCTCCCCCCAAAAAAAGCCATTATGGGCAATTTTTACCAGTACCTCCTTGACGGAGCTCAATTCAGCTCTAATCAGAAATAAGGATTTTTCCCTAGTAATGGCTACATTAAATCAACACCTGTTGTTGACCCTCCTACTTTGGGGTTCCAAGGTTAGAAGATTGTTGGTCGCTGATTGGCCAGGGAGTGGAGTCAATGGTTGTGTCACCAAAAAGACTTTAGCAATCTCCTGGACTTTTCCGCCCGTAACCTTACTGTCCATCCGAGGGTCTTCTTCCTCTTATCTGGGGTCGGGTCGCAGGGGCAGCAGCTGAAGTAGTGAGACCCAGGATTCTCCCTCTCCAGCCACTTGGGTCAGCTCCTTGGAGGGAATCCCAAGGAGTTCCCAGGCCAGCCGAGAAACATAGTATCTCCAACATGTCCTGGGTCTTCCCCTAGGTCTCCTCCCAGTGGGACATGCCCGGAACACCTCACCAGGAAGGCGTCCAGGGGGCAGTCTGACCAGATGCCCAAGCCACCTAAACTGGCTCCTCTAGATGTGAAGGAGCAGCTGCTCGACCAGAGGCAGAGTTAGGAGGTGGCTACTTGGGCTTGAGCCCCAGATGTTTTCTGAGAAGCTCAAAATCTGGATTTTCCTTTTGAAAGAGGAAAGTTGCCTCTCAGAAATAAGTTGCAGTCCCACAGTTCTCCAGAGGGGCAGCATCAACGTAAGGTAGCCTTTGTAGAGCCTCTCTCTGCACGAAGCCCCTGAAGAAGAAATGCTTTGGGATGCTGTGGATACTACTGTGTATAAAACACCTGCAGGAGAACACTGTTGTTGATTTGGATATCGGGAACGTAATTAGACAAATAGTAGAGATAGACACCAGCAGCTGTGATGAAACGGATGATTCAGGTCTGTGAATCCTATTTTTAAAAATCCTGGCTTGGTAAATGTCAATTTACTTTAAGTTTTGGTATAAAAAAGGAATGGTAGCAAGTTAATGTTACATATGTGGTAACATGGGTAGAATATAAAAATACTTAGATAATCATGAAAAATAAGTAAATATTAGAAAGGCAGATGTCTGGAAAACGGAGAAACAACTGAAAATGAGTAAAGAAGTGTAACAATAAGTGGATAAAGCTAGTCCAAACATTGAGAGTAGAGTAGTATAAAATATAAATTTGCTTATATTTTACTTTTTCATCAGTTTGGCCAACAGGACTTAGAGAATCCAGTCATAATTTTTACTCTTTAGTTTTAAACTATTAAAGTGTATTGTTTAGTGTATATTTTGTATTTTACATTTACCATTAATTACATTTATTATGTTGTGAGTTGAAAAATCCACATTTTACTGTGAAACATCAAGGTGATGAATACATGTCTTTTTTTCTGCATTGGTCAAAAACCACTGACCATTGCCCTACATATAAGCAATCAAATGAAATGTGAAATGCTCACCCAAGTTTGTGTCATCAAAATTTGGAATTGCTGCAGTGGATGGTATCATAAGGTTTTGGACTTTTGCCTCGGAGTTGGCATGTTGTTCTGAATGCTGAATCTGTGCTTTGTTGCCAGGAGAAAGGGCTTAAAGCCCCACGTCAGGTAAGTTTTTGAAATCATGGAATATTTCTCAATTTAAAGTGATCCGAAGTCTCTGAACCAGCCATTCCCTAATCCATAATCTTCAGAAGGAGAACATACCTCAGCATATGAGTCGTTGCTGTACTGGTGGTTGGCACTGCACCAGGCTCTTTTGAGTGTATATGATCAGCTGCACCAGTAAATCTTCAACCTGCTGTCAGCTCCCAGAGAGAGATGTGTTGAGTACTGTGTTCAGATCTGACATTATGCTCAGTGTATGTATGTATGTATGGATGGATGGATGGATATACGTACGTTCCACGGCCAGGACGAAAACCGCATTGTTCCTCCTGAAACCGAGGTTTGGCTATCTGTCGGAACCTCGTCTCTAGAACCCCTGAATAGACCTTACCAGGGAGGCTCAGAATTGTGATACCCCTGTAGTTGGAACACACTCTGTGGTCCCCCTTTTTTAATAGGGAGACCACCGTCCTGGTCTGCCAATCCAAGGGAACTGCAGCCGATGTCCAAGCAATATTGCAGAGCTGCATTAACCAACACAACCCTACAACATCCAGAGCCTTAAGAAACTCCAAGCAAATCTCATCCAACCCCAGACCCCTGCCACCGAGAAGCTTTTTAATTACCTCAGTGTCCTCAGTACCAGAGATTGGAGAGGCCGACCTAAAGTTCCCAGACTCTGCTTCCAAATTGAAAAGTATGCTGGTGGGATTGAGGAGGTCTTTGACGTATTCCATCCACCGACCCAAAACTTTTGTTGAGGTCAGCAGCACAACATACCCACTGAAAACATGGGAGCACCATTTTGTGGCTTCAAGCCGCTCAGTGACCTGGATCGGACAGGTTGTACTGTAAGCTGAATTTCCCCTCATGGAATAATAAAGGATTATTCAATTCAATTCAAAACAGCGTTGGTTGTAGATCGCCCCCCCCACACACACAATACACCGGACTGGGTAACCAGAACCACTTTAAACCCATACAGAAGTCTCCATGGTCTCTCCAATAACCCCCCTACCCCATACTCGAGTTTTTACTTCAGTGACCATCTGAGCCACGCTCCGGTTAGCCTCTCAGTACCTTTCAGCTGTTTCCAAGGTCCTACAGGATAGCTTCACCTCTCTCTTTACCCAAGTGTCAAAACATGCAGCCCCAGATC
This sequence comes from Apricaphanius iberus, assembly GCA_028564705.1. Classification (NCBI taxonomy): domain Eukaryota; kingdom Metazoa; phylum Chordata; class Actinopteri; order Cyprinodontiformes; family Aphaniidae; genus Apricaphanius; species Apricaphanius iberus. The sequence continues at coordinate 164,250 of JAPXFQ010001652.1, forward strand.
AAACGAAATGACAACCAGGTGTATAATCGTGCTGTGGCCTAGGGTGTCCTGGTGCAAAGTGCACACATGGACACCCTTGTGTTTGAACATGGTGTTCCTTATGGACAATCCAAAATGAGCACAGCAGTTTTATAACAAAACACCACTCTGGTTCAGATTGGGTGGGGCATGGCGCCCAACCACACCTCTCCAGGTCTCACTGTCATTGCCCACGTGAATGTTGAAGTTCCCAGTAGGATGAAGTAGTCCCCAGTAGGAGCACTCCCCAGCACCCCCGCCAAAGACTTCAGGAAGGGTGGGTGATCTGATCTACTGTTTGGTGAATAAGCACAAACAACAGTTAGAATCCGTCCCCCCACCAGTAGGCGGAGGGAGGCTACCCTCTCATTCATAGGGGTAAACCGCAAAGTACAGGCGCCAAATTGGGGGGCAACAAGTACACCCACCTCAGCTCAGCTGGTCCAATTCAAGGGTGGAGGAGAGTTCAACCCCTCTCAAGGAGACTGGTTCCAGAGCCAGAGGCTTTCGTTAAAGGCGAGTTCGATGATGTCCAGTCGGAACCTCTCAACCTTACACACCAGCTCCAGCTCCTTCCCCATCAGAGAGGTGACGTTCCATGACCCAAGAGCCAGCTTCTGCAGTTGAAGATCATACCGCCACGGTCCCTGCCTCCAGCCACCAACCATCCAGCATTGATGCAGGGCCCCAGTGAGTCTGGGCGAGGGAACACTAAGTTCATTGGTGCTGCTCATCATAGGGGCTGCGTTTTGTCTGATCCCTCCCCTAGGATCAATTTGCCATGGGTGACCCTACCATGAGCGGAAAGCCCCTGACAACTTAGCTCCTGGGATCACTGGTACACTCAAACCCCTCAACCACAATAAGGTGGCAGTCCAGCAATGGGGTCTTTCTGGCTCCCTTCTTTTTTTAAGTTGGACAAAAAGCCACAGATTGAGCAGACTCTTCAAAATAGCTTTCATGTACCCATAGTGTGCTTGTGTGCCATACAGATAGTGTCTTGCTACTTTTTGGACTCTAGGGGCGCAGTCAGGTAGGGATTCAGCTTGCAGAGGAACAATAACCCTGAACATACAGTGAGAGCCAGGATGGAATGGTTCAGGTAAAACAAAAATTTACGTTAGCATGGCCAATTTAAACATTAGCCCTGAATCTAACCAAAAACTGCACTAAATATTGATGTCCACAAATGCTTGCCATCTAATATGAACTATTTTGCATATAAGATTAGGAAGAAAATAGTCTTTGGACTTTCAATGCTTGTAGAATCAAAACCCCAAAATATTTATCAGCTTTAATAGCAGGAACAATATAGTTATTTAAAGTATTGACACAAGGGGTAAACACAATGCATGGCAAAACAATTCTCCTTTTGTAAAAATAATGTTTTTCACCTTTTAATTAATTCTTGTTATGCAATGTATTTAGTCTGTCTTTGAGTCTGTGGCAATTAAATGACAAAATGTGGGAAGTTAATTGAAGGTAAATAGTTTCGAAAGCACTAGGAAATTTAAGAGGCATGTCTTACTTTTTAAAATATTATAGTTTAGTGAACAGTTCTTCTAAAACACGTGTGGAGAAAAAAAACACAGGATAGACCATCAAAGTGGAGAAATTTCCTGGATGTGTGAAGACAGGCTACCCTGTGCATCGCTTTGCCCTCTAAGTTGCTTCTTCTATAAGTAGACAGGTATTTTTATCTAGGGTAAAATGCTGACCCAGTCTCAGGTAATTACACCCCTGTTGGGCTTTTTGGCACAGGCGTGTCAGGGCAGCACTGAGTGCACCTTACACCCCATCTATGTGTAAACCACACTTATCTTGCTATTTACAAGCAAGCACAGAGCCATGCTTTAAATGGTACACAGTGGAGACCAAGGTATACATTGGCAAAGCTGGGAAGGCTTTCTCCTGGCAGAGGTCTGATGACATATCATCCTTCTTCAAACAGCACACAAAAAGGGAAAGAAACTCTATTCCACATTTATGTAAAGAGTGTAATTAAAGTAAATGGTAATGGTAAATGGACCGAATTTATATAGCGCTTTTCTAGTCATGTTGACCACTCAAAGCGCTTTACACTGGAGCCACATTCACCCATTCGCACTCACAAACGCGCACACATTCATGCACCGGTTATTATCGGTAGGCAATTTGGGGTTAAGTGCCTTGCCCAGGGGCACAACAAAATGTGACTGGAGGAAGCTGGAATTGAACCTACGACCCTCCGATTGCAAGACAACTACACAACAACCAAGTAAGGAATAAACCAAAACAAATACTGCCTAACCGATGGATTCATGCAATATTGTAATTCTATGTGGTTTATTTTCTGGCACAAATTTAATTATATAATCCTTAAGAAGTTTAGACCTATTATAATCACTTCTAAGATAATTCAAATGATGAGGGGGAAAAAACATGAATGCTGCATATCTTTCTTGGAAGCACCTCTTAAAAATATTAACAACCAACAATGGCCTTACTATGCACTATATGAGTAGGTAATTAAAAGAGTAACAGTCTACAACCATCTCGGTATTTTCCTAGAAGAAAATTAGTCTTTCAAGCGTCATTTACAGTGTTTGGAAAATAAACTTGGGGTAAAGTTTTTTTTTTATTATTGAAACAAAGCCCATTTTTAATTAGTGTGAGGGAAATTCTTATACAAGTTTGTTGTAAGAATTGGATTAGGGTTATTTTTATATACATGCATGCCAATCAATCTTATTTGAAAACACTGGATTCTGTAAACCATGCAGCACTAAGATTTGTATAAAATTCTGGATGCTGAGGTTGCAGCCAACAGGAAGGAGGCAGAAAGGAAGACCAAAAATGATAGTTACGGATGTGGTAAAAGAGGACATGAAGTTAGTTGGTGTGAGAATAGGACTAAATGGTATGGCCTGCATTTGTATAGAGCTTTTTTAGTCAGTCGACCACAAAGTGCTTTGATAGAGGTGAGTCTGCCGGACACAAACGTCACCGGGCCCTCTGACCACTAGCAGCCAACAGGATGAAGTGTCCTGCTCAGGGACACAATTACTAAGACAGATAGAGGTGTGATTTTAACCCGCAACCCACCAAATGCAGGACACATTTTTACCACCTGAGCCACAGTGGCCCCAATAGGAGAGATGATTCGCTGGTGACCCCTGAAAGGAAAAGATGAAAGAGAATAATAAGATTGAAACATTGGTATATTTTCCTTTTTAAGGCTATATTTTGTGAACTCCCTCATTACCTTTCAGGCTCCCCAACAGAATCTGTAATATGTAATCACATGGTCACATTTTGCTTAAAATCCCATGGTCCATGTTTAGGGTAAAAGTGTCTTAAAAGCTTTTGCACACTCATCTTGGTCTATATTGCAGAGTCATTTTCAGATAATCAATTGTCAATAATGACAGAGTTCAAAGCTAGGATAAAGGATTTTTTAATTACCTGATGCACATGTTTAAACTTAGCACTACAGTAAAGCAGGTTGAGATGGAGTTAAGATTAACTGTCTGTCCTTGCTGTATGTTGTCCATTTTTATATTTTGCTTGTTTTATTTAGAACTGTTTGACCTGCTGTCTTTGCCAGGATTTCCTTGGAAAATTTATTTTGAAACCATTTTTGATTATTCCTTAAAAGAAAAAGAAAAAAATAAACAATAGATACAGTGTGTGTTGAAAGATTTGACACTTGAAAATAAGGATTTCTCCTGAAATGGTTTATAAGTAAAATAATTATTGAGTTAAGTTGCAGAGTTCGGTGTGTGGGTATAGCCCCTGGAAGACCAAGCAGCTCATTACGAATTACTTTTTTTGATTGGATGATTAAAGTTTTAAGAAACAGTACATACTGATAATTTATTTATTAGAAAGCAGCAACCTCAGTAGTGCAATAAAACAAAGTAGACAACCTCAAATGGATTGTACCTGTTCTTCATGTTGGTCACCATCTTGGTCACATACTACTGTAGGATGGCATCACATTCTTCAACAAGCATTTCTTGAAAATCAGCCAGTGTGGTTGTGTTGGTTACTCTGACCTGAACGGCAATCTAGGCTGATCCCACAAGTGTTAATTGGGTTTGAAATCAGTACTGCAAGCAGGTCATCACATATTTTCTACTTTCAAAATCTGTATGTAGGCTCTTATAAACCCACTTTCCTGGAAGTGAGCACTGGAGGATCGAGATTGATTCCAGACAGTCGGGATATGGGATTGAGACTGTAAAGTCTCATCTCAATTTATATCTGCACTGAGATGGCCTGCAATGATGAAGAGCTTTTTTTTCCACTAAAGGAGTTACTGCCTCAACTAGGGATGCTCTAATCAGCCAAGATGCCGATCATTGCCGATCACTGATACCAATCACATAGTTTGGCTGTACATTTTTCATTTAGTTATGGTGAATGCTACTGCATGTGTTAAACTTGTGAAACTCACAGAGGATGAGACGCTTTCTTTAAGCAGTCCCTTGATGAAAGATTACACTGTCTGGCGGAGCTCAGGCAGGGCGATGTCGGCAAAATATTTACGTCCCGGTAGCATGTAGCGAGGTTCTAAGTGCGCTAGTAGTCGGCGGAATCCGGTGCCTTCCACCACTGAAAAAGGTTGGACGTCTAGTCCGATAAAAATCGATGATTTTCTGGGTAATTTGCTTAGCTTTCTGTCACGCTCATATGGGCGAGTGTTTCCAAGTGCAGGCAGCGTTAGCGGCATTCTTTTCATTCCCTGCGGTGTGCCTCGAAAACTCACCATGCTCCGTCAAGTGTTTATTCTTTAAATATCAGATCAAATTCGTTGTGTTGGAGCTTTTAGACTTGCTTCCTTGTAATTTTTCGTTGCAAGTTTTGCAAGACGCAAACTTAATATCTTTCTCACAGACCATAAAAATGTTCCACACAGCAGACATGTTTGTTATTGTGGGTTTGCCACCATGTGAATGCGCACTAAGTAGAGTGAAGGGGAAGGGTAAACTACAGCGCTTCTGCCGGCTGGGAAGAGTAAGCACTTCATAGTCAGTACATAGACTATAAAAATAAAGTCCGTACCAGTACTTGTGATCAGGAATGAAAGGCAGTGATCTGCAAACTTGCGAATTTGATAACATAGTATAAGTATCGTAAAATGGAAAATATAGGTTGGACACAAAGTAATTAGCAAAAAGTCAACTTTTGACAGTTTTAAGTATTTTTCTTATTTTTACAGCTAAACAAGCCTGTTTAACTGAACCATTTTTACAAAGAAGAAGCAATCACAATTTCCGCATGATGATATATCATTTGGACTTAAATCGGTAATTGACTTTTGCTGTACATAGGAAACAGACTATTAAGCTTTTAAAATGTACTTTTTAATAAGACTATGCCTTATAGATCTGTAGTCCCCAAAAGCTGTGAGACATCAAAAGATACAGTATCCACATTCTCAGAAGAACTGTGTGACAAAAGTGGATGAGATGCATCATACTAAAAAGCTCAGATTTGTCATTTTCCAAAAAAAGTGTTATTTTAATAAAATACATGCTGTCACAAGAGAATGAAATTAGCCTTATGTAGTCTCAAACGGTAACATCCCTCTAGCTCATGCACCAGTCACGCCAAAAGTATTGAGGAGACCACCCAGACGATCGATCTTCTTTCTGGTATAAAATTATTACGTTTGTCAAATGAGTAAACTCACTGTTTAAAGTTGGTTTAATCTTTTACAGCAATTTGTGATTAAAAAAACAACAACTTTGTGATATTAAAAACTAATGTTTATCTTCAAAAGTGGCCATCACTTAGACATACTCCTAATTGGACACTTTAATGGACACAAAATTAGAAATGTTTCTATTGTGGCATTAGTATTATGCCAGTAACACCCAAGTTGTGTTGTTGGACAAAACTTCTTTGCTCTTTGACAGCTTTTGGTTACCTTCTCGGCAGCCCTGTGCTTGCTCTGTTTATTTCTCAAGTGTTTCTTTAAAAAAAATAATATTTTTCCCTCATCTTTGGTGCAGTGAGGAGGACCCAAATGCAGAAAAAATGAGTTGATAGTAGAATTCAATTAGGTTAATAAATAAAGACGTTACAACGTCAGACTGAGTACATGGAGTATAAAAGGGTATAAATATTGAGGATCCAGCAGCAAACAAAGGAGAACCAGAGATTTTAAAAACACTGGGTGTTTCTCAATGTCAAGGCACCTCGCCTGCCAAGGCACTGCCTGGATAGGCGAGGCGCCTTGCTTACGAGGACACTGTCCTTCCTTGGTCAAAAAAATGGTTTGGAACAGACGTGCCTTACGTGACCCTTACGTGCCTTACGTGTGAGTGTGTGCATGGTTGTTTGTCCTGTTTGTCCTGCCCTGTGATGGACTGGCGACCTGTCCAGGGTGTACCTCGCCCATTGACAGCTGGAGATAGGCACCAGCACCCCCGTTACCCATTAAGGATTAAGCGGTATAGAAAATGGATGGATGGAAAACAAACATTTTAGATATAAGCCCGATGGTTAAAATTAGTTGACTTACATTCAAAATAGAAATTTACCCCCGACGTAGCTGCTGCTGGCTCCTACCGAGCTGTATTCTGGGAATTTTTTGACCGACATGAAGGCACGTCTGATGTATCCTTGGTTAGTTAGCTAAACGGCTATCAAACAGAGGACAGATTCCTTGGTAGAACATGAACATTGGAACACGCCTTGGCGGTCCCTGATGACGTATCTCCTAGGCAACCGGGGCGGGACCAAGGCATCAAGGCGAGGTTCCTGGGCATTTAGAAACACCCACTGAGAAATTACACTAAAAGCCAAGGAACCAATTACTGACAAACTGATGCAGGTGAGAAGGAAAGAGCAGGTGATGGTGATTAGATGCTAGGCAGGGGGAAAACAGGGAAAGAAAAAAAATTTACAAACAGGACAGAAGGGATGGACAAAAAATTATTTCTAGATTATAAAAGTAAGAACCTAAATCAGAGCTCAATAATCCTGATATAGAAAAAATGTAAATCAGAGCCAACAGATGAGATAAAGAAATAATAAATGATCAAAACAATAAAATGAAAGTAGAAGTAATAAAATAACCTTCCACATAGATAAGAAACACTGTTGCAAGACTAACTGAGATAAGACCTAAGTAAATAAATAAGGAATGACCCAAAAAAACAAGAGAAACTCAAAGTACAAACACCTGAGGGTGAAAGAGGAAGGGAGGAGAAAACGTAGTGGAAGGAAAAAACACTAAATAGGAGGAAACTCACACCACACAAACCTCTAATGATCTTAACAACGATGAGATAGTTGAATTGGAAGAGCAAATTAAATAAATGAAACTAAAGCTCAAACACCTAAGGATCCGAACATTTTCTATTTAAACAGAAAATTCTGTTGTATAAAGGCCTGATACAATTTAAAAAAGTAATAATTACAAATAATGTTTACAATTTACCCTGTGTACCTTGTTCTTCTTTTCTCTCAATTTGCTTAGGCATGTAACAACCCAGCGCATACAAACAGGTTTCAACTCGCTTCCCTGCTGTTTTTGAGTACAGTGCACCGATTCACCACAATTTCACAATGTAGACTACTATATAATAAGTCACACAGCTAAGAGAAAACTTTATAATTTCTTTTGAAGAGAGAGACGTTAGAAAGCAGTTGTCTCTACCTTTAATGAAGTACTTCACTGTTCATTCTCATATCCAAAGCAAAGCTCACCGATTTGACTAAAACTGGTGCAAATCCCCCAAAAAATGTTTGATATATTCATTGTTAAATGTATGTCTTTGCGATCCATCTTTTAGGGAAATGCACCAAAGCTGGTTTAACATTGGCTTTGACATTGAGAAAATTCATGTCTCTTTAGATTTAAACAAGGTTCAAAGTTTAGCTGTGCAAACAGGCGAAAACACAGATTGAAAATAAATATTTACGTAGTAAATGTTGAAATTCTTTTATGTTTAAATGAAACTACTGAAAAATTATCAATGAAAGATATTTAAAGATAGATGTATTTTTGCATAACTGAAAGTGGAACTATCTGTGGGAACCACTAAGAAGTGGTTCCCACAGATAGTTGTACAAATCTTAGGTGATCCCTTTTTGCTTTGAGTTTAAATATCATCCATATACTGTAAATTCATAATTTTCCTCCAGGTGCTCTGGCTTTCTTCCGCAATCTAAAACTGTGTATGTTAAGAGTAATTAGCTACCCTAATTGAGCTTTTGTGTGAGTGTGTGCATGAAGTGCATTTTTTTTCTTTGCATATACATGTTTTTGAATTGCAAAAGATCGAATTCCACAGTGATCATAGACTACTGTACCTTACCTCACTGATTAGTGGGATATAGGTTCCCAGCCTGTTGATACAGAAAATGGATGGGTGAAAAGCATATTTGAAGCAACTTCCTGAAAGCCAGAAAATAAAACTGCAAATATATGTAAGACGAAATGAACACACAGTTGTTGCATCTTAAAGAAGGTAATTGTCTATCTGGCTATATGGGGAATATTAATTTAATAAATCATGAATTATTAGTTTAATGATTCCTTTACATTATTAATTGGGGGCACCAACTGGGAATTAACCTGGTAAATATATGTATTCCTCAGAAGGAACTCTATTGTCAAATAGCTGTCTGCAATGATTACCAGATTTAATTTGTCTAAAGGGTGAGCCCTTGGCAATGAATCAAACTCACTCAATAAAAGATGCAGGGAGATTTGTTTGAGTTTAACAACTTTAATATCTAAAAATGGTCCACACAAACAACAACTGATTTCACTCTCTGCTAATTAGGTCTTTGCTAACCGCTAAGCTAAATGACTAGGCTACATGTTACTTAAACAAACAACAAAGATGGCGGGTCACCGGAAGTGACAATAACCACTTCACCCGGGGAATTTCTTGATTGCGCTTATGGCGTAACACGCACGCACATGTGCAGGCAGCCTACTCACATGGACGAGCTGATGTCAAATGGGGGGTGGTGGTATTTATAGGGACAATTTACAGTCTGGTCTCTTTGAAACAAAGAGACCGCATGGTTTCTTATAAATAACTTAGCTTTTGGCTAACAAAGAACTAGGAATTGAAATGGCTACATATTGAAACAAAGGGTTAACAAAGACTACCTTCGACTATGGCTCATCTCTAGAAAACTCTCCGGTTCATGGCTTAACACAGAGATCAAAGCAAAATCACACACAATCAAACATTGTTTGCTTACTAATGAAAGAAACACAGTAACTTCAACACAGCACTGATCAACAAAATATTCAAAGAAGCATGCATGCACAGATATATTCTACATTTGCTCCAACCCAGATAAAAAAAAAAGATCTTACTTTTGAGTCTGTGTTGGGTTGTAGGAAAAGAATAAGTCCTTTTGGGTACGATGGAAAAACGCAAGATCAAAAAGAAAAAAGGTTAATCTACTTGCTCGGACTTGAACAATGAATTATTATGAGCAAAAACAATACTTAATTTATTTTATGGGATCAATAAAGTATTGTTGAATTGAATTGAATTCAATCAAACTGAACTGAATTTTATTTTGTTAAATTACATTGAATTGAGGTTGGTGTCTATCTCCAAGGTCAACATGCCAAAGGTAGATTTCCTCTAGGTCATCTATTCAGGTACTGGCCAACAGTCAAACATGGTGGTGGTAGTGTTATGCTCTGGGGATGCTTTGATGCTTCAAGATTTTGAGGACTTGCTTTAATTGCTGAAAATCCTAAAGAAGAAAGTCCAGCAATCACAATGTGACCTTAAGATCAAGCTTGCTCAGTGTATGCAAGATTAATTATCCAAGGTACAGCATCAAGTCAAACCTTGAACTGCACAAAATTGGAAAAGATAAAACTACAGGAAGATTTTGGAGTGACATAGTCAACAGCAAAATTCAACTGAGATGCTGTGACATGATCTTAAACAGGCGGTATTTCCTCCTAGAAAACTTGGCGAAACATTCTTTCATAGTAATATAAAATCTCAAAGTTGGCAAAACCAGTTATTAGGTTTTGACTGTCGTCGTATTTTCACATAGTCCCAGGTTGGTTTTGTTAGTTTTGTTCCATATTTTTCTACATTTAATTTTTTTAAAAGCCTGAAAAAAAAAAAAAAAGGTGAACACACATTACATCTTCTAGATGACCATGTTTTGGACATCTGTGATATTTGTGTTGATTTAATTGGATTAAATTTAACTCTGTAATTCTATGAAAAGTGGAAACAACATTAAGAGGAAAATCAACACGAAAGCCTTTGTACGTTTGCATTTTAATCTTACTGTGCAAGAACAGAAAGTTATCTTAACCATAGACTTTCTAAATTATCTATATATTTTCTCCATGTTCTATGGAAAGTATGTGCCGTGTGTTGCAAGGCAAAGCAGAGGCGGAGGGAAATGGCTGTGGTCAGACCATGGTCCTTGAAAGAGAAAGAGAGACCAAAGCAAGGGGAGGAGGACAGAGATGGCAAAAAGGGAAAAAAAATCCAAAACTAAAGAACCTTCTAACATACAAATGTGCATTCACATATATACAACAATAAATGCAGCAAAAAAACAACACATTGTAGTGTTCCAGCTGATGTGCTGTGTATTGTAATGCGCTGATGGGAATGTGCCACTGCACGTTAATTTTCCCTTCACGCTTGCATTGAGGAACACAGAGGCTCTAATTGATGCTAAACAAACTGCTGACCCAAACTCAGTTTGAAGGTCTGTCATTGATGTGCACACAAACACACTCCTGAACTAACTATAAAGTCTTCTGCTGGTCCTAAAATTTCCAAAAAGTGAATTTGTGCAGCTCAACTGGAAGAAATCTGAGGTATTAAGAACTGACATGCACACATGATATGGTTATGGTCAGATATATAAGTATTCCTCCCCTTGAACAGGAATGATTCACCTTGATGTGGCTCTGCAATGTCCTTAGACCTTTACAGAACACCCACAAGCATATGTACATGTCTGTGTCAGAAGAACGTTTATGAGATGGTGTGAAGGTAAACTCATTCACACAAACATAGCTAAAGAAATATAGTTGATGGCCCCAAAAGGAAGCTTCAGGCAGGCACAACAATGTCTTTGTGCAAGCCAGATTTCCCATGTGTCCCTGCTCCAGCACACAGATAGATCATCTGAGTGTATCCCTCTGTTTGAAGGGCAAGTGCATGCATGCCGAAGAGTGAAAAAGAGGGAGGGAGGAAGACAGTGAAAGAGTGGGAAAGAAGTTACAACCCAATCTGCTCTCTTTTCACACTTTCCTCTTGTCTCCCATGTCTCTGCCTCTTTCTCTACCTCTACACCCTCCCCCGTTTCTCTCCCTCTCTCCACAGAGGAATCCAGTCTCTCCGCTGGGACTGGAGCTCTTTGAAGGTGATCCAGAACTGTGCTGCTGTTCCTGCCTCTGCTCTCCTCCCTCTCTGCCCTTAACCACCCTCCCACCCCGATTCCCTCAACCCCCACTCTCCACCCTGCGCTTCCACCCTGGAGCCCTCAGGGGGCCTGGATCCCGCCCAACCGAGAGCAACCTCGTTCTAAATCTAGTCCCGAGCTTAGCATTTCTGCCGCAGGCCTCCTTTGCTGTCCCACTGCACCAAAAAAACAATGGGGGGCCTAGATGAAGAAGTTAGCGGGTGGGGGCACGTGCTGAAAAGGGGAAAGACAAGGGAGAGGTGTTTGGTCTGTATCCACATGTGACATTTTAGAAAAAGAAACGAGAGCAGGAGATTCTGCAAAATGTCTTTATGAGAGCAACTCTTGTCCCTCCTCGAATAACACTTTTCCCTTTTCTCCCTCACTACACTGTTTATTTTTCTTTTTATTTCATCCTTAGACTCCCTCTCTTTTTCCATCCCACTTCCCTTCTTTTCCCTCCATCCCAAGGGCAAGCTCTTCGCGGACCCGTTGGACTGGTTTCTTTGGCACATATCATGCTCACAATCACATGCTGGGGTGCCAACATACACTCAGACACATACCTTCCCACTTCAGCAGAGGGGTCTTTTGCTGGGTGTCTGACAATAAAGCAGGAAAAGAAAGACACTGAAAAACAGGCAGAGGAAGAAGGGGAAAAGAAGAGTCAGATAAAGAGCAGGGGTTAACTGGAGGGATGTGCATTCCTTTGGCTTGCCTGGCTCTGGAGCCCAGGAGACGTGTTGCTGGCTGTTCAGTTTATTATCCCCAAGCCATATGGGATGGCAGGCTTATGGGGTGTGGTGGGATACATTAGTGTGTGTGCGTGTGTATGTATATCTGGATAAGTCAGGGTAAGTCGGGAGTGTTATTAAACTTACATTATGTCTTTAGTCACATACAATATAAATCTGTGTGTTCTAAACCACAATGACCTTTCTCTTTGGAACTGAAAGTTTCAAAACAGAAAGATCATTATTAAAAAGTCTAGATTATTGTCATGGTTATTGATTTTGGATTATTGTTATGATCCAGAACTTTCGTCTTCCTTTCCACCTCTAATCTAGTCTAATTACCGTCGTAATCAGACTAGATTACACATTATTGTTTGTTTAATATAAAAGGCAATTCTAGTTTGTTTAAACCTACTTAATACATACTACATAGTTCTAACTGTGAAATAAGAAACAATAACTGAGGAGTAATGAATCAACTGCAAAGTAATCACAGTTACATGAGGATATTGTGTCATCCATTGCTTATTGAAAGCTTTAAAATGACGGAAATTTCTAATTTCCTGAGACTTGGATCTTTCCTTGCTGTGTCAATCACTAATCCAATTTACATTAGTACAGTTGTCATTATACAAAGTGCTGGCTTCTTGGTACATGGCAACAATATTACAAGTCCAATGAAATAAAGCACACAAATGTATGAACAAGTTAGTAGTTTTTATCTTATTTATTTAATTTGAAATACGTGTTGGTTTTATTACACCTGGATTAGCTTGATATGTGTCTTTTGTTATATATGCAAAGTTAAAAACAGATTTCTAAAATGATGTGAGTGCCACTCATTCAACCAAAACAATCTCTTGCAGCACTTTTGTAAACACTACAGTGCAGCTGGTTGCAAGCTCAATTTTTTCAAAAATATTGGTGAACCACAATCTAAATTTATGTCTTTCAGATTTTCAAAAGACTGTGATCTGTCACGTGCAACTCTTTCTTTGGCTGCTTCCTCTTATTTCATCATGTGTCCATTTTCAATGTGGTTCCAGCACCAATATGACAGTCTGCTCTACCCTCAAAATTTACAAGACACATTCAACTTGAATGCAACACTTATTCAGTTCACAGTTGTTTATCAACTATCAGAAACTAAGACTACTTGGAATAGTTGTGTCAAATAATTCGAAACATGTTAAACATGTGTCTGAAAGTGAAGAAATTATGTATTTTGTTGGATGTCATTTCCTGTTATATGTTTACATGTATGTGCTGCTTTTGTTCCACCGTTGTTTTGTATAGAGCCTGTACGTTGTGATGAACAGGGTGGGACATCCACAGGGTTTTACAGCTATTTTGACCTCACAGCGTCTTTCCTTCTTTTTCTTTCATTTGCCTGCTGAAGGTTCAGTGATCTACAAGTTTTCTACAGTTTTCAAGAGTTTTTTAACAGAAAAAGAAACCTGAAAATAGGCTCTTCTGACAGTTAAAGGAAGCTAGCATGTTGAAGTGAGTGAATATTCATTGATGCAGATAGAGCATCTGCATAACATAAAATGACATTTGTTATTGTTAGTCAGTACTAAAACATCTGAGTAGCACTTTCACATTTGATGCATAACTTGCATCTAATGCCTCAGAATCTTTCAGCATGTCCATATATCCCCATGGACAGCATATTATATGGCACATTAACAAAATGAACCAGTACAATGTGAGCATAGATAAACGGGCAAGCTCTCTAAGCAATTATTCATAAATAAATTAGGTGTAACACTGAAAAGTGGAGATGCATGCGGAAAAAATATTGATGGTGCTTCAGTAAAACCTTTGTGGTTTCCTAATACCATTACACTTCTCTCCTCCCTGTAACATAACACCACATAACTAAAGATAAAAGAAACAAATTTTAAAGAAAGCAAAAGAATAAACAAACACAATAGTGCCAGTTCATATGAAATGTTGATATGAGATTTTGTTAAAACTTGGCTGACAATGTGGCCTTCTAGGTTTATCCTAGAAGGGTTGAAAAAAATGCAAAAGTGACAAGTATTTTCTTCTTTTTCTTTCATTTGCCTGCTGAAGGTTCAGTGCCTTAAAAGCCTTCAAAGCCTTAATTGAATTTATGCTAAAACTGAAGTTATGCTAGCAGATTTATCATAATCTCTGTTTTAGTATGACTTCCATTGTGACATTTATTGTATTACTGTGGCTGTTGTTATGTCATGGCTTTTACATTTTATTGACCCTTCTGAACTACTGTAGGTTTCCAACATCATCCTACAGTGTTGTTCGTTGAAGTTCCAATCCTGAGCAGAAGAAGTTCTGCAATAAAAAGTCATTCCTCTATGAGTGAGAGTTTCACTAATGCTAACAATGCTAAACTCTGAGTCCTGTTTAACAGAAGTATTATGTTAAACTAGGTTTTATCATTTAAAAAATATGCAGGGTAATCTGCAGCAATTTGATTAAAAACTGAAGATTCAAATGTCAGTACTCATCAGAACACCAATATTGACCAGCCAATCATGAGCTCCTGGAGCACTTTTCTTTATGTTTTGCTATTCTTTACTATTCATTTGACCTGTTTTGCTTTTCTTTTTTTTTCAATGACCTTTTAGTGCTCTCTCTGTGTTTTGCACTACAACATCAAAAGGGTCAGGTGCAGTGTGTATGGGTGTGAAGAAAGCACAAGCTATCTATAGCCTATGTATCCCCTGGGGATTTGAGTCTTAAACTCCATATTCATGACACATCACAGTGGGGATTAGAAAGGCATCATCAGATAGAGGGGCTTACGTCAGCGGACACACAGCAGAAAACAGCAAGATGCACTCCCGGTATCAATCTCAGCCCTGAAAATCACAGCATATCCACTTTCCAGGAACTTCCTTCAGTGTCTGGGGGAATCACTTTCTATCAGTATTAATGTTGTGATTATTTACCTTTACTAAGAGCAATAAAAGGCCTTTGGAACACTTTGGGTCGGTCTCTGGAGTGCAAATGAGTTTTAAGATGAACCAAACCAAAAAATGTGGGATGAAGAACAGGCGGGGTTGAGCAGAGAGTTAAGGCCAAACCGCATGGAAGCTGATCTGCAGGGGAGGCAGAGAAAGGGAGGGGGTGTTAATGCAGGCCGCATGGGTCTGTGTTGTGACTGTTTGTTCATGCCTGGGTGTGCATCCATATGTGTTTATGGGTGTTTTTATCTTCTCTGGTCCACAGCAGTGGGAGCATCGGAGGAAGTCTGGCCTTTCCTTCCTGTGCCTTTCACACTGTCACGGCACACATAAGCCATAAAGCTGCATGGCTCCAGCCAACATATAGAAACAAAGCGGGTGGGAGAGAGAAAGAGAGACGAGGTAGCTGAGAGTGCAGAACATGTGTGTGTGATTTGTGGCATACAGTTCATACCATTTAATTGACACAGTCGCCTTCTTCTGTTTGGAACATGGTTGTTTTCTACAGTGATAGAGGCAGGGAGCAATTGAGGGCAAGGTCCTTGAAGCAGCTGGGTTCCTTGGGGTGAAAAAGCAGTCCTGCTACAGTGGATGATACTGGTACAGAGATATAAAGCATGAGCTGGTTTCTTCCAAAGAGGGACTGAGGAAGGACACCTTTTTGCCCTATATTCTGCACCTGGCACTCTCTGCTGGAAGGCAGCCATTCACCTGCTTCCCAATTTCACCCAGTGCTGGAGCCCATCGACTTCTCAGCAGCATTTCAGTTGCTCTCTTTCAGTTATTGAGTTGTCTCACAAACACTCACTCATTACAACACAGAATCAAGTCAGGAAGACATGGTGAAACCCATTGGGGGAAAAAATGTAAGTGGGAGGATTTTTGGTATCTAAAAAGCTTAGTTAGCTCATGTAAATCCATTCAGTTTGGCCCATGGTACATAGCATTTATGTTTGCTTGATTGGCATCAGTGAGACCATAATAAAAGCAATTAGTTATGTACTCAGCAAATCAAAATGCATTTGAACTGTGTTCTACCTTAAATATGTGCTCTTTAATGTTGCAAAACTATTTTAGAGTTAAATGTCATGATAGAAAAGTAGGGTACATTTTATTGTCTTTATTTATTCAATTAATGCCTGTTATACCAAATTCAGTTGCAATTTACATTTATTTTGAGAAAAAAGTCAACCCTGACCCAGAGAGAACAACAATATAATTTTTCAATTTTTGCACTTAAAATACAATCTCATATCTTTATGAAAAACTTTTCATGGCTATAAGGTAGACATGAAATGTCCTTAGCATTATGAAAAAGCAACCACAGGGGTTCTATAATTTTTTGAATCAATTTTTTTATATTAGAGGATTAACAAATCATTTAATCCATTCATTGGGGAGATAGTGGCTCAGGGGGTTCGGAGGTTGCAACCGGAGGGTTGCTGGTTCGAGCCCCAGATCCATCTGTCTCAGTCGCTGTGTCCTTGGGCAAGACACTTTACCTACTGGTGTTGGCCAGAGGGGCTGGAGGCACGATATGGCAGTCTCGCTTCTGTCAGTCTGCCCTAGGGCAGCTGTGGTACAATGGTAGTTTGCTTCCACCAGTGTGTGAATGTGCGAGTGAATTAATAATGGAATTTGTAAAGTTTCTTTGAGCATCCAAAAAAGCACTATATAAGTTTGATAAGCATTATCATTATTTGTTTCTTATGCACTTAAACATTTAATGAAGATGTAAAGAGGATGAGAGGAAAGCTCCAGTAAATGCATTACATTTATTCCATTACATTAACTTAAAAAAATTATAATAATAAACTTCTAAGGTCTTAATTTTTCATTTTCTAAAGAAAATATTCCTGGCTCAAAGGGTGTGTTTTGTCTATGTTTTGGATGAAGCCACTGGCACAGCTGAATTTGACTAGTTGAATTATATTTGCATTAAACTAAAAGTTGGAAGTTGACTCCGAAAATACGACTGAAATAAACTGGACTGATCTGAAATCAGAATAGACCAAAGGCTATCCTACACAATTAAAAATAAATTAAATATGCTTGTTTTGTAAATTGACTTGATACCATGTATGTTGGGAATTGGTCAATTGGTTAGAAATGATCTGAATTGATTTGAACTGAACCAAAATGAACTGAAGTGAAATGGATTATATACTACTAGCAAGGTTAAAGCTGCATGGCAGACAGTAAGTGTACAAGATACAAGTCCCAGCTATACAAGTGAGCATCTATAGCTGTGTCAGCCTACCCATGTGTGATTATTTCACTCCCTCACTGTTAAGTCTTTGGTGAGGGCAATCTGAGCAAAGCTGAATATTAAAAATAAATAAATAATAATAATAATACTTTTTATTTCTGATTTATTGTTTTGTTGCAAAGCAAATAACACAAAACTAGGTATTTATTTTCAATATTGGTTCAACAAGTGGTTTCAACATTTATCACCAAAAAAATCCTGATCATCTATGGTCAAACGACCTCAATGTAATTAATTCAGAAAGTTTGTCTTATGGTTAATAAAAGCACAGATGGTGTGTAATTAGGGTCTAGCATAATAAGAAACATGAACTGACTTATAAAAAAATATGACTCATGAGGATCTTCAAAAACAGTTTGCACAAATAACACAAGAAGTATAAAAAAATCAGCTTTTCATTCACAGGTCAGTTAATTAAGCTATTGTTTTTGCAATAGAGATTTGGAAATGGCTTCTTCCAATTCTAAAGCCTCAGCTGGAGCAACATTTGTAAAAAATAATCAGAGACCACATAAAAACACAGCTGTCGTAACATATAGAGCATATGAAGGTAATGCCTCAAAAGTAGAGTGACATGACTTACACTGTGCCGTACATACTTCTTCAGATGTTGTAATATATAAACTTCCCATGTTTACATAAACATACTTTTATAAGAAATCCACACACATAAAACATAAAACAGCAGGAAATGAGGGCAAAGTGTGTACACAGGTGGTGTTATTCTTGTTCGGCACACCAGCTAACTTCATGGCGTATTGGGGTGGGAACTGTCTAAGAGCAACACTTCATTTTAATTTCAGATCTGAGGCCTGACTTTGACCTTTAAGCGCAAAACTACATATGCACCCCAGCTCAACTCCTTCCACCCTCCTTCTGCTCACTGTCAACGCAATGCTCCTCAGCTTCATTTGCCTTCAATTTAAATCAGCCAAAATATTTTTCTTTCAGTATGCATTTGCACCTCGACCTCTGACAACTTCCAGGACCTCATAAGCACTAACCGTAAGTGACTTGTAAAGCTCATCCTTCGTAGTTTCCTGTTTCCTGTGATCTTTGAGCTGTGTTTCCTGTCTCCTGGCTCTGAGTTCTGTGGAAGGTCACCTTTCATCATTACGCCACACTTACATGTCTTTCACGCAAAAAATGTGAGGGTCTTCTAGTCTGTCACTGGCAGTGATTGTGTGGAAGAAAAAGAAGACAGGAAGTACAAGGAAAAGTGAACAAACAGGAAAGGTTTTATGCAACCATCGAATAAATCATTTAAAAATAAATTGTTGCAAGAAGAAAAACAATTGTTTGAAAAAATCACAGCAATAGTATAAATGTTTAGCAAAAATTACAAATTAATAAGCACTTCAGGCCAAGCAATTCAAACTGTAAAACTTTTTTCAAAAACTTGAAAGCATTAAACTTTAAATACAAAGTTCATAAAGCGAAAAAACTGTATGAAGAAATAGCACAATGAATTTTCTTTTTCAATATAATTTAATCAAATAAATTAACCCTCAGAAAGAAGGACAATGAAAACTTTAACATTTTTATTTCACACACATTCTGCGCCATGCATCAGAGTGCTGTGTCTTAAAATGCAATCTCTGCTGGATTTACATTGGACAGTTTCTCCACAGATTACCCAGCAAATTTTCTGCACATTCATACCTGAAAATAGCTGAGTGAGATAGTACATGAATACAACTGACTTGCTGATAACGATTATCGCTTCATAGTTTTTTGCGGGGTATGTGCTTCTCTGCAGTGGCTGGTTGATGCTGCAGATACAGTAAGACTTAATTTCCAATAGAACCAATGTCCTTTCAAAAGTGTCAGCTGCCTTTTTCAATTTGGCAACAAAAACAAAATAAAACCACAATGATTTTCTCAACACTCTTTCTGTGTAATGACACTCCAACTTAACAGTTTCATCAGGTTTCAAAGCATTTGAGAGAGTGAACAATACATGTTTTTGCTCTTTTTCTAGACTTTTTCTCTAGACTTTTCTAGACTTTCCAGACTTTTCTAGACTTGAAGGAAAAGTTCTCAGAAGACAAGTTCTTCTGAGTTCTCTGCACAAAATAAAGCTTTAAAAGGGTATTAATATCTGAAATATGAAATGCATTTGAAGTGCAAACTTTGAACTAATGATATTTGGATAGGATGTTACGCAATGTTTGAAAATTGTCAATAACTGATTGTGAAGAAAAATAGGAAGTGTGAGTCAAACATACTTAAACAGAAAAGCTAGGTTTTAGTTTTGTATCAATATGTTTGAATGTTGTATAACTGCAACATCTGTTAAGAATAAAAAAAAATACAATGCAGTCCCTTTAACAGAAAGTTTCGGCAAAAAAAACAATAATACCAAAAAAGATTTGAGGGGCAGGTAATGGTTCTGCAATGTTCCTCATAGTCATTGAAACTAGTGTATCTAAAACAATAATAGATCATCAATGCACCACGCAAAAAATTGAGATGTTAATTTCTGGTAATTTTTTTAGGATTATGGCTTACAACGGAACTTTATTCTTTCCATAATTCATCAAAGATTTTTCAAATTCTTGTGGGAGCACACATGTACTCAAATGTTTCATCATCTCAAGTTTAGCACTAGATACATAATCTCATTTAAAATAGTGCGCTATGGCCTACACAAAATATTGACAAGTTGACAATTAAGAAGGTAAGCCATTAAAGTTAATTGCTAAAGAAGCTTATTCAAGAAAGTGCTGTATCGAACCATGTTAATAGAAACTTAAGCCAAATGACCAGACTGATGTCCAATTGCCCAACGTTTTTTTTTCAGACAGAAGTTTTGCACTTAATTTCAAAATGTAAGGTCCCGAAGTCTGGGGCATGAAATCATTAGATCACTTCACACTTTCTTTTGCTAAGCTTCTAGCTTTATTGAGATGCAGCTTTTATTTCCAGAAGAATTTTGCATCTGCCCACAATGCCATAGCCAATACTCGGTTTAAAATGGAAATTGAAAGGATTTATTTAGTTATACCAAAAACCCAAAGCATATTATAACAGAGTCAAACTTAACCAGCCCCACTCTAGGATTTTCACACATACACTGATAGGGTAAATGCCCTGGCCAAGAAAAGATCCACATGTTGAAGGGAAAGCTGGAATTTAACTGATATCTCAGTGATTGCTAGACATCAACTCTTCCCATGGAGGCAAAGCCTTCCCAAATGTTCAATGACCGTGGTATCACTATGCTTGAATAGTAATCCAAGGCAATTTGACATAAACACCGAGAAAATATAGAAAATCTATGGGGTTTAGGTTCATTTTTGAGATAAAGATGAGAGACCAACCATAGAGATGAAGGCCAATAGGCAAGCCATGGCAGGACAATTTTATTTGTAAAGCACACTTTCAACACAAGGTAATTCAAGGTCCTTTACCTGATTCGGTGGTAAAAAAACCAAACACATGACAAAAATCATAGAGGGGTCATCAAGGGTTCGCGGGGGTGCTGGTGCCTATCTCCAGCTGTCAATGGCGTAAACCCTGTACAAGTTGCCAGTCTATCGCAGGGCAACACAGAAACAAACAGGTCAAACAACCATGCATGCCCACACTCACACCTAAGGCAATTTAGAGAGACAAATTAACCTGAAAGTCATGTTTTTAGACTGTGGGAGGAAACCGGAGTACCTGGAGGGAACCCACGCATGCACGGGGAGAATATGCAAACTCCATGCAGAAAGACCCTTGGCCAGGATTCAAACACACAACCTTCTTGCAGCAAAGCAGCAGTGCTACCATTGTGCCACCATGCAACAGCATAAAACATGATAATCCACAAAATAAAAAAATTCAAGGTGATTTACATCATTTGGTGGTAGAGAAACAAACAGCATATGAATAACAACAGCAATTTAGGAAAACAGGAGGGATATGTCAACTATTTGAAGCAGATGAGACTTAATGACAGTGATAATTTTCTTTAGAAAAGCTGTGGGTAAGACGTTAAGGCAGCAAGAGGAGGATATTATTTGCATAACTATTCCATTAAGGTTTATTTGGTTTAACTCATGGAGCACAGACATTTTATCTATCTTAGTGGTGATTGGGGATGACATTGGTAGTGGTTTTCATACTGAAGCATAGACTGAAGGTCGGTTTGTTAGAATATTTTCAGTGAAATAGCTGGAAAATTCATTGCAGGCCCTGGTGGAGTTTAGTACAGGTGCTACTGTCATTGGATGATTAGTTTCTCAACTGTTGCAAACAAATTCTGCGCATTATTAATGTTTCTGTTAATGATTTTAGACAAAGAAACATTAACGATTCCCTTGCATCTTTCAAAGTTAAATGGTATCTGTTCAGCATCTTTTTGTAGATCTCATAGTGAACTTGGAGATGAGTTTTTCGCCATTTTCGCCAAACCAGTAGTTTGAATTTCTTGGAATGGCAGATGAAAGAAGATGAAAAAAACATATTAATATAACATACATCCCAAAAAGTTGTTTGGGACACTGAGAAATAGATAACTAGATAACTAAAGGTTGAAAAGCCTACCTGCTTTGAACGTCACGAATGTAGGAGCTTGATTTTCTTGAATTTTTATAGTAATCTTTGTCTTACTGGCCAATGGAGAAATTCCAGACTTTACTGCATCACAAAGATTTGACAGTCATATCAGTCCAACGATGAATGCTAAGCAACTGTTGGCATTAACATTCTTACAATAAAAAAAATGCATTAAAGAAGCAGAAAAAAAGATGAATGGAGTGGAAGTGCTCAGGCGAGAAAAGGCTGGCGTCAATCATATTGTCCACAAAACCAACCAGTGTATTCATTCCCCAAAATTTTCTGATATTTCTAAAAGTGAGAGTGCTGAATCAGCTGTTAATGAGTCTGTCACAAAGAACAACCACAGATGATTCAACTCCATAACCAAAGATTTTCTCATAATTATTTTCAGATCAAATATTTTGCAAGTAACAGCTATTAACGGCAAAATGTGAACCCAGATTAGAAGTTCAACTAGTGCCTACTGTGCAGGGTGTCAAACCTATTATTTTGCAAGCTTTGGCCCCTTTCTGTTTTTTAATGAGCTACACTTAATTTCTTGTAATACTTACAGTTTTACAGTAAACCTGTAGTATTTACATTTTTTCAACAATTCACCATGAAAATATATCTTGTCAGTATTTTTGTGCCATTGTAGAAATAGCGGTTGCATCAAATATAGATTTATGTTACTTTTCTATAAGTATCATCAAAATAACACAAATTTACTTATTACATTTAAGGAATGAAATACTTTCACCGGTTCCATAATAAAATGTATAAAATTTCAGAATCGGAATAATTTTCACTTAATCTAGACAAAGAAAAACAAAAAACAAAAAAAAAGCCAAATGGCAGTCATATAATACCAATTACAGGGAGCGAGAGTGTTGCCCTGGGCCAGAGGAAGGGCGTGAGTGTAAAACAACACTAGAACATTGCAAAAAGTAGGAGGGAGATTGAGAAAAGGAGGGGGAAGAAAGTGGAAGATGGAGGACTACCCAAGCGGTTGTTCCAGATACCTGTCAAGGTATTTCCTTCTGCAAACACAAGGTTTCTGGGCGCTACATAGCGCAGGCATGCAGATTCGCATACATAAATTAAAATCCAGCACATTGAGCTAAAAATACACACCAGTGGTCAACGGCAAAAGTTTGATTTAACACACTCTTTGGATTTGGATATCTTACGCCAACTTTTGATTTCCTGTGCAGCACTATATGAGCCTGTCACAGCTGGATCTGTGCACATACACAATCACACACACACACAGATGCACTAAATGAGCCATTTAATACCCCCAAAAGGTGCAGAGTCTCTAAATGTTTGCCAATGTCTAAATCCTTTTGTCTCTAATGGCTCAAACAACTCTGTTCCATGCATATTATGGTTAATATCTTATCACTCACATAAATATGTACTCACCTACTCAACACGTACACACACCAGCTGTAGTCCACCCAGTGTGTTTACATTGCCTGCTGGACAAAGCAGATAGAACGGGGCGAGAGGCACAGAGGACTGTATGTACAAGCTGTGGCTGTTTGTCTGAAGGGGCTTTCCTGATCTCACAGGAAATGTTGAAAAAGAAATAGGGGGAAACCAGGAGCTGCAGAGGCAGAAACAAAATGACAATTACGGAGAAAACAAAGAATATTATCAAAATGCATAAGGAGAGTAGAGTGAAACATAACCAAAGAAAAGTTCATGTATCAAGGCGAGCACAGCACTGGACTTAAAACCTATTTTGTGACAACTCTTTCACGCGTACTTTCCACTGTTCATTACACTGCTGTTCCATTTTGACTCTGCTACCTGTGGTTGTTGACTCACAGGCTGAACCCTCAGAGTGGATTGTGGTCACTTCGCGGCAACAGTCTCAGCGTTTCCCACAATCATCTTGAGATCAAATTAACGGCAACCTTCGAAAGGATGGAAATTATTTATCGTCTGTGTGAGTGTGTGTTTGTCAGTTACAGCTGCATGTTGTGTTACCACTGCGGTTACTCTAGGTTGGTCTGTGGCATGTAGCTTTTGCCCTCCGGTCATGGACGGGGGTTAACACTGACTGGCTGTCTAGACCCAATGACTCCAATATGTGAGCATCCCTGTGCATGTTTGATGACAGCTGAAGGAAATAAACAACTATGAATCACTAAATATTAATTTATGGATACTAATTACTCTTCAATAGCCTCACAACAGAAACAGTAAGTCTAAGTATGGACTTATACTTTTCACTCAGTGTTTTTTCCACTATCCCAAAAGAAAAAGGTCTTATTAGTTCTTATTTTGTCAGTATATATCAAGAACATAAGACTCAAATACTTCACAGCTTTAAAAACTGATTCTGCAACAAAACATGAAGAGTTGGAATGGCTAATCTCACAACTAAGCACTTCTTTTAAATGCTTTATTTGATTCTTAAGTCAAAAATATTGACCTAAGAGTAAGTTCTTGACACACACTTTGCAGTTAGCGCACTGGTATAGAAAAAAAAAATTAGACAAAACTATGACAAAAACACAGAAATGGTCAAATACTCTGGGGCTATCCCGATTATATATAACTCTATTTATCCATAATTTCCGATGAATACAATCAGTTAGGTACATTACAGACATGCTTTGAAGACATAAAAACCTGTAAAACTCAAAAATGTCTGCGTTTACATTCTAATAAGACAGAAGTTGTCTTTAGACCAGAAACTCTAAAAACTGAAACTGTTTAGTCAGTCAATTCATATGGATGACATTAAATTAGCCAGGACATGACATTCTAATCACATATCAAACAGGTTTCTAGGATTTATTTCTTTCACCAACAGAATATTGCTAAAACTAGAAACATCATGCCCATGAGTGATGCTGAGATACTAGTCCATGCATTTGTTACCTCAAGGTAATTATTTACTATCAGGAAACCAACAAAGGGTAATTAAAAGCCTTCACCTCTGTTGAATCCAGAATACAGTTTAAGAGCCTCCTTCTTACGTATAAAGCCCTTAATATTAAAGGTCCTTCATACATCAGAGACCTGATTGTTCCATATGTTCTTAACAGAGCACATCTCTCTCAGAATGCAGGATAACTCATTGGTCATAGGATTTCTAAAAGTAGAAATCCTATGAAAGTAGATTCTTTAGTTATCAGGTCCTGTCCTGTGGAACAAGCTCCCAGTTTTAGCCCATTCGGCAGATACCCTGTCTACTTTTAAAATCTGACTTAAAACTTTCCTTTTACATCAAACCTATAGTTAGAATTACTTAGGTTATCCTGAGCTGTCTCAGTAGTTATGCTGCTATAGGCTTAGACTGTTGAAGGACAGACTGGCCACTTTTTTACTCTACTACTTTTTGCTTCCACTACTCTCCAGTTGTATTTGATGCCGTTATTTTGACATCTAACCTATATTTTTTTCAAAGTGTTTTTACCTCCATAGAAGTTACTCCTAGGGCCGTATTCACAAAGAATCTTAGGGCTAAAAGTAGGTCCTAACTGCCGAATTTAGGAGTAACGCCTAAAAAATGGGAGGGGGGGGGGGGGGGGGGGGGTCACTCTTAAATTTAGGACTCATAGTTTCTTAAGTTATTCAAATCCACTTTTAGGCCTAAAAGTAGCTCCTAAGTCTGGGAGTCCTTAAAAGAAGTCAAGAGGACTCCTAACTCCCTAAGCCCTATTCACAAAGACTCCCAAAATGGCTGCAGCCAGACACAATGTGTTGGACACTCTAGATGATTCGAAATTAACCAAACAATACCGACTAAATCGTTTATTGCAGATGTGGTGTGGGATGCAATCACGTCTGCAACTAAACGTAGCAACCCGATCAATCCAGAAATTAAATGTTTAGCGAAACTAAGTTATTTAGCCACAGGGAAAATGTAACTTTTTAACGCAGGCGACTTGGGTATATCACAACCATCTATCAGCCGATTAATCCACCAAACTCTTAAAGCGCTCTGTCGACCACACATTATCCAACAATTCATCCGTTTCCTATTAGACATCCAGCAACTGTATCGAATTAAAGCCAATTTCATGGCGATTGCAGGTATGTAGGGGGTGCCCGAAGAAGAAAACGTGCACGTCTTCCAATTTATGCAACATGTAGGGATGCCTATATGACGGACGTTGCCTACCTGTTGCAGCAGCATCTATTTTATAAGCGGCGATCTCGAGCTGACACTGGGACTGTAGGGAATACCATCTCTTCTCACAGTCCTCTGACGTTCGCGACACGCTGGATAAGATGCATTTATGTTTCTGCTAATTTCCACCCATGCCTCCCATCCATCCATCTTCTTAACCGCTTATCCAATTCAGGGTCACGGGGCAGCTGGAGCCTATCCCAGCAATTATCAGGCGTTAGGCAGGGTACACCCTGAACAGGACGCCAGTCTGTTGCAGGGCCAACACAGAGAGACAGACAACCATTCACACTCACATTCATTCCTAGGGACAATTTAGAGTGATCAATTCACCTATCATGCATGTTTTTGGACTGTGGGAGGAAGCCGGAGTACCCGGAGAGAACCCACGCATACACGGGGAGAACATGCAAACTCCATGCAGAAAGACCCTGGGCCGGGATACGAACCCACGACCTTCTTGCTGCAAGGCAACAGCGCTAACCACTGCGCCACCGTGCAGCCCCCCATGCCTCCCTTTTCTTCTTATTCGCAATCCCGTCTCCGAATCGCCCCCTTTGAGGAACGTCCTCCTCTCCGGTACCAAGTGCCAGTAGTAATAATTGGTCCTGCGACCAGTTAGGTTTCCTTGTCCTTTTCTCGCCACTTATTTTCAGTTCACTAGGTCCTTTTCACGGTATTGAGTGGGGTGGGTATGTGTGTGTGTATTTAAGATGTGGCTGATGTGCTCATTAGACAGCCTAATTGTTTAAAGCCTACTTACAATCACTCCCTTAATATGATGCAGCCATCCATCCAATATCTATACCGCTTTCATCCAGTTCAGGGTCGCGTGGAGGGGGGCATCTTTTGTGAAAAAATAACATCAAACCAACCTCTTACCTGACCTATAATCCCAAACATGTCATGTGCATCAAACATAACAAGAACGGCTCCCGTTTACTTATTTGTTGTTGTTCTGCTGCTGCTGCAGAACCTCATTAAAGCTGCTAAAAGTTATACAAAAGACTCCACTGGCATTTTGTTTTTTAGCAATTCTTATTTCCTTGTTGTCTTAACTTCTAACCTCAAGTAGAGGCTTTATGCACGTGTCCCATACTCAATCTTAGGTGCCACTTACAGGTCTGGGGGAGTAAAAACAGCATTCTGGGCCGCTCTTGGTGCTTCTGTGTAGATAATAACATTTCTCAAAACGATCCCAAATGGACACGAATATTTTTGAAAACGGCAACTCATTTAAAAACAAAAGAACTTTCCCAAATGCACGGGGACACTTGGGAAATTTATCATTTATTATAATAAGACTGAAGGAAGGGATTACATATGTTCTTTCAACATACAAAAATTAGCAACAACTCTGAGGATTCAACACTGGAAGTGGATGAGGGCTGATTTGGCATCAGAAAATGTGACAGATACTGATTGGCTTATGTAAACTCACGCTCAAAATGTTGCCATTTCTTAAGAAAATAAACAAGCAAACAAACAAAGTCTTGTTTCTGGTGGATGCGAATGAAAATAATCCCGACTCCTCCAAAAGTCATCATATGCTAGCAAAGTTGATTTTGTCATCTTGCATTCTTTTACATACAAGGCAAGGATACACTTTTTCATAATCTGTCTCAAAATGTGTCTTTGATGTATGATGTCTTTGATAAGGATGATTTTAGAAATATTTTAGGTAAGTATTCGTTTTATTTGCTCCTTTTAATTTATGCTTGTTTTGTAGTGAAAAAAAATGCTAGAACAAAATCTTTTACCAAGCTGAGCTGAAAAAAAGTATTTCAAGCGTAGAGCAAGCTGTAAAAAAGATGTTTTCTATGATATTTAGCACATTAATCTTTTGTAGCATGTTTAATAAGTAGGCATGTTCAATATTGGCTTTTTTACTGATATCCGATATACCGATATGGTCTAACTCATAATTTTCGATACCGATATAAACCGATACCGATATGTGGGGACACTCCCTCATAAAAATCAAAAACTACTAAACCCTTTTAGGTAACCACCATGAAATATCTTGTATTATGCATACTTGAGCTTTAAAAATTTAGAAAATGTAGTAAGTACTAGAATTTTAGTTAGGCAAATGAAAAAGGTGCCATTTTTATGTTGTCTTCAAAAGTAGCTGGAACATTTTCTCACACAGAGAATACTGACAAAGTCACACCACTCAGGACAAATTTCTAATTTTAGAAAATGTAAACAACATAATACCTTTATAGCAGTGAGGTAAAATGGAAACAACTGAAACAAGAATAAAACATAAAAAAACAGCAAACATTTAAGCAGGACCAATAATTAACCTACCTTTTGATATATTGAAAGTTGTCTCAAACAGATAATATCTCAAAAACTAAACCTCAAATCTGTCATATTTTTACATTCTGAGAGAAAATAAGTAGCTGAAGAGTTTGATATATAATATGTGTATGTTGTGAAAAACTCATCTTATAAAAAAAATAAAAACCGATACCGATAATTTCCGATATTACATTTTAATGCCAATATCGGCCGATAATGACTTTAGGCCAATAATATCGGACATCCCTATTCATTTTCACAATATTTAATTTTCTTATTTCCAATTTGCTAACTTTTTGTGCTGATGCGATTTTGGAGCTGACCACCTTTTCCTGAAAGTCCACCCCTCTTTTTCTTCCTCCCTTGTCTATAAAACCCTTTGCTACATTGCTACATCCACTATTAGTCTGTCATCATTTTTTTCTCTGTATTCTATAATCTAACTGTCCACTCCTGTTCTCTGTGTGGAGAAGGGCCTCTCAGCAGCTTGTTTAACCTGTGATAAGGATATGCTCATTGCTCAATGATACCAAGCACATGTTGTTCCCTTCTGACGAGAGCGAAAAAGCCCACAAGAAAGAATTAGGGAAAGTGTGTGAGAACGAGATGCTGCACGAGAGAGGGATGCGACATATAATTGTGCTCTAATGAAACATAAACAGCTCAGTCTGAGGGAGTGCGTCTGGGCAGGGCCCCTGCTGGCCTAAAGGCTCTGCTCTCCTAGGCTCTTAATTATGAGTGAGCAGGTCAGTCACGCCTCCTCTAACCTTTCACCAAATACTTTAAGTATTGTAAATATCGTGCGTTTGTTTATGCATTTGAGTGTCTCCTTGCACAGGTATGTATTTATGCGTGCAGTGTGCGTCAGAGAAAAATATAGAGATTGTGTGCCTTGTGGGAAACTGTGCTCTAAAGAGTCTTCCAACTGCTGTCATTGCCTTCTGCACGAAACTAAACCTACTAACCTCAGATGTCCACCTGCTTTTTTATACTCTAGGATGGCCACAGTCCCTCAGAGCCTTGTCTCTTTTTAAAATGTTTTCTTCATTCCAAATGGGGAAAACAGTCAGCTGCCACATACCTCTGTTTTAGGAGTCACATATGTCTCAGGAATATGCAGTTCTTTTGTTTCCTCTACCTTTTTGTCCCTGGACATCCCACATCCCAACCAGATCTATCTGATCACTCCAACAAAAATAAATGCATGTTATATATCCCCCTGCAATCTTGTTTTGTCGTTGTATATACAAAGCAGGTGTGTGTGTATGTTCGTGTGTGTCCAAACACTGTGCATGTGTGGAAATAACACTTACCCTTTTCTCTCCTGCCAAACAGTGTGACCACAAAAACCAGATAACTAACCTCACTGTCTGGGCTGCCCTTATAACGTCAAAGTCCCAATCAGCCAACGCTTTTGCTGCTATAGCAGTGAGAGAAATAGCAAAAATGTTTCAAAAGAGCGAACAAACCCCCTGAAACTCCATCCATCCATCCATCTTCTTAACCGCTTATCCAATTCAGGGTCACGGGGCAGCTGGAGCCTATCCCAGCAATTATCAGGCGTTAGGCAGGGTACACTCTGAACAGAGAGACAGACAACCATTCACACTCACATTCATTCCTAGGGACAATTTAGAGTGATCAATTCACCTATCATGCATGTTTTTGGACTGTGGGAGGAAGCCGGAGTACCCGGAGAGAACCCACGCATACACGGGGAGAACATGCAAACTCCATGCAGAAAGACCCTGGGCCGGGATACGAACCCACGACCTTCTTGCTGCAAGGCAACAGCGCTAACCACTGCGCCACCGTGCAGCCTCCCCCTGAAACTGTTACCAGTATAGTGGTAACAGTTTCAGGTAACACTAAACTGTTACCAGTATAGTGTTAAAACTCTCACTAAGCACAAAGAAAGTTAAGAACACGAATAAAGACACTTGTCTTCCCAGTCACACAGTGCTTTTCTCTCGTCTCTATTTCTGTTGTTTCCCATCCCTCACAAAAGACAGGTGAAAGTAAAAGAGCTAACCAGAATTCCCAGACTCTTGACCTCTCACCTCCATCTTGACTCATCAGTTGATCTGCTCTGGGTGGCCGAATGTGTTGACCTGACCTCAAGCCTAACAGTGACCCAGGGTCACTGCCAGTTGGTTTCTGCCTGCAACAGTACACATCCAGCCTGGAAAAGGCTCAAGAACTGGTCCGTTAATCATTTAAAGTATCTGTTAAAAGTAAAATCCCACACTGCAGATAAGAAGACATCTAAAATTATTTGTCAATATATTTTCTTTAGATATACATTGTAAAGTTTATTATTATTATCATTAATTATTTTAACGTGTTTATATAGAATTAAAACATTTTATGTTAATTCCTTTTGGCTTAAAAGGTTTAATATTAAAATATCTTCTACACTTTTTGCACCACTGTTGAAGACAAGATTTGACTCTTAATAACTGCTATGTGCTTAGTTGTGTTTCCTATAATTCCTTTGTTTTGTGTCTGTGCTTTAAAATATTATTTCATAGATTTTTCATCATTTTATAAATGGGGAATGTCAAGCAACTAATCGCATGATACCAGGAACTAAAGTGTACATTTGTAGCAGTCAGTGTGAGTGTTGCATGTCATGAAAAGTGTATAACATATTTTCTGGCTATCCTGGAAAGAAAGTCTGCTGTGGAGGCAGTGTCTCTTTTTGTAAATACAATCAAATCTGCCATATGGATCTAAGCATATGTAAATAATAAATTGCCTTTAGTTGTATAGCACTTTATCAGATCCAAGGACTCCAAGCTGCTTTACGCTACAATGAGTCACTCACTCAGTCACGCACAGGTGTTACATTTAATGTTGTTGGGAAGCTACACTCCATTTACAGCTATCTTCTGGGCAGGCAAACAGAAGTTAGGCTGCCTTTCAGTTGGTGGAACCAGACCCTCTGACAAAGCTTTGCCAAGAACACAGGAGCAAAGTGACTGAGAACTATGCCGCAGGGATTTGAACTTGTGACTCTCCAGTTACAGGACAAACCATGATCTTCTGACCCAGTGTGGCCTCGAATATAGGATGCCTAACTGGGAAAACTGCCCTGAGATTCAAAATAAAGCTAATCTTCTACACGAAAAGAAGAAAGACGTGGAAAAAATATTAATTGGAAACATCGTATTGCAGTTCAGCCAGCCAACAAGCTCACTTTTTTTATCTAGAATTTTTTCCAGGTGTCTGTGAAGCTGATGATTGTTTCCAGCAGACAAGTGGAAAGGTTACCTGTCAATATTAGGAAATAGTACATTAAATTCTGGTGAACTGTACAAGAAAACTAAGACACACTATCTAGGCATCAGGATGACCTAGAGACGAAAATAGAAAAATAATTGCCTCCATCAATCCAATATCTATGCCACTTATCCTTCGAGTGACTTGGGGGCAGTGTTAATTTTGACAAACAATTTTAATTTAGTTTTAGTCTTCATCGTTTGACTAAAATTAATTTTAGTCAATTTTTAATCAAGATTTATTCATTGGTTGTAGTTTAACGTTTGGTCTAATTTTAGGCGACTAAAATGTGTATAGTTGTTTTAAATATAATTTTGTACTTCTGGCAAAAATTTCTACTTGGAACCGTAATTTAATACACAAGGCCTATCTCCAGTGGTAGTTGGTCGAGAGGCAGTGAACATCCTTGACAGGTTGCCAGCCCATTGCAGGGTAACAAAGAAACAGACAGGACAAAACCCCACACACTCACTCCAAAGAAAAATTTAGAGAGACCAATTAACTTAACAGTCATGTTTTTGGACCTTGGGAGCAAGATGGACTACCCGGGAGGAACTCAGGCATGCACAGGGAGATCAAGCAAACTCCCTGCAGAAAGACCCCAGTCCAGGATTCAAACACAGGACCTTCTCACTGTAAGGCAAGAGTGCTACAAACTGCACCACTGTGAAGCCTATGAAAATGATGTCCGTTGGTATTAAAAAATATATACAAAGTAATAACGACATGGCTCTTAATAATTGTGATAGGAAAGTTGTACCCAGATTAAAGACTGGATTACACTTTTTAACCAGGGATATAAAAAAGCATTGAGCATGCTAGGGATACATGAAGTAATATATCCATCCATCCATCCATTTTCTTAACCGCTTAATCCTTAATGGGTCACGGAGGTGCTGGTGCCTATCTCCAGCTGTCAACAGGCGAGAGGCGGGGTACACCCTGGACATGTCGCCAGTCCATCACAGGGCAGGACAAACAGCCATGCACACACTCACACCTAAGGACAATTTACAGTGATCAATTAACCTGACAGTCATGTTTTTTGGAATGTGGGAGGAAGCCGGAGTACC
The DNA here is from genome assembly GCA_028564705.1 of Apricaphanius iberus. Lineage (NCBI taxonomy): Eukaryota > Metazoa > Chordata > Actinopteri > Cyprinodontiformes > Aphaniidae > Apricaphanius > Apricaphanius iberus. Next base: position 196,976 of record JAPXFQ010001652.1, read on the forward strand.
TGGAGAGAACCCACGCATGCACGGGGAGAACATGCAAACTCAATGCAGAAAGACCCTGGGCCGGGATAAGAACCCACAACCTTCTTGCTGCAAGGCAACAGTGCTAACCACTGCGCCACGGTGGCGCGACATGTCCAGGGTGTACCGTGCAGCCACGGTGGCGCAGTGAAGTAATATAATGACACTAAATAAAAAATAAATAAATGAATAAATGACAACAAATATTCAGATTTATACTACTTTTGGTTGCAGAAACACATGATAGTGACATTTCACTGTGGAAACTGATCTTTCCACTGGAATACCAGCATAAATGTGCTGAGAAAGTTTGGATCGCTGGAGGACAGGCGAGATAAACAAGGTCCAAGAGCTGGTGGAGAAAATGCAAACGGCCGCCTCTACATCTCTAATTGCATGTTTTCTCCCCACATACCTGTAATTACACACTGCCTACCACTCATCTCTCTGTCTGTGGCAACACTTGCGTTAAACCATAATGAAGTCTGGCTCTAATGATTTACAACTGCATTAACAAATACACTAACAGCTACAGACATGACAAAAGAGGGCAAAATTACATCGTTATCAAAGCAATTAAATTATATGAGATAAAGACAGGCTTATATGAGATAAAGACAAAAACACGCACCCAAAAGACAAGTGAGGAAATACCTTACTTTCCACTTTAGGGTCGGGAAAGTTTTGCTAGCGCAGGTATACCTGACAAGGCCCACTTCACATTCTCTTCTCTTTAATGAAAAATGGGCTGTGTCGTTTGATTTATTTACATTTGTCCTGACTGACTGACTGCGTGTGCTTCCCAAGGACAGAACTTTGAGACAAGAATGTGTGCTTATGTGGATTAATTTGCATAAGTAGGCCATCGGCTCCTAATGGAGGCGTTTTGTTCAGGCGTTAACAAGGTGTCTCACTGGGGCTCTTGTTCATTCGTTCCTTCCTGTCGTCCGCTGACTCTGACGTCCAGGCAATCAGCACTGCATTTGGGCTCTCTCTTTGTGTGATTTACGAGCTCCCAGATTCATTTAAAAGCCATTGTTCTCCTCTGACGGATACCATGGCTCCCCTTCGCTTTCACACTCCCGCTCGGGGACCGCACACACATTTTTTAACGTAGTCGCCCGCTTACTTTATCTCTCACTCACTCACCCACTTGCTCAATCACTCAGCGCGTACACACAGAGCGGCCATCTATCATGAAGTGATGCTGGAGGAGATTGTTATCCTCGGTAACCATATTAACCCACGGATCTCCAGCTCAGCCTGTGTGTTAAGACGCTGGACCAAGGGGGGTGGAAGAGAGAGAATGATGAGGAGAAGATTAGGAGAGAAAGTCAAAGAAAGCTAATAAGTGGCACATTTATTCACTAGCATGTTTTCACTCATATCTGTCATCCTTTAGTTTTGACTAAGGACAAAAAATGGGAGGAAATTGTGTCCTGTTGTGTGGCTGTCGAAGAAGGTCTGACAGCGAGGTGTCTGTAAACGCATCAGGACACACCTGCGCTTGATTAAGTGTATTTAGACTGCAAATGGCAGCAGGGAGGTAATTTAGAGAGCAGTGGTTTTATGAGAGTAATCATCTCCAATAAGGCCTACTTGGGAATCTTAAGCACCCGCCCTACACAGACACTGTGACTAATGCACACCACACACAAAAACAGATACACTTCCCCACCTTCTAACCCTCCCGGGTCTGTGCATGGAGATCCTTTATGCTTCTCTGTTCATTATGAGGTTTAATAACTGGGTTTTAATCGTATTCCTCATAAATGGACAACTTGTATTTAATTTTTTGAGATGAGAACAAGTTGGCCTCCCACAAAGAATGTTGTATTGAGTTACAGGCACTGCTCTGAGATCGTGTAAGAGATTAACTTCTAAATTCAAATCCTAATGCAAGCCTGGATGTGGCCACTGGGACAAGAGACAAATGAATAAATGATATAGAAAAAGGGAAGGAGGGAATAGGTTTGAAATATAGTTACATTATTATTATTCTAACAGTACCTAGCTCTTAGGCACTCACTAGAGCACAATTTGCTTTTTAATTTTGTAATTAGTAACATGGCTTGAAACATCTGTACTGCTTATAAGTGACAACAAAGCTTTTAAATGCATAATTAGATCACACATTATTCATAATATTTCAAAAGTACTCCAACAAAAAGTAAGGATAAAAAAAGATGTAAAACTCTATTAGATGCAATACATGGTAAACAGTGAACAAATTGAACAGTCCTTAAAAAAAATATATATATATATATATCCATTTGATTTATTACGAAATTTAATTTTAACCTGGTTTTAATCTATTTCTACAAGATTCCTTTGAACAAAATGCAAATTTATGAAGTTAAAATGATACATTAATAATTTTAAGTAATTAGCAGCACTTAATTTGTGTATGTTGTACTACATATTCTGACAAAGATGACAACAGAAATGAAAAATGTAAATGGCAAATTAAGCATTATGAACTAAATGTATAAATTACAAGAATTCTGTGGTATAGGAAGACATAAAATTAACTACCAACCTGGCTTCAAAGCACACAATACACTTTAAGGCTAACTATTTGCATGGTTCATTTATGATCCATCATATCATTGCAACAGAGTTCTTGTAGAAGTCAAAGGGGCATTACTGAGCCATGGCACCAACTACTGCTTGTCCTTGCTTCCTGCATGGAAATAGTGACAAATGAACTTTGGATTGAGAGAAGCATTTTAAATTAATCATAAAATACTGAAATGTTACTCAGTATTCTGTAAGATCTATACCTATTATAAATTAAGCATGTACAGGGGACTCATTGCTTTAGCTTTTGTACACTTGTTTGTCTTTTGACCGTTCTGTAGGTGTTCTGAAAGACCCTGCAGACATCACAGTTACAGTGTGACTAGGCAACTGGACACATGCTTCTTCACTTAAATAAATCATGATAATGTTGTATGTCTTTTGAACATCTAAAAAGGACACAAACATTCAATCTTAATATCTTGTTTTGTATTTCCCTTAAACAAGCAATTCACATCTTATAGTGGATTATTCCTGAAGCCGTTTTCCTTCTTAGTTTGGTAGCACAGACACAGACATGTCTTAGCAAAAGTACTAACAACTGCAGAATCACTGTTTTGAGGGTGGACATTTGTCTTTTTAAAGACTGCTTGGTTTGAAACCATCAGTGCTGTAGACTGATTATAATAGACGTAATGTATCAAAGGGAGGAGGAACGTGTTTCTACATTAACGAAGGTTGGTGTACAGATGTCACAGTGTTAAAGAAGACATGCAGCCCTCACCTAGAGTCTTTCTTCATAAACTGTAAACCATTTTATTCACCGCGGGAGTTCGCCTCGTTTGTGCTGGTCGCTGTATACATTCCACCGCAGGCTTGCGTAACGGACGCGTTACATCACCTCGCCGACCAGATCACAGACGTGGAGAAAACTCACCCGGACTCTCTGCTAATCATTCTCGGGGATTTTAATAGAGCAAATCTCAAACTTGAACTGCCTAAATATAGACAACACGTGACGTGTCCCACCAGGGACATGAACACTTTAGAACACTGCTACACCACAATAAAGAATGCATATCGCTCTGTCCCCCGTGCTGCTTTGGGACTTTCTGACCACTGCCTGGTCCACCTCATCCCATCTTACAAGCAGAAGCTGAAATCTGCTAAGCCTGTAGTAAGAACTGTGAAGAGATGGACAGATGAGTCAAAGATGCAGTTACAGGCCTGTTTTGACTGCACTGATTGGAGCGTCTTTGAAGCAGCAGCCTCAGACCTGGACGAACTGACTGACACTGTGACATCTTACATCAGCTTTTGTGAGGACATGTGTGTGCAGACCAAAACCTTCTGCACGTTCAACAACAATAAACCATGGTTCACTACAGAACTGAGAAAGCTACGCCAGGACAAGGAGGAGGCCTACAGGAGTGGGGATCGGGACCTGTACAAGCAGGCCAGGAACAAGCTGACAAAGGAGATCAAGGCAGCAAAAAGTAACTACAGTGCAAAACTGAAGGAGCGTTTTTCTGTCAACGAATCTTCTGCAGTTTGGAAGGGCCTGCAGACCATCACCAACTACAGGAGACCATCCCCCCACCCTGTGTGGAGCCCCCACCTGGCTGAGGACCTCAATGACTTTTTCTCCAGGTTTGAAACAACTTTCACACCTTCCACCTCCCCCACCATCTCCATCACAAAAGGCCTAGCATCACCCCAAACCATCCCCATACCTGACCCCCTGTCTGCGTGACGATAAGAGACAGGGATGTGCGCCAACTATCCTGCCTGCGCTGACGAGGATTAAGAAGGCATCAGTCCTGATGGAGTGTCTGTCTGTCTGAAAAGGTCTGTGTGACCAGCTTGTATTTCACTTCTGATCTTCATTACTCTTGGAGCTGTGCGAGGTCCCCTCCTGCCTCAATACCGTATCCCACCATCATCCCGGTTCCCAAGAAGTACCCTGTCACAGGATTAAATGACTACAGACCAGTCGCCCTGACATCTGTGGTCATGAAATCCTTTGAGCGACTGGTGCTGTCCCACCTGAAGGAAATCACGGATCCCCTGCTAGACCCCCTGCAGTTCGCCTATAGAGCAAACAGGTCAGTGGATGACGCAGTCAACATGGCTCTCCACTACATCCTGCAACACCTAGACTCTGCAGGTACCTATGCTCGGGTCCTGTTTGTGGACTTCAGCTCTGCATTTAACACCATTGTCCCAGAGCTCCTCCACCAAAAACTGTCCCAGCTCACCGTGCCTCCCTCCACCTGTCAGTGGATAACCAGTTTCCTGACTGACAGGAGGCAGCAGGTGAAACTGGGTAACTTCATCATCCAGCACCCTCGGTCCCTGAGCATCGGCGACCCCCAGGTGATGTGTTCTTCCCAATGCTTTTCTCCTTTACACACTACTGATTGCACCATCAAGAGGAACTTCGTATAACTTCATTGGTTTGCAGATGCACAACCGTGATTGACTATTCGTGTCGGAGACAGAGTTCGCATACAGAAGGGAGGTCGGAGACAGCTGGTCCTATAGGGTGCAGTTCAGAACACCTGGCAGCTACCCGCACAAAAATCTGTGGAGAGGGGACAGTGGAATTGAGGACAGAGACTCCTTCAACATCTCCTCTATAATCACAACAGGTCCGCCCACAGTGGAGTCTTTCTGGTTCCTAGGCATCCACAAATCACACGGTGTGATGGTGGATCCCACATTGACTCTATAAGGAAGAGGGCCAGCAAAGGCTGTACTTTCCTGTGTATCAGAAAGGTCAACCTGCCTCAGGAACTGCTGACCATATTCTACACAGCAATAGTCCAGTCTGTCCTGACCTCATCCATCTCTGTCTGGTTCGGATCCGCCACCAGGCAAGACAGGGACAGACTGCAGAGAACAGTCAGGTCCTCAGAGAGGATCATATGCACTGATCTTCCCTCCATTGAGGACCTATTCCGGGCCAGGGTCAAGAAGCGGGCCAGAAAAAATACATGACCTCACACCCAGGCCACAATCTTGTTTTAGGCTCTCCCTCAGGCCCCGGCGTTAAAGAGCGCGGTACGCCAAAAAACCACCTCCGACAACAAGAACAGTTTCTTCCACAGGCTGTCGCTTGATTGTACACTCTGAATAGTCCAACAAGAGTCCATTCACATGAACAATAAACTAAAACTCTGCACTGCTGTATATACTTACTGTACAATAACCATGGTTTGGTGTATATATTATCCTTTATTTTTATTTGTATTTATTTTTATTTCCGTTTTTAATTTCACTTATTTAAGTTCTGTACTGGAGAAAAAAGTTGCCGGAGTCAAATTCCTTGTATGTGTCATACTTGGCCATTAAAGCTGATTCTGATTCTGATTTACACTAATTTATAAAAGTGTGTTCTTGCACAATTTCAGTAAAGAATAATCTTTGATGAAAATAGTGGAACAAAGTACGTTACAAAGAGGGCTGCATGTGATTACAGGAGCTGTAGCAGTATGTGTCAGCTAAACGGGTCGGAAAGACTGCCTGAAACGATCCCGTAAGAACAGACCATGGTGGCACTGGTTTTAGGGAAAGTGGGCTGTTGACAGGTTTTTTGATGTCTCACACTCTGCTTTGACAGGGCAGGAGAAAGCCCAGTGGCAGTATTCAAACCCTCAAACATGCTTAGCCCTAAGTGTGTGTGTTTGGAGTTAGCTTGAGAGGGGTACACACACACATCATGTAGATTTATAGCGTCTATAAGATGATGTTTGTCAGTGGTGGCCTGGGGCTCTCCAATGTCATCCTGCCTTTGTGATTATACACCACATTTAGGCTACTTTTCCTCCCAGTCGCTGCCATCAACATGATCTTTCTAAAAATTCAATGCAGAAATTCAGACCATCTTAACTTTTCAACAGAAAGATAATATGACCTGAAATAACATAAGTCAACTTGCTCCACCAAGAGAAGCCTCTGTTTAAAACATTGACTTCTTGGGGGTCTAAGTCACAGGCCAGAGATGATGAAGGGATTCCTCAAAAAAGATCATGAGCTGATCTGAGAAAACAAGTGTTTTTAGTTCTTTTTTTCAGCAGCTGCCATGACATGAAATCATTTTGACATTGTGAAGAACAGTTGTTACATTTCTCTCTGCATGTGTTATAACTCAGTTGGGTTTAAAATAATAACAGGGTGGAGAAGCACTGGTAAGTGTCGTTTTTTTGTTAACCTGTACATGTTTGTTTGTAAGGAACAATGTTAAAATGTGCAAAGGCTGAAGAATGCAAGTAAGTATAGATTATGTTGCTATTACTTTCAAAAACTGAAAACCTTTTTCTATGTCATACATGCAGCACATCCCAGTTCTCTTGATGAATTTCCTACGGTAACTTTTCTCTTATCCTGTGTGAGCGCTGTGGAGGTAAACATGTTGCTCAAAAAGTTTGGTTAATTTGACAAGTTCAGTGTCAATGCAAACCACACCAGCTATAAAACTCTGGTCCCAATTGAACTTAGTTACTGGATTATCAGATGTGAATCAGGTTTAGAGTAATTAGCGTCCACAGAAGAAACATTCAGGGTAGTATAATTAAAATGCCCCCTGTTTTCTTATACTCTCTTGAAACTGTCTGGTCTGAGAAATTTCTGATTTGTTTTACTCTCCCCAAAACCTACTGTACATGAATTGCCTAGCCTGAGTATCAATTAAACAAGTCGAGACTTCCATAACAGGTCAACACTGCAGAAAATTTATATTTAAGATCATAAGAAAGTCAATACAGATTTTGTTTTTTCTTAGGTGGCTATTCATACAACTATGAACTGATTTGATGTGCTTCTTTGTCTACTTTATGTGTAAATTGATTTTTAATAGCTGTTATTTTCTTCCATGTTGATAATCTGCAGGTAAAGCCATACATTTTCAAAACTTTTACAATAGCCATTACATATCGAAGTGCTTCTGTTTAAAGTAAAACATTTGCTAATATGTTCCCTCCACCCAGCCAACTTAGGGCTCCCTTCCCCCAGGCTAATGGTTAAATAAACAGCCTGATGTTGGCCCTGTTGTGGGAACAGTTCAAGCAATCTGGGAGTATGTGTGTCTCCCTGTTCACCTCCTTACTAATGCTGTGCAGAGAGCAACAGGCTGCAGGCTGCATGACTCCACCATGCGCTGACCGACACAGACAGTCATGGAAAGAAAGACAGAGAGTGAGACAGATTATTTACTCACCGTTAGGAGACTCATTAACTGTTTCTTACCCAGTTCCCCTTGTTCACAGGCCTCAGGATGACAGAAGGAATAATGATTTAAGCAACTGACAAGAAGTTCTCTTGTGTGTTTCCGTTCCTCATTTGCCTCTTAATATGAACCTTGTCTTCATTTCACCAAAACATTCAACTTTATTTTAAAAATGACAATTGAACTATATAATAATTAATCTTTATGAAATAATACTAACCATTACCAAAGCCTTTTCCATGCCGCAAAACTCATATCACAGTTTTTCCCTTCACTTTAAGATTCGAAAATAATAAGAGTGGGCTCAAACCACAGATCACTTATTATAGGGTATTTTTGACCTCAGAACCTTTTAATAGTTGTGAGAGCTGGAAGAGGAAGTTTCCCTTCTTTTAGTGTTTGCATTGCCTTTGGTCAAAGTTAATTCATAGATCTGTTTTTATCGGCCTGATAAAGCTCTGACTTATTATAATACATTTCCTAATGTGTGAGGAACCAACTACAATAGGCCGTTTCAACCATCAGATGTGCTGGGTAGTTTTACCGGACCCTCAGGGTATGAGTGGGTCTCTATTTCACCAGGCTAGCCCAAAGGGACAGTTTTCTAGGGCATTTCCAGAACCCAAAGAGTATGTAAGTCTTATTGTGATGTTGGTTGCACAAATTGCTTGATGAAAACAAAAAACCATGCACATTCTGTATAATTCCATCAGTTCCCACCTCTCTAAAGGCATTCAAAAGACGTCTTTGGTTGCAAGCTATCAGAAGAAATAATTGGAACGAGCAAATCAAAAATGAAACAATCTGTAGCAACCACTTCATATTAGATAAACCTTGGCCAGAGGTCGCACACATTTTTTTGTTGTTGGGCATATTGACTGACTTTGATCTCATCATGATCTATTTTTACATGTTAATTAAAATAATAATAATAATAATTACATATTTGCAAGTATTTAATATTCATTCATTTTACTTCATATTGTATTCAAACAAACCAAACAGAGAATCCACATTGTGCCATCATATATCGAGCAGATTAATAAGATACATAATTATTAAGCTACATTACTAAAGACATTTCACCCTCTGTGCCCTGAACACAGGGCATGTAGCGCTGGACTGTGCTCCCACTGATAAAGGCAAAATGTATGTACTTTTTGCCACATTTCTTTTGAACAGTGATGTAATTAAAGTGATAAGAATTTGGCAATACTCTTTGGATGGCAGCTTTTCTGACTTCAGTGGGAGGAAATCCACATCTGCCATGGATTTTTCTGTGTTGTTACTCACACAAACAACAAGTATTCATCAAAATTTGAAATTTGCAGAATCCTAATCTTTGTGATGTGTGCATGCTGTTGTTTACATGTATTGTGATCACAACGAGGAACAGACTAAGGTGTAATATATTTTTTGATGTACTGATTGAATAATAATCCAATACTGACACACATAAAAAGCACACAGACATAACCTAGCAGCCTATTGCTTATGGTAGCTAAACTAATTGTGTCCATTTATATCGTCCCAGTCTTTTATATGATTTAAGCAATGCTCCAGAGTAGGATGAGGGAAAGTTGATCAGGAATTGTATGTCAGGATATTTTAGCTCCGCCGGCAAAGGTCCGCTCTGAAAGATTCTAAAGTTTTAAAAAGTATCCCAGGGGCATGGAAAGGGTCGGAGATGCTTCATCTTTTTAATTTCCAAGTTTATACAATAATATCTTCGGTTAAAAATGGGAAGTAAACTCAGACGGAGTAAAATCCCAGCCCAGCGATGTTAATTTTGATTACATTCATCCCTGCCAATGTTGACCCGACACCCTGAGAGTCACGTGACGTCCAAAGCTCTATACGGTGGCCCCTAGAGAAAAAACACAAGAAAATTCCAAACACACCTGCAAATCCCCCAAAACATATGCAATTACCAAAGCACATGAAAAATCCAAACACGCTTGCAAAATCAAAAAATACATGTAAAAGCAAATACACATGTAAAATCATGACGCATTCAAATCTACAAACACTTGCAAACCCAAAAACACATTCAAAATAAAAAGACATTCAAACCTCAAAAACACTTGCAAATCTGAAAACACATGCAAACTTCACAATGGAAGTGCTCTAGGACGCTAAGGGCAGTAATGAGTTCGGTTTGCAAGATAAACAGTTCATGGCGCGGACAACTGGCTGACACAACTGGCTGAAGAGATTGGACAAAACGTAATGAGAAAGGTGGTTCTGAACTACGATCAACTGAGCCGCCAATTCCAGTCTCAACCTGTGCTGAGCGGTCAGAACATGCTCTACACAGATGAGAGGTTTAATACTCAGTCGGGCTCAGTGAGAGATAAATGCAGTTAGTTAGGCTTAACATAGTGTCTTTGTCTAACGCACAATAAGGTTGAGATAAGGTTGCATTATTATTATCCTTTTTTTTATTATTTCTTAAAAATAATTGAATGGCTTAGCTCGAAAATATGTTGAAGAGCTGTTGTCACTAAAGTAACTCCCCAGACCACTCAGGTCCTCCAACTCTAGTCACTCTAGTCATTGCATTACATTTCTCATCTTTATTCTGCAAATCTAGCAAAACTGCTTGTTTATTCTATTAAAGTTTAAAGAACAGTCCAGTATTAGGACATTTATGCGCCTATTCCACTAGGGTCGCTTTAGACCAGAATAGTACAGCATGGTACGTACTGGAGCGAGTAGATTGTGTTTCCCTTACAATCTCAGAAGAACGTTTTGGGGTGAGGACATTACCGGGCTTAGTTTAACAAAAAATCCTGCTAAAAGTAGTCACAAAGGCATTACAACACATATCCTCTCAAAAGTTAAAAGACTTTTGACTCACCTCACATCTCTCAGACATCGATCCATTCATGCCTCCAGCTCCTAATCTTTATCCCTCACGCCAGTACTGATCTAACCAACAATCATCCAGTCTGTTGAGACTCCAAATGTGACACCTTGAGACCGATCCAGCTCTGTGATCACCGTGGAGTCCTCCTGCTTGCTTCTGACTTCTCTGTCACTCACAAACCGCCTTTGTCTGCTACCGCTACCTGTGTAGAAGCTGAAAACAGCCTTCGGTTTTGCTCCAGCTCTCTGATTACTGCATAGACCTCTTGCTCCTCTGCTGCTACCACCAGCTATTAGCCTTCTTCTTCATCTCACTGTAGGCTCTCACTGGTTTCTCCATCTTTCACACACCAACTTTGTTGCTCCAACCTGTGGTTGGAAGGCGATAACAGCCTCGGTCACAGCTCCATACCTCTTGGCAACCTGATAAAAATATGCTATCACTCACAGCTTTCCGATGTCTTAGATGCGGAAGCTGTATACGATATCAATGCATTTTCCCCCCTGCTGCAGGTGAAGCTGTATAAATTTAGATTCTCCCCATCAACTTTCAGCTTCAGCTTTATCAAAAACACAACCATCCCAAAACGCTATAAAACTGTTTATAAAGCATTCATCTTTTAAATATGGAGCTACTTAAATAAAAGAAAAAGAAAACCTTCTCTCAGACTTTCAATATTTCCAATTTTATGGAGAACAATTTTGGTTTTGGTGCTTTTACTGTTATTACATTCTGAGACATCACTTCAAACAAACAACACCAGGCCAATCAGTGGCTACTGCTACAAGGTAGGAGTGAGAGGGACCAATAAGTCCATAGGTGGGCATGTTGGGTTGCTTCAGCAGGTAGCCCAAAAAAAGGGGTCGGTTGGGGTCGGCTCGGACCAGACAAAGGTAAAGGAAACACGGCAAAAGCTACTCTTCCGTACCATACTGGCCCTAGTGGAAAAGGTATAGGCATGAACGGCTACAAATGACTACACAATCATTTATCTTGACCAAGTGTTATATTCATACCTTTAAAAAAAGGTTAATAAAATTACTCTGTTCCATATACATGTACAGTTCACATGCAAAAGTCCAATGACCTTTTTTAATAATCTAAGTTGATTTTTGCAAGCAAAGGGTGACATTCCCTTAAATAAAATAATCTGTTGGGATTCCTTAAAACTGACTGGAATGTTTGTATAATTTTATTGAATTTACTTTTCTTGCAAAGCACCTTAAGATGACATCTGTTGTGAATCGGTGCTATATAAATAAACTGAACTGAAAATGTCTGTGCATCTGCTTCAAGTGTTTAGTAGTGAGAATTGCAATCTGTCAAAATGAGTGATGGCCTTCAGATTTTTCAGTTTCCGTTAAAAAACAACAACAACAAAACAGTCAACTGAAAATATTCCGTTAAAATGACTCTTGCTCTTGGCTAACAAATTACCTAACCAACACAAGGGTGTTATCTAACTAACCAACACTACATGCATGATAACCGCAAATAATAACAATGGGAACCAGCTTTCCACCTGAAGAACCAGCTTCTCTTTCTTCGTCCAGGTTGCATGCTCATCCACTGTGTTGATAAACAAATAATCTCTCTATTTTCTGTCCAAATATCACCAGAAAAGATGAAGTATAGCTGCCTTCTACTTAAGCACTTTGATTGTTATTTCCTACACTACTGATAATTTACATTAACACACAATTGAAGGTACACTACCTTGGAAAAGTATATCCCCCTTACAGTTTTCTACAGATTTATTTTTGTTTTTGAACTTACTTATCAATTACATTTTAAAATAATTAAAAGAAAACTTTTGTATATACAAAAAGCCATTTCAAGTAGTCTATTATTATGGGAAAATAGTTATCCAGACAATACTGTCTCTATGTTATAAAGTAATTGCCCCCTAATTGCCCCCACCATACAAATAGTTATGTAATGGTTATTTAAATAGTTATGGCATAACAACTGGGTTGCCTTGTCTGTTTTTTTGTTGTTAAATAATGAACACTGACCTTAACTGAAACAATTGAGGTGTGCATTGTTTTAGAAAATATTCTGGTTTCTTCTGTGATATTGTAGATAACTGGTTGATGTATTCTTGTAGTAATTTTAGTAGGCTACCAACTCCTGGGAAGGTTCAGCACTGTTGCATGTTTTCTGTATTTGTGGACAATGGCTCCCAGTGTGGCTTGATTGAGTCCTGAAGCCTTTTCAGACCGATATATGGTAAATACTTTGTTTCTGTTCTTGAATTTATTCAAATGCTGGGGCATTCTGTGTGTTTGTGTTTTTTAGTTTTTATCTTCTAGCCAACTTCATGCTGTCAAGATGGGTTTTGCTTAAATGATTTCACACTAGACTGCATCAGACTTGGATGTGGCAATTGAAATTTAATAAAAATATGGTTAACAATAGTTCATTTATTGTCTTACAAGATGTGCTGGGGGGGATATTACTTTTTTTACATTGGGTCAGCTTGGTTTGGAAAACGTAAACATTTTATCAATGAAAAATGCTCTTTGTAGAAAATCGGGTTGTCTTTGTCTGATGTTAACTTTCATTTTATAATCTGAAACACTTAAGTATGCTCTTAAAGCAAACAAGTAGATAAATTAGCAAGAAGACAACTTTTTTCATGGTTCTATATTTTCTACAAAATAAAAATAAACAGTTTTTTTTCATACTGAAAAAAAACCATGTGAATAGGCCCATTATAAGTTATACTGAGTGAAACTTCCAGTAATAGTAGCATAGGGGTAATTCTTCTCCCCATTTCACCCAGCCAGTCAGGGCAGGGACATAAACCAGTTGGTGGTGGAGTGTACTGGTGCTCCTGCATATCCATGACACAATGGGTCACCATGCCATCCTCTCCTTCTGGTGTGCACTGAAAATCCAGAAGATTGCAAAAAAACAGCACCCTAAAATTTGTTTTTATCAGCTACGAACAAGAATACTAATTATATTATTCCATTACAGTTCTGTTTGAGTAGGTTTGGCTTACTTTTACTGTTTTCTTTGATGATGTGTTTGAAGAAAGGATTTAGGAGAGAAAAAGAGGGATGGGGAATGAAAGATGGAGAGGGACAGGAAAACAGTTAGCCAGGGATAAGTAGGCCATGACTCTGAATAGTGGCAGTGTCTTGTCTTTGATGTCAGTTTGTTTCCATATCCCGCACGCTTGATTGGACAGTTCCAAACAAAGCGGCAGGAGCCCAGTTCAACACTTCAAGCATGCACTGACACAGAATACCTTGGAGGCATAAGTGGGTTGCTCTTCATGAAAGGCTGCAAGCAGAACAGACTTCACTGATCGGAAGTGATTCACACTGTCCTGAACATGTCGACCTATACGTCGTCGGTAAACATTTTTAGATGAACCTGCCATGTTTATTGATATGACTGTTACCAGAGAAGTTTTGATTTCCTAATTTTTGAAATAAAGAAAAAATGAAAGTCCACGATATTTTCTACATATTTGTTTTTCTCCGAACATTTTGCTTCAAGCCAGTCAAAATACCCTCTGTCTCTCCCCAACTTATGCACACATTAGTTGAATACCCCATGTTGTTCAAGAGGGAAAACAAACTGAGTGAAATTACCTCTTGAGACTTCTTGTTCAAATGAGTACACATAAACATACATGAGGCAGGCTTCTCCAGGCATGTTTACAGATGTAGCTCCCAAGCGACTGGGCTTACAGGGGAAATAAAGTCCTAAACAAAACAGTGGCCTATAGGGATATACCACAAAAACCACACAAACACACAACACACAGACATACACATACAAACATAATAATGAGTGTACGAAAGTTCATTAATTTTAGAAATCGTATATCAAACATTAAACAATCCAATTGCCCTAACAGGCAATATAATCACAGATGCACTCCAGCAGGTGAGCAGACAGTTGAAAAGCATCTAAGGACAACCTGTAAATAAACTTGGTAGCAGTGCTTATGGGTTATTTCAATTCAGGTAAATTCAGTTTATATATATACAGTGCCAATTCACAACAGATGTCATCTCAAGGCACTTTACAATTAATATAATTTCAAAACAATTATTCAAAGATTCCAATCAGTTAAAAGTTTCCTATGTAAGGAATCCTAGCAGATTGAGTTGTGTCATTGACGTGAGGTTGTGCCTGGAACATGCATACTCAAGCCACAGCAATCCCTTAGTTATCCCTCATACTGAGCAAGGATATAGTGACTGTGGAGAGGAAAAACTTCCCTTTAACAGGAAGCAGAATCTGGTTCAGTACAAGCGTTCATTTGCCATGACTCTCTCTCAGTTTGCATTGTTTTGGGTGTTGCTAAACAAATATGTTGCTGAAAAATTAAGTACCAGCCCATATGAGCTCAAATGTATTTAGCCATTCATGATTTTCTTTGAATTTGGACTTGGAGGTAATGAAACACCCATAGCCATTCATATGTTCACTGAAAACTACAAATCAAGAAGAGATGTTCACAGTATATACTTCACTCTCTCCACCAGCTTTACCTCAACTTGTTCTTAAAACATGCAAAATAGTGCATTATTTGGGTTTTTAGGAGTCCATGGTGTAAGTTTTAATGATGGACTATATGAATAAATAGAGGTTTAAAAAGAAAAAAAAATACATTTTTTCACACTAATATGTGAAGGTCAAAACATTATTATATCATGCAAAAGTTCTTTTATTTCATTAATTCAACTTAAAATGTGAATCTAATATATAATATGCACTCATTGCCTGCAAAGTGAGATATATTTAGTCTGTATTGTTTAGGATTTTAATTATTAAGGATTACAGCTTGTGAAAATCCCCATTCAATAATTAATAAACTACTGTCTCAGTGTGGCATGGCATGGATGCTGGGGTTGGACGCTCCCTCACTATGGAGGTTGTCAATGATAGTTTTCTGCCCATCTGTCAGGTCAGCAGTCTTCCTCATGATTGTGATTCCTACTGAATCAGGCAGAGAGCCCATTTAAAGGATCATGAAGCCTTTGAAGGTGTTTGGGATTAATTACATGATTAGAGTGTCCCCTTAGGAAGCAACACTAATCGACAATTTCAAATGCTGTGGTGCAAATGGATTAGACAATCGGTGGAAATTATAGTCAATTAGCAAAACCACCCCAATAAAGGAATGATTCTGCAGATGGTGACCGAAGACCACTTCTCAGTTCCTATGCTTCCAGGCTGATGTTTTGGTCACTTTTGAATGCTAGCAGTTCTACAAGAGATAGAAAAGATAGGATGAGATGGAGTCTACAACTCACACAAATGGCTCATGCAGTGCAGCTCATCCTGAATGGTAAATGAATGCGAGCTGTGGCGAAAAGATTTTCTGTGTCTGTCAACATAGGGTCCAAAGCATGAAGGCACTAAAAGGAGACAGTTCAGGACATACGGGAGAGACAGAGGAGGCAAAAACCTAACAGCAGAACCACTACCTCCACCTTTGTTCAAGGAGGAACAGGAGGAGCACTGCCAGAGCCCTGCAAAATGACCTCCAGGAGGTCACAAATGTGCATGTGTCTGCTCAAATGGTCAGAAACAGACTCCATTAGGGTGGTATGAGGGCCCAGAATCCACAGGTGGAGGTTGTTCTCACAGCCCAACATTGTGCAGGACTTTTGGCATTTGCCAGAAAACACCAAGATAGGCAAATTTGCCCATGGCGCCCTGTATTCTTCACAGATGAAAGCAGGTTCCCACTGAGCACAAATGATAGATGTGACATTGTCTGGATATGCCGTGGAGAACGTTCTGCTGCTTGCACCATCATTGAGCATGACTGGTTTGTCATTGGGTCTGTAATGGTGTGGGGTGGTATTTCTTTGGGGGGCCACCCACCCCTCCCTGTGCTCACCAGAGTTAGCCTGATTGCTATTAGGTACTGACATGGAGCATGCCTTGACATTGTAGAGAGGTCATAGGTTTTTTTTTTTTAAGGACTTTACATAAAGGTTTGCCACCTATAGTGTTTTTCTGCTTCAATTTTGAGCGTGACTCCAAATACAGACCACCATGGGTTGATTCAATTTGATTTCCATTGATCATCTTTTGTGTGATTTTGTTGCCAGCACATTCAACTATGTAAAGAACAAATATGGGGTTTGAAAAGAACAATGCTATTTTGAATATTTCATTCATTTAGATCTATGATGTGTTATTTTAGTGATCCTTTTATTTTTTATTAGGATTGTATTAGTTTGCAATGCTCACTGTATGACATTTTATGTTGATGACTGAAATAAATTAATTTTTGCAAGATATTCTTATTTTTAGAGTTTCGTTTGTAAAATGAAAATGAATGAAAAATGAATGAAAATCTGGTAGCATGACTTGAAAGACTGATGCTCATATATCTTCTGTATGTTCTGAATTTAAGCTATTAAAAAAGGGAAAGCAAAAATTTCATCATTGTGTCCTGATGTGCAAAAATGACAGAGGCATACCCCTAAATAGTTGCAGCTGTATTGCAGGAAAAAGTGGATGAACAAATAAATGTCTCAGGAAGGCTCAGAGGGGTTTTCATGTATTCTTTTCCTTCTACCTCACAACTGTACAGTACTTTTTGTTGCATAACATAAAATTCAAATAAACCATAATTTTGGGAGATTTTCCTCAAAGTATAGAGAGGTTCAGAGGTTAGAAATACTGTGGCAATGCACTGTACATCTGTAGTGCTAATAAGGTAATTACTGTATGTACTGTTTGTACAGTATGTGCAGCAAGCATAGTACATATGGAGGTACTCAGACACGTACAACTGCAAGCACCATGCAGAATCCATAACTGCTGTTTAGAGAGAGTGCTTAGGCAGCACAGCACAGCACATTCTCTATGTCAGTCTTTCTGATGAAATAAGGTTTATGGAGGGGTGTGGTACAACAAGGTTAGGTCCAAAACAATGATTGTTTGTTGTAGTTTTATTGGCAGTGATAATTGCTCTCCCTATTTAAGGATGCCTTCATATAAGCAAGCCAGCATGCCACTGGACACGTGCACGCACTTACGTACCCACAGGAATGCATCCACACTCACACAGACACAGGCACGTATTGTATCTGCTATTATACCAACAAGCTGTGCATACTGAAGTCTTTAATGCCATTTTCATTCCTTTGAAACTAACCGTAAAGATGTAACAATTTATTGGTAATAATCTGTAATCTTGTACTCAATGAATAAACATTGCATTTTTATTGTAAGTATTTTGCTGTGCAGGAGCCACTGCATGCATAGATCAATTTTATTTACCAAATTAAATCTTCTGTATTTAAAGCAGCAGCCACATGAACTCTTCATTAATCCCTGCTCCCCACAAACACAGGCACACATGCAGACAGGCAAGGAGTTTTTTCCTATGAGGCATACATAAAGGCAGGCAGGCTCAAAAGCATAATTGAACATGTAGCTACAACACCACAGGGAGTTGGCAGTGCCTAGAGAGAAGACTTGGCTCCCACAGAGAGGCCTAGAGCTTAACTAGACCAAGCTGTGCCAGGCACTGTAACATACTCGCAGTGCACCCTCTCCTTTTCTGCTACCCCTCATCCCCACCCCATTAAACAGTTAAACTATGCTTCTTTTTCATTTACCACTAACTATTTAGATGTTTTCTCGTCTTCACACCATTATACATGTTCATTGTGCTTCCCCTAAAGTAGGGATCAATAGGTCGCAGACCATTAGATCCTATCCACCTTTCCCAAGAAACTTTGTTAGGCTCTCTAACAGATTCCAGGAACTAAGGTGCGAGGGCCATGTTCTGTCATGTTTGATCACACATTACCACTCTCACAAAAAAAATGACATATCAACAGAAACTATTATTTTTATCTTTAGCGTATGCCACATATTGTGTCAAAGGTTATTGGCAAACAATTTTAATGATGCTATTGTGGAATGCATGTTTTAACATATTGCACCATATTCTTAAAACCACATTATAGTACTTTTTTATGTAAAACACAACTAAAAACTAAAATTATTTCAGAATAAAAAGATACTTTATAATATCAGCAGGACTACATTTGGGTATTCAGGTTTATCCATCCCGTGTCAGACCTCTATAATTCTCGTCCCTATAGTCAAACTTATCATGCTTCTTGAAGTATCAGACTTAAACTTGAGGTCAAATCAAACAAACATTTTTATTTACTGAAGGCAGATATGGGAGTAAAGCTAACAAGAGAGAATCTATCTGTCTCTCTTAACTGTTTTTATTATAACTGTCCGTGCCAAGTGTGGTACCACCTAGTGCAAACTACTCTTTAGAGCCAGACATAAAAAATAAAAAAAATTCGTACCCTAGAAATCCAGAGGTCTTGCGAGAGTAATTAACAGAATAATGGCTATTAACCTGACAGTTATGTAGATATTTACCAGTTTTTTCCCCCAAAGACGCATCATAACTCACTGCGCTCTAAGCTTGTCTCCACCTGCTGAAGAAACCCTGAGCGCATACACACACACATATATATATATATGACATTTAAAAAACAAAATTCATACATTTCAGATTACATATTTTCAAAATTACATTTTGTTCTTCTACTGCAACTTGAAATTTAATAGAGGCCATGATGAAGTTCGGTGCATTTCAACAGCATTAGTGGAATATGGACATTTTAGCAACCTTGTTCTGGACATGCTGCAGCTTTAATCAGTCTGACTCTGCAATACGATGTGTGCATGCAGCAGAGAGCAGCGCATGTAAACCGCATACATTACATTCATTACTGACTAACGAACAACATAATACACTACATTCTATCCTAATAGTAATTAATGCTGTAACAGCCATATAATTGATGTGTATGCACCCCCCCTTTTTTTTTGCCAAAGATGCATCATGAATCCATGTGCACATTCATTCTTTCTCACTCATACGTTAGCAGGTGCAAACTCCTCATTTGAATACTGCTCATTGTGCCTGTAATGAATTGCTCACGCAATCTTTGCAGACCAGCATCAAATTAAGGACAACCAACTTGCACAATTTTTTAGTGCCACATGCAATTTTGGGGTCATTATCAGGAATCTTGATCAATCGGGCCCTGAATGTAAAGTCAGTGGGATGCATCTAAAAACTTTTGAATCCATATGTTTCCAGCAGGTTCTTGTGGTCATATAAAAGCCTGAAAGCTTACTAAAGGTGACAAAGTATTTAGAACATTAACACCTGAACTCTGGAACTGTTCTCCATTTATTTTTAGGACTTTGGCCTGTTAAGCTTTTTTTTTTTTTTTTAAGTAAGCATTAACATTCTTACTTTGCTTCCTTACTGTATGATGATGATAATTGTTATGAGTAAACAGATAGATTCTAAATTTTTTATTACTCTGCTTCTAAAAAAACGTTAACAGAAACTGCATAATCAGATCTGGATGTTAGGTTTGCATGCATCTTTAACTTTAAGACTGTTTCAGATTTACTGCACACTCTTACATTTCATTTTAAAAGGATACAAAGGGGTTTAGAAAGCCATATTGAAAATGAAGTTTACACTGATTTGGGTTTAAGTAAATACACTCATACTGTACATTGTCATGTATAAACTAACATGTGCACAGTGGCAGATCTGTAAATATACACATACACAGGAACCCTAGCAGGCCTTTTTTGCCAAGCTGTGGTCAGTAAAAGAAAAAAAAGTTAGTCTAAGTTCGGAGATGGTGCCTAATGATTACAGCAAGTCAAACAACATAATATCTACACCAGAACACTCTGGGTTTCCAGGAATATTTTAGTTCAAGCTTGTTTTTATAAGTGGCTCCTAAATGTTACCATGTTTTACACTTTTAAAAGTTTAGCTGGGTTTCAAAGGTTCAATTGGTTTGCCATATCAACAGTTTTTACATAGATAATTTTATTTTATGCAGTCTTTAAGTAACTGATGTATGTTATGAGCATGTGTTATGCCAGCAACAGTTAGGTATTTACACTTCCTGTGCCTTGTACAGTGCCCTCTTTCACTGGCTCCCTTTGAAGAGTGTTACATAAATAGGATTCCTGGCATAGACCGAATCAAACCCAGCCCTGACCACCCCTGAGGCCAGGGTTTGAAAAAGGACAATACCATTTTGAATGACTGTGAATGACATTTTTTTTAAGATGAACAATAAAAGATGCAAGTGTTATGGAGCACAAAAAGCATACAATAAATTTAAATAAAACTAAAAGAAATAAAACAGTAACCAAATTAAATATGTAACATTTCCGGGGCAGAGCAGGATATAGCAAGCACCTGTTAAGCTTTGCCACCTGGAGGTTCCCAACCATATTGTTAAACCAACACCTTCAATAGAAATGCTGTCCTTTCTTACATCCTAGGTTTTACTTTAAGTGATCTAGTATTTCTCATTGACTTCTGCACAACTTTGTTATGAGGTCCAGTCTCTAATTGGGCCAGTTTGTTATTTTAGGGAAGAAGCACAAAGTTAACACAAAGCCTCTGCTGTACTGTCCTGTCAAGAAGAGACAGACAGATGAAAGAAATACGGATTGAAAAGACAGACAGGAATACAAAGAAAATTTTACAATTTTTAAACAGAGGAGCTTTACCCTTAATGTTTGACCCCTCTCATCCCCAATGACCTCTAATCAAATGGGAAGTTACTCAGCAGCTTAGAGATTCTGCAGGATTTAGCAACAGCTTTCCTTCTTAACTTCTGCATGAACTCTGAAAAACACAATGTGACAATGACATGGGCCAATTTAGGGTCCAAATATAACAAATTAAAAAAACGGAAAACTGGAAGTGCAACTCTGAACATTAGGTTGATTCAGCATATGGAAAGCATTACACAGTAAAAAAGCAATGATTTGTAAAGGGCCAGATCATGACAAAGCTATACACTCAGTTACTACAGTAAAAATCATAAAAAGAGAACAAGAACGAGCTATGTAAAATTAAGCTTTAAAAAATCTTTTTTTAAACGTACGTTAAAATACTTCACAAAGTGGGTGCAGTAGCATTTTTTTTTTATTTACTTTGCTAGTAGCTCTTCTTATATTAGTACTTTTAAAAACACAAACACAAAATGGTCAACTGACAATGTAAAAACAAACTAACAAAAAAGATAAATGGTTAGGTCTTGTATGTGCTAATCCACATTACAAATTTCAATTTTTCCTGCAAGAAGCTAATAAGAAAACCCATTTCATTTATTGTTTTCTGGTTGAATTAACAGTAAAAGAAATTCATCTGGTACCTATTCTACCAGTAAGTGAACTAACTGAATAAATGTGTTATTTATTTCCAAGGTGTCATTTAACTAATACTGTAACGCTTCTGTTATGCTAGTTGCAACTCATATCCACAAGTTGTTACTTCTGTAATTCTGTAACATGAGGCAATTTATCTCTTGGTCGTGAAACCTTTTTCTACGTAGTCAGTTTTAAATGCACATAAGACTGCTGCTCATATATGATGAAACACTCTCTAGCAGTGTGCTACAGTGAACATTTCTGTTGCAGTATAAACTATGAATGATTACACAGCCACTGAGGTAATGCTTGACCTTTCCGATACTTCCAGTCCATCTGGTGCTGAAAGTTGATGTCATCATGTATTGTAGCGTAAGAAACTTGTATGTCTTATAAGAAGCTGAATGAGTGCTGGTGTCTGTGAGTGAAAGTCAAGGACAATAATACTTCCATCCATCCATTTTGTATATCACTTATCCTCAAGGGATCATGGGAGGGCTGATGCCTATCTCATGCATTAAGTGGGCAAGAGGCAGGGTACATCCTGGACAGGTCACCAGTCCATTGTAGGGCAACAGACAGAACAACCAACCAAGCAAACACACACACACACACACACACACAACCTCACTACCCACACTCACACACACACACACACACACACACATGTTGGGTTTCTATGTCTTGTGGGGACTTCTCATTGACATAATGTTTTCCGTAGCGCCTTACCCTAACCTTAACCATCAAAAATTAATGCCTAACCCTGACCCTTACCCCAACCTAACCATAACCTAAGTGTAACCCTGACACTAAAACCAAATTTTAAGCCTCAAAAATTGCTTCAAACTTGTGGGGACCGGGATTTTGGTCCCCACAAGGGAGGTCGGTCCCCACTTTGATAGTAAACTTCCAATTTTTGGTCCCCACAAAGATAGTAATACCAGGTCCACACACACACACACACCCGCACACACGCACACGCAAAAACACACACACACACACACTCTAGGACAATTCAAAGACTAATAGTTATGTTTCTGGACAGTGGGAGAAAGCTAGAGTATTTTTTGTACAAGTGACAAGCCATACAGGACAAAGATCGCAATTATGCAGCTTTTTACTACTAAAAGGCAAATAGTTCAACCTCCAGAGAAATATATGCAGCAAAAGGACAAGCACTGAGACCCTTTTTCATCACAGGCAGAGATTGAAGAGATAAATGTGTGAAAAAACATTTGTGAAAGGCAAAAGGTTTCAGCATTTTTTAGGTTATTATTATTATTATTATTATTATTATTATTATTATTATTATTATTATTATTATTATTATTATTGTTGTTGTTTGTCTTTGTTGACAGTGTACTTCTTCCTGTATATCAAGGTCTAATCCCTAGACCATAGGATGATACAGTGCTTCAACCAATGGAGAGAACTTTCCGAATTATGTGGGCTGTTCCTAGTAGCACAATTTTCTGCAGTTCACTACCGCTTATTCCTCCTGGTATCTTGTATGTGTACTTGTTCTGATATGTTTTCCAGAGCTCCAATGGCAACTGGTATGATTGTGGTTCTCATCTTTTCGTATTATTATTATTATTAATATTTTCTTTTTATGGTTATATGTTAAGAGGTCGCCAATACTTTTCAATGATTCAGCATCATTTAATTCATTTTCAACAATATTTTGATTGATATTTCCAGAGATTAGTGATAAAAACAACACACTGTCACTTTAAGTTTCTGCCCTGCTAGCGACCCGTTCAGGGCAATTCCCACCTCTTTCACTATGATTGCTGGAGATAGCTCCCTCCAGAATCCTGCATAGGATATTCTGTATGGATAATAAATGGATGGATTTATGTTTTTGTCTCGTTTTCTGATTTATTGTCTATCCCATCAAGATTCACAAAGTTGGTAACATGCTATGACACACATTATCATTTATCGGAACTGAAAGAAGGGAGGGTGATGTCTGCTGCCTCCATTTGTCTTCTTTTTTCACCTCTTCCTTATTCTTAATCTGACTCACTTAAAATCCTAGGCACAGCAAGAGAAGGCCTATTACAACATCGAAACTCAACGATGGTGGCCCTCACCATCATGGTTTCAGTGGAAATTTTTTTGAGAAATTCACTCAGCACTTTTCTTGCAGTTCTCACAGAACAGAGTGTGCAGTCACGCTGCTAGAACCAGAACAGGAAAGAAGATATGTGAACTAATGGAAAGAATGACAAAGCTTCAATAGTGTGACAAGAGAAAGAATAAAGTTCAAACAGAGAAATAGGAAGGGTCAGCATATTAGACAGATTATAAATAAGCAGTTTGGAGGGATGATTTGGAGCAAACTGGACCCAACTGGTTGCTGGGAAGATGTTGCTAATTTTACATACTGTAAATCATTATGCTGTTTTTTTAGCTGATGCAAACTTTGCTGTGTAAAAATAAATAATCAAGGGCATCACATCACATCTGGCTGCAGGTCAGCCAGTACACCAAAAACAGCAGAGACGAAAACCAATTGAAAGACTTAAGTAATGCAAAATAAATTATCATTGGTCGAAAAAAGTACAAGCTTTCTTTTTTACTTTACACTATCTATGCTGTGTTATAATGCAAATTAATATGACTGATTAATTATAAAATAGTGTTTAATCCAAAGTAGAGGCAAAACAATATCAGTTGACTGGTTTGGAAAAAAACTGCAAGCCTGATGTCCATGTATTTACCCCCTATTATTCAGATAAACCTTACTAAAATTCTGTTCAACAATTTTCCCACACTAACTCTACAGGATCAGCAGCTCTGTAGCTAAGGTGGGAATGACCGTTGACACTCTACAAATCTAGTATTTGTGAAAAGGAATAGCCAGAATGAAGCCATTTTTTGAAAGGCAACCATAACAAGTGTAATGCAGAGTTTTTAAGACATGCAGAGAGCGATTCTGAAAGAAGGTGCTCTGGTAAGATGAAACCATTGAGGCAAACTCCACTGGTCAAAACTGAAGCCAACCAAGTAGTGAACAAATTGCAGTTCCCCCCTCATCGGCCAGGGCATATTTGTCAAACTCACAGTCCCTGTGAACCTCTAAACTCTAGAGGACCATATAAATAAAACCTTTAAGTTCTATTTTTCTCAACCTTTTTTCTCTGTGTCTTTATAGACTTTATTTTAATTGCTTAATCTAAATTTATTTTTACATGTATTGTTATTTATGATTGTCCTATGCTTTGTGAAGCACTTTGGTCAACTGCTGTTGTTTTTAAATGTGCTATATAAATAAAATTGACTTGACTTGACTATTTATGTGCACCTATTTACTAGCCTGGGTGCCAGCCGAAGTCCCATCCACAACATGGTCTGGAAGTTCGGTCTGGCATTACTCCGCTGAGGAGCAACTTTGCCCAAAACAAGATATGTTTGGACCAATCAAATTGGGCTTACGGTGATTGACAGATGAACAACAGTTACGTAATCAAACATGGCTAATAAGATTAGTTTCTGTTCTTATTCTTCTGTGAACCAATCTTTATTTGAACACCTGATTGCTTATTTATTGAGGGCGACTTGGGCCTTAACACGAGAGTTAATCTTAGCTTTAGCTCCCTATAACACACGTGGGCATTTGAAGTAGCTCCAATACAATTATTAAACATCAAACAAAGAAAGGAAAACTCCCATTTGATTGAGTAGCTCAAATTGCAGGTTATAAAACAACTCTTTGTCGAGAAAGTCTTAAAAAAAAAAACACGGATTAAAAGTTTCAGGCCGAGGCCTGGTTTACCCAAAGATAGCAGAATATACAAGTTAACAATAAAAGGGAAACTCCTTTAAAATTAGTTATCCTAACTAGTGTGCCTCTGCCCAAACAGACGATATGAACATTTAAAGTCCTCCGAGTTGCTGTGCGCCGATGAGGGAAGGGTCTCAAGGAGTGTTAGCCAGCAAGCTAACAAAGGATCGCTAATGTGGCTAGCAGCGCTGGAGAACGCCTGGCTCCATTTTCCTCCTGGCTGGTAATCGACCCCCTCGGCATCCACCTTTTTAGTCCCTTTCTAGAGCTCTCCAGTTCGGCATTCATCTCTTATCAACTCGGTTGCGGTGGCTACATGCGGGTTCTGGCTGGTTCAGCTTTCGGCACACATGGGTCACAACTTCGTTTCTCTGTGGTCGACAGTCTCAAACTCAGAGGGGTCTCATCGGACTCTGGGGATAAACGTCTTTGTTTATCCATGTTCAAGATTCATTTGGAGTGGTCTTTGGGTTCCTTTGGAGCGGATTTCTCCCAGAAACTGCTGCCCACTTCACCAGCAAAGGAAGATGGTTGGAGATTGTCTTCTGTTCTCTGCCCGGCCGAAGCAGCACACAGAAGAAAGAGCAGCCGGCTGTATTTATAGACTCGGCCTGGTCGACTTCCTGTGGAGAAGAGCAGGTTAGCGCCAACAGATGGCTGTGTGTGTGACCCAACACCATTTTTTCTTTTGTACAAAAAATGAGGACCAAAACACCTAATGAGGACAATGGAACAGGTAAGACAACATGTTGAACTTTCCCTGCAAACCTCCATTCGAGTTAATTTATCTGGTCAATGGTGTGATGTTGTGGCAGCAAACATAACATGTCATTTTAATAAAAATGATGACACAACACCACATAACAGCAAAACTTTGTCTCGTAGCTCGTAAGAGTTAGAAAAGGAAAATTCCGGATTAAACAAAATGAGCTCACAAGTCCAAAGTGGCCAGGCTTTTTTATTGGGTTAATTTTATAAATGAGTAGTAATATTATGAAGAGCATTGTGTAGACCTTCAATAAAAAGCACCCTGCAATGCTAGATGATTCAGTACTACAATAATAAAACTGAAGTGAGCTAATCAAATGCTTTGTAAAAGTTGGAGACTTGTGCTGAGAATTATACTTTTTTTTTTTAAGAATCAGTGTCTGAACCAGTCAGGAGTCAGATGTGATGAGAGGATTTATTTTGTCAGTTTCAAATAAATATGTGTTGTCATGCATCCATAAGTATAATATCTAAATTGGTTAAGTCACTTGTTTTCCTACTTGTTAATAAATGCACTAAAGCTCTGTGATGGACTGGCGACCTGTCCAGGGTGTACCCCGCCTCTCGTCCGTTGACAGCTGGAGATAGGCACCAGCGACCCCTGGACGACTAAGCGGTTCAGAAAATTGATGGATGGATGCACTTAAGCTTTACAGAATATTATCTTTTATTGTGGCAGGTGCAGCAAATGAGATTAGGGAAAGTAGAAAAAGTGTGAACATGAAAACAGTCTACTTGGGGACTGATGACAGTGGTTGCAGCTCAAAATATAGATTCTGATATTGTTAATGTAAGTGTTGTGAAGATTAATATAGATGTGAACACATTCTGATTTCACATCCACGATTGGGAAATTCAATAAAAATTAGAATAATAAAAATGTACCACAAAAGTAAAATTTCAAGTGAAAAATAAACACTTTCTTTAAAATTGTTATAGATTTTCCACATTTTAAGTATGTTTTCATGGTAACCTTTAGGTTAATTTAAACACTACGAGTACAATAGAACGGTATCTGCGCCGATACCAGTACCGATATTGGTGCATCCCTAATTTTAACAAAAGTAGGTTATGGTATAAAGTGGGCCGGTCTAAGAGATCAAACTCCAGGGCTGAAAATGAGTCCCTCTCCGGCCCTGGTCAGAGCTGATCGGAAGATAGATGAGCTAAATATAGAACAATCCTGTAAGAAATCTTAGAGGTTGCAAAAGACTAATATTGTTGAGAAGATTCATTTTCAAGCAGAATAACAACACTAAACGTACAGCCAGAGCTAAAACATGATGGTTGAGTTAAAAGCATTTTTAAGAGTAATACTGGTCCAGTCAAGTTCCAAATCTAAATCCACTAAAGAATCTGTGGCAGGACCTAAATCCTGATGTCAACAGTTATTCTCCATCCAGTTTGACCAGTACTTTTTTTTGAAGTGTAGGACAAAAATAAGTCGATAAATGTGCAAAGCTGTTAGAGGTATACACGAATAACTTGAAGCTGTAATAGCAGTAAAAAGTAGTCTACAAAGTAGTTTATTCGGGGAATAAAGATAATCAAATCTCTTTTTTGTCCACTTAATAATTATTTGTTAACTTATGTTAGCCAACCACAAAAGTATTACTCCAACCGATATGATCCAATTTTTGTGGTTGTAAAATGAAAACATGTGAACAGTTTCAAGGGCAGAAGACTTTTGTACTATAAGACATAAATCTATTTTTGGACTAATCAAGATGAAAAGTTAGATATTGTGCACATGCATGGCTCCAAAATAAATGAAGAAGAATATGGCATGTGACCAGAGTAGAGAAGAAAAGAAAAATTATAAAATATGTTTATTAAAGCAGTACAATCTCTACTTAGATGAAAGCCAAATTGTAACATAATAATGAAAACAAGCACAAAACAATAATTAAGATGTACCATAAAAATATTACACTATCTGTGGATGAATCAATACGTTCATCTTTGTGTGTTGTTTAATTGGATATTTAAAAACTTTAAGACAGCTTTCAGATACATGCAATGCTCATGCTACAGAAAAAAGTCTATGAAGAAGGCCTTTTTTCAGTTCCTTAAAATAAACAGGGTTTGTATATTTGCGTGTGTGTGTGCATGTGTGGTTGGTTGTGTGTGTGTGCGTGCATGCATGCATGAATACATAGAGTCTATGAAAGGCTATTAGGATGGGTGTGGGTGAAAGAAGATGACTGTGGTTTTGAAGGAATTTCAGACTGTGCCTGGCCGCAAATAAATGCGAATGTGGATGTATATCTCCAAGAGGCAAAGACAGATAAAATGCAGACAGACAGAGAGAAAAACAGAGGGTGATGCGCTCTGATTCATGGTTCCTCCTCTTCAACAGAGGCAACAGCCGTTGTTGATGTTGCAAGCTCTTGGTCCCCGCCATGTAAGGATTACAGAGGATGTAAGTGGCACTCGGCTCTAAATTCAGCCAGACAGACCTAGTTCCCAGCTGCGACCTCGTGACTACATGGAGAAGTCAAGCAAACAGACAAGTTGTTTTAGGGAACCCTGATCCTCTAAATTGCCAGTAATGATGGGGTCAAAATACTTTACTCGCAAGCTTCAGGCATGTACGCCTTAAAGGCTCCATAACTTTTAGGGCCTCATCTTAGTTTGGTGCTACTTACTGTCATTCACTCTGTTCCTTCCTTGCTGGCTTATAAATACGTTAATCATGTCAAGACACATGATCTGGCCTCCCTGACCTCAAAGCTGAAAAACATATAAACACAGATCTACCATAGTTGCTCTAAACAGAAGGCTATGAATTATAGAGAACAGTCAAGGAAACTAAGAAAAACTTAGTCAAAACAATGTTTAAATACACACAACTGTATGAAATATCAAAACTTAATATCAATACACCAGGCAGGGGTAAGTGAGGATAAATGAAAAACCCTTTTATGTTCAAACAAAAACAAAAATGCACCAATGTGGCTTGCTTTTAGCTTGATCCATCCTAACTGGACAGCAGTTGGTCAGAAACACAAAAAACAGGATCTTTGACTGATCAGAGAACAGGGAGAGGACACAAAATTAGGTATTTTTAGTATCGGTAAGGGGTTAAAACAGATCTTTGCAGTTATGTAAGAAGAAAAATCTATTTCACTACTTTCACCAAATAAAGGGAATACACTGAACAGCTGCTGTGATTGGGTAAGGTGTATTATGTTGTTTCTTGTTGTAGCTGCACTTTGTGGAGTTCTTTGGGGTTCAGACTCTCTTGAATTTATCTAGTTTCTCTCTACCAAGGCTTTTCTCAGTTATTCTAACACATGAGCAAGTTAAAACACATTTTTTTGGGGGTACTTAAGGTTTTGGAAACATAAACACTTCAAACTTCATTGCGGCTATGACTTTTCTGTCTGTCCTTCTGTCTCACTGTCTCTGTCCAAGTCCCCCTTGATCTTGCTCTCTGCGTCAGATGTTTAATTACTTTTAAACCTCACTTAGTGATAATGGTAGGTGTAATAAATATAGGATTTTTTTTAGTTTTGGAGGTGAGGGTATCAGAATTGCGCTATTGAAAAACCAGCAAATAGCCGAGGCATCTTAGCCAGCGTGGAGCCAATAAGAACGGAACCACATAGCAGTTCTCCAACAGAACCCACACTGTTGGGACTTCAGGCCGGCTGGATGATGATAGGCAGAATGCATAGTCCCAGAACCCAGCCCATGGGTCACCACCAAACCGTCAGCATTTCCATTTTCTGAACTCAACTGTGTTGGTACTGTTCCGGCCAATTTCTTAATCCTAGATGGAATCCTGAGCACTGCCTATGTAAACCTTAATGCCTTTGAAACGTTTAAATAAAAAAACTGTGTTTCCGCTTGCTTTGATTATATGTGTGCTTATACAAGCTGATAGCCACAAGTTAACTGCATTTTATTATTTCATACTTATTTATTTAAAACTAATACAGGGAATATTTTATGTGCATTTAATTAAAATGATAATAATTTGTATATTGCCATAATTATTTATTATTAAGAATGTAATATTTACAATGGGTTACAGCTCATACTGACATGTAGCAGGGGCTGATTTATACATTACCTGCAGCTCCCTGGTGGCTGATGTCCACATCATAATTGCACACTGTGCAAAATCAGTGATGGCATTTAGAGGGTTGCAGGCATGGACACTGTTCTTGATATTTATTCAAAAACTTCTGAGGGACATGGACCCTCATGGACCCTTAGTATCTTCAGTCAGAGGCTTCTTCAGTTTCGTTGCAATACAGACCGCTAAAGGAAATCCTTTCTCCCCACATCATGGTCTACAACAACTCCTCGAAAAATGAACTAGTTATGACCTACAACAACACTTAATTTCCCTTTGGGATCAATAAAGTATTTTTGAAATTAAATTTGAATTTGACGCTCATGTTCAGCAGGTCTGAAGATTTGCAAAGAAAAATACCCTCACAAAGCTTTATTTTTCTTGTTTTGACTTTGGCTCAATGTTGACTCAAATGTTTCCACGATGAAATTAACGTTAGGCTTTATTGTTCGTATTTACCAAAAGGTGGCGGGTCTGCGACACACAGACGTGGTTCACTGTACGTTTTAGCCCAGATGGAGCGAGTGAGGAACGAAGGACAGAGAAGTGAGGCAGAGCTGAGCAGAAGGCAGGAAGAAATATTGGGGGGGGTGCAGATCTTACGTTCGGTGGACTCGTTCCTCTGCGGTTTTCTACAACGATTGGCTGGGACTACTTCACCACACTACTGTATCGTGCTGTCAGACATGAGTACCACACATTTACCACAGAACTCACATCTGCATCTTTCTTTCGAAGTTTAGAGCGGCGAGTCGTAGCAACATACGTACATATTAAATTATGTACTTGGTACGAAAAATTCGTAGCCTACAGGTTTGCGGGTTGGCATTTTGCAGGCGTGCTGCTGGAATTTCAGCCGTGGTAGAGCGACATGTTAATGCCTATGGAAGGGAAACACTGGATATAATAAACCTATCCTCAGTAAGTGAATATGTAGCCTACCACAGATTTTAAGGTTGCTATAACTGAACCTTGCATTAAGAAACTTTCTCTTGATCAAGATGAATTAATAAATTATAGACCCGTATCTAATCTTCCATTCTTATCTAAAGTCCTTTACAAAATAATTGCTAATCAAGTGTGAGAGCATCTAAACAGTAACGACCTGTTTGAAGAATTTCAGTTTTTTAGTCAGGTTTGTTCTAGTGTTAGCTAACATAACAAGAAAGTTAAAAGAACATATTTAACTGCTTACCTGGCACTCTGATATCTTCCACCAAATAAGCTACGATTTCTTCCTTGAGTCTCTGACTCCCCAGCCTTCCAGCTCAATCTAGCTGACTCCCCTCTAATCACCGTGGAGACCCTGCTCTGAGTAGCTACAGCCAGCGGCTCAGCTTGTCCTCAGTTTTCCCCGCACTTAATGCCGGCATCCGGTCGCTGATTGGTTGCTGCCTTGCGTCTGCTGTGCCAAAGTTCAATTTTCCCAACTTTAAGCAGCGGCTGCGTGGCCACCTTGAAGGACCGCCCGAGCAGCAGCTACTTTGATATGCTGATGCCAGCTGTGCCGACACACGCGACTAGCTGCATGGCAGCTTGGCGCAGCTTGACGCTCACTTGTTGCATAGGTACCATAGACTTTGTATGTAATCTAGCTGCCCTGCTGTCTGGTAACAAAGGACAATCTGAACTTGCCATTACTAATTACATTCTCATGGCCTCGGATAATCGATTTGTGACTGTTCTGGTCTTGTTGGATCTCAGTGCTACTTTTGACACAATCGATTACAAAACTCACTAATGAACACTGTAACATGTTGCAACTATATATATCCATAAATCCTAATGAATCCAATCAGTTACAGTAGGTAGATCATAGGCATTTCCGATGAAAATAAAAACCTGGTTAACTCTGAACTTGCTTTGTTGAAATCGGCCGATGGATGGGCGGGTGGGGGGTTCTTCCTGTTAAAAGGGAGTTTTTTGTTTGGTTTTTCTCCACTGTTGTTACATTCTTGCTCAGTATGAGGGATTACTGAGGAATTGCTGTGGTTGGAGTCTTTATGTACCGGGCAAAACCTCACATCAATGCCTTGACACAATCTGCTAAGATTCCTTAAATAGAAAACTGTTTAACTGATTAGACTGTTTGTATGATTGTATTGAAAAATACTTTTCTTGAAACACATTTACAACTGAATTGAAACAACTATGCTTGTAATGTGCTTGCGATTACAAGTGCGGAGAATTAGCGCAATATAAACAAACCAATTTCTTATTTAATCGAAATAACAGGAAGAATGGTTGTATTGGAACTATTGCTGCTGGAATTGGAAATGTCACAAGCCTTTTAGAAACATCAGATTTCTGGTAAGGATATATTCTGGTAAGGATATACATATTGCTATTCACCCATCCATCTATCCATCCATCCATCCTATGCCATCGTTTCAGGGTCGCAGGGGAGATGGTACATTAAGCAGTCATGGGCAACAGACGGGAATAACAAAAAGTGTTATGATTGCTACTGTTGTCAAGCTAGGCTAACTACGGTACGTGTTAACATAAGAGGCTAATGATAGTTTAAAATGTACATTTCAAAAGGATTTGGATTTGTTTTAAAATTTTAGAAAAAATCAGATTCACGGTAACTCTTGCATGCAGCATGGCACTGCATCTGCTTCTAAAACAGGTCTGCATAAATAATGAGACCCCAGGACCAAAAAGCTGGAGCCAAATATTTTGAATACAGGTATTATAACTTGTTATGTCATACTTTGGTGTAGAATCTCAGTCAACTAGAAAATGTCAGCCATTAATACTTAAATAGTTTGCCATGTTTTAACTTGTTTCACCTGATTCTACTATTTGTTGGAAGTATCAAACTTGTAAGTTTTAAACCTTGGGACATTTGATCAAAACAGCTTTCACGTGTGAGTTTGGAGTGTCTTGGAAGTGCTTTGTTGTCTGGAAGCGTTTCTACAAGCTTTTAATCCACCTGATTCCAATACACAATAACCAGCGATTTACAGCTGCAATAGCTGCCTGCCATTGCAGCTGTAGTCTGTGTAAGTTTCAGAAAGGGAGCCTGTGGAAGCTGAATTTAATCCATTTGGTAATTTTGTTTGTACAATTTAAAAAAACGTAAATGCAAACAATGTTGAGGTTTGCAGTAACGAGTTCTCTCTAACCAACCACAGTTGGACAGAGACTGAAAGCTGTAGTTGTATTAAAAGCCTGTAAAACACCCCTCGAGACAAAGGCCATCCAAAAGCTTCTTAACTCACAGGGGAAAGTACTAACTATTCATAAAACATTGGTCAAATCAAGAAGTATTGTGGCAGATTATGCCTTTTTAGAGGTGGCACTTGCTCTGCCCCCACAACTCCCATTACACGAATGTAAACTAATTGCGAATGAATATAAACTTCTACCGAAGGATTCCAGGTGGTACCATACTTGTCTGGGTGAGTAAATAAATGCAATGCATTCTCAACATAAGGTCCAGGTTAGAAATAATAATAATACTGCCTTCCCTAGAAAAATCCGTATAGTCAGGTTAAAGATTTACAAAAAGACATGGTAATGAGAAATTGTCCGTTGTGTCTTTTTGATAAAATGGGAAAAGAAAAATGACCATGTTAAGTTGAAGCAAGCATATGTTGAGTGCGCTCATGTCTGTTAGTATCTAAACAGTGAGACAAACAGAGTCTCAAAGTCTCCCCTTTTAATCCCAGCAAGTGTCGACTCGAGTGTAGTAGAAGAGGAGAGGTCCTGGAGCCAAGTTTCCCGGTGAAGAGGTTCTTAGTTTAAGAGTTGACAAACAGAAGGGATGCAGACAGGAAATGCGCACAGACGGAGAATGCTAAGTGTGCTTAGAAGAGACACGACCCTGTGTGGCAATACTAAAGCAAGGGGTTAATGCCCCTAAAGACAAGAGCTCACAAAGAACATCTGGAGTGAAGACAAATAACTGAGTCTAAAACAATTTTTCAAGAAATTTACTTTTCTTTATTGATGCAAGAAGAGTTGTGTATTAGCTCTGGCGGTTCAGAGATGATGGAGAAAATTGTAATTAAAATATTAAGCAAAATCTCAGATAAGGAATATGAGAATAAAACGTTATAATAAGATGTTTGCGGAATCCTAACCTAGATGAATGTGTTGCTTAAAAATTCTGAGTGAAACTGAACAGTCACGCCGGGAGTGTGTGTCGTGAGATCAACACATGCCTCAGAAGGCAGCATGTCTGTGTGTGGGTACACTTGGTCATCTCTGCACTGGCTGCCGTTTAGTCAAACAGAGCTAGGCGTGAGGATGTCTGTCCGAAACTGAAGCATGACATCAGCCAGTTGGCAGAAGGAGGTGTGGGAGCAGGTGCTATTTGGAAAAGAGGGAGGGATGGAGACGTGCAGAGAAAAGTGGAATTGGGGAAGGACAGGGAGAGGATGGAGGAAGGATGGAGGCTTGGGACAGCAGAGCAGAGGGAGGTGCTGGAGAAATGGGACTAGAGCCAAGATATGAGTCCAAGTGAAGATATTTTTAGCTCTTTAACGCTGAGTGATTTCATATTTCTATTCTTGGACAGAAGTATTTTACACAATCTACCATTTTCTATCAAAAAATATGTTTCATGTCTAGACATCACATTTTCATTATAAATGATTCTGAACAATTTTCCAATACTCATCCCACTGACTTTAATCATTGATAAAGCTACTAAGCACTTTTACTTAGGTACTTTTCTGAACCTCAAATCTGAAATATATTTATAGGACCGGAAACATCCAACAACTTTTTTACAGTCAACCGTAAAATTAGGAAAGTTGACTGTAGATTACAAAATCGGCTTTATTTTAGAAAATCTATTAGATATTGCAGCTTTAACCAACCTGAAAGCTTGTACTAGTATTGAGTAAAGCCCTCAAACCCAAGAACTAATTTTGAAGCCCTTTTACATTGAAACAAAATGTGCATTTTTTTCTTTTGCTACTGTCATATTACAGTTATCATAGAGTTATTTTTTAGGACATTTGAAATATTACTCTATTACTCTATTACTGTGAGAGTCTTAAGTTTTATGTAACTTTCACCTGCTTGGATGATCCTCTTCAGCTAATATATTAAAAATGTCCAACCAGAACTAAATTGCCTTAATATGCTTTTCTTTGCCATGGCAATTGATTTTAAAATATTTGTCATCCAGTGCAAAATACAGGGTTATGACATAAAGCCTAACCTCCAAAGGTTTTTTAGCAAATAAAGGTATACTGTGCAGTTAAGTGTATAACTAAAGTACACTTCGTGGTATCTGTGTGAGTATAGACTTACCTGCTGTCACTTATTTTTTTCAGTTTAACTACAAACAAATGATAGACTTTCAAGATATCAAAGAATGGCTATTTTTGCCCACTGTCATCTAGTGATTGGTAAAAGAGCACGATTGGATTATTCTTTTGTCTCCTTTCCACTGAGCAATCTAAAATGTATTGATGTGGTTAGATAAGCTATTTTGTGGTCTGGTGTTTTCAGGAGAGCGTTTCCTTCGGCAATTGGACTCTCACTGGGTAGGCAGAGTTAAACCCAACATCATACTAGTGCGACAAGAAATGTAAGGCACCAGTTAGTCCCGTGCTTGCACAAGCTATTATATTATTCTCTTTCCCAGTTAGGGGATTGTGTTGTGTGACACCAGTAACTCTGCCTCAAATATACCATTGTACTTTGGACCTACAACTGAAGGGGGCCCAGGAATGATGCAGTAGGCGTCCGATGTATGGGGCACTTTTACAATGGAAAAAGACAAAATAGCTTACTGAACCACGCTAGCCTTAAAACTCAGAAGAAACAAGGCATTAAGTGTCATGAGATTTTTTTTTTCATGAACTGGCCCTAAATATTACAAAACCTGAAAGTGTTTAACAGCAAAATCATTTTTTTCCAGTCATAAACGGTCAAAGAAAATCTTTAAATACAATGAAAAACCTGAAAACTATTTATTGTAAAATCAGTACAGCTGACCTTTCAATAAGAAGATCGAATTTTAGCCTATGGTGAAACACAATATCAGTGTCAACGATGTGGAAAATGTGACCAAAAAGCTGGCCTCCCATGCAGAGAAATAAATCCTTAGTCCTCTAAGAATTCTCATAAATCACACAGTGATTTTGGTAATAGATAAAGAAATTTACTGTAAACAGATCTGTGGCTAAACTGTATCTTGGCTCATTGCAACAGCAGGCTGTGGAAGAAAGTCATTGTGATAATGTGATAGCGGTGTCTCTGGGACACATGTTATAGTACAATAGTGTCTTTGTCTTCCACTTATCTGGCTGCTGCTCGGGCTGCAGTGCAGAGTGTTTCAACAGCTACTGTCTGTAAGACACCAGGACACAATCTAGCTCTGTGTAAAGGCTTGTTGTCAACCAGTCTGCATGGACAAAGTAATCTTCTGAGCTAAGACAGATAAGGAGATTTTTACAGACCTACACAGATCCCTTCATAGGTAACTGGAATGCAATTGACAGAGGTTGGGCATTAACCTCCAAATACAAATTTCTAACATGAAGGATGAAAAAAAAAACCAGACGTTTGATACAATTAAAATACATTTAGACATATAATTGAAGATGCTGACATGTTTTTAAAATGTAAAATAAAAGCACAAAAGTTCCAAACAGGATAATAACTGGAACTATAAGGTGTTAGCTCCAACTTAGGAAATGTCCTTGGCTTTTTGGTTGTTTTCACGGTGAATCCCAGAGTCCACCCACACAGGCAAGCCCTGCAGAGACCTTCTGTTCTTCAACACAGGACACAAATGTGCACAGCAAACACACACACGGACACACACAAACATAATGTAGGCTCAGAGAGACTGTCATGGAGAAAAGGAAAACAACAATAGAGAGTTGAATGATGGTTTCAATCTGCCTGGACTTCTCTCACTCCCACACCAAAGCATTTTTATTTGTCATTTCATGGTTTGCTAAAAGTTTGACATTTATGATGGACTGGCTGTATAAGTAATGTGCAGAGGGAGAACCTCTGGAAAGAGGAGCGACGGCTGAGAATAACAGCTAAAATTAAAACATTTATATAATATTATGGTAAGATACAAATCAAATGTAATGTTTTCCAATGTGTGTAATAAGGTGGCTCTGGAAAGATGCATACCTCTGTCAAAATGCTGTGATAACTTAGAAATTAGTTTGAAAAAAAAAAACATATTCAAACACAGATCCTTTAAAATTCAGCATACAAACATACAAAATTGTTTGGCCGAAAGAATGTGAAACAAATATTAAAGTTGCCCTCTGAATTGACATATAAAAGGTTGAATAACGGTGCACACCCTTAAAATAATGCACTACTTAAGTGCCTTTTGGTATCACAAAAAATCCTATGTTTTTTAATATAGGTAGATGTACTTTTGAGAGCAACAGTTTCTTACTTGCACCCTTTATTGTTATTCTGTTTAACACTCCATTGACAAGTATTAATTAAATAAGTTTGTATTACAAACACTGACAGCAGGACAAACATTTGGATTTATGTTTTATACAGCTAGGAGAGAGTTGAGTACATACAGTATGGAAACCTTACATCATGACATGTCCCAATTTAATGTGTGATAATGACCATAATACTGCATGTCAGTGTGGATAGAAGAGAGACTCCAGAAAAAGCCAAGACCCAGAGCAAGAGCAGTTCTGCAATTGACTCTCTCCACTTCTGTTTTTCTCCGTCCGTTTGTGTCGTCTTTTGCTTTTTTTCCTTCCCTATCTCTTTCCCCATTACTTTCAGATTCCACTCTGCATCCCTCAAATGTCTCTTTTTCTCTCTCTGTCTTTCCCATTTTTTCCAGACCTGTGCTTTGACATGAGGGCTGCTGTCTGAGAAGTAATATCCTGCAGCAGAGGCCAAGGCAATACTGTGGTTATTCTTTGAAAGAGCCTATTTCATGGCACTCTATACCATCAAGTAATGGTAAAACAAACGACAGTTCCAGTAGTTTGACTACTGCTCAGAT
Organism: Apricaphanius iberus; assembly: GCA_028564705.1. Taxonomy (NCBI): domain Eukaryota; kingdom Metazoa; phylum Chordata; class Actinopteri; order Cyprinodontiformes; family Aphaniidae; genus Apricaphanius; species Apricaphanius iberus. The sequence continues at coordinate 235,444 of JAPXFQ010001652.1, forward strand.
TTTTGACTGTATTATGTATCAAATCAGCTTTACTCCTGTGAAAAGCCTCTTTAAGTGTACTAACATGGCTATTTAATGGCCTACTTCTTATGTTGCTCCCGCATGTAAGCAGCCTGTAAAGGCACACTCTGCTGCCAGAACAACTTGGCTCAGATTCAGTTGACACTCTGGTTTGATGTGAATAGCTTCATACTATACTGTAATGGCAGACATTTCTTACCACAAGTTTTCTGTGCACTTATGTCACCCTTTACCCCTGTACAGCAACAGTGGCAGGACTGCATACGCAACATTTTTGTCATTATAATGTTTTTCTTATACCAGATGATGGTGTTTCACGTCATGACAGCATTTTTAATGTTTTATCTCCCCATGGACATGGGACAGTACAGTGATAAGATGCTGAGGGTGGACTTTAAAGGGCGAGAGGCAGAGCTGAAGATAACTACAAGTGCATGGAAACATGTAGAAATAAATACATCTAAACACACTCTTGCTTCACAAACTGGTATTGCATTTAGCTGTTGTAGGGTACTAAAGTGATCCAGAGAAAATGCAAGCGGAAATTACTGGGATATAAGAATGTGCACCTTACAGCTGCTGCTCTAATCAGATGCACGCTTTTAATGCAGCATGTTCAATTTTGATCTTGAGGGAAATTTCTCAATTAGTTGCGTGAAGAACGTTTAAGTTGGTTGTGTGCTACTGTCAATAAAACATAGCTGCACTGGCTAAATCCATCTATCAGTAGTTCTTGTCAAACAGTAACAGCGTGGCTTGTCAACTCTTGGGTGGGCTAGTGATTTTTCTCCACCTTCTGCCGTTGTGGTTTTACCTCTCTGGAAAACTGTGGCACAAAATGGCTACCAGATGTAAGATGCTGGCATGGGTGAAAGTGGGCCATGGATGGAAAAACTCTTTTTTAATAAGCTCAAAAGAAAACTCCATGGTAATAAAATGTTAACCATGGCATAAAACCAGGCGCAGGGGCCCCTTCAATGGAGCATCTGTGCTACCATTTTTAAAAGTGGATGTTTTTGCTTTTTGACTCCTCCCTCACTCCCGTCCCCACTGTGCAATCAGACACAATTACAAGGCTTTTATTGTCTTTCTTTAACACGTTTCACATTTAAATTTACAAATAACTGCTAAAATATACTCCCACCGTGCTTCATCACTTATTTCATCCTGTGCACAACGATCTGCTTCTGAGTTGAGAGAGTCTTACACGCAATGGTACAGGTGAGACTTGAAAAAATATTATATATTGCAAAGGTTCATTTATTTGGGCAATTCAACTTAAAAGGTGAAAATAAAATATTATATATTCTCATTAGGTGCAAAACCAGATATTTCATTGCATATGTACATATGTATTATATATTTATGTCTGTTATAATTGTGATGATTATAACTTACAGCTGATGAAAATCCCAAATTCAAAATCTCAGAAAATGTAAATATTACATGCCATCAATAAAACAATTATTTTAAATATAGAAAAGTCAGACCTCAGAAAAGTATAATAATGCATATGTACTCAGTTACTTGTTTGGCCCCTTTTGCATCAATTATTGCCTCAATGCAGCGTGACATGGATGCTATCAGCCTGTGGCACTGCTGAGGTGTTATGGAAGACCAGAATGCGAGTTTACTGGCTAATCAAACATGGTATTTCTAATGGTCATTAAACCAGGTTTTGGTACTGTTGGCATTGTGTGCAAGTGTCAAGTCCTGCTAGAAAATGAAGTCAAAATCCCCATAAAGCTTGTTTGCAGAAGGAGGCATCAAGTGCTCCGAAATGTCCTGGTAGATGGCTGCACTGACTCTGGACTTAATAAAGCCCAGTGGACCAACGCCAGCAGATGACATGGCTCCCCAAATCAATACAGATTGTGAAAACTTAATAACGGATCTTGAATTGTGTTCCTCTCCATTCTTCCTCCAGACTCTGAGACTTTGGTTTCCCATTGAGATTCAAAATTTGCTCTAAACAGAAAATAGGACTTTAGATAAGCAATAGACCAGAAGCGGCTTGACATGAGGAATACAACAAATCATATTAAACTTTATTTATAAAGCGCTTTTCATACAAAAATCCAGTCTGTCTAGAGTCAGACTCTGTATGTAGTCTTCCAGCCTGATCTAGCCGTCTCGCGCTCGTGATGCCACGGCCTTAGGTCCTGCCGGCTTTGCTGCTCTGCCAGCTCCAACTCGCGTGTAGAAAGAGATAAAAGCTCTGACTAGAACAGCATTCCTCTCGGCCACCTGACAGAACCCCCGCCCCCACAGCTGGCAAGTCATCAGCCGGTATAAAGTCTCCCCCCAAAGCAGAAACTTCTTGGACGGTCTGTTACTGTAATCAACACCACAGCAAGCCGTCTTTGTCCAATAATTGCAGATTAACATCCAAAACCGAATAAAAACTGCAGAGGCAACTGATAGTGGAGTTCAGAGACACCAAATGACTGAAGTGTTTACGTTAGTCCCAGGCTGTGAAGAGCTTCTCCGCAAGCAGAGGGGGACAGCAGACTACGGAGCAAGCTATTAGCTACAGTTAGCCACCATTGGCCACCAGAGTTAGCTTAGACAGACCTGTCAATCAAAAGGACAGGCCCCTAATTATTAATTATTTCAAGATTAAATTACAAATAAACGGAGAAGTTTGAAAAAAATTTACCCCCCTCAGAGTTGTCATGATGGTAAACCTGAACTATCTAACCTAAAATGTTTTTTTGAACCAGGCTGTAAACATGTTTCATTTTGCTGTAAAGTTGACCTTTTTAACATGAGAGTCAATGGGAATTTGCTCCCTTTTGAAGCCAGCCCCTAGCGGATGAGAGCTGAACTGCAATTTTTTCCACTTCCTGGTTGGCTTCACATTCTGTGGGCGGAGTTTGCCCCTTGAGGTCTTCACATCATAGGTCACCTGTGGAAAGGAGAAATGGTGAGTGATCCAAACAATTTATTAGCTCTTTAACATAACTGGCTAACCACTAATGATGTTAAAGTTGGCATTAGCTTCATAGCTTCCTCCATCCACTCACTGTCTTCCTCTTATCTCAGATCTGGTTGTGAGTTAAACCTAGGAGAGAAACCCAGACATCACACTTTCCAGCAACAATACAGCTCATCGCTGAAGATCACAAGGAGTTTGGACTCCATTCAACATGGCCAGGATTTACCCTGGGGTCTCCCAAAAATCCTCTAAGGGATATCCCTATTCAAGTATAATGAAACCTGAGATAAAGCTGTGGAGCAGTTTAAAGCAAAGTTTTTATGAACATATCATAAAGCAGGGTTTAATCCATCATCTGAAAATAAAAAAACAATATGAACTGCTGCGCAAACTGCTGATCAGAGCTGAACAGGGATTGTTATACATTTAGGCTAAGGGAACAATAATTGGAGAAGCGGTCAAAAACAAATGGTAACTGGAAAATTTGCAGAGTTGCAACAGCAACAGACAGACATCAAATAACCCAGACTGGATGCATCTGAGGAGATGCAAAATACAAACATATAAAAATTAAGTCAAACTTGTTAAAAGCAGGCCCATCTTTTTTTGTTTTTGTTGCCTAGTTACAAAAACGAATGTCAACAAGACCTTCGGTGTTTCCCCTCAGTGACTCCCCAAATTGTGCTCACCTCAGTAGCCAATATGCCTGCTATCTTTCAACATTCAGACATAAAGTTGAGAGATATGGACACAGTCACATGCAGTCAGTGCACAGTTGCACACATCTTTAACACACAAGTACAAACCACTTATCTAAAGATCATCTACAGAGAGAGAGAGAGAGAGAGAGAGAGAGAGAGAGAGAGAGAGAGAGAGAGAGAGAGAGAGAGAGAGAGAGAGAGATTGAGAGAGAGAGAGAGAGAGAGAGAGAGAGAGAGAGAGAGAGAGATGTTATTATAGGTCCCTCCCAGACATGATGTCACTCAGCTTATAAGAGGGGTCTTTAAACCTGACACACACTGAGACTTGTGAAATACAACTTTTTTATTATATGCAGTGTGCAGTTTCATCTTCTTTTTGACTTTATATGAATGACTGTTGTGTTTTAATTCAGTCCCGTTGTCCACTGGTGTTTGTTGGACAACAATCTGTCTCTTGTGATTTTCCTTTTCTGTTCTGACTAACAGTTAAGTACATACTCTCCAGAAGCAGAGGCTCCTCAAAAAGAAGCAATGGTACTGGATAATTATGGGTTGTATTTCATGTGCTCTTGTTGTGTGTGTGTGTTAGAGAGAGGGAGAGAGAGAGAGAGTTTTTTTTTTTTTTTTGGGGGGGGGGTGTAATTTTTACTGTGAATTCCAGCTTGATAACCAGAACCAGCTGGCTTTTGTCTCTCAGACACACATGTACTAACAGAATTATCAGTCCTCTGAATAAACATTTACTGGAGAAAATCTGATACTGAGCTGTGAATGAAAACCTGCTGACTGCACAGTGAGCACAAAGCAACACGAGTGCTCGTCTGCTCAACTTCACTCTGCAGGTACCCAGATATTTACATAAACTGTATCAAAAAGAAAAAAAAAAATTCTATCTGGCATTAAATCAAAATAAACAGTTCCTCCTTAAGGTCAGTTAGGATTACCAAAAATCATTTCCATTTTCAAATCCTTCAACAACAACAAATAGACAGATTTTATTACTTTCCACAAATGTAGAAGTTTAAACACACTAAGATTACGCTCAGTGTGTTTACGTGCCACAAGAAAAAAATTAATTTTTGCCTTAGTTCAGCAGAAATTGGACTTTTGAAATGCATGTATTCACCTTCGCTTGACTTAAGTCGAACCAAACTGGAGTTTGAGAAATCGTTCTATGGTACCCAGATAATACAATTGGAGAATTGAATTTCTCTGCATTTAAACAACAGTCAAGAGAAGCTGAGCAATTGGGAGCATGGGCACTCCCTCTGCGAGAAGTAATGAGACTGTGGAACCGGGAACAATGAGAGACCACGCAGCAACATTGAGTGTAACATGATCAAAAAGTGCAGTACCTTCAGCACTCGCAGTTATGTGCTGCAGCCTTGATATCCTCCATTTCATTCCTCATTGTGCATATCCCACTTTTACTCTGTCTGCTTCTCTCAGTTTAGCATTTGTTTACTATCTGTGACTAATCCTATAAAAGAATGTCAGCATAAAAGGGCGGGTGTCAACACCTAGCGTTGCAGAGCGCACTTCATACAATAATTTCACTTTTTTGAGTGACGTAAACTGGGACACATCTCAACACTGGCTAAGCCATCAGTCCCATTAATGCCAAAGTCTTCCATTAAACAATATGTTGGTCTTAAAATACAAGTTTAAAAACTAAAGTCCCAATTCTAGCTCCATACAAGTTGATGTCATAATTCTGTAATCTTATGTTAAGTCACAATGCTTGAGTTTAATGGCTGTACACTTGTGAAAGTATTGTAAGACAGCACATCAAGTGACATTATGAACAGAATTAAAAGAAAATATGCAGGACAATAGCAATTTTAACTGTAGACTTACACAATACCAGAACAAGCTCTGTAATTCTCTATACTGATAAGGGAAGGAATGTCAAGACGCCTATACTCCAAAAGAAACATAGAAAACTAAATCTTAAGGGTTTGGCTGTAATAATCATCATTACTTTTGGAGAAAAAAATGGGGGACGGCCTGAAAGTCTAAGACTCCATGCTAGCTGTGAAGTATAGATGTGGTAGAATCATGTTGGCTGGATGCTTTACCACAGGGGGGGACTGGTGGTTTAATTTAAAGAGCAAAAATAGGTTATTTTTATACATTTTATGTAAATATCTTGTTTCAGTTTTATTCGTCATTAATGGATTTTACTCTGTGAAAAACAATTGATTTTGAAATATTCTTGCACTAATGTCTGCTTGCTGAACAGTTTGCATATTTAGAATATATGACTAAACAACAGTCATGCTGTGTCTGGTATTTTATATAACCACACCATTCCTTTTTTTTTAGTTCAGAATTTCTCAAAATATAATCAAGTTAAAAAACAACACATGAACAAACAGATCTTGTTATCATTGAAACTAGATAAAAGACTGTGATTAATGTGTACACACATGGAGAATAAACTCCCAGGGATACCTCTCACAATCCTTATCAGTATTATAGTAGCTTCAAGCCCTATGCACTTCAACCTCCAACATGCACAGAGACGACTTGGCAGTTGACATCTCTACTAAGCTGCTTCCTTGACCCTGGCAGCCCCAGGCAACCCCTTGTTGTTGCAGTATTTAAAAAGATGTGAGGTACACAGACTCCCGCCAGGATAACTGTGGAAGTGAACACAGATTAAAGTCTGCTCCTCTCAGAATGGGAGCCCTGAAGGCTACACACAGGAGAGCAGTCGTGCATGAATGTGTGCATCTGCGTGTGTGTTTGTGTGCTCTGGCTACTGTAACTTTAGTGTCTCTGCAAAGGTGTGTGTTAACAAGCATGTGTTGCTGCACGTTCATGTGTCTGCACCGCTGTTTCGATCTTGCAAGTCCAAAATCTACAGGCCTTAATTTTGAGCACACACAAATGCTGTGCAAGGCCATAGTGAGGCAATGAAAAGAGTCATTTCTCTCTACCTACAGATCAATGGGTTCCCATTCAATTAGAAAGTCTGAAACCATTAGCACCAAGCTAATGACTCCATACTGGGGAGCTGGGAAACACTGGCCTAAGGGCAGGATGGTGGCGGGTGGGGGAGCCAGAAAAAGCGTGGAGACTGGGTGGGATATTTCCTTAACTGCATGCATTATGAGTGCACCACACGTCTTTATTGTCTCTCAGAACAAGTGGCACAATTTGCTCAGGGCATGATACAGCAGAGTGTTGACAACTTCGCCCCTTTTGGCCTTGTTTCAGCAAGTGCTAAAGTTAACCCACTTGAGTTTGCTACCTTTTTTGCTTTTCTTTTGGGTTTAAGGAAACTCCTTGTTTGCAAAAGCGCTTAATTAGGCCCAGATCATCAACACTTTTAAGCAGTCTGTCCTAAATGATGTACCTAAGTTATAGAACATTCTGCTGCTGCAGTGAGGATGGCTGCTTTTTATACCTCCTTTATACATTTTTATTTTTTGCAGTTTCTGGTACTATTATTCTGTTGTACTATTACTCTGTTGTTGTGAAAAGGTATTTGCCCCTTACAGATTTCTTTTTATTTAATTTCTTTGCACACTAAATGTTTTAGATCATCCATCCATTGTTTTAACCTGTTTATACTTGTAGGGTTCCGGGGGTGCTGGTGCCTAACTCCAGCTCCAGCACAGAGAAACACAAGACAAACAACCATTCATCCACACACTCACACCTAAGGACAATTAAGAGTAACCAAAATACCTTGCAGTCATGTTTTCGGACTGTACCTGGAGAAAACCAATTTATGCAGGGTGAGAATATGCAGACTCAGTGCAAAATGTCCCAATGCGGGTATTCAAACCCAAATGTTTGGTCCCGCAAGGCAACAGTGCTACAGGTTGTGCCACCATGCACCCCTCTGAGATAAAAAAAATCCTATTCCAGATAAATATATACCTGACAACAGTTTTTAAAACTATTTCATTTATTAAGGGTGAAAACTTTCCAAACTACCCTGCCCTTAAGCAAAATAAGTAATTGCCTTCTAATCTTGGCAACGACTGCCATCAGGCCTTTGTGAAAACTGGCAATGAGGCTTTTACATCATTATTAAGGAATGCCGACCCCTTTTTTTGCAGAATTGTCTCAATTACGCCACAACTGAAGTTTTTAGACCATAAAGAACCAGATTATGGTCTTGCCAATCAAAGGTGGACATGAAAGTACAATTTAGTTCATTGTCTTGCTGTAGTGAGTAACTGATGGCTGAATAATCTATTTCTGGATTTTCTGGTAGAGAGTAGAATGTATGGTTTTATGAATTACAACAAATCTTTCAGGTCTCAAAGCAGCACAGCAGCCCCACAACATCACACTACTACCATCTTGATTTGTTCTGAAATGCTACATACATTTTTCTCAGCCAGGTATGACAGGATGCACACCTTCTAAGAGTTCCACTTATGTCTTGTCAGTTCACAGCCTATCTACTTAAAAGTCTTGAGGATCATCAAAACCAATGGCAAACAGGTCAGCTGTGGTTTTGGATTCGGAGTATTGAAAATTAATGCTACTTTTAAGAAGTAAAGTGTGCACTGCTTAATATGTTTGTCTGTTTTCTTTTATGACCTGTTGATGTGCTCTAGGAATGATTTTGTTCAGTTGGTCACTCTTGAGAAGGTTCAACACTATTCCATGGTTTATCTGTTTGTGGAAAATGTCTCAATGTTGTTGGTTGCAGCCTTAGAAATTACATCATAATACTTTTCAGATTAACTGATATGAATGATGCATTTGATTATCAAATTCCTTATTTTAAGGCATGTGATGCTGAGATCTTTTAGCCTACTTCATGTTGTCAGATGGGTCTAGCTTTAGGGAAGGCTTGATTTGTGAAGGTCCGGCACCAACAAGGGATGGTTGATGGTAGTAAAATTGAACCTAAAAAGCTTGTCGATTACAGGCAAAGCAGGACATAACAAGAGATGGGATTACTTATTCAAACACCGCTTGTCTTGGATACCTTTTTTGCTTCAGAAATATATTAAGAAAGAAAGAAAGAAAGAAAGAAAGAAAGAAAGAAAGAAAGAAAGATGCATGGCAGACAGAAAAATGGGTGCATACAGTAAGGTTTTACAGGTAGGACCCATGTGGCTATACATGCAAGCATAGGACGCCATGGTCAGAGTCCATATCCTGTGTCTTAATGATGTGTGCTGTGGCCTCAGGGGAATGGGAGCTTTATTGGGGAGAGAGTCTGCCTCTGGTAAACACATGCTGAAGCTAAGAAAAAACACTCCTGGCAAAGAATTGGGTCATTTGGGATAAGCATGAGAGAAGCATAGCCTTGACATTATGTTAGCTGCATGTGTTTATTTGTGCTGTATGTAGAAACTCTCTTCCATTAAATATTTGTTTGACTTGTATTCCTCTTTGTCATCACAAATAGTTTTAGATTCTCTAGACAGAAAAAAACTAAATCTAAGACCCATGTTGCTCTTTGTGGAGGTGTAGACCCTTTTATCTGTGTAATAATGTTAAACTTAACAGCAGTGGTTGTTCACAGTGAATGAATCATGAGGCAAAAAGTTGGTCAGAGGTTTTAAAGTTAAACTAAAAAGCAGAGTATGTGTCATTGCTCTGGAAAAAAAAAAAAATCTGATTATGTCCCTTTTGAAAGAGGATCGAGTGTTAACCTGATCGTTTCTCCAGATCTCAGATACTCATCCTTCTTGGAAGTAGTGCTTCATAGTGTTTCAAGAGAAATGCTAAATTGATTCATGTTTGATTGCTCCTGCCTAAATGCTGTAGCACAAGAGGAGCCAGGAAAAGTAATTGTACGCTGTCATAATCGACTACTTGGGACTGCTTTACTTTCAGGACCTGGGAGTGCCAGGATGGTGGTGTAACAGCTCATATGGGACAGTGGGGGAGGAGGGAGTTCGGATGGTGAGGGGACAACAGTGAATGAAGAGAAGGGTGCATGGCTCTCCCTAAGAAGTGCTAACTTGGACAGTGGGAGGAATTCTTATGTGGTTTATCCAAGAGCTGCTCCATCTGTATAAACTGATGCCTGCCAAAATTTTGACTCTCTCGCTCTGTGCACACATGCTTCCAGAATGTCGACTCCCTCTGTCAAAAGAGAAGAAACTTAACTCTCTGTGCCCTTAATAAAATAAAAAATATATATAAATAATCTCAATTTATCAACCGCATAAACAATTTGCATCATCTTTACGCTTACCAAGATCATAGATTTTTACAGAAAAACACTTTGACACATAAATAAAGGCCCTTTTTATTCCTGGGCAACATCCTCCACATTATAAAACCCATAAATGAGAACATGCTGAGCAGGAATGACACACATGCGTACACACTGTCTGTTGAGAAGGTGAGTCCTGTGGCCGTCCTGACTGCAGAGTACTTAGAAGAATTGTTTTTGCCCGTTCTGCTGAGCTGCTCTAATGACAGTGGTGTGGAGACAGAGGTTATGTAAGTGTGAGCTGCAATCACACTCCACGCCATTTAGACGTGACTCAGCTGGCCCAATGCCTGTTTGCGTGAGTGAGTGTGTGTGTGAGTGAGCAGGGCAGGGGGAAATTAAGACATGGAGATAGAGAAAACACAAGTGTGTGCAAAAGAAAATAAGTCAATGGACAGTGAACAGGAAAGAAAGGAAGAAAAGTAGTTCAAGTAAGGTAGAGGGGTATTTTAGTTTTATTTCTTTTTATCTGTGTGTGCATCTTGTTAGTATAGGATTTAAAAATGACTATTACTTTTAAATACAATAAGCAATAGTGGCTTTTTTGTTAACATTTTCATATCTTTTAGGCTTAAATTCACCAGAAAGGATTGAGTATTTTAGTATTCCACTCTGTCCTCTTGCTTTTTTGGTAGTTTCAGGTTGACATATTTCCACAGGATATGAGAACTGTGTGATCACAATTTTAAATTCAAAATTCAGGCCAAGAGGAAAAACACCTGCGCTACAGCGCCCCCTATTTCTGAGCCTCTTTTTGCAGTTTGCTTGTGTGTCTTTAAAACTTTACTCTTCTCTTGCCAAAGGGGCCGGATTTGTACTCTGAGTCACTGGGCTGTCCCTGGCACAGATAGACGCATGAACATAAATGCAGGCACAGACACTCAAACACACACATGTGTGTGCGCACACACACACACAAACACACACACGCACACACACTTGAACCTCTTCATGTTTATGAGTGGAGCTGGCCTTCTGCCCAGCTTTAGGGTTGAATGGCTTCAATGCTGAGCTCCTTAACCCTTCAGGAGCTCATGGTTCGCTTTTAACCCCAAACAAAGACTGCTGACAATTGTAACACTTTACTGTTCTGGACTAACTTCATCAGCTCATTAACTAAATCTGAAAAAAAAACAGACATCATACAGTAAACCAGCTACAACTGACTGTCAATATTTCTTGAAAGCTGCTCCTTTAACACAAGCAGGAGCTGGCTCCTTCCAAAGCCGTTTTACAGAAAACATAACTAATTCAAATTTCTATCTTTTTCAAACTTTTTGAAGTTACAAATATTGTGTGTTGCTATTAATGACAATGTTTGCTTTTGAAAAGGAAAAAAAGAAAAGCATTTTTTTCAGTCACTCTAAAACAGACTTGACTGTAAGTACTTGTCAACATAATCAACTTGTTGCCTCCAGCTAAATGGTGAGACTTTGGATGTCCAATAAAACTGATGGTATTGAATGGAGCAGAACCACTGTTGCACAAACGTGGCATAAGCAAATGTTTTCAGTTTAATATATTCTCACACAACAGATGTTACAACTAAATCCTTCCTTAAATCTTTAGGCTGGGTTTGTTATATCCAGACTTAGCAGAGATCTTCAATGTGGCACAGGGTGACAAAACATGAATAAAACGTTCATGTTTTATTATAATAGAGTTTCGAGCTGGTGTTCAAACAAACTAATTCTAGAGACAGTTTTCAAAATGAGCCAGAGATAGTCATGCCTATTTGTTATTTTGTACAGTTGGAATTTGTTTGTTTCAGTCCAAACTTTGGTTTCAGATCAAAAATGCAGCTGCCTTTGCTAGGACATTTTGTGTCAACAATAAATTTTCTACTCTCTAGTTTCTATAACGTATTCATTATCAATCCTTACAAAAAATGCTGGTGTGGGATTTATAATTATATCCACCAGCGAGAGATAATCCACAGGCATATTGGTTTAACCACGGTTCCTAATCTGTTAAAATTTAAAGGAGTCGAAAGGCCAAATTGGGGGGCAGAACCAAAACAAATGGAAAAAGGGTGCCCAACAGCTTTCCGAAATAATCTAACAAAAAAGAAAAAAATTGCAGAAGAGTCAATAATTTTTATTATTACATTCCCTATATTTTATGAAACTATTTAATTTTAGAAGGAAGTAAGGAAGGAAGGAAGGAAGTCTCTCTTGATAGACAACTGTGTTCCAACCCAATTTTACCTTGATAAGAGAGACCTTAATAAGAGTTCCAGAAGAGAAAATGCTTTATACAAAAAAAAAATCCTTTTTATTTATTTATTTTTTTTTTTTTTTATAAAATGGTATGGCAGCCTTCTTTTAGCCAGATGACAGGCAGTGTTTAGAACCAGGTGGGAAAGTGGTGATAATGCATTACTTCAAGAAAAGGTTAGCACAAGTGTTCAAAACCTTGGTACAAGAAAGCATATCCAGCCGCTGTACTCACAGAGACCCATGCACCATTACTCTACATAGACCACTGGAATGGAACATGACATAGAAAGGATGGATGAACATGGGTGATAAGGCCACCAAGAGATGGTGTTAAGTGTGTTAAGTATGATGAGTTTAGTGACAGATGATTTGACCTTATGTGCATCAGTCGTTGGATCTTAGTGTGAAAGGCATTGGAGCCCTGTCGCCTCACTGCTCCCCAGAAGATGGATGTCCACAATGCTATCGTTGCTCCAATAACTATATGAGCTGGAATGCAGAACTGCTGATCTCCCACCTTTACCAGAGGATAACCTTCTGAGTAATCCCTGGAGGGTCTGTACTAATAATAGGACCTTATTGAAATTATAGTGCAGCACAGAATTAAATGACAGTCAAATGTATGTTAAACAATAAATGCTGTGATGCAGTATGACTTGAATGAATGTAACACATTTATGCTTTGTAGGATTGTTTTAACTTGAGGTGTCTGCAGCCCCAGAACATGTAAGAATGGGGTCTAAAATAACACAAAAAAGGGGGGGGGGGGTATGGTCACGTGCAAATAAAGTATGGTTACAGAGGAAGGTTCTGTAATTCAAGTGTGTGTTAATGACTCTCCCAGGCGCACTAGTGAAGACGGTGAAAACTCTGGCTGTGATTTACTGTAGAGCGATGCAAGCTGGGACAAGGCCCAGAGATGTACACTGCAGCAAACCGATGCTAAGCACACAAAAGCTCAAACATGACAACGTATTACTTAAAAATGTGCAAAAAATAAGGAGCTCAAATAGGTAAATAAAATGTTTCGACACAAACAGAATTTTGTAAAGACTAATTAAAGGAATAAGCTATCCCATCATCTTTCTTTTGGCACATTCATATTTGGTCTGTTTTATGACCAAGGGTATTGTAATGAACACTGTAAAATATATTCTGCTTCTCTTTATATGGCCTGTTGAGTGGTATAACAGCCACCCATCAATCATTACAGAGTCAGTTAGCAGCCATTAGACTGTAACTGTGTTTGTATATACAGTCCGACCAAAAACAAAAACATATGTACTCAATAACAGGCCACATTCTCATTACAGTCATGCAAACAAGTCACTTTTTTCCCTTTACACCAAATGTAGATTGGAAAAAAAGGAGGAAGATATTAGTGATCACAAGTCTGTGGCCAGTGATTGCTGGTAAGGGCCCTGCCACACTGGACAACTTACGGTTTTTGAAATGAACTGAAAGTAAAACAAATTAGACAAGGGCTAATGTTGTTGTTTTTTTCATAAAAACAGAACAAAAAATGAGAGTTTTGTTTCACATAAAAATTAGAACAATAAACCTTATAGAGCTTTGGTAGAACCCTGAGTGAATATAGAAGGAGTACACATCAGCTTTCTGTACTATAGAAACATTTATATCTCTTTTTCAGGGTTTTTCATGTTGTGACTGCTAATTGTTCCTCATTTGGATTTTAAATGATAGACCAATTAAAACTACTAAGTAATTGTGAAAAGAGCACAATACATGCTTTTCTGTTTTGTTTTGTGCAAAAAATCTAAAAACTGATTTGCATATATTTTCAGCTACTTAAGTATAGTCCATTGCAGCCAACTACCTTCAGAAATCAGTTATTTGCAAACAGACTCCCGTTGTCTGTAATTTAATGACAGTATAATAAAACAGCTGTTCTATGAAGGCCTCAGAGGTTTGCATAAGAACATTAAAGAAAAAGATGCATCACAAAGACCAAAGCACACAACAGAAAGTTCAGGGATAAAGTTGTGGAGAGGTTTCAAGCAGGGGCAGTTTGCAAAGCAATATTTTCAACTTTGGTCATCACATGGAGCACTATTTAACCATTAAAATGCAAATATAAACAGTATCACACAACTGCAACACGACTATTCCTTTGCCATTTTCCTAAACCCACAGGAAGTGCAAAAAGATGATTGGCAGCCAAGGTAACTCTGAGGGGTTAAATTGAGATTCTGTATTTTACAAATCTTGCATTTGTGGAAGATAGACCAGCAAAAGGAAAATTATTTAATTAAAACCATAAAATAAATTCCTGTCCAAAAGCCATGGAGCTTACAATCTAAATACCTGATTGTGTAACAAATATCTAATTTCAATTTGGGATCAATTAAGTATTTTTGAATTTTAACTTAATTTGAATCAAACATGTAAAAAAAATGTTTTTGGTCAGAAGAGAGCAAACTAAAACCTTTTGGTGTCCATTCAAAACACATGGAGGGGCACTGGAAATCATCTTAGACACACCCTTGCTATGGTGACACTTGGTAGTGGCAGCATTGTGCTGTGGGGAAGGTCTTCCTTCAGAGTTTATGCAAAGGTCAGGTGGAGATAAATTATTGGGGGAAAAATCTGTTGCAACCAGCTGGTAAAACAATATCTGAAAAAATTTTGCAGCTGTATTTTTTGTGTATTTTTTTCCAATGCTGTAATATACTATTTTGTTTTAATTTATCGTGGAATCCTAAAAAACATCAAACAATCTGAATACCTTTGAAGGCAGTGTAAGTATCCCATGTGTTTTCACTGGACAGCCTGAACCTCTGCACCTTAGTAATGTTATCTTTAAGATACAATGGTGACATTAGTTGGATAATATCACCTCTAGCTGGGATAAGAAAAGACTGATGAGGTTTACTTTAGAGGAATGTATTCCCCACCTGGGAAAAGTCTGTTAAGTCCTGTTCACACAGAGCAGAGCTCTGTGCCCTACTTCTGTCCTCTACCAAGAATAACACGTACCTGGACAAGACTGACCATTTAGACAGTTGCAGGGAGAGTACAGTAAGAGAGGCCAGGAGTAAAGGCTGAGGGCCAAGAAAGGAGGAGGGAAAAAGCACCAAAGGTAATCATGTGGAGCACAATTAGTGAACTAAAGAGAGAGAAAGCAGAAACAGAGAAAAGAAAAAAGGACATAAAGTTGCAACAAATGAAAGTGGCAGGGAGATATGCCCCGATCCTTTTAAAAGTTAGTTGAATCTCCGGAGATTTAATTGAATTTGAAATGAGTTGGGAGCCATAAAGTTAGCAGAAGCTCTGGAAGGCTTAGCAACAAAGATGAAGAGCTGGTGAGTGACAGAAGAAAAGAAAGATGGAGGAGGAGAGAACTCCGCAAGAGTTCCATACATCTCCAGCCCGTGTAAGGAAAGAAATAAAGATTCGGCCACGCACAGGTAAATTGATCTCATGGGAGGGTGAGTAATGGAGGAGTAAAAAAGCACCAAAGGATGGTACGGATTTAAAGCACAGAAAACTCAACAAAGTGGGGAAATATGGAGTCGTACTAAAAGATAAAAGAAGGTACGAGCAGTGAAGTTGCAGGAGAGTGGACAGAACTCATGAGGAAATAAGGAAGGATTTAGGGAGGGCCAACACTCCTGAGTGCTCTCTCCAGAGCAAACAGAGTCTAACAGAGGGTCTGTTGTCTGGGTGAGGGTGGGCCAGAGGAGGGACAGAAACACTGGGATGTGAAATGTGACAAATCTATTTAAGGGCCTCAGCTCAGGAGGCCCTCTTTACTGTAAAGTGGGTTGGAAGGACAGCAGGTCAAGGGCAGAACAACAGATTTTAAAGCATTATTTCAAGTGATTAGCTTAACTGGGGGAGGTCTTATTATTAAATCTTTATGACCTACTGTATATGTGTACCAAACTCCACCAGTCAATTGAGGTAAGAAGACAGAAAATTGTTGCTCACAGCTTAGAGTAAAAAATCTGATGAAAAATGTCAGTTTAAACACATAACTTCAATTAGTAGTGCCTTGCAAAGCATCCGTACAAGTTAATCTTTTTTTCTGTATTTTGTCATTAAACTACAACAAACTTCGATATACAGTATATTATTTGGATCACGTGTGTTAGACCAAAGTACCACATAACAGTGGAGGGGGCAGAAAATGAAATATGGTTTTCAAAATCTTTTGGCAAATAAAGATGTGAGAAATATGGTAAGCAACAGCTGTGTGCTGTGTTTCACTCCATCCATCATCGCATTCAGTCTGATCCATTTCTCTGTCCCTACCAAAGAAAAGTGACCCCACAGAATGATGCCGCCACCACCTAGTTGTTGTTAAACAACTGTTGTGCCATGTTAGATTTTAACAATGCATAACATTTTGAATAAAGGATCAAAGAGATTGATTTTGATCTCTTCTAATACTCCTTCATCCATATGTTTGCTCTATCCTTCTATTTATTGAGACATATTTTAAACAGGACTTCTTATATCTTTAGTTCAACAATGTATTTCTTATTGATTCCATCCATAAAGACCTGAATTTTCTGTTACACAAATAATAATTTAGCTTTCAACACATTGTGCAACCTGAGCTAAGGACCTCTGCAGCTGCTCCACAATGAACATGGACTTTTCAAACTGCCAGTCTCCTTGCTTGTTGGTGGATGAACATGTCTTAGATGTTTTGGAGCCGTGCCATATTATTGTACAACTTAACCTGGTTTTAAACATCTCCACACTTTTATCCCTGCTCTGTCATGTTTCTTAATCTTCATGATGCAACATGTTCACTAAGAATCTCCAACAGGCATCTCAGGTCTCCACAGGTCGTACACACAAGCACACTCTATTTTCTAATTAGGTGACTTCTGAAGACAATTAGGGGTATCACGGCAAAGGGGGTTAAATACAAATAAATTTGACATTTATCTGAGTTTGATTTGTAAAAAAAAATATAAAAATATTTTACTTCCATTTCACATTTTGTGTTGGACTATCGAATAACATCTCAATTTAAAATATTGGCAGTTGTGATTGTAAGATGATTTCTGCAAGCATCTCTAAATTACTAATCATCCTGTCTTTTTGTCTTGTACTGCTTTTTTGCACAAGAGTTTTGTAGAATCTAAAAGTTCTGACCACATTTAAAAAAAAAATTTCACTACTGCCATGTGTCAGTGCTTTATTTTCAGTTCTTTTCTATACAAACTGACTAACTCTGATTCATTGATTAGCTTAGGGTTTCCTCCCTGTTTCTATCTGAAATATGCGGCCAGATTATTTTTCCAATGTAGAAAATGTTACACCGCCCTTCTAATTGAGACTGATTTCCATATGCTCCTAAAATCCCCTCTTCACTTTACATTTTCCTCTGTTCTTTGATTTGTTATGTGCACCACTGAGCCTATCTTCTTCAGCAGCGAAGGGAGCCGCCGTCTTCCTCCACCCGCTGCTGTGCCTGGATCCTGATACGCCCAGCCAAAGCAGCCGATTATGCAGGCAGCTGTCAACCCTTTCAGGTGAGGCCCCCCAGGCGACAGTTCAACTGCTTCAGTCTAAGGTTGTGCCACTGAGCCTGACAGTAGCATGAACAGCACAGAGAAAAGAATGCTAATGGATCAAATGAGATGAGCACCAAGATGAGAGGAGGGAGTGCGGAGGAGAGAGGAGGGCGCTTGCAGGCGCTCCTGATCAGCTGTCATTCACACAAGGCCTTAAGTGTACGCTGGCCTGTGTTTGTTGTGTATGTTTGAGTGGAAAGCACTGGCCGCCCAGGATTACGCCTCCAGTCACTGACTTGTTTTACCTCCACGCCTTCTTGAAGTTTAAGAGATAAAGGGAGGTTGTGAACAGAAGGAAGGAGGGGTTGACAAAGGGATAGATAGATGGATGAATGTGGGAGGCTATATGCAACCTCCGTTCCTTTTTTCTTGTATCTAACATGCTTTTCCTATCTTCCATCTACTTGGGTAACTCCACCCCTCTCTTCGGATGCTTGTCTGCCTGGAAGCCATACCTTTCTATGGAAAAGGCAACATATCAAAACTTAACGGCATTTCCTTTTCTGAATAATGCTGAGTTCAAAATTATTCTGTTTTGAACTTCACTCGTGCGGTTGCTTCTTCCTCCTTCGGGGCCAGCCTTCATGGGAAGAGACGTGATGCTTTCGCACTATCACTTACGGGCAGTCAAACAGCCTCCTGTGTGGTTCGTGTTACTGATTGAAACACCGCCTGGTAAATTCTACCATTTCCCCCTTTTTTTTTTCTCTCCATCACTGAAAGCATGATTTCTCTGCAGGAGTGCACAGACAGAAAGTTAAAGCGTACATGTGTATGTTTTCATGCTATGAATAAAGCACCCTTACAGCATAGACAGATGGATATTTGATCACCAGCTTAAGAGGATTGGAGTGACACCAAACCTGGAAGAGCCTGTCAAGTCACCTTACAATGCCCACAAGAAGCTCACTCTGGATCTCTCTCAGTGTTGCCTAGATTATTACCTATAATGAGAGTGCAGGAAAGTTTAAAGTTTCAGCAAACCACAAAATTACTTAAAATAACCAAGTGTCATCTTCCAACACATCACAATGAATAACTTCAAACAAAACCAGCTTGAATGTACCCTGCTCCTTTGTTTCCCTTTAACCAACACCTTCACCCATCTGTGGCAGATGGCTTTAATTAATATAGACACGATAACAAGATTTGCTGTGATTAATACCCGCAGCAGTTATGGATTTAAGTGCGAGAGATTTCAGATAATGTGATTACCAGCACTTGGAGGGTGGGCATATAGCAAATGATTGGAGGCCAAATCTGTAATGTGAGTGTATGTCAGTGTACAGTATCTGTGTGTGGATTTGTGTCTGCAGCTGCTCAACAGAAAGAAAACCACTGTAAAAAACAGACAGCCCAACAGATTTATCTTTTTCGCTTTTTATCTTCTTGTTATTGTCTAACCAACTGTCATATCTGTTATAACACATAAACTGCATTCCAAACATTTTCATACCCCTCAAACTTTTCTCAGTTTGAAACCACCCAACTTCAGTATATTTGATTAGAATCGCAACATTTAGTGCTTATTTGCGACAGATAATTTGTCATACTGAGGTCTGAAATTTGACTTGGCTGTGACCCTGGACTTTTAACTGCTGCTTGTGTTAAGCCTAATTCAACTATCACCGGTTTCCCTGTCCCTGCTGAGGAAAAGAAACCCCACAAAATGTTGCAGCCACGCACTGTCAGTGCGGAGGATGCTTTTAAGGTCATGTAAAGTATAGGAAAAATTAAAAAGCATACATAAATTCCCTCGTATCTTTCAATTTTCTACAATTTTGCAGTACTTTACATTGTAAGGATCAAATGGACTAAAATTTGTGGTATTTGAGTTTGATGACAAATTATTTTAAAACTCTAGTGGGGTAGATATTTTTGCAAGTCACTGTATTTGTAAATACAAATTAAATCAAATCAATCAAATTAAAAATACTTTATTGATACCACAACGGGAAATTCAGTAATGACCTTTAGTTGTTATGCTGGACAGAAATATATATATAAAAAACAAAGTTGCAACAAGGAGATTTGGGCAACTCCTAGGTCCTCTTTCTAAAATAACCGCTAAGATTTTTTTTTTTATTCAGCTGTTGACCTGTTCCTGGACACACCACAGAAAAAAAAGAAAAAAAAGTACAACTTAAGATGTAGGAGGTTGGAGAGGGACGTTTAAGGAAGTTGAGAATCTGTTCTGACAGTCTTCCTTTTTCCAAATATAAAGTTACGTTTGTTTTCAATACTATTTGTGACATAAATTTGCATATTCACAATTACATTTTACAACACGTTACAGGAAGAAATCCTTAAAATACACCAATATGGGGTAAGGGACATTTTTTACTCATTTAACCTGATGCCTGAATGCATATCTGTTTTGTCACAGAGAAATGCGTCCATCTCAAACAAAAGCAGCAAAGTACACAAGTGCTCTGCCTTTTGGGGTTAATGGTTAAAGGTTATCATGTCAATCTGTGGCTTTTTCCAACTGTATAGAGTATGTCTCAGCACATCAGTCACACTCAAAAGGATCTGTCCAGTCTAAGCATACATACACAAAACAAACGGCACTCTGCAGATAAACTCAAAGAAACAGGAGGAGCAGGACTCTGCTTCGGAGAATACAAATGCTTTTCTTTCTTTTTGAAAACTTTGTCTCAGAGTGTCTTGCTTAGACTTAAAAAGGGAAGTAAAAATTAGAGGCCTGCTTCTGCATGGTTTAAGGCATACAAACACTTATTTAGTAGTTGTATTATTCTCTATTTATTAAACATTGCCCAGAAATGTGTAAATCGTTTTCTAACTTCAAGTATTTAATAACTTGCATTTTATCTCAGTTTATTTTTTGATAAAAATTGTCACTAGTCTCTAAATATATATTTCACTAATTACAGCTGATTTTTCTCAAGTTGACATATGCCTTTAAAATGCCAAAAAACAAACCAGGAGAGCATTTTTGCATTAGGCTCATGATTTGATGATAAGCTAATTGGCAGTTCTGGATAAACAAATTAGTATCAACATTTTAGGTAATTTTCTTTTTAAAATCAATAATTCACATTAGAAGTGTACTTTAATTTTGTACATCATATGGTTGGTTAGGGTAGGGTGTTTTGAACAAAACAGTGCTAAAGTAACTGAAAGAAGGGTACTGAATTGACATGCTGACATAAATTAATCAGGCTCACTGCTCAGCAGTTTGGAGTGGGCTGCTAAAAATACATGCTGTTTGGAATTGGTGAAATTCATTCAGGTGTTATGCTATCCAGCTCAAGCCATCGAGCAGGCAGCCCAACTAATTAACCAGCTATTTGCAAACCAGCTGATTAGCAATGCTTAGCAACAGTTAGGGGAGCAGGAAAAGTTGCATTCCAGCTATGTCAGTACTCTGGTACTAAACTATATTGTACATTGGTATACCTAGATGACAGTAACTGGCCCATGGCTAAATTCAGCAGGTTACTGGTCAAAGGTAGAAATACAATGAAAGTACATTTACTAAAAACAATATCTGGAAAAACATATGAATAAATCATCCAAACTACATTAAGTCTGGTAACAGGTCTACCTCTCAAAAGTTCTAATTGATTCTTTCAAACATGCAGGATTCAAACCGGAATGTCTAACTGTACAAAACAAAATCCCCAATCCCCTCTGAACCATTCAGGGCATTTTTGTAATGATTCTTTGTCACCAAAAAAGCTAGATCTTCAACAGGAATTTGAAGCAAGTTATGTTACAGAAAACCGCAATGTCCTGGAATTTAGTTATAGTTACAGTTGACCTTAGTGTTAAAAGCTAACATGCTCCCCTGTTTTTCAGTCAAGCAGACACAGTAAGGAGAATGAGGCAGGGTAATATGACAAAGAAAGGGAAGAAGTTGGCACAGAAAGTGAATCTGGGGAGCAAATGCAAACAGAGGAAGGAAGGAGTGGGATGGGAAGGTGGGAGAAAAAATGGAGGAGGAAACTTGGTGGGGGAGGCAAAGTGAACAGAAGAGATGAAGAGGGGGTGAAACTAAAAGCAGAGTATGGACAAACTCCAATAAAAACAGTGTCAAACGTAACCTGTTCATGCAGCATGGGGTTAACTCTCTATAAATCCCTTCTATATTTTGGCCATGGGTGACAAAAGACCCTAATTCTGAACTCCAGACATAAATGGCTGAACACTTTTTTTTTATGCAACCATTCAACATGACTAACATGTGAAGTAAGATTGCGTTTGAAGATGTCAGGATGATGCAACAAGAAATCTTCTACTGTCATGTGATGCATCTCCCTCTAAAGATACACAATCACACATGTATTCAAAGTCCAAACGTGGAGTGATTATCTCGTACATTGCAGACAAACACAACCATGCACATTCAGGGTCACGCTAACTGTAGCCGCTGGGACAGAAGTGCAAGACAACCATCTCTGCTTCCTGTTTTTCTGGAAATGAAACTATGTCAAAGGCAATAATGCTGGCATGAGGCAACCTGGGCAGATATAAACTGATTTATGAAATTTGTCTAAATCCAAATCCATGCAAACATGAAGAAGCAAAGGCAGAATTAAAGAACATACAGTATTTAAAATGAAAGCAGAACACAAGGAGCACTTTGCTTTCAATACTCCAGCATTAATCAGAGAATTGAGGCAATCAATCCAAACATGACATACAAACAGTGGTGCGCTTATGTGCGGCAGTGAATGTGACTTGTGACAGATGCTCTGTCTGTATGGATGCTGGTGTCGATGTTCTTCTGCCCATCGTGCAAGTCTGTGTGTGTGTGTGTGGGGGGGGGGGGGTCCTGGCGAGGGACTGTGTTTTACATTGTGCAGTTAGTTACTGGGTTGGATTGGGAGTGCGTTGGCGGTTGGGATATTGTGGATCACTGGAATGTGAAGTGTCATTGAGTGTGCGGCATGCATGGGTAGTTTTATTTTTCTTCTGTGGTCTGATTAAGTTGATTTGGTTTGTTTATATATATATATAGCATGGCCAAGACTGGACAGATGTCCAAGGACACTACAATAGGCAAGAAGCTTGGTGAGATTAGCTATTGGAGCAATTAATCGAAAATTGAATAAATACAGGGTCACTGAAAATCTCCTTCGACCTGGGACTTCATGCTCACCTATTGGGGTACAAATGCTTTTCAGAACTGTGAGGAAACAGCCCAAAGCTACACTGGAGGAAATGTTGAATGAGCTGCCAAACTGCTGAAAAACTGAGTTCCTTTAAAGCAAACCAAAGCAGTTCATAATTGTATTGTCATGTGTTTTAATGTGCCACATGGCTAAGTCAGTCTCAAGATCTCCATCTGATAGAAAATATGTGGAGGGACCTGAAAGTCATGTTTTCCAACGATAGAACCCAAACATCACAGCTCTAGAGGAGATCTGCATGGAAGAATGGAACAAAAATACCAGCTAAAGAGTGTGCAAACCGGTGAAGACCTACAGGAAACATAGTCTTCTGTCTTGGCTAACAAGGTCAAATTACAAAGTACTGAGGGGAAATTTTGTTATTCATTGCATTTATTACATGCATCAAAAGAAAGTCTGATTAGTCGAACTGAAATCAGACTTTTGAAATGCATGTATACACCTTAGCTTGACTCAAGTCGAACTGAACTCCAGTTTGAGACATTGGACTAAGGAACCCAGATAATGCAACTGGAGAATCCAATTTCTCTGCATGTAAATGCAGTCAGGACTAGCCAAGCTTTTGGAAGCCTGGGCATTCCACCCTCAGGAAGTGAGGGGACCACGAAAACAGGAACAACAGACTGAGCAGCAATGAAACAGTGCATTACTTACAAAATGTTCTATACTGAAACACTGTTGTTGTTTTCCATTTCTTTGCTCATTGTGCATATTCTGCTTTTACATATTCTGCTGTACTCACTTAAGTTTGGTTATCTTTTTGATTCTAGTCCAGCAGAGGAATATCAGTATGAAAGGGTATTTGTCGCCACCTAGCACCACGGAGTGGAACGCACATCATTCAATAATTACATTTTTTGAGTGACATGCAACCTGGGACTCGACCCTCAAATCTGGCTAAGCCATTATACCGATTACTGCCAAAAGCTTGATTTATATGTACATGTACTGACTGACCAAATACTTGTTTTCTGCATTATTCAAATAAATTCTTTAAAATCGTATATTATTTCATGGATTTATTTTTTTTAATTCTTTCCCTCACAGTTAAAGAGTATTATGAAAATTCTAGACTTCTCTCATCTTTTTAAGTGGGACAACTTGAACAATGGGTGCCTGGCAAACAAATTTTTTGCCCCTCTGTATAATCCCAACAATAATTAAACACTTTACAAGATATTTTAAAGGACAACACAACAATAAAATACCAGGAGAATTTAAGGCTATTCATTGTTCTCCAAGAGCAATCATTTCTTTCTGACCTCAATTGATGTTTGTTTGAGTTAAATAATTTTGATATTAATATTCTTTCAAATAGTTTTTCCATAACGTAACAGCCCTATACTGAAGGTCTACACTAGTAGTCACCTCTTAATATTGGGGTTTTGGTTGAATGTGTGTATGTGCAGCTAATAAAAAAATCACCAACAGTGGGATGGTTATTAAATCAATATGGACAAAGATATTCAATGAACTTTTCTAACACTTTGTTGAATCTATGATGAAATAATTAAGACTACGGGAGGCTGAATCCAGTTTTAGTGTACCTAAGTGTGCCCAATAAAGTGACCATTGAGTTCTCATTAACGCACTGTCCTATAATTCATACTTTTTCCACACTATTAACAATAAGTACCAACAATGTTTACAGATAAAAGCATATAACAGTGAAAACTTAAAGAGCCAATCAAGCCTAAAAATAGACATGATGCTAATCCATTCATCCAGTTCATTGTATTTTTCTCCTGTAGTGTGCCCTGCTCATGTCAGAATAAAAAAACTTTGATACAAATTAACATCTCCTCCTGCTATCGCATTCTACATACCATGTAGGGGCTGTTGCAAATTTTGGCTCCTTTATAGACTTTAGCTCGCTGACTCCCTTCGTGCGTCATGGCAGTGAAGGATTGTAGGCAAGACAGCGTGAGTGAGCACACGGAAAGAGGGGGGTCAGCTGCAATAGAGAGGAGCACTTATTCAGGAAAAGCATTAAAGAGGCAGGTATTGATTTGGGATTTTAAATGTTTTTCACTGTGATATATCCAATTAGCCTCTGAACCCTGTATGGGTGTATTGCAGGCTCCCCTGGGGCTGAAGAGAGGGCCACCATTACACTTTTCCTCAGGCTGCTTCAAAAAATAAGAAATGGATAGTACCTGTTAGAGTATTCATAACAGTAACTGCTAGAAGGCTTATTCTCATCTATCTATTTATCTGTCTGTCCATCTCTTCTTTGAATCTCCGCTTTGACATGGTGAATTGTCCAGGCAGTGTGGACAGCTCATGGATATTGGTAGGCTTTAATTCTCTCTGCACATCCATGCGTCCCTCCTCCTCTTCTTACTACTCCATCTCCCCATTCCCCCGTTCAATCGATGCTAAGTTATTTAGCAGATAAAAGAGTTGGATCAATCCACCGGCACATATCAGAGTGCCAGCAACTTGTGTATTTTTATCTGCTGTGTGTATGAGTGTGAGACAGAAGGAGTTCTGCAGCACACATATGTGTCAGCCTGCATGTGTGATGGTATTTGCAGCTTAGAAAAAAATATATATAAAGAAGTGCATCAACTTGTGTGTGTGTGTGTGGGTGCGTGTGCGTGTGTGTGTGTTTGTGAGAGCCTGCCTGCATGCTGCTGCTGCTATGTCAGAGCAATGCAAAGAGGAACAGATGAGTGTGTCCTTGTCTGTTGAAGACTCACATTTTTCCAACATTTGAAGATATTTGCAGCAACAGTGTCTTAATGTAAAATATTTAAATTACTTAATTTTATCAAAAATTCTCTTGTCATTTACAGAAAGAGAAGGGGCTGCTTGAGGGAAGAGAAGAGATAAATGTTTGCTATTGTCCAATACACAGCTCTCCTAACATCTGAGCTGTATTTATTTGAATATTCCGATGATTCAGTGTGAGTTCATGGAGAGGAGAAGCAAAACTGAACACAAAACAACAGAGGTTATGTAATTCTCGAAAAACCATTAATAAAGTCAGCGAACAACTGTAAATCTCAATGGTCAGCATCTGACCCTAAAAAATATAACATGCCTGCTTAGCTTGACTATACAAATGGATGGACGAATAATGTTATTTCAGATTGTTTGTACTGTACTTAGGAAACAATAGGGCAGTGCCTTGGAAAAGCAATTTGTTTGTGAGAAATGAAAGAGAACAATACATGATTTTCATAATCAGTTATAAATAAAACCCTGCTGTTTACTTGTATTTAGCTGTGTTGAGTTAACAATTCATAGAATTAAGCTTAACTTTTTTTTTTTTTTTACGTGTCCTGTCTAGCAGTATGTTACTCAGAATTGGTGTCTGAGTACCCACTACAAGCCCAACAGTTTTGCTTTCCCAAGCAGAGTAATACAGTACGCCACTTGATGTATATGTATGAAAAATCTTTATTAGTGATTACTGTGGGTTCAATTTCCTGACGTCATGGACACTAAACCGAGACAAGAAGGGAGAAAGGAAGAAGGTGAAGAAAAGAAACCGGACCAACAGAGGCGCGAACGGACGACACAAGACAGGGAGGCAAACAAAGAACACAAGAAAACATCCCAGCCCTCTACCTCTGCCGGATGGCAGAGAAACAGTAATAAAAAACAAAAACAACAAACTGTACAGAACCAAACCAATAGTTCGGATCTAGTAGAATAAACTAAGAATTACACATTCACTACACACAAGCATGGATTAATGAACATAATACAAATGTTTCTGGTAGGCTCCTGTGAACAACTAACTAATGATGATAACCTCACCTTAAGATATGCCCGTCCACACCAATGTCCCCACACCTATGTGTGTGTGCGAGCATGCAGGTCGGAATAAGGTTTCCCCATGCAAGTGATTGATAGCTGGTGTAAGGAACCGTTAATCCGTCCTACAGGAATCGACACAGACATGGAAGAGGCAGGAGATGTATGCATCCAGGGTCCCACAGAGTACAGTGGCCACAGGAGGATCAGCGCAGGGTTGATCACCCACCAAGAGAGGAACAGATGGAAGCCCCAGGGGAACACCCACCAGCCGCAATGCTGGGGCCCGAGAGATCGCAGTGACGAGCCCACGGGCTCCGCCGGAAAACGGCAACGCCAGGGCGGGCCCGGATCAGGATCCGGAGGCCACGGGGACCAGGGGCACCCCGCCCCCCAGCGGGGCCCCAACCAGGGACCAGCCGACAAGGGCCCCCCCCGCCGCCGCAGGCAAGGGGGACCCGCAGCCAACCGACGGACAACACACGCCGCCGCCACCCCGGACCAGTACCCTATCGCCAACAACCCGGCCCGCCCCCACACACCCACACGCCAGGGAGCTACAGCAAGAGCCACAGCGGATGTACGCCTTCCCCAGGCCGCGCCCAGCCGGCACCTGGACATCCAGATCTTCCAGCTCCCGGGTCCAGATCCCGCCCCACGTAGGGCGCCAAGATCAGGGGCCCAGCCAATGCCGGACAGCCCCACCAGGTGAACAGACCAGCCAGCAGAAGTCCTGGAAACGGCAGGAGGCCTGGGCGCCAGGCACGGTCCCCACCGATCCACCGGGCGGCACCAACCTATTCTACAACCCCGGCACCCCCATAAGAGTTGGGCCGCAACCGGGACCCCCGGCCCCAGGCATCGAGAGCCATCATCAACCAGCGGGCAGGAGCAACCATCACCGACGGGGAATGACGAGGAGGGAAGAAGATGCATCAGGCCAGAGAGCAGCCAAACACCCAACCTGACAGGTAGACATAGACAGACAGAGGCACTCATACGTACCCTCCCTCTCATGCGTACACATTCTTACAAATACAGGACATACGAAAAAAGGACGCTATACACTCACTCATACCCCCCATACGTACACTATACTCCATACTCCCAGGCCCAGGGACAGACGCCCCAATAGAGAACCCTGCCCCTGCACCCAGGAGACAGACCCCTTTGCCCACCAGGACAAGCAGACCGCCAAGGCCCCCACACCGGCAAGAGCAGCCCACCAGCCCAGGACCCCGACCAGACGGCCTGATGTTCTATCCGGGCTCCGACCCCTGATGATCCAACGAACAGGGGTGTGGAAAGACCCCCCAGCCTCTCTCCCCCCGCTCAATGTGGTGTTGTTGTTGAATTAAGCTTAACTAAAATCAAAGACTGAATGGTCAGGGGTTACGTCTCTGTTGCCTTCACATATCAGCTTGATAAGCTTCATGAATTAGTTTTTGCTAAATGTATCAAGCTCAGCCAGACTTTAAACAGCAATTTTGAAAGCTTACAACTTATTTTCAATTAGTATAATATTTGCACTCGAACTGGGTTATTCTATCATTGATGTTTTGATTTAAATTGTTCAGCTGTAGCTTTGACTGTATGTTTGGTGTTCCTGTCATGGTGGAGCATCTACAGTAACAGGGTTGCTTATGGGTATGAACCAAATGAAAAACTCTGCCCGCAGCTTGTGAAGCCAACAGGAAGTGACAAAAATTGCAGTTCCCCCCTGATCTGCTGGGGGCTGGCTCCAAAGGGGAGCAACTTCCCATTGACTCTCTAGTTAAAAATGCCAATTTCACAGCAAAAATATTGTTTACAGCCTGGTTCAAAAAAACATTTGAGGCCTAATAGGTCAAGTCTACCATCATGACAACTCCTCTGCTTAGTTGAGACAAATTTAATCTTGGAATTATGAACAATTAGGGGTGTGTCTGTTTGACTGACAGGCCTTTCTTAGATAACCCTAGTAGTTAACATGGCTAACAGTAGCTAAAAGCTTGCAACGTAGTATGCTTGTCCCCCCTACTTGTTCAGATGGGCCTTCAGCCTGGGACTAACCTTAAGACTTCGGCCATTTCATGTTTCTGAACTTCACTATCAGTTGCTTTAGCAGTTTTTATTCTGTTTTGGATGTTAATCATGCACTTATTGGACAAAGATGGCTTGCTTTGGTATTGATTATCGTAACAGACTGTCCAAGAAGTCGTTGCTTAAGGGGACAGAATGGGTCAAGTCAGCAAGAGGAATGAAGCTCTGACTGGGGCTGTTATCTCTTTCCACACGCGGGTTGGAGCAGGTGACCAGTTAGGTAGCATCAGAGCAGCGAATTCGGTATGTGATAGACCCAAGAAGCCGTGGTAAGCCCACGTGTCAGAGAGGACGATACCCAGTACAACAGCAAAGAAGCAGGATGTCCGTGGTGATCAGGGAGCTGGATTTGGGTAGATCAGCATGAAGGCTGCAGAGTCGGAGTCTCCACAGACTGGATGGTTGCTGGTTAGATCAGTAATGGTGTGAGGAATGCAGATCAGGAGATGGAGGCATGTATGGATCGATGTCAGAAAGATGTGAGTCAAAAGTCTTTTAACTTTTGAGAAGATCTTTGTTGACATGGTGACTTTGTGACAGCTTTTTGATGGAGCTTTTGTTAAGCTAAGCCCAAGAATATACTTAAGTCTGTAACTTCACGTTACTCTGTAACAGAGATTTACCAGGTCAGTGTGCCTAATCGTTGCTATCGTAACGTTTCCCTTCCCTCTGGTAGCTTAGCTTTAATTCAGGCAAATTTATCAAGCTCAAAACTGATATTACAGTGGACAAAAGTTGGTTATACTTTCTGGACATGCTTGTATATATTTTCATGAGTTAAGGATTAACTACGTTTAAGGTGGCTTGAGTAGCCTACAGCACCTCCTAGCTGAATTTGCAGCCTTTGGAATTGTTATGTTAGCAAGCCTAAAATAACTTTATTATAGTGTATTAGCACTTTCAAAAGTATACAACTAAATAGAGAAGAAAACACACTTATTTTACCATCATTCCAGGGGTTGGGGTTGAGGGAAAAGTTCTCTGAACAGCTGCCGTGAGAGATTTTTCTCCTGCTTGGAGAGACACGGCTTGCGGCGGCCTGGGGGCATGTTTTGTAGGGCCGTGGTTTGTAGTGGCTTCAGCTAGATCTTACTCGACACAGGCAGGATTTGAAACAAACGGGTAAAATGTTTGTTTCAAAACTCGAATTCCTAGCAAGACAGTTGTGTGTGTGCAGCAGCACATTTGAGAAGTTGTGTTCACTGACTCGTAATTTTAGTCGGAAAATTGACTTGTGGAAATAGAGTTTTAGGCATTTCGTACTTTCTCTTCTACAACTTAAAATGCGCCGCAAATTTGTGAGATTATTTTTCACAGGTGAGAATTTTACACAAACACTCAAATTTATTTTGCATATTTTTGATCAATTTGATACAAGTGAAAATTCAGCTGTGCAAGTTCGGCTTTAATGTGCAACTTCTCACATCGCACTACACAGATGTATGCATCAAAAATACAAGCTCAGATTTAAAATACAAGCATGCGGATTTACAGACGTGCAGATACATTTACAGATATGTGGATCCAAATTACAACCACTGATGTTTTGAAACATGTCTACCTTCATAAAAGAGACCCTAGGGTAAAAGGAGCAAGAGCCCCTCAACCGCGGTCTGTAGCCTACATTAGCTTTAGTTAGCTCTAGACTAACTTCTTAATAGCTTGTAGCTATGTTGACTCGGGGTGTCTATTTTCCACCCACACCCTCAAAGCGCCACTCTCTGGTCCAGCTCAATCCCCTCTTTGCAAGTTTTTGTATTTTCTGCGACTGAGGAGGTTATTAACGTGGCCAAGATGCCGGCAGTGGGGACCACCCAGTTGGTTTAATTTTCTTCTCTTCAGAAACCTGTGGGTGACATCAACCAAGGCTTTGTCTAATGTATTTACAGTCTATGGTATGGACCTGTAGCCATCTCCATCCAGGTCTGACCAGTTTCCTTATGTATCAACAAGTCTTCAAGACTGACCAAATGTTTATGTTCCACTTATCTGTGAAACACAGCACAGTATGAAAAAGAATAACCAACTCAAAAACATATTTTTACATGAACAATTTCAAACTTCTACAAGACACGTGCTTTATACCTGGAAAATAAATTTACTGATGCAGTCCACGCCTTGAATTAGAGAGCACACAAACCATAAGCAGTCAAAGAGACAATTTGAAAGGAGGAGTGAGTCATTACATCACACAGCAGGGCCTGGGGAACTGGGGATTTCCACATAGAGAAAAACAGGTGACCAGTTCCCATACAAATCTCGGAGCAGTACAACTATTTAGTTTCAATTTTACCCCATTCATTTATTATGGGCCAATGCTCCTAATATTGTGCATGTGAGTAGGATACAAGGAAAAGGAAATTGGTGAGTTTGACCTATTGCACTCGTCAAAGGGGGCTTACTGGTATCCAAATAAATAATAAATTAACAGCTGAGACACACCTGCTATTGTGATTACACATACACACACACACACAAAGACGTACACAGAGAAAACCTGCGAAGATTCAGCCCTGTGCTTACCCGTATACACACTCGAGATGGCCATGCATGGCCTGTTTTCACCTAAAATAAAGCTCACAGAGACTGTACACAAACCCATAAACAACACCTGAGCTTAGCACCAAACATAGCTTCACCCTCCTTCCTGTAAAACTGCTTGGATTCCAAACACACAATCCTTCATTTTTCCTTTCAAAAGAAGTGAAAACCATTTGGGGTGTCCTCATAATCTGCCTGCCTCTTTGCCCATTTTCTAGTAAATTCAATTAGTTTTCTGGATGATTGTAGGATATTGCTTATCTACAGTTTGCAAAAAGCTTGACCTGTTTGTACATATTTTACTTTAAAGCGCAAAATATTAAACTTAACTTGAAATTGGACTTTGCTGACATCCTTGTCAACATTTTTTAATTTTCCAAATATTTAAAATCCAATTTACCTGGTGTTGTTCTTGCAGTTTTTGTCTACCCCCCTGCCAAGACCCAAAACCTAAGGATCGATTGAATGTCTGTGGTGAGCACAGAGATGTGCAGAGTTGGAATAAATGCCAGGGAGTCTTTGACTCAGGCCGATATTATTCATCCTGAACAATATCCTAAAATGACTAATTATATGGGCCAATTAGTGGGCTAATTAGACAATTATCTAAGCAGGCAATTTATTGGCTGGAAAAAAATCAATACGGGGAAAACATCACTGCAGTGATTGGGCATCATTTTTTACTACCTGCTCACCCATTCTGCATACAAAGCCATTTTGGCTTTGTCACCTGTCTTAAGTTCAAAGATCCAAAAATAAAGAGCATATTTTAACAGAAAATTCAAAAAAGTTCTGTTAAAGCTCTTGTAGTTACTGTAGCAGTCACAACATTACAACTAAATTCTCTACAAAATAAAATATAAATACAAAATGTATTAATTAAGCTATTAACACTTTATCGACCATTACAACGCAATTATAGTGCACTAGAAAGAGAAAGAGAGCAAAGTCAAATAGTGAATCATCATTTTACTGTGCTCTCCTAAATCTCTCTTTGTTCAGCTTTTTTCAAAAAACACAATCTAATATAAACATGCGCACTTGCATATACACACCGACAGGACTCTAAACACATATGCATTTTAACGAGAAAATAACACTTCTGTAGCCTTGTAGTTTCATCCTTCTTTGCAGAAATTAGATGAATTTAGCATCCTTTTGTCTGTCAATATCCTTCATGAGAGTGTTTGAATGTGAGTATGTGCAGAGGATGCTTGTTCAAGTCTATTTCAAATAGGGGTCCAACAAAGTCAAAATATAATGTACTTTAATTTTTATATCAAGTCTAACTTGGTAAATAAGTTCAAAACAGGCAGATATATCAGTAGAAGTCTAAATTCATTTTAAAATCGGTTTGAAGCGTCCCCCCTCCATGTTGGAGCTTACCACCTGTGAATGCCTGTATGAATGGGTCAATGGTAGGTATAATGTATGTATGTATGTATGTATGTTTGAATGTATGAACGTGGTGTGAGCATTTTTAAGTTCTTTAACTTGATGAAGCACTGCATGAGACTTAACATTTTACTATACGATGCCATTAAAGCTCTTTTATTTTCCATTTGACCATTTTGTTTTTTTCCGAATACATGCAAAACATGTTTACAGTCTCTTTGGCATTAAAGGGTTCAACATTCTCCGAGCAACAGCAACTTTCCTTAACCAGTGTACTACGACTCCATATTAATACTTTACAAAGTGTTTACAAATTTGTTAATAACTGCTTTATTCAATATTGATTAACTATTTATTAGGAGAGCCTTACTGTAAAGTGTTACTCTGAATAGAAATCGGAGTGTTTCCTCTGGGCATGTGAGCGTTCAGCATCCAACAGAATGGTAACGGTGCAATTGTAGGAATACGTCAGAGCTGCTGTTCCCGCAGGACACACAGATAGAGTCAGGTCTCACTGCAGATCTTCAGTGAGATCACTGCAGATCTCACTGTGTCATCACTACAGACCTGTTCTCCTTCCAGTGCCATCTTCGTCTGTTTATTCTCTCTGCTTTTCTCTACAGTAGACTCAAGCAGAGGCTTCATCTTTCCTCGTCAGTTTTGTCCCTCACACAAATGCCCGGTGAGGCACACACACAAAACTCCTCTTCCTTGTACTCTACACTGGCAGCAAGTCAAAGTGGTGCTAAATTGTATTAAAATAGTGCAGCACTCATTGCAAATTTACATGGGAATTAGGGAGAGTAGAAGTAATTACTCCAGGCTAGTGCTGCTAATTGAATAAGGATGCAGCCTTTCTCTTCTCTCCCCTCCTTTTCTTCTTTCATTGTGTATAAGCAGGGCTCTGTGATTCCCTTCACTGTCAACGTGCCACTGCTTCACCCTTTCAAGGACCCTCTTCATACATGAGGGCAACATAGAGGTAAGTGGGGGGCATTGGGGGTGAAATGCATGTCTGGATATTTCACTGTCTGTGCTTGTTTTTATGGATCTTTTTTTCTTCTCACAGCTGTTTTACAACTTTGTGACACAAAGTTCTAAAACTGTTTACTGTATGTGGGATCACCAGGGTGTATTTGTTCTCCTTAGCCTTGTTGGAAATTATAACTGGATAAAATCTATGCACATTAGGATGCAGATTTACAGTTGGGTGGGTAGAGCCTTTCCTGTGGGAGAAAAATCAGAAGAAGAGTGAGGAATATAAGGAGATAGAAAGATATGACCAGAGCACAAACAGACAGCCCCAAGCTGTATTTGAAGTAGGCCTCCGAGAGAACATGTTGCCTTTGAGGTGTGGTAAATATGAGAGTAACTGTCACACTGACACACACACACACACACACACACAGACTTTTCCCATTGGGGAATTTGCATGGCAAAGCGCCTGCTGGCTAATTCCCAGGTCTTTTTAATTCAGTTGTTACAGTGACCGTTACAGTAAAAAAAACTGCTAATGCATCAGCAGATCTCTGACCAGCAGTTTGTGAACACCTTTGGGAAACATACTAAAACATTTCACCTTTTATTCATTTTGCAAAAACAGACATGAATCTATTTGTCTTTTTTTTTCAGGTCTGTGTGTCAGTCATGTGGTGTGAAGCACATACACTGGCTGCTCTCAGGAATATCAACCTGTGACTGTCAGGCTTATCAGATCTAACCCGCTCAGGGAGAACTAAACACACTTTTTCACTGAGCCAGTCACTTTCTCACACATGAACTCAAAACAGCTCATAACACAAACCCAAATACTATATATTATACAGAATTTACCACACACTTAAACAAATGAAGAAATAAAGGACTTCGATAAGTCAACAAATGCATTTTTTCCATCTGTCAGTGGATTACCAGTTTCCTGACTGACAGGAGGCAGCAGGTGAAACTGGGTAACTTCATATCCAGCACCCGTTCCCTCAGCATCGGCGCCCCCCAGGGATGTGTTCTCTCCCCACTGCTTTTCTCCCTTTACACCACTGATTGCACGTCAAGAGACCCTTCTGTGAAACTCCTGAAGTTTGCAGATGACACCACCGTCATTGGACTCATCCGTGACGGCGACGAGTCTGCATACAGAAGGGAGGTGGAACAGCTGGTCCTCTGGTGCAGTCAGAACCACCTGGAGCTAAACCCGCTCAAAACTGTGGAGATGACAGTCGACTTCAGGAAGAGACCCCCAGCAACATCTCCTCTCATAATCACCAACAGGCCAGTCCCCACAGTAGAGTCTTTCAGGTTCCTAGGATCCACCATCACACGGGACCTGAAGTGGACCTCCCACATTGACTCTATAAGGAAGAAGGCCCAGCAAAGGCTGTACTTTCTGCGTCAGCTCAGAAAGTTCAACCTGCCTCAGGAACTGCTGACCATATTCTACACAGCAATAGTCCAGTCTGTCCTGACCTCATCCATCTCTGTCTGGTTCGGATCCGCCACCAGGCAAGACAGGGACAGACTGCAGAGAACAGTCAGGTCCTCAGAGAGGATCATAGGTTCTGATCTTCCCTCCATTGAGGACCTTTTCCGGGCCAGGGTCAGGAAGCGGGCCAGAAAAATCACCACTGACCCCTCACACCCTGGCCACAATCTGTTTAGGCTCCTCCCCTCAGGCCGGCGTTACAGAGCGCTGTACGCCAAAACCACCCGACACAAGAACAGTTTCTTCCCCCAGGCTGTCGCTCTGATGAACTCTGAATAGTCACAGAGTGTGTGTCCACTCACATGAACAATAAACTAAAACTCTGCACTGCTGTATATACTTACTGTATATACTTACTGTACAATAACCCTGGTTTGGTGTATATATTATCCTTTACTTTTTATTTTTATTTATTTTATTTTAAATTTTTTTTCTCCGTTTTTTAATTTCACTTATTTAAGTTCTGTACTGGAGAGAAAAGTTGCCGGAGTCAAATTCCTTGTATGTGTCATACTTGGCCATTAAAGCTGATTCTGATTCTGATTCTGATTCTGATTCTGATTCTGATTTTGATTAGAGCCTGAAATAATGCCTCCTAAAGAGTTAAAGTACATATCTCACTAAGCATTTAAAATTTACATTAACCTTCATTAAATCTTAGTTTTACATGTCTTTCAAAATGCATAAAACATTTTCTACAGATCAGATCTGTGGAAGAAGGTACTTTGGAAGAGACACAAATTATACTTTCTGTCCTAAATGGCAGCAAACTGCAGTGGAGATTCTTTTTCACAGCACAGTCTCATTCCTCAGAATTAATAGAAGGATGGATGGCCCAAAGACAGGTTGATTCTGGGAGAAAACCTGTTAGAGTTGGAAAAAGTTTTAGGCTGGGCCAAAGGTTTAGCAAGATAGGATGGTGACCCTACTAATAAAGCCAGGGGTACACTATAGTTTAGAACGTAGTTTATAGGGTACACAATAGTTTAGAACAGCGAAAATGTATGTGCTAAAATTGCCATATTAATGTTAGGACTGATAATTAACTGAGATTTAATATTTTTCTTTGTTAAAAAAAAATGGGATGAACATCTAATAATTTTTCTTCCACCTCACAAGTACAAACTATTTTGTGTTTGTCTTTCATAAAATACCCACACAATACGTGGAAGTTTATGGTCATAACTCTCATGTGGTTTATTTTACATTTTGAATACTAAGGTATTTGCTTTTTTTCTGCTTTGCTGGGATATAATGTATATTTATATTTGTTATTTTTCTCTAATGAGAGTAAAACAATTAAATTGGTCATGTTTTGTGGACTGTAATTTTCTACAGTTTTCTTACAATTTTCAATGTTGGTTTCCACATTTCTTTTCGATTTTGTTTTCCTTTTTCTCCTTGGTTTCTCCCTTTGGGAAAGCTGTTCAACTCTTTGACCTGGGACCCACCCCACCCCCCGATGACACACACTGAGTTTTGTACAATAGAATATTGTCATTTCTATTCTAAAATATATGCCACTTTTATTCACAAAAAAATTGCAATGTTGACAAAATAAATACACCTAATCTTAAAAAAATAACCAACCTAAGTTAACTTTGTTTTTAAATCCTTGATCACGATCATTTGTGTATGTTAGCATGTGAGTGTGGGTTCCCTATGGGTTATATTATCAGTAAAAATACCTGCTGACGCACAACAGCCAGACGCGGAGGTCAAAGACTTCATAGTTTGCTTTCATTGATTCATAGCCTCAGGTGCAGAAGATGCCCTGTAACCATGTGTGTGTGTGCGTAGGTGTGTGTGTGTGTAAGACAGAAAACCAGAGATTAAGACAGGAGATGCATTTGTCTACATCGTGTTTCTATGTCTAAAACCTAGTTTAGGCTTCTCTCTCAGCAAGTTTGCACGCACACACACACGTGTTGACAGAGACATTTTCCATTTTTACTACTCAGTTGTTGTGAAGTGATTCCGCACCAGGACAGGAGGGTGTGTAGACCTGTTCTGGCAGGTGTGCCTACCGTTGCATTGATGTCTGTGGTCGACGGCAGTTTATTTACATCAGCTTGTAAACACAGATCCACTCAAGGAGCAATGGCTGACAGAGAGTGAGATTGGATTAATCTGGAAAGCTTTTCAATAAAAGTGCACCTCATTTAACACTATAAAAACACATGTAAAAAAACATACACAGCAGTGTGTTTTGTTGTTCTCTACACCTCCTGGTGTCAAAAATCACCAGCGATAGATTTGATAAACTGGCCTTACAATATAAAGAACCCAGTATCCAAAAGCTGCATTGACTACTAATTACATCGGCTATAGAGCCCCATTGTTGTGAAATGATCTAAAGCTGATGTTGGGCTGACCAATCACAGTCATGCACTCTCTGTTGGGCAATGCATTGACTGTGGTACATAATCCGTATCAATCGGTGGTGGTAGTGCCCAAATTTGTTGTTGCAGGCCAATTATAAATACAAAGAAGAAGCGTCCCTTTAGGCTAATTAGCATGCTAACAGTAGTTCTGATGAAAGTTAGTTAGAGATGCAGACAAGGAAGGGAATTATAAAGGTTTTGAGCGGCAAATGATGTTGGATTTCGGACATAACACTTGTTGACTAAGTATTTAAATGGAGGAAATTAACTAGACCGTTGTAGATGTAAAAAGACAGTTTTTGTTTAAGATGACTGTTCTGGGTTTTGAAATTCCTCTACAAATGGTAAGTTGTCTATTTTTTTCCGGGGTTTTTTAGTTATTTGACAAATACTTGTACTGTGTCTAGGGCTATGATTCATATCATTGACTGGCATACTTCATTTTAATCAAAGCAGAGAAAGGATTGTGTTGAATCTCAACCCAGGAGTTTGGAAGATTCTTTAGATTTAGGATTTTTATCTCAAACGTTCTGGTGCTGAGCTGAAGCTCGGTAAGGTTAGGCGGGCTTTCTTTCAAAGTAGAAGACAGCAACTGACATCTGGTAGCAGTGAGTAAACCATATCAAAATAGTTTACAGTAGAATTGAGCGTGCCAGGACGTGGTAATAATTTACCTTGGAGCTGCACCAATAACGCTTACAATAGGCGTGTTTCTACTATTGGAGCTTCAGTGTGATTTAACTAGATTATTTTCTGACTGTGTCTCCTTATACCACTGGCCCTTTAGGGAATCTGCTAAACACATCCATATATCACACAGTTTCAGCAGCGAGTAGCATCAATGATCAGTGAAAAAAGAGCAGCAGAAGTAAGAGATCAGTATACAAGAAGTAAGACTTGTTGCTAGTTTCCATTTGCTGTTGTCATAAACTGCTTTGTGAGTAATTCTTATTTCTACAAAGCCGGTTGTTTGGTGATGTCTGCTTTTTTAGGCTCATTTACAACTTATCAGCCCCATTTAACGACAGCCAAGCTGAGCAACTTTATCAGGCCATTTTACAGTGAATACCCCAAATAATATTCTATTGAGGAAGATGGCTCAGTCTTGTACATGAGCAGAAATGATACATGATCGCAACTCTTTTTTGGAGTATGAAACAACTGTTCTGATCACAGATCTAGAACATACCGATCGGGAAAACTCCTGAACCTACCCTGGCCAGCTTGCCTCCAAAAAGAAAACTCAGGCTTTAATTGATGCATAGAAAAGGTGTCAAAAAAGGCAGCTTTGACCCGTAAATATATAACACACTGCAGACGGGAGGTAAAAACGTGAAGGACTTAAATAAAACTGTGCCCCCCCCCAAAAATAATAAATAAACCAATGCCCGCGCAGCTGAATTGCCCTGGCGCCGGGTCTGCCTCCACTAATGGAGAATTATAAACTAGGCTTAAATGTGTCTGTCTGCATCAATTGATGTTGCCCTAAACACAACTTCAGGCCAGTCTGTGTTCCCTGGATACAGGGAGAGTCCTACCAGTTAGCGATGGAATAAAATATGATCCAGAACCGGAGATTCGGACCTGGAGGTGATTCTGAAACAATCTTTTAGAAAGAGGATAAAATCTATCTTGGATACAGAAGGGCTGAGGTGGTGTGAGACATGAGACAGAAATAAGAGTTAAAGGAGTTAGGGAGGCAGTTTAACAAGCAGCAGGCAGCTTTGAGAGATTTCGTTAAAACCCTGATGAGTTTTCTCCTGATTTTTTTCTTCACAAACAGACATGAGAAAAGGAAAGATGCAGCTCAAATGTGTTTTAGGGTAAACAGAGACCTCTCAGCTCCCCTATCTGACTAATCCTCTTAAAACAACAGATGAGGGGGAGAAAGCTAAAGGGATGGAAGAAGAAAATGTACAATGGTGAAATAAAAGAGGGGGGGGTGTTTAAAGATACAACAGTGATTAATTCTTACTGGTACGGTCCCTGAGAAGATATTGACGGATTTGTTAAATACATTTGTGATTGTTTGTGGTTTAAAACTCTTTGTTTGATATTGTTTGTTTATGATCAGATTTCATCATGTTCAAGATCATGATGAAATATCCAGTAAAAGCTGCTTATGTTGACTCTTTTACCTACTTAAGTTATGTGCAGTGATTTTCCATATCTTACCTACTCTTTTAGGACATCTACTCAATTGCACATGCACACCTTTTCAGATAAAAAAGCGATTTAAAAACTACAATATTATCATATATTGGCATGGCCATTAAATAGCAAGCATACAGCTATATTATTTGGCTGTTTTTTCTTTTCTCGTCCTTTCATGGGCACATGAGATTCTGTCACTGTTCATATTCCATCTATCTGTTTAGAAGCCAGATATTTTTCGCTGAAATGTAAAAGTAAACACTGCTGTGGAAGTCCCTCCATTTCCTGCTGACATCCTGTCATGGGTATTTATGCACACACCGCACACACACACACACACACACACATGCACACACATAGTGCAAGGACGGGAGTGCACTTTCTCCATTTCCCAGCAAAGCCATGCCTGTCAGCACGAGTTTTTCTACACTGACCTGTCATAACTGCTATACAAACAGGTGGATCAGGGGTGAAGTTGAAGTCATATAATAAAAAATATGCAGAAATATGTAACTCGACAACAGCTGCAACTGGTGAACTATAAATCTCTAAAGGCTTAATTCAAAACTGATCAGCCAAATATTGCTTTGGATAATAAAGTTAAAAATGCCATTTAGCGACTCATGTTCCATCAGTGGTGAAAGGCCAAACCCTAAATAGACTGCAAATGCTTTTGCCCTTAAAAATGTTTGTAAACTTTTGCCAACTTTTGGATTAATCACAGATACTCGTGTGGTTTATAACAGTTATACTATAAAGGATACCTACCACAAAGTCATGCGATATAACTGAAATTAATGGATTTGACAAACATAATACTGGAACAGATGCGATTTTCAGGCTTCGTACTAAAAAAGCCCATAATCATACTGTACTTCTAGTGTGTTTAATTGGTATATACAGATTGCATTTTTTGAAAAACCCAAGATCAATTTGTCACAATATTTGAATATTCTACAAAGCTGATAAAAAATATATATTTAACCCAAAAATAAAATACAGTAGCTAACACAGTCATTGGGTAAGCTGACAGGTTTTTTTCCACAAGTAGAGTAAGACAAAAAGTTCATTAATAAAAAAAAAGTGTCTCTTCACAGAGTGCTGTATCCAAGCATATCAATGAAAAGTTAGGTTGTAGGAAAATATTTTGGTAGAAAAAGATGCACAAGTAACAACATAGCCTTGAGAGGATTGAAAAACACAGCATATTCAAGAGCCTTTGGAAGATTTAAAAAGTGTGAATAACCCACATTTGAACCCACATGTTCAAACCTGTAACTCCATTATACCATTACCTTGATAATGTTAACCAGGCCAAGCCATATTTAAGGTATTTACACTTGTAAGATTTATGCAGTTAGTGATAAAGAGCACACGAATACATATGTTAAGACAAAGGAGGAGGGGACCCATTAACCTTTGAACAACAGAGAAAGAAAGATGATCCACCTGCTTAACTACTCCAAAATGCGTAGGAACCATTCAATGTCAAACCAGATTGGAATTTTGAATATATCTCAGTGACTTATGTTTCTCAGAATACCACAGTGGACGGGCAGTTATTCCATCACTAACCCTTCAGAAATTTATGGTCTGGTTCAAAGCACTACTTCCTCACTGTGTTTGGCGCTAGACAGTGTAGCCCCCTTAAAAAAGAAGGTAATCAGCCATAGGAGGTAGGCAAGCTAGTTTAATGCAGAGTTGCGTACTTTAAAGCAGAATACTAGGAAACTGGAGTGAAAATGGCACTCTATACACTTAAATGATTCCCATCTAACTTGGAAAATAGTCTACAACTTTATAAAAATGGCCTTTGAAAAGGTAGAACACCATACTTCCTGTCAATAATAGAGGTAAATAAAAACAATCCTAGGTTTATTTTTTTGTACAGTTGCCAAACTTACACAGAGTCATAGCTCTGTTGAGCCAAATATTCCCCCTTCTCTCAGTAGTGATGACTTTATGGGATTCTTCATAAGTAAAATAAATTATATTAAAAATAAAATCATTGGCATTCTCCCAAGCATGATTAACTCTCTTTTAGTAAATGAGGCAATATCAGAGAGAACTGTAGAACCATGTTTATGTCTGTACCATTTTGATTCTGTTGAACTTTCACAATTATCACAAATATTAGCTTTATCTAAACCTTCAACTTGTATGTTAGACCCAATACCATCCAAATTATTTAAGAAAATGTTCCCTCTGGTTACCGGCCCTTTTTTAAAATATGATGAATCCTTAATAAATGGATACTTACCACAGGAACTTAAGGTTGCTGCAAGTAAACCTTCACTTAAAAAAACCTCCCTCGCTCAAGATAAGTTAGCTAATTACAGACTTATATCTAACTTTTGTTTCTTATCCAAAATGTGTGCGAAACTGGTTGCTAATCAAGTATGTGAGCATCTAAACAGCAATAACCTGGTAGAAGTTACTAATGATATTCTAATGACCTCAGATAATGGATTTGTGACTGTTCTGATCTTGTAGGATATCAGTGCTGCTTTTGACACAGTCGATCATGATATTCTCTTACAAAGGCTTGAACATGTAGGGATCAAGGGAACAGCACTAAGCTGGTTTCAATCATATCTGTCCAACTGGATGGTGAACCCACAGGGTTATGTGCTTGGACCGATTCTCTTTACTCTATATATGCTTCCAATTGGTAAAATAATTAGACAGCATGGTATGAATTTCCACAGTTATGCTGATTATACACAATTGTATTTATCCATAAAACCTAATGAATCCAATCAGTTAGGCAGATTACAAGCATTTCTCGAAGACATAAAAATCTGGACGACTCTAAATGTTCTGCTTTTATATTTAGACAGTTCAGCCTCTGGTAATAGTGTAAAGAACCTTGGAGTACTTTTTGATCAAGATATGACAATTAAATCCCAAATTAAACAGGTCTCCAATATTTCTTTGCTCCACCTCTGGAGCATTGCCAAAATTAGAAACATCCTGTCCAGGAGTGATGCAGAGAAAATAGTTCATGCATTTGTAACTTTAAGGCTGGACAACTGTAATTCACTTTTATAGGGAAGTCCACGAAATGCAAAAAAAGCAATCAGTTGATGCTGCAGCAAGAGTTCTGATGAGTATTGAAAAGAGAGATCGCATTTATCCTATTTTATTTTCTCTCCATATGCTTCAATTTAATGCTAAAATAGAGTTTAAGATCCTCCTAATTACGATCTTTTAGTTATCATGCTCGTCTCCTGTGGAAACAGGTCCCAGTTTTAATCTGTGAGGCAGATACTCTATTTTTAATACTAGGCTTAAAACCTTCCTTTTGATAAAGCTTATAGTTAGAATGGCTTAGTTTATCCTGAGTTATCTCTGTAGATATGTTGCTATAGGCTTAGACTGTTTGAGGACAGACTAACCTCTTTTCTTCACTCTTTTACTTTTCTCTTTTACTGATCTCCAGAAACATATTTTCTGCTGCTGTTGCAGTTGTTAACCTCGTTTTTCTCATAGTGTTTCTCTCCATAGAGGCTCTGCGCGGTCTGGTGTCCTGCTCAACTATGGTGCCCCCTGCTGGGTGGTGAACATCGATCCAGATGGTGCTCTAAGTGACTGAGCATACTCAGACCCGTAGATGGTCGTGGTAGATGACCTCTCATAATGGGCAAGGTTCTTTTTTATTTTATTTTTATTTTATTTTTTTACGTGTCCTGTCTAGCAGTTTGCTACTCAGAATTGGTGTCTGAGTACCAAGTACAAGCCCAACAGATTTACTTTCCCAAGGAGAGTATTACAGCTTCGCTGTTTTACTTACTTGTTTTTCCTCTCTACTTTCGCTTCATGCTTGCTCAGTATGAGGGATTGCTGAATGGATTGGTGTGGTTGCAGGCCTGCATCAAAGGGGTTTAAT
Source organism: Apricaphanius iberus (assembly GCA_028564705.1). NCBI lineage: Eukaryota > Metazoa > Chordata > Actinopteri > Cyprinodontiformes > Aphaniidae > Apricaphanius > Apricaphanius iberus. The sequence goes on from JAPXFQ010001652.1 coordinate 278,919, forward strand.
CCCATGTCAACGACTCCATGTAATCTGATGGGAATCCTTACATCGAAAACTTTTAACTGATTGGAATGCTTGTATAATTGTATTGAAATGACTTTTGTTGTAAAGTGCCCTGAGACGACATTTGTTGTGAATTGCTGCTATATAAATAAAAGTGAATTGATTTGAATTGACTTGTCCTTAAATTGGATAGTTGTGTTATGCAGATAAATGTATTCTATGTGTTGGCCTACTTTTAACAGATTTCCTCTCACAGATTAATTGTGGTGTTCACATTGGTCTGACCCACCAGATGTTTAGCATGCAAACATTTATTTTAAAAAGCTTGTATCAGTTCATTATTAGTATGTAAAGTAATTAACTTAAAAAGCATATAAAAGCATGTGCTTGGAGATGGAACCTTGGCAATGTACATCCTAAAGTACAAAACAACTACACCACTGATGCCTTTAATCCAAAATGATTTACAGTTATATAATACTTTTAATCTGTTAGGTAATAAAAAAGGCTCATCATTATCCACATCCAAAATGTTTCTGTCATTTTTTTTTCTTATTGTTTAAAAAGCAAACTTTGATCTTAAAAAGACATCTTCAGTCACCAAAAAACAGGATAAACTAATGTAAACATCAGATCTTGTGGGGGAGACGGCACTCCTTTTGAGATTTATCTATTTGCAATACCAATTTGCACTTGAAAAACGATTGACCAACAAGAAACACAAGTTTTTTTCTGATGCTTTAAATTATGAGTGTATCAGAGTTGATATGAAATATTTATCTGTGGTCTCCTGCAGGGATGGCATGCTGTTAAAAAGGCATTGATTTGACAAGCCAAACAAATGCTGATGAGCCCTGATAATCAATGGCGGCATTGATGATAGTGTGTGGTGGCCCTGGGCTCTGAGCTATTCGATGGGCTTGGAGTGAATAATGAATGAGGAGTTTCCTGATTGATCAGTGAGGTTGTCTCTTCAGACACTCGACTGGCATTTCAATGGAGCCCCAGCACGAAAGACAACACACCAACAACGCAACTGCCACTGCTGTCCTGCAGGACTGGTCGCATCGCTGCTTCCCAACAAGGCGAAGGACATGGTGTGAATCAATACAAGCCCACTCATGATAAAAAAGTGGCTTTTAAACAAATGAATGAGTATGGCCACTATAAATGCCATCAGTAAATGTGAGAGGCCAAAGAGTACAGGAAGGTCTAAAAATGGATAAAACCTGACTTTGACCTTGAGAACTAAATGTTTGGCCTGTTTGTCTGGTACCGAAGGGTGCACTAACACACACAAAAACAGAGGTGTAAAAACCACACAAAGACCGGTGACAGCACTGAGAGGTTGCCTTAAGTCTGTCATCTACCTAGCTTCTTCACGCTACTGCTGAATGTCAACTCTTCTCTTTTGTACCTGAAGGAGGTGGGGGAAAGATGAGGGAATAAAAACAGCAAACAACAATAAAAGGTTCTCAACAATGCTGCTATCTTTATGGCATCTACTGCCGCTGTCTCCTTCTCTTCACTCGTCCTGTTCTTCTCTCACTTCCTTTGTGTGAACCCCTCCAACCGCCCCTCCCCTCACATTGCCTCACAGAATATCACTTAGCACTGCCCTTGAATCCTCCTCCGTAAATGCACAGACTGAGGGGCACTCTGAAAAGATTTGAAGAAACAAAGTCGGAAGCATGTCGCCACTAGTTGTGACACTAAGTGACTTTATTTCATTGCCGTTCAAAGGTTGCAGCGGGTCTTCGTGTGGGCTTTGTTTACAGTATATGATTCAATTAAAATTCTCTAATAATGAAAAATTGTCAACTTGGCTAACTGGTTCCTAAATCATTTGTTTTGCATAACTATTCCACTGTTCTGTCTCTCTCTGTGAACTCTGAGTTACTCTCCCAGAGTGAGCATTTATTTCCAAGGATGGGAATGATTATGCAAATGAGGGAAAAGTGTATAAATCTGCCTAGCCAATAAGAAACACTTCCATAATTTGGTCCAACTAATTAGCCTATTCATCTCTTTTTTTTCTTAAAGAGACAGATAAATACCTCAGCTTCTCCCCATTTCTCTCTTCTGTTGCTTTTTATGTTCACAGATAAACATATTAGCCAAAACCCAGCTATCTCATTAATGTTCATTTCAAATAAATTGTTTTACCTAAATTAACTGACAGAATCAACAACAATCCTCAAGTTGGCAGTGGCTTTTACACTATACTCAATTATAACTAAGGGATCCAGAGTATGCCAAGAAAATGTCCTTCACAGCCCCACCTTTTGGCCCTACTATCTGAGTGTTGCAGCACTTTGACTCATGAGACTAGGAAACATTTTTATTTTGTATCTGTTATTCAAACTTGGTGATTCTTATGAACTGTGGCCTCAGATTCTGGTTACCTTGTTGGTATTCTGTACAGCTCCTTTGTAATTTGTATTTATAGAAGATATTGCTGTCATTTTTTCATCTTAAACATGAGTATTTAGTCTCATCTGACCTTTGACATCAACCAGACATTTTTAGTTAATTTACCTGAACTTTTATGTGTGTTCAAACCATTCTCTGTAAAGCTGGGAGATAGTGGGACTTGACAATACCTGTCGGTCATGTTTTTCTTATGTCACTAGGTTATCCTGGTAGATCAGCTGTAAATAGTTTTGGTTAAGGCCCTGTCAGTGCCTCGCTGGTCCCAGTAACAACTTCATTCCATGTATTTCAGACAATAAAATTCTCCCTCTTGCGCTCCAGAAAAACTAAGCAGTTTCAAGTGTCAGTAGGAGCCCAGAAGAGCAATGGCGAGTAAGAATACCTAATACCAATGTTTGTTCCTCTCAATTACAGTTTTAAATGGAAATCAATGTTGCAGAGGGAATGAGCAGAGCCCTTAACATTGGGGGTGATAATCACATTAAGACGGGGCTTAAATCAACACCAGACCCCGGCCTCTGGAGGGGGAGTAACTACAGAGAAAAAGCAGAGACTATTCAATTTCCTCGCTCTCTCTTAATCTATCCATCACTCTCATACAACAGTCTTCTCCAACACACAAAACCGCTGTCTGGTTGCCAGGATACCACCCATAAGTTTTACCATGGTTGCATCTGGAATAAAGGTGGGTGGGCACACTGCCAGGACAGGCCTGGAGTCTCACTGCAGCCATAAAATTAACAAAAATAAATATTATATTCAACCGCTCTCCTTAATGTGTGGATGCTCACACACATACACAGACTTAAATACATCTCAGCTAGTTTAATCCAGTTTAACAGTTTCTCAGTTGCAACTATAAATGCACAGAGCTGTCTCTTGATTCCTCACTCACTCAGGAGCCTAAACAGAGCAATAAATATCAAGCCATAATGGCATTTTGTTGTGCACTTTCATAGTAATGGCATAACAGCAGACTCCATAGCGGTGCTGGGACCAGAGAGTAGTTGAGCTACTAAGTACAGTTAGACTAACTGTGCGACATCATCATACCGTTAGATGATTCACAGCTATCTCAGTGGGATGGGAGGTATGGAGGGGAAGTGGTACTAGCAAAACAGAGAGATCCTTTTCTGGAGCCACCATGAATAGAAAACAGTACATTGTTTCTACAAATCTTTGCTTGAAATATAGAAATATTAATCTGAGTTGCATAATTCTGAACTTTGGATCAGATTTTATGCCTCTCTTATTTATAAGCAGTTACCATACATGGATTCTGTGTTGGTGGGAATGAGCGTGAATAATGTATTTTCTAAATGACTCTACTTGTGCTGCCATTTTTGTTTAGCTGTATTATTTCCTTCTTAAAAAGGAAGCAACAGGGTGCACTGATACATCTCAAGCACATCAAATTAGACATGTATACAACATAACCTGTTAGTGGCACTAACAATATGCCAGACAGAATTTTAAAAAGTAAAACAAAGCTATGTGATGGTATCTCATCAAGTAGATCAATTACCCATAGACTGATGTTTTCAAGCCTTTCGTTTGTAAATTACCATGATTTTTTTTCTAAGTAAATGGTTGTACCAAATTAACCAAACTTATTTAGTGCTTTTCTTGTCATGCTGACCACTCAAAGCGCTTTACATTAGAGCCACATTTACCCATTTGCAGTCAGAAATCCAGGCATATTCATGCACCAATACAGAGCTTGTTAGGAAACTTCAGGTTAAGTGCCTTGCCCAGGGGCACATGTGACAGGCAGAAGTTGAAATCAAACCTATAACTATGTTCAACTCTGATTATAAACCAACTATTTTACGGAGCAAGACTAAGTTAATTACACCTTTCTAGTAAAGAATAATGTTTTTAACAAAGCAGTAAGGGATTCATGTGAATTATGTGTATTACCTGCTTAAAGGTTGTTTTTAATTAAGTTTGACAATAAAAAAAACGGCACAAGGCTTTAAAGACATAATATAGACTCATTAAATAATAATCATGATCATCATAAAATCACCCAACTCTATTTATTTACTTTTTGTATTGATGCTATAAATTATACAAACAAGTTATGGCAAAAATGTATTATCCAATCACTATTAGTATGTGTACATTTTAATTAACTCCCTGCAATGCCAAATGAAGGTGCTACTAAGAATGAATATGCATCACCAGCTCTCTTATTTGAATAATCAATATTATTTAAGTATTAGAATGACTAAAATGTTTAAATTTAGTCAAATACGCTTGCTTTGATCAAAGGATAAACAAAACAGAAAGAAAGACAAAAAATTATATTAAATATATAGCAAATTATCTTGAACTCCAGCAAACTGATCTAGTAAGATAGTTTGAGCAATAAAAAGTAAAAATGATTTAAATTTCCAGACGGCTGTTAATTATCAACAGTTTCGCAATAGGTTACTTCAGTGTAATAATACCAGAAAACATGTCAATACAAATCCAAGTTCTTAAGAAATACAGAAAACAGGAACTTCATCCCTAAGAATGGACCAGACTTGTGGAAATCCATAAGATTTTTTATGACATTTTGCCTGCTTCCTTTGTATTTTTCCCAGGTCGTCACAAAATTAGTCAGTCTGTTTGAGGTGTTGAAAAAAAAATTGTCCGTATGTGTGTTTCTAGTTAACTACTTTGTTAAATCCTAATGATCTCCTTTTTCTCTTCCCCCATTTTTTGTACCCACCCCACCCTAACCCACAAACATAGGTCCCCATCCTGTGCACATCCTCTATGCTTGGAGGGTGAAGATATGCAAAGCATCACCATCATCAAAACAAAACCTGCAACAGAATATAGGGCAATTGAGTGAATTAACATGCATCCCAGGAGACATGTCTTTCATTTTTTTTTCCTGTTTTCCTTTGCCTGCTGCTCAAACACAAGAAATGCACTTCTTCCTTTTCCATTTAGTTCTGGCTACACAGGCCTATTCTGACCAGATGCTGATCCAAGTCAAAATGACATGACAGACCATCTGTTTATACTTAGAATTTGAATGTTTAACTTAAAAGTTGCTCCATTTTTACATTATTTCAACTAACTCGTTGAAAAGTGTTTTGCCACAGTTTGAGTCGAATTGAGGACACGCCATACTGTCAATAAAAATGAGTGGAAAAAATCCACGAAGCGGGGATCGGAAGAGGGTATTTAAGGCTAGTCCTATGGTTCAGTCTCACGACAGCAAAATCAAATTTGCCAGGAAATATGAAAATAAAATCAACAACCCAAAGCATTGGAAATGCATTTGCTGATCACAGCTATAATAGATGCTTTAGTGTTTTTTAAGAGGCAAAAACTTATGTTTTCCTCTTTTTTTGGTTTAGGATGTCACATCAGTTCTCTACAGTATCACTACTTGTAGATGAGGATGATGCGAAATTATGACTCGCTGCATCACTTGAAGTCAGCCACAGACTGTGTTGTACATGAAGGAAGGTTGAAAATAGTAAATTATTTTTCAACTGTCATTATCATTATCATCACTGGCAGGTCAGGCATAAATGTCACTTCCATTTGAAGTAGCAATGCATTTATCTGGGATTGAGCAGAATTTTAAAATAATTTATTATATATATAACTCTTGAGTGATTCCTTCAGACTGTGCCACTTTTCCCACTTGGCACTAATGCTCCTCTGATAACCAATAATGCCTAAAATCTTTACAAAATTACATGTTTTGGCATGAAAAAAAATTCATTTCACAAGTCATTACAAAGAAATAATGGACAACCACTAACAAGTTTTAACAATGTTGCATAAAAAATCAGCTCTTCTGGATATTTATTTTGCGTTCATTAAATACAAGCAAATTAGCAGAGTGAGACATAACTACAGCTAGATTAACAATAAATGAAGAAAGGGATGTGATGAAGGAATCTAGGGGACATGAAGAGGTGTATGTCTAGCCAATGTAAAGACATCTGTTGGTCAATAAACCAATGCAGAGGTCAAACAAGCATGTGGTTGGGGAGTAACCACTGAGAGCTACACTTCACCAGATCATTTAGATAAACAGTTGGGTCAAAGAGCATGTCTTGTAATGTTTTCTTTTCAGTTTGCTTTCTTATAGTAGTCAGAGTACTTGTTAAGCAATCAGAAGGTTGTGGGGTTGATTCCAGCTTGATTATGTGCCCATGGGTAAGGCACTTCACATCTACCATGTTGCCTACTGATCTGTGTTCAGTGTATAAATTTTGGGTGTTTGTGAGTCCGAATAGGTGAATGTAGCTAAAGTGAAAAATACTGGAAAAGACCTATATAGAGTAAGTTGAGGTAATGTACATTTATTGACTTCAAGACTGTCTTGAAGTATCTGTGTTCAACAGCAAATGTAGGACAAAGTAAGAGGATTAAACAATAATAATGTTCAGAAAGGGTACTTTTTCTGTAAAACTTGAAAATAGTTAGAAAGAACGTTTCTCCACAACACTTGAGTTTGAAGTTAATCCCCACAGTTACGGTTTTTGTTTGAGCTATAATAGCCCCTTGATTCGTCTTCACCAGTGAGGAAGAAAAGCAACCACCCGCATGTTGTGCTTTAATCCAAAGTACTTAATCTTTTGTGGAAAACGCTCTGCTTATCGTGTTTCCACGCATGTAAGCCTGTTTTTATCTGCTCCTCTTCTCCTCAGACACACCCGCATACACGCACTCCAGACATTCACGCATTTGAGACAACACTTGCCGATGCACAAAGGCCCACAAAGTGTGTAGAGCAAACGCATGTAATTACCTTCAGAACAACGGTGCTACAAAATGCCAGACAGTGTTTGCATCAGCGTGTATGTGTTTAGAGTTTTGTAATTAGCAGAATACATTTAAATACATTTGGCTAAAACACTCCTGGGAGAGTTCCTGTTTGCTGTGTCTGCCTCAATCTCTTGCTCCCTTTCTTCTCCCTGCTTGTGTCTCACAATGCCTGCAGTGCTCTTTTTCTTTCAAATCTACAGATCAAACTCTTCCCTTCATGCACCTGTGTTCTGTTCTTTCCTTTATGTGGCACCTCACCAAATCGTGGCTGATCAATAGGCCTTCACTTTACATAATGGCGACACTTTGGCAGAGCATTGCCAGGTTCATCTGCCAATGTTTTGCACACTGTTTTTAAGTAATCTAATGTCTGTGAAGGCAAATCACTTCGTATCTTGATTCCTTATTATTTAAAATCAGAACATTGTTTGAAATTAATCATGAACTTCATTTAAAAGAGAAAATTCCAATTTATTTACCTTTTAAGCGGCATGTTTTATCACCTGACAAGATTATATGTTAGGAGGTTACAGTCAACCTTCCTCTGAAGCTGCTGCTTGCTCAACAAACCAGTCTTAATTATTCAGCAGGCAGCCTAGTGTCTTTCATCTCTCTGTTAATTGCTGCAGTCGACTCCTCACTGGGACCATTGCTCCCAATGAAACCTCCCTCTCCCAATTCTGGATTGTACCACTACAGGATGTGTGTAGACCAATGTAATATGTACAATGTCCACTCTGTAGAATTGATGATCATCATTAAAAGGTCATGTTTTACTCAATTTAATCGCAGGTTGTCACTAAAAAAATATACAACCATTTAGATGTTAGAATTTTCACAGTGTGGCCTTCACCTGTCTCTGAATGTCTCCCTCATTTCCTTTCTTCTTTCCCTCTGTTTCCATGTTTTAGTCTGATTGTCATTATGCTTCGTCATAGTCTTTGTTGTACCTTGTCATCCTGAACCTATGTTTGGCTGTACCAACTATCATCATGATCACCATCAACTTATTGATATTATTATTTTTTTATCTTCAAAACACCTCTCTACATTTGGATCTAACTAGACATCATAACAAGAATATTGGATTTGCCATTTTTTTCTGTCAACTTCAAAGAAGTTATATGTGTAGAATAATCAAATTTCTTCATTATATAACATTAAAATTACATTGAAAAGCAATAATGATGACAAAGACAGTTATATTGTAAATAGGAGCTTTTGGTTTTCAGAGATAATTTTGTAGTGTTAAAAGGTCCAGGAATGACGAATAAATATTTCTCTATTTTGTTTTAGTGGATCTATATGCTTCATAGGCCATGAAGAATGGTGTCCCCAGCCGGGTTTGGGTATGCTCAGGGATCTCCTCGTAGTGGGATCTGCCAGAAAACCTTGACAGGGAGGTACCCAGTAACCATCCTGATCAGGCACCTAAAACATCTTAGCAGAATCCCTTTAATGCAGAAGACCTTTGGGTCTACTCTGAGCTACCAATAGATGATTAAGTAAGTTAACAGATGATGAACAAGATGATTTCAGCATCAAAGCATGGGACTCTTCTGCCAATTTGTTACTGTAGGGGAAGATATGGTGAGTGGATTAAGGTCAGAGAGCTCCTTTCACCACTTGACAACATCCAAGTGTAGGTCTTCAGTCCTACACTTGGGCCCAAAGAACCAATGGCAGACATACCCAGTTTACACTCATTACTTGTTTATTGGATGTGTATATCAGTATCCTTCACCAGGTCCAACTCACTAAGATTTGGTAATCAGTTGACAGTTTTGCCCATCTCTCCACCCAGGAGTCCAAGAAATGTCTCAGGTCTGATAATGAGTGCAAACATGGTAATCAACCTGGTTGTAAAAACTGTCTCAGGAACAGGTCATTTCTACACTTCTGTCAATTGCATATATACAGTTATATTATTCTTTCTGCCACATATTGAATCCACAGGAAACTGGAATCAAATAGATGTTAATGAAGGAGAGGGTCTTTTTTCTGTAAATGAATTGTTATTACGGTATCTGGAAATTATGTAAAAGTGATAAATGTACTAAACTGATTTTCATGCAAAGTTTATTTTATTTTTTAGGGACCCTTAAATATATTTTAGACTTTTGATTCCATATTAATTATTTTTAAGCAGAAATGTCTGCCTTAAAAATACTCACTAGATGCCTATGCAATACAATATATGATATAAGGAATATTTGTTTTGGACCAGGACATGCTGCACTTGGCAGATGGAAAATATTCACCAAACAGTATTCACTTTACTTATTGTGACAGTACACATCAGTGTACACAACACCACAAAAACAGTACATTATCCAAATTGGAAAACACTTTCCACATATGTATTGTATTTGTGGGGCTGTCTGGTGGCTTAGTGGGAAGCGTTGTTGCCCTTAGCAAGAAGGACCTGGGTTCAAGTCCCATGGAGTTTGGATGTTTTCCCTTTACTACTTTAGCTTCCTCACACAGTCTAAAAAACATGATTGTTTGATTAATTGGTTTCTCCAAATTGGCCTTAGGTATGAGTGTGTGTTTGTCCCGTCTGTCTCTGTGTTGGATTGGCAACCTATCCAGAGTTTACCCCACCTCTCACTCGGTGACCAGTAGCACCAGTTTCCCGCAACCGTTAAACAGTGGATGGATGTACTGAATTCGTTACAACTGTAGCAGTAATCTGATCACTTTAAGTGGCACTTTTTCAAAATCTAACAAAATATAATAATAAATATTCTGAAGCTTTTTAAGTTGTCTTGGGGTAAATGGAGATCAAAAACATTTCTTCACAGATTACCAAAAATCTGAATGAAATAAAAACATTTGACAAAGACAGAACACTGACATATGAACTGGCAAAAAAAGGGGGAAATAAAAAAAACATTTCTAAGAAGTAAAATTGGCTGGCATTATAGTCAGATAAATTGCAGTTAGCCAGTCAGCTCCATAATCAGAGGACAGACTTACTGGCGCGGGAGCTTACTGAGTAAGAGTGGGAGTAATGAGGTGAAATGTGATGGATAAAGAGAGAGAATTGTTGGGAAGACAGAAATGATAGCAAAAAGGATGAATATGTTACACTTTTTGTCCTAGATAAACTGTGTGAAAGAAGACAAACACAAGAGGGCTCAAAGCAGGACATGCACAGCGGAAAAGATGGAAACTGTGAGAAAAAGAAACTAGGACCAAACATATGGTTCATTATTGATGGTCAGACAGACAAGAAGAAAAGAAGAAAAACAAATAAATGTAGGATGTTTTTATAGTAAAGCATAATGCCAACAGCCAGTTACTGTAAGAAAACTTCTGTGGGGAATGTTGCAGCATTACACACTGAGACAGTGAATATACACACAAGCAAACACACACACACACATTTACTGCAACATACATCAGCGGGCTGGAAACAGCACATGATAAATTCTGTACACAATACATTTTGTCGAAAAGATTTAACATCTAATTCAGCTCTGACAGCTTCCTCCATCTCAACCCGTTGCATTTATCCCCAAGCCACACAGAGATGGCCTTGGGCTTCTCAGACGGTGAAAACACACACACAGAGGAGGCAGGGATACACAAATACTGATGTGAAGGACAGTGAAGAAAGTATGAAGAAGCATTTTCAGAGAAAAACTATTGAGAATAAGCTGGGCCCTTGACAAAAATTAGGGACATTTGCAATGGGGCTTAGATTCCTCCACTTTACTGTTTTCTGTTTAACCACTTTAAACCTTTGCTTTGTTCCCTCTTGAGTCTTAACCCCTCTGCTGGTTAAACGAATACTGCAAATTATTGGTTTAATATAGATGTTGGTTTGGGCACTAAAGCTTCATAGTGCAGAGTTGTTGCCTTACAGAAAAGGAAACGTGGAACAAGTTAAGATAAAAGAAAACATACAAAGGCAAAAGTAAAACAATAGTACAATTAAGAGGAATACAAAGAAAAAGACAACTAAAGGTAAAGGGCAATATTAAGATAATTAAAGAGTGTTTCGTGTACGTACTTGTGTAGTCTGATTTCTTGACTGTTGGCGACAGAGAAAATGTAGTTAGTAGGAAAGCAGGGGTGCCTCTCTCTTTGCAAGTTCCAGATTAACCACATTTCATTAGCAAGGAAAAAGCTACAGAGATTTAAATGTAAATGTTTAAGAAAGAAAGGCCTGTAAAAGGAAGTGAGAGGAAGCGAGAACCGAGAGTGGAAGAGGCCATAAACAACCGCAATAGTTGGGAAGAGACAAAGAATGAGGGAGGGAATGAAGGATGAGGGGATGAAGGGATGAGCGAGGGGGTACTCAGATATAGGGATGATGGAATGGTGAAGGGGATATAGGGATGTAGGGAGGAGGGAGGGGATGAGTGGATGAATGGTTGCAGCGATGATGATGGGACAATGGGATGAGGGGATACTGGGATGTGGGAGGGCATGCAGGGATGAAAGGAGGGGATTTGGGGATGCAGGGCTGAGGGGCATCAGGGAAGAGAGAATGAAGGAGTGGGCATTGGGTGCCGGGATGAAGGATGATGAATGGGCAAAGGAGTGACCAAACGGGTCAAGGTGATGCCTGAGAGGGGGTTGGGGTGGTGGAATTCAAAACAAACAAGACAGCCATGGAATGTCAGGTCAATTGATCTCATTTGGAAGACTGAGGAATTTAGGCGTGAGACGCCAGGTGAGTCAAACTTATATAAACAGCTTGTGGAGCAGAATTCTTTGAGGAATTATCCTGTTTCTGAACCTAAGTTAAACTATCTTCATTTCTGTTGTCACTGTGCTCTAGTCAAGCTAATTGATTGCAATGTCGGAGACGTCAAACTGGAGTATTCACACTCTTGATTAACACTTCTAGTACCACAGACCAGCGGTGCAAAGGCCAGAGCAAACATAGACTCCACAGAGTGAGACTGGAAAAGAGGCAAGACTGCATATGTAGTAAACATTAAATATCCATCGGGTGTTGTGTGGGATAGTGGTAAATATGGGCCTCATATGCAAAAGGCCTCAACTCTTGAAGTGTTTGTTCCAAGTTCGAGTCCCATCCATACATACCCCCCCCAACACACACAACTCTCCCCCTCTCTTTGCTATCCACTGTGAAATAAAGGCCACTATGACCACAAAACAATTTCATATATAGTAGTGATAGGTCGAGCAACACAGATGCATCAGCACATGAATGTAACATGTGCCCTATCTAGCTCATAGAGCAAGACTCTGAGTGAGTGCAAGTATCACTTGAAGAAGTAGTCACGGCACCAATATGGCTGCTGTTTCGCCTGTCACATAAGTACCAACCTGTGTTTAAAAGGAGGAGCATTTCCACCTGTCACCGGAATGCGTCTCTGCCAATAGTACATCCTCATCAAAATTATTCCCAGAAAGCAACTGTTACATCAGAGCTCGAAAGAAAACTGAAGGTTTCCACCATGTGGGATCATTTTGATCTTATATTGGCAAATTGGGTTTTTGTTTTTATTTCCTTGTTTCATCTAATTTCATCCAGGAGTTAATAGAATTTCAGTCCATTTAAAATTTATTTGTTTAAATGATTAATACTATTTTCTGGAGGTTAAATGTAAAATTTTTAATTCCTTGCCATATCTTTATATAGAGATTGTAGTATCTTATCGTACCATATCGTTTTGCACCAAATGTTTTAAGATTGGGGCATAGCAGAGCACTTGAAAAACTTGAAACTCACAGAAAAAAAGGTGGGGGGAAAAATGTAGGAATTGGAAACAATATGTTGTCCTGAGATGGATCATGCTTTTTACGGACAACTAAATACGTATAAAGGTTGATCATGTTAGCTTTAAAAGAAAATATTGAACAATAACACTTCATAGACAGTACAGTTCAAATATTTACTCAGCTAGAGAGATGTGCATTATACATGTGATAAGAAATTAAGACACACACATGAACAAAAGACTCCTTAGGTCTAAAGGGACCATATCAGAACATTTTACTGACACCACCTCACACTCAACTAAAGCAGGGTAACGTTAGCCCAATTTGTTTTCCTAATAGCTGATATATTTTTCACTCAGTCATTCATTCTACTACCAACCTGAAAACACACCCAGACACACTCTGAGCTTATTATTATACAAATATACCCTTGAACAGGCCTCAAGTTCATCCGCTGGGGGTGCACAGAGAGCCTGGTTGATATTAGGAGGGAGGTCACATTGCACTGTAAACACGCTTTGTCTGCTTATTCATTTATTTACTATGCTCTCCCATCACCACTCAGCTTGTCAGCAATAGGGGTCAGGGTGTGTGTGTGTGTGTGGTGTGGGTGTGTACTGGGGTTGGACAAGCTTTAGGTAGCATTTGTGTTGTCAGTTAATAAACATTTTGGATGATGAATATGGCTGCATTTATTTTTCAGGGAAGTACTCATTATGAAAGTCAGTTAATTTGTTTGAAGACTACATGCATATATTTATATATATACATATTATACAGACATGTTCCAGCTCAACACACTTCTCCTGTTCACCACAGCAGCTCTATCAATGGTATCGACCCCTTATGCTTCTTAATATTCATAAAGTCTATTTCAACAGATTCTGTCACTATAGCGCTGCAACACACCCACCTTCCTGCAAAATCTATTCTTATTGATCACCATTGGCTTTCTTGAATGTCCATTGATCCAGTTCAAACTCACGCTCAAGGTCTGTTCAAAACACAATCATCTCACAGTTCACTTATGAGTAAAGGCCTTTCTTCTCCCTCTTTGTTATATTATCCAAGAAATTACTTTTGATTTTCTTACCAGCGTACAATCACTATTCTCACTGAATCCAAAAGGCTTGTGGCAGAAGGGATGTATTTGTTGCTCTTTGATATTAGTTTAAGAATCACAATTCAAAGAGTACATTGCACAAAACAGTTTTGAGATAGACATTTGTATATGATGAAGGACAAATATAAGATTTTAAAAGTTAGAAACCTAAATAAGAAGCAAAAAGGGTATATGGAAATCAGTATAAGATGTTTCATTGTTTTCAAAGCAGATAAGTAATTTTAAAACAATCTTTTTATAAAACAAAAATAGTCTCTGGAAGGCAGCCACTCAAGAACAGAAACATAATTACCAAGAATGGATCATGGCAAGAGATTTATTACTGCAGAGCACCACCTAGACAGCACGTTGATGCAAAACTACAGACCAATCTCTAATGTCCCATTTATCAGTAAAATTATTGAGAAAGCTGTGTTCCAACAATTAAATAGGTTCCTAGCAATGAACAACCGGTTTGATATTTATCAGTCTGGTTTTCGTAGGTACCACAGCACCGAGACAGCCCTCATCAAAGTCTTCAATGACCTTCGTACAAATACTGAGCGTGGTAAAACCACAGTACTGGTACTATTAGACCTCCTATTGACACAGTTGATCATGGTATATATTACTTGAACGTCTAGAGAGCTGGGTCGGACTCTTTGGTACAGTACTCAACTGGTTAAAATCTTACCTCAAGAAAATTAATTTATTTGTGTCGATTAGCCAATTCTCAACACAAAACACAGAAATCACATGCAGGGTCCCCCAGGGCTCCATCCTAGTGGCCCTCCTATTTAGCATCTATATGTTCCCACCAGTCCAGATCATAACCACCAATAATGTTAACTGCCACAACTATGCTCATGACACTCAGATTTATATGTCAATGTCACCAGGTGATGTTGAACCTATCCAAATCCTCAGTAAATGCATTGAGCAAATTAACAGCTGGATGCCCCATACTTTCCTCCAGTTGAACAAAAACAAAACTGAAGTACTTATCTTTGGATCCAAAAAAGATCGACTACATATCAGCAATCAGCTTAAACAGGCCCAACTAGAAACTACCAACCAGGCCAGAAATCTAGGTATAATAATGGTTTCAGACCTGAACCTCCAGCGTTACATAAAGGGAATAACAAGGTCAGCTTTCTATCACCTGAGGAACATTTGTAGGATTAAAGGACTGATGACACAAGGAGACCTAGAAAAACGAATCCATGCATTTATCTTTAGTCGCCTTGATTACTGTAACAGTATCTTCACAGGTCTACCTAAAAAATGAATCACACAGCTGCAGCTGATCCAGAATGCTGCTGCTCGTGTTTTCACTAGAACCAGAAATGTAGAACACATCACCCCAGTTTTAAAGTCGTTACACTGGCTCCCTGTAGCTCAGAAAATAGACTTCTAAGTGCTTCTATTAGTTTATAAATCAATGAATGGGTTAGCATCAGAGTACATTAGACATCTGATATCATGGTAGAAACCATCCAGATCACTCAGGTCCTCCAGCTCTAGTTTGCTCACCATCCCCAGAATCAAACAAGGAGAAACAGCTTTCAGTTTCTATGCTCCTCATATCTGGAACAAACTATCGGAAGAATGCAAAAGTGCAGAGACACTGAACTCTTGTAAGTCAAAAATTAAAATGTACCTATTTAGACTTGCCTATGAGTAACTCTCTTTTTACTTGCTTATTTTTAATTTTCACATGAATTATGTTCTTGATTACTGTAAATAGTTTCTTGTGTGTTTTTTTATATTTATTAAGAACTGTGATCTTTTTTAGCAAGATTAGTTAGTGGAAGGAATAACTGTGAGCTCTTCAGCGAGATCAGTTATGGAACTAGAAAAATTTGCATTTCCTGCGAAAATGCAGTGTGAATGCTGTAAGCTGATTTTTTTTGCTGAAAATTGCTGAAGAATTTGAAGAAAACTGCAGAATATTTGCTGAATTGTAAAAAGCTGAATAACTGAAAAATGTTTCAAAATTGTCCTACGTAGAAAAACTATTAGCTAAAATCTAAAAGTTGTCAAATTTTTATAACAAGCTCAAAATAGTATGTTGTGTAACTTTAAAAAGTAAAAATCAGCATAAAAAGGTGAGAGCCATGCAGTTATACTTAACTGCAAAACTATTGAAAAGCTAAAAGACCAGCTTTAGCTAAATTAAGCTAAAATACCAATGTTAGCTAAATTAAGCTAAACTACCAATGTTAGCTAAAATGCAACCTTTAACATGTTGCTGAAATGTAGTAAGCAAAGTTTGCTGAAAGAGAAAATCTCTGCAAATGCTTATTCAGAGAAAAGTTGGTAAATTGTACTACAGCTAGAATTAGGAAAGATTGTGGTATTAGCTGAAATGCAAGTTGTAACCCGTTTGAAACTGATGATGTTAGCTAAAATGCTAACAGTAGAATTTTGGGAAATACTAATATATTGGATATTAATGACTTGATCAATTCAGTATAATAAAAATGGCTACAAAGCCAATTCTTGCTAAAATTAGCTAAAAAAAACTCTTAGCTTAAATACTAGTTTGAATATAATGGATGTCAATATAAAGTTGTATAATAATATCATACTCCATGTACAATGCCCACAATAGCCTAAACATAAAAGTCTGCATAACTACCCTTTAAAAGTAATCACTGTTTCCCATTCATGGTAGCAGGCTACTTAATTGTAGACACTGCTTCCCTAGGTCACTGTGACAGGAGTGAGGCTAAAGGACACAGCAACACTGGGCCCTCTTAATACCAGCAAGTAATGTGGGTGAAGTTTACAGCCCAAAGACAATGAATGAGATGGAAGAATCTGGGATTTGAACCAGCAACCCATTGATTCGTGGATTCCTACTACCTAGGTCACAGCCACACTATGTAGTGTCCATAGCGCATTGTAATTATATTGTCCACCACAAGAGGTGACTCCAACTGTAGCAATAGAATGGCCTTCCCTTACTCAGCCAATCAGAGACAGGCTGGCCCTGCAGGAGAGAAGCTGACAGGAGGCCAGCTGCAGCACCTCACTTTTGTGTCTCAATTCCTCAGCCGTTTAAACAGGGAATCCTTCTTCCAAACTACTCTTAATAACTCGGGAACCGTAAGGCGTATCGACGTGATCCATGTATCGTTTTTATTGGAACGGATACGGGAACAGTCTTAAACCACTCAATTTTTTGAAAATATAATATAAAAGCTATAAATTGATGTCAAACATGAGTATATTTTGGTAAAACCAGAAATCTGACTTGACTTGGTTCCGAACGATGTTATGTTATTCGGGAAGTATAAGGGCTATCGAAATAAGGATTTCACTTTGAGTATCAGGAGGCTTTGGTGATTAATACTTCTTTGTGTCATGTGTGTACCTTAATCTGTGTCCGCACAGCGATTTTGTAAAAATGGGCATAATTTTGAGATGCTGAAATTCGAGCAGGATCCACTCAGGGGTGGTTTTTCATCGCTTTGGGGCCATTTGTGGTAAATGTGTAAATGTCACTTCAATGAATGTTACATTTCCTGAATCCCAACCTGTTTAATATGGGATTTAAATGTCATGTCTTACATTTCCTGAATCCCAACAATATTTCCTGCGTTTTAATATATAATATGTGTAGATTGTGTGAAATTTGTATGAACAGGAGTAATTTGTTTGTGAAAGTTCAGAAAAGGGCCAAAAACGGCAGTTGCTAGAGTGGACACTCTGCCAGTTGAAGAATTCCGTCATTGAAATACATTATAAATTTGAAAACCTGGAAATTTTTAAATGATTTTTAAATCGCGATTTTATGAAAACCGTAAGAGATAGCAAAAAGCTGAATCATACGAAGATAGTTTAAAGCCTTGTGACCCGTTTAAAGTTTGAATGGCGATTCTAGCTTAAATTTTGTGGAAGTAGTTAGCTGTGGAAAAGCCCAAAATTTTTCCGGAATTTTCATGAATTTCCATTCATTTCAATGTAAGCGAAAATCGCATAAAAAGCTGAATATTTTAAAAAGTATGAAAAGCAGAAATACCAGAAGACATAGCCGGAAAGACCGGAAAAAGCTGAACGCGTGAATATTTGAATTGCTGAAATCGCATGAAAATTGCAGAAGTAGTTGAATTTCAAAAAACGTACGGAAACGAGGAGAATAATAATAATAATAATAATAAAGAATAAAGAGAAACAGGATCACAAAACTGCTAGCTTTTTCAGCAAGATCAGTTAGTGAATACAAACTGTGTTTTTACCTGCTTGTCCTTACATTGTTGTATTGTCTTGACTATTGTCGTATTGAAATTGCTTTCTTGTATTTTGATCATCAAATTGATTCATGCTGTGTTCCAATTTTAATCATGTAAAGCACCTTGAATTGCCTTGTGTTGAAAGTTTGCTATACAAATAAAATTACCTTGCCTTACCTTTATTAATTTAAAAAGGAAACCAGATCATTTTTTAACAAAAAAAAACATTATACTGGAAATCTTTCCAACGAATGTGTGAGTAGTTACTTATAAAGTTGAATAGGATGGGGTGTCCCCTGTTACTTTTCCTGAACATTGTGATATGCAGGAGAAGGGTTAGATATTCTTGAAGGTAATTTTCCCTTTAACAACTGAAATACTTTCTCTGTCTGAAACGGTTTGATGTGGAGCTGAAGTTTTAAAACCTTGAATCTTGTAAACTGATTGCAAATGCTATTGGTATTTGACTTCAATTCCATTGATCATTGTGCAACATCAGCTCGAAGTTACTTATTAGGAAAAAACATGTTTTTGTAAGAAAAGTATCTCTAGACAGACATACCTCATTTGAGTTCTGTTTTAAGAATAAGAGATTATGTCTACACCGACATACACTAAGTCTACCGTATTCATGGCAACTACAGTCTCAAAACTACTTTGTCAAGGGGGTAAAAAATCTCTTAGTTAAACTCAAAAACACACTTGCATCAAGCTTTAAGAAACAGCTGCATACACCTGAACTTGAAGTTATGAAGTCTCACACACAAACTCACACAGACACGCAGGCCAGGGGCTGCATTATTCATACCTCTAAATTGGGAACACCAGTTGTGTGCTCACACACAATAAACTGAGATGAATTTATCAGAAATCTCCCAAGTGCAAGAAATATGAAAAATTTAATCATTCCACAGAATAAAAATTCATAAGGAAATGTACAAAATCAATATTTTATGCTACTTACTGTACCTATTCTTTATTACAAACCTATTCATGAACAAGCATTAAAAATTTAAGAAGGTAGAAAAGACAGGATGAAGGAGAAGCGGCGACTTGAGATGGGAGGAGGGTACTGGCAGCGACCTATGAGTTCAAAAGCAATACTGTTTCATTCATGTTTAAAGGCACTTTTTTGTTTCTGTTAGAGCCACTGAGGCAGTTTTGAAACAAGCAGAAATGCTTTGATAGATTGAGCATTTTAAGCAGTTATGGTGCTGTCAACATAAATAGTAATGACAAGGTGCAGAGAATGTTTTCAACTCTTTTCAAGGTTATGGTCCTTGGCAATGATTGTAAGACAAAAAAGTAGAAGTACTGAGTATTCATGGAAGGTTTTGTATCCATATCCATCCATCCATCCATCCATCCATCCATCCATCCATGCGTCGGTCCGTCAATCATGGAGATGGAATTTCAATTGTTTATTACAACACTTAGATGTAAATGCAATTAAAAGTGACTAATAATATATTTTTTTCTGGAATCAGTGTCTGGTGATAAGTGGAATACCTACAGTCCACTTAGAAAGACCCCAACTAAGATTAAATGTGCAGTCCATATTATAGCCATAAACTGTAAATGAAATAAGTTTGAAATCAATATCTTTAGATTGAGCATTTAAGGGACAAACATTTTAGAATTTACTGATTAAAATAATTTTGAGTAATAAATACCTAATTTTGATTGAATGCAGTGATATTCAATGTGTGTTGGACCATTTTAAGTTGACTTATAACTGCAAAGAAATCTACTGAATAGGATAGATGCGATAATGCGTAAAATCAAAAGACAGAATATATTATCTTCTATTGGTTAAGTAATTTGCTCAAAAACAAGAAGAAAGCCCTGTTGTCTGCTTTCTGAGTCCAATTGAGATCAGTTTGGTTGTATAGATGGTGCTGTAAACAAGGTGAATTGAAAGAATATTAATCTAAAAGATGTGCTGTACTTCTTGCATTTGCACTTAGGGAGACGTTGGCAGGAGCACCCAAATCATTTGCAAAACAGTTCATAACAAGTTTAAATGTTAATGCAACTTTTTATGGCTCCATTTTATCTTTATACATCCATGTTCAGAAGCACCTGAGCTGCAAGGGAAAATGTTTTCAAAGCATTTTATTTATTTATTCCTTTTTTTTGCTCATAAGCAATTAATAGATCAATGCTTTGCACTGGACAAGAACAAAGTTGCTTATACATCAGAATCTATTATAATTTCATGTCCCATGTTCCTCTCAACAATTGTGTTTTTGAATGATATTAAGAATATGACACCCTGAGGTCAAGTGAGAAGGCAAACTTTTTCCATGACACTTGTAGTTGACAGATGTCACACTGTGTGATTTTTTTTTAAGGTTAATAAACTTTGCCCTAAAAAATGGGCATTGAAAAAGATAATTGCAATTAAAAACGTTAACATTGACTCTAAAATAAATTACTGAAAAATGTTGCTTTGAAAATGAAAAAAGTTTTAACAAAACTTCAAATATATAGATTTACAAACAAATAACTCACAATAAAGTTTTCACACTTGCATCTCTTTTTACAAAACTTGATTGTGAGTTATTTGTTTTAATGTTAAATTGTGAAGTTTCAGTAAAACTTTTTTCCTTTCCAATTTTTGTTTTGTGTTCTGTACAAAATTTTCCACTTATTAATTTAAGTTACATTATATTTTCCGATGCCAATTCTTAATCATTGCTAATATTTCTTGTCACTTCTATTTTGAGCTGCCTTGGGGAATCACTTTAGAAAACATTTTTAAAGCATAAACATGGATTCAGCTGGGTCTGAGTCTGCTTTGTTCCCAGTGCTGTGTTTACTTTTAGCGCTTTTAATGTTTTACATGAATATTCACTGTGTTTCAAATTGGCAACAACAGCTGTAAAAAAGCAACAACATGTACACCAGTGGTTCTAAAATAGTGGGGCGCGCCCCCCAGAGCGTGGCCAGGCGGGCGCCACAGCACCCCACCTCCAACCCCTCGTGCCTCCCGGTAGCCGAGGCTTTCATTCATACTTGAACAGTGATCCAGCCTCCAGTCACTAGGTGGCAGCAGTAGCCTACACAGTTATCAATAGGCTGCCTGTTCAGCCCTACAGAAGAAGTATACACAGTTTACAGACAGAGCAGACATCCTCAGTAAGGGAAAAGGAGATGGAATCGCAGAGTTTAACAGACAAAATGGAATACACAATTGAACGCTGTTCCTGTAGTGATCTGGCGGCTGCCTTGCCTGTCTTGCTGGTAGACTGAACTAGACAGCCATATAGAGAAAAAAACTAACTGAAACGCTGACGCTTTCCCGAAGAAATAAAATAACAACAACTTGAAGCTCAGCATGAGGGTCAGCGATGTTTATGAAAAATGAGAACAATCCTCTAGTTTCTGTAAACTCACTGTGACGACCACTGATAGTGGAGAGTCGCAACAGAAATGATGAGGGGACACGAACTCTGTCCATTCTGGGGAAAAACCCCGCAAGCAAAGCAAACGTAGCGCTGCAGGAAGCATGCTTAACAGAAAAATACTAATATTCATACAGTATATTTATTTCTCTGGATTCTTGGAAGGAGTAGGAAATAAAAATGAATAGAGGTCTTGATCCATATGGAATTAAGTAAGAATATTGAATGTTTCAACGTCTCTTTATGAGATTTGGTGGTAGATTTTATTTTATAGTATGGAAATTATAAGATTCTTCATTTTTTTCTTCAGTTTTAGTTGTTTAAAAATGAGGGAAATGTTTGAACCACATCTCTTTTAGATTTGTGAAAATAGTGAATAACACTAAATGTGGTTCTCTTTGGTTATTTATTTGCTAAATTGTTTTCAGTGACCATAATTACACATTTTTTTGTTTAATAAATATGGTTAGAATGGAAAAAGTAGAATTCAGAAAAATCAAATGAATAAATGAATTTCATAGGGCTCTAGAGTTGAAAAGAAAAACAGTGCAGGTACAGTACAGTACAGAAGAAATTATGTAGGCTCCCTTTTTGAAAAGTAATAAGCGGATGAAGCTTACAGGTAAGCAATGTTCACAGTTTAAAAAAAGCTTTGAATGTTGCAGGTTAGACTAAAAACGCACTTCCAGGTAAATCAGTTGAGTTTCTGTTCTGATAATCACACAGACTTGAGCAGTCTGGATTAATTGTTACCAACTGAGTTAATAAAACTTAGATATCGTTGTTAGACCTAAAACAATAAAACAAGCTACAACCATTTGCAGTAGTTGTAATGCATTTAATTAATCTTTTTTTCATAATCACTATGCTTTGTATTAAGTGTTCAGGGCCAGTGGTTTGTATAATTAAAAAGTAAATATTTTCAGACATCAGTGCAGTGGGGCGGTTGCGGGGGCCTAAAAAAATTATGTTCTCTAGGGGGGGCATGGGAAAAAATAATTGAAAAACACAGATTTAGACACCAAACTGTGCACAAACACAATTTCTGTAACAAATAAATGACAGAAGCAGTGAGACTGAGAAGAATCTTGTCCCTCGTGCACTTTAATGGAAGACAGATGGGTTCAGCCAAGATCACCTCCAGTCTGTGAGAAGACAACTTCAACTCTGTCCAACAGTGTTTCTCTGTACACCCTCTCGCTGGATGAAGATCAGTCTACATTTATGAATGACATCAATTACACATTAAAATGAAGCTACAGAATAAACCGACTCCAGACAGAAAGACGGAGATCCAACAGTTCTGTTGGCATTGTTTTCTCTGAAGCAGCAAGTTTCAGCATTGCTTTTACTCGCCATATAATCCAGTCGAAATTAGCCAAAATATGTTCACACTAACCACAAATAACAGCTGTGTCATACAAAGGTCATGTCTATTAGACTGTGGAACATGATTGCATTTGAAAACTCTCAGAATAAGCAGTCATGTCCACACAGCTGAGGTTGGATCCACTTGAAAAGAAAAACACAAATCAGATCAGGTGGTTGATCACGGTGCTCTACCATTTTTAAGGTCAGTTCACACAGGTTAAAACTTAATTATACATGTGAACACTCTTGAGGACCAGGATTAAAAACTACTTATCTAAATTATTACCTTGTTACTCTGGCTAAATATTTCTCTGACCAGCTTCATATCTGCATACCATAATGCTGGCACCACCATCATCTATCTTCATCATTTCAGGGAGATAGCATACACACCAATCTTGCCACACTTCCATAGAAGATAGATTGGTGCTGGGTATGCCTATAGTGGTTCTGTCAAAAGGATCTCCCATCTAAGCTTTGAATCTCAAGAGTGATGACCATGGGCCACTTGGCTGCTTCTTAATGCTTTCCTGGTGCCTTCTGTCCAGCCTGTCAGTTTAGGTGTACAGCAATGTCTTAGAAAGTTTGCATTCTCCTTGACAAGCTTATCAGTCATCTTTTGTACTGTTCCTGGACTTCATGATGATTTTTGTTCACTCATTCTCTCCTACAATCTTTGGTCTTGACAGAACCGGTGTATTCATACAGAGATTAGATTACACATGATTAGGTACCATTTGAAGGCCAGTCTCCTTGGATTTTATCTAGGTGTATGTGTGTAAAAGAGGGTGAATATAAAGGAAGGTAAACCTCTGTTTTTAAAGATAAAAAACATATATAACTTATACTCAATTTCGCAGTACTTTGTATTTATCTATAACATGAAATGGAAATAAAATATATTAAAGTTTGCGCTTGTTATGTGATAACCTGTAAAATGTTTCAAGTGGTAGAAATACCGAAAGAAACACATTTAGAAAAAAAATTGTTCTTCAGATCTCAGTAATATGGGAATTAAATTAATCTGCCACTTTAGAAATACTTCAGCCTTTTGACAGTTTACCAACATTCCTTTATTCATCTATTATCCCATGGTAAAGATTCACCCCCCCCCCCCCCCCCCCTTGCCTGTCCCTCTGGTAGCCTCATCTCTGCCTCCTCTCCTTCCCTCCTTTTGTCTCCCCATCTCCCAGTGGAAGCATAGTGCCATGCCCAGGGCCCCTGCCTCTAATTGCTGGTGAATGGAGTGTTTTCATGGAGTGTTAGGCAGGGCCCTCCCCTGGATTAGCATGCTTACATACACACGCAGACACACACACAACATGTACTCAGATACACAAATGGATTAGTGTGTTCACTCATGAGAAGAGGACGTTGATTTGAGCAGACAGCAGCAGCCCTTTGGAGAAAGCCAGAGGAAGCCTGGTGGATTTTCAAGTGCACAAACACACACACACACATACGCACACGTATCCATGGTGTGCATACATGCACAAACACATTAAGATAGAGCCAGAATAGGAGAGAAGACACAATAAAGTTGAACGCACTCATGTAGACACACATACAAACAATCTGAGCTCCCCAATTGAGGCCTGGTGCTGTGGAAGACATATGGGGTGAATCATGTGTTAACAGGGAGTACTGATTAACACATCTGGAGGGAGGCAGTGGGAATGGGGGGGGGGGGACAAGATGGGTGGGAGGGGAAAAAGAAGAGGGAACCAATAAAACAAGAAGAAGCGAGAGCAGGAAAAATATTCACAAACTCTGTGTTTAAAAAAATTACAGACAATAAAAGAACAAAGCTAGAGACCATAAACTGTGAAGGAATGAGGGACTCTCCACACAGGCGATGTAACGTCAGAAGAGGTCAGCTGTTCAACAAACCCATTCCCCCTATACGTTGTCCAGTTACACTGCTTAGGGCAAATTTAAAACACACAGGAGCAAACTGGATTTTTCATATTAGAATATGGTTCTGAATTATTCTTCTGTGTTGTGTTCATATAAACAGATCCAGAAAAAAGGGATATAGATGACTAAAAGTCAAAGAATACAGTGTCAAAAAATGTAAAGCAACAGTTGTTTTTCAGATAATGTATTTTTTTTTAAATATACCCTAAGTATATCAGAAATATAAACTAAATTAAATAATAAGATGATTGTAAACCCAATTGGACACTCATTTGAGAGGTACATCTCAAATTAAAAAGCATAAAATTACATTTATTTATGATAAAGCTTTTTTAAGCATTAGGGTGAGTCCACAGGTCTGAAGCTGGGATCGATACCCTTCTAAGAATGGTAAGCCACAAAATGTCCTTGCTAAAGAGACTGGCTTTTCATAAGATTTACAAAGCACTGTATACAAGAATTACACCATAAAGTTGAATGGAAGGAAAAAGTGTGGTAGAAAAATGTGTACAGGAAACAGTGATAACCACACTCTGTAGGATTGTGAAGTAAAGTCTTTTCAAGAGATTGGAGGTCACATGGCATGGGCTGGGGGCTTGAGCAAGAAACGAGGACATAAGCTCGTGTTATGCCACTTCTGAACCCAAACAATATATGCATATCAGATATAAGTACATTTGAAATTCCATTTGAAAATCAATACCCTAGTGCAAGAGGTCACAATTTAGGCCACAATCATCAAAAGTATCAAAGCAATAAAAATCAAAACAACAAACAGGAACTTGAAATGTATCACTCTCTGTAGAGTAAGTCTAAATAATACATTAGATTCACAATTTAACTTAAATCACAGATTTGTTTTCAATAAGATTAAGTTAAAAAGTTTTAATATGGTTTAATTTTTTTTCTTGTTTTCTCATGTATTGTTAAGTCATTGGTTGTTGTATCAGTTTATTGTGAAGCACTTTGTGACTGCAACACCTTGAAAGTTGCTAATACAAAAAAACAAAAAACGTATCATACTTTACATATTTACTCAAATTTATTGTGCAGCACCATTACAGGAGATTAGACTTTTTGGTCTTTTAACGAAGTGAATAAAGATAAAACCCAGTCTTGCAGTTGTTATTAAATCTGAATTAACTGAATTCATTAGAGTTATTTTTTAATGTGTCAATTTGTTGTATTACAAATTAGGGAAAAAAAGCATAGGTTGACATCAGTTAAAATGGGCCATCAAGTAAGATGAACTACTTAAGGTTTGAACATTATAGCCCTTTAAATCTTTAGAAATTGTGGTTGTAAAGGCTTTCAAATTTTTTGGCAGAACTGTTCTTGGGAAAAAAAACTATTGATTTGATTGCTCTATAGTAGCCTAAAGGTGGCCCAAGTTACCTGATGTCATCCTATCCGAGACAGAATTCTCACCCTTTCTAGTACAGTAACTGGGTGAACTGTGTTTTCATTCTCTGTAGGGCTGGGTCAGGCAGTTATATGCTGCTCCATGCTGAGAGGTATGTATCCCTTTTTGAATGGCAGCAATTCTCAAAACCAAGCAGTTTCTTCTGAGAAACCCTGCGACCCACATTCAATGTTGTTGCCTCTTTGCATGACTGCAAAAAAATGGCACCTATTTCACAATAGCTGGACTGGTTTCACTTATACGCATAAACAGACACATCAGTGTTCATGGTAATTTTACCACGAGATCAAGTAGGCACACTGGAACACAGCCAAGAGCTCAGGTACACATTTAGCACTGGAAACTTACACACAATAGAGCACATGTGTAATATGTATTTAGCACATGTTCAGGGCAATATGTTTGTGCTGTCTGCTGATGCTGTTGTTATTTTACACTTAGCTAATTGAGGCTACAAAAGGCAAGGTTAGGTGAAAAGGTTTGCATAAACAGCTGTCACTGTGTGCAAAAAAATAAATAAAAGCCATTCACCAAGTTGTAGAATTGTTTTTACATCTGATCTTGAACTAATTATACCTATTTAACAGTCAGAACCCACATGTATTTCTACAGCTTTTGTATAAATATTGTACATATGTGTGAGCAAACCCTCACACAAACAAAAACAGGCAGGAATGTGGAACATTTTACTAACGATGGGGAGCTTTTAAAGGATGGTGACTGCGGAAATACATGAAGGAAAGTAAAAAGAAGACGGTAACAGTTCTGCTTGGTATAGAAAAACAAATAATACATACGTAGATTTGTATGATCAAACATCAAATGTGAAAACTTTGGCAAGCATTTTCCTTTGACCCTCCTTATTCTAAATAAAACCAAGTAAAAACAATGGTTTTCAGAAATTACCTAGTTAGTAAACAGAGTTGACCCTTAAACATAGCTGTGGCAGTATCATGCTGTGGAGAGGGTTTTCTTGAAAGTGAAAGACTTGATAAAAACATGAATGGGGCCAAATAATGTCCAATCCTGAAAGAAAACCTACTGAAGACTACAAAAGACTTGTGTCTGAGGTGTAAGTTTGTTTGAAACAAACTTATCATACAGTACGAAGTACAGAGGATTGATTTGGATTTAAAGAATATCCAAGTGTAAGGATGGCCCTGTCAAAGTCCAATCCTATTTTTTTATTTAAGAATGCTTTGTAAAATTGGAGAATTATCCTAATAAACTTCATGCAATCTGACTCAGCTTGACCTGTTTTGCATAAAGGAACTTACATGAAGTTTGATTTCCAGATGCGTCGAACCGATAGAAGACTTAGCTTAGAAGTCTTTCTGGTGTAATGCATGCTACACTAATCAGACTTTTACTCATAATAGAACAATGAAATGCTTCCACAACGCAATTATGATTTTTTCTTTCCAGCAGATAAAAAAATAGTATATTCAGTAAATATATGGCTCTAATGCAAAAAAAATATATAAGGTTGTTAACCTTATGGACAGATCAAGAAGAGTTTATATTATTAGGAGTTTATTTTTAATTTATTAAACAGTTTGTGATTACAAACTAATTAAATCCTGAAATAATTCCCCGACTTCATGTCAAGCTGTAGTTAGCCACTGATGTTGCTACATAGCTCTACAGAATGATAGATACAGTATTTAATGGTTAATATCAGCCTTCTGTCTGGTTTAAAAACAGCCATCATTCCTCCCTCCCACCCAACCAAACCAATCAATACCTCTACATTATTTAAATTCCTCCCCACTTCATTAGATATTTAATTGACTACCTGTAGACTGATGACTGACCCTCCTGCTGGCATAAATTAATGCAAATGACATCTCACATGACCTCCCCGCGAGGTAGATTTAATGGTCTGGTCTGTTCAGGACAAAGTTCAACAAGGGGATTTGAGGGTCAAGCAAAGTCTCTGATCACTGTGGACTGATCAGTGGATCAGCGCAGACATTTTCTTTTTTTCCTTTTTGGTCATTATTACTTAAAATTATAACTTTCAAGTTAATTATTGAATGAGACAAAATCGGTCCTAGTAATTTAATTATATTGAATAAGGGCAGCATGAGAGCAGAACGTTAAAAGCCACTGGTCGACGCCAGTCTGAGAATCTTGAATGGAATAACTCACAGTTCTGCTCCTCGGGTGAAAGCAGGCACCAGAAATCCCATTGCAGGTGTCTAGGCCCACTGTATGCTAATGAGAGGATCAGATGCTCTTCTCACATAATGGGGTTTGACAAAGTGAAAATTAACACAACCCCACTCCTGCTGTTACTGTTGGAAGAGGAGGCTGATACGGCTTTGTCTCAGACTGCACAACTCATACACACCCATACACACCTTCCGACAGATACCACACCAGCCGTCGTTCTCATTCTCACCCAGACAGTTACGTTGTAGCCCCCCTACCGCATCCCACCCCCGCCATCCCCATACCTCCACATCCATTCCTCTCACTCCCCCTCCTCCTGCACTGTTACCCCTATCTAGGTGTTTGTGTCCCCGGCATAAACATCCCTCCATCCCTCCACCTTCTCTCTTCCCTCTTCTTCTCTAGCGACTTTTTGCTTCAATGGACTTTCATGACAACTCATTCCGTAAGGGTCCTTTTTTCTCTCCCTCTCGCTCTCTTTCTCCTTCACTCTCCCCAGGTGAAATATTGATGGATTTTTTATGAATAGCTATGAAAAATTCATTCAAATTCCAAAATGAAAAAGCGTAAACATTCTACATCTGCCTATGCCTCCCGCATTCATTATCCTTCACAACATCCTCGGTATCTCACTCTCACGTTTTTTCCCTATTTGTATCCCCTCCCCCTTCTCCACCCACCACCTTGTCTACCTGAAAAAGACATGCTCTTTCTCTTTTTCCACCACTTGGCCTAATTGCTTAATTTGACCTGCTCTCTCATCAATTAAAAGTCTGTCAGTGGTAGACAGATGGAGGATGGATCAGAGGGCCAGTCGATGAAAGGATCAATGACAGAACGGCTCAATAGGTAAATGGAGATGGCCACTGATGGAAAAAGGAAATGAGGGAAGGAAAGAAGCAGAAGAAGAAGAGACGGCAAATTGAACGAGCTGTCGTGACAAAAAGGTGCACAGTCTCAGTTGGGATTCTCTGAATCCTTTTCTTTAACCGACTCCCTTTGGTTCTCTTATCGTCCATTTCTACAGCCAATTTTGAGACTTAAAACTTTTCTTTACCAAAAAGCAATAATGGAGAACTAAACTCAACCTAAAAGCAAGTAATAAAGCTATATTAATCAACATTTTTTATGGCGAATGCTTAACATGAAAAATTCTTGGACAATTTAAGGAAGATGCTTCAGTAGACATTGAACAGATCTCGTCTCTATGGATGCTAGCCAAGAGAGACTCTAAATTACTGTGACAGCCACACAAAAGCTTGCTTTACTTGTTTAAAAATCTCCCTGGACAGAATTTTCAGTGAAATGAGAAAACCCTGTTTATGTCTGCCTGGACACAGGGTTTTTGGCTTTCAGTATTAAGAGAAATGAAATATATTATAGCTCAAGAACCAACTGTTGTAAATCACTGTGGTCAGAATTTAAGGGTTACATTTCTTTAGCCTATAGAAGTCACTTTTAGTTTGAATTCTGAACCCCGGAAAATTGGGGACACGAGTTAGTTGCTGCTTCAAGCAAAGGATTTAAAGCACCTTGGTGCCTTTTTCATTAGTGACATTATGACAAAGCAGGACATGGAGAATGGATTTAGGCCTAATCTTCCATAATGCAAGTACTGCCTTGGTCTCTAAGCATTAAAAAAAGAGCTAACAAAAAGTTCAACTCTTGATTTACTGGCCCATCTAGATTCTGATCCTCACCCATAGTAAATGGTGGTTTCTTTCATGTGTGTCACATTGTATGAGCCTCTCCTATAGTGGAGAATGTAACAAGATAAAAATTATTATTATTTTTTTTTTTCATAAATATATGTTCCCTTTACATGTAAACTAACCCAAACAGCGTTTTAAAGACTCTTAGTTTCTTCTATCCATCTGGTTATCCACTGTCTATACCTGATTTTCCAGGTATAGGGGCATCGCTCATCTCCGGTGGTCATTGAGCGAGAGGTGGATATATCCATCAGTCTAGAATCTCTGTTCATTGTACGATGATTTGCACAATTTAGCTTTATATAATGTATTTTCCATCCATCCATCCATCCATTTTCTTAACCGCTTAATCCTTAATGGGTCGCGCGGGTGCTGGTGCCTATCTCCAGCTGTCAACGGGCGAGAGGCGGGGTACACCCTGGACAGGTCGCCAGTCCATCAAAGATAATGTATTTTCACAAAAGTTTAATCTTCAAGAAATATATTAAGAGACTAGTAGAACTAGCAGCACAATGAGTTTGCAGAAGACTTTGCTTGTGATTACTAGCATGGGTGCCAGCCGAACTTAGTCCCGCCCACAACATGGTCTGGAAGTTCGGTCTGGCATTCCTCCATTGAGGAGCAATTATGCCCGAACAAGATCTGTTCGGACCAATCCAATATGGTTTACGATGATTGACAGGTGAACAACAGTAATGTAATCAACCACGTCACCAAATAGCGCCTGGGTTGAATTTGTTTACAACAAAGATGGCTGCCGCTGGAGAACTGAGATGAGTAGATTCTGCCATCGCGTCTGTTCTAGAAGATATCGACAGCGCATTAATTTTAAAAGAGGAATTCTAAGAGAGGAACAGATAACATCCGTTGCTCTGTAGAGCAACGTGACACACTTCCGTTGCTCTGATTGGTTATAGGTCTATCTAATTGAGTGCAGAGGCATTTTTTTTCCTATTTTGGTGAAAACATGCCCCATAATTGCAGCTTAATGGAGCAGTATCAGACTCACATTCTGATTAGAATAGAGTATGGCTATGTCACGCTATGTGATTACATCTACAAACTCAAAAAAGGTTTGCAGTAGTTCTGTAAAAAGAAAAAAAGAAAGATTGCATTTACTGTAAAATGGAAGAAATTAGATAAGAGTTGCACATTTAAACAGAAATACATGATGAGTTCCACAAAAATCAGCCAGTCATGCTTTCGTAACCAGAGCGAAAGACATTAATTTAAAAGGTGACTATCATGAGTACATATACACATAAAAATTATACAAGCACAACCACAATTATTTTGTTGTTTTCCCTTCAACACCTTGTTTTAATTAGCTTTCTCAGGAGACTGTGCCTCAGACCAATTAAAGAAGATTATCAAAGAAGGTCTGGAGCAGGTTGCATGCCCACCATGACTTCTATCTCCAGGGACAGGCGATGATGAAAGAGACCTTACTGCGCAAACACACAAACCTAAAGACAAACAGGCATCTCTTTTTGAGGCAAAACGAGGAGCCCTGTGTAGCATGTAAGATGATGGAGTCTTATTGTACTTTTTTAATACAAGCCAGAACAGAGCTACACATCACACGAGCATTTATGTACCACACAGAGATGGTCAATCATTCTGTATTGACCTGTTCCAGATGGATCGCTGAGGAGAAACAAAATGGAGTCTTTCCTCTCCATCCCTCAAGGGGAACTAAAACCAGTTCAGTGGATGCAATCATTAATGGAGACACCTCCAGAACATCAGGAGAGATTACTGACTCAGAATTAGGCAATAAAAACACACATTAGGTGTTTAGTATCAACACCAGAATGTAGGGAAAAAATGTCCAAGGGGGCAACCCTTACGCTTGCTTGATCTTAAGACAAATCAATGAAAGCCTTTTTTATGTGTATGGGGTGGGGGGAATTACATTCAGGTGAAAGATCTTGATGTACAGTACAATCAGGGGTGTTATCTTAAGGAAAACATTACAAGCGTAACTATCTGTCTCTCCGTCTGCATCCAAATCCAGAAAAAACTTCTACACAACTTCAGCTATAAAAATATATTGGTATTCATCTCTATGTAATTTTCAAATAGAAGACTATGTGTCTGAACACAACAAATAAGCCGAACACTGATGGTAAGGTAATAGCACTCAGTGATATTATGCGGCTGATGACACAGTTTGGTTTGGTCCCTTGGGTCAGCTGGGAGAGTCAAAGATCAGGGGTCAATCGCCATGGAATCAATGTCCCTCATATAGGTGTTCTGTATTATAAGGCATGCATTATGCCATACATTAAGTTCATGTTCTTTAAAATATATTTGTTTGTATAAAGCTACTGTTCAAATCCTGACCAACTGGAGAAGCACCCAGAATGTGTTTGGAAATGAAGGAGAGTTGAAGTGTGGAGTGGAGAGACATCTCAGGGGAAAGTGACTTCCCTAGGACTTCATTAAGCTAATCTGGCTACCGATACTAACAAAGTTTAAAGGAGAAGGTGAGGAGAAAGCTCAGAAGTGGAATGAACATTTATTAGATCAGACTGAGGCAATTGTCTTTGGTTCTCATAACAGAATTCATGCTCAAACAGACTCACACCCTCATCTGTCTACGAGAAGCAAAGACAAAGACAGACACCATGGGACTGACAAAAATTCTATGAACATGCACAATACACATATAATTTACAAATGAAAGGCATTGATAAACAAAAAGGAACAGAACCAACAAGTCTCTGAGTAACGGTAACAAGTCTTCCTCTGAGACATGTCCCAATAAAGACATTGCAGCAAAACCAGAACACATAGGGGCCCACATGCATTTGGGCTTATTTTAGAATGATTTCATGTCATGTGCTTAACAGTCACCAAGTATAATTTTGTAAGCACAATCAACAGGTTATCGGATGAGAACCAAGAATGTTGAGTAGATGGTGGGCATTGTGTCATATTTTTCTGTGTCTTGGAGAGGTCTTGGTTGTGTGACAGAAAGAATGGTCCTGCTGCAATGATGATGGCAAAATAAAATCCCAGTAAATGTCAAGATGCAAGTTTTCTGAGAAAATGATTTTTTAGAAGCTCTGCAAGGTTTCTGAGAAGAGCATTTATTGTTTAAAAAAATAATATTTATTTCATTATATTAAATAGAAAAGGCAATAAAGATAAAAATACAAAGACATACCCGTATGATGTTATACTGTGAGCCTGGTCCCTGACTGTCTGGCCAAGATATAGATTTACATATATCATGTATCGCTCACTATCAAGGAGCGGAGAGAAACAATATGTTATTACCCACAATGCATATTTTATTATATAGAAGCAAAAATATGACACAGCAGCAGTTTTCTGTTTGTTATCCTGGGATTTCACCCATCAGCATCCAGCAACAGGTGGTACTTCCAGTATTCCAACACAAATGCTGAGTGTAACACATGTCCACATATCATTTTCCAAAGGGAAATGGCTAGAAGGGCACGTTAAATGTAAATTTCAGAGCAATGCTGGGTTTTTCAGATGACGTTCTATACTATACAATGCCTTGCAGTAGTATTTATGCCACAAATTACAATTTATTTTACTCATATTTTTACTTGGTAGACCAATACAGAGCAGACCATAATTGTAAAGAAAAAAAGGTTGCATGTGTTTAAAATCTATTCCAGATAAGAACACGTTTCAAAGTGTGGATGGTGTATTCAGGGAATTGTGTGGTCGGTATTGGTTTTACCACACGAATGCATGTGTACTGAAACGTTCTCAATTTGTTTCATATGACCAGAGCAGCTTGTGCTACATTACTTTTCTTTTGTTGCTGTGGCACCTACTTGGCTTGTGGTAAACTGCAAATTAGATTATGTATGACATCCTTTAAACAATAGTGTAATTCTCATCATTCCTTTATAAAGTCCACCCTAAGACTTTGAACTCTGCCGCTCTTCCAGAGTTACATAGCCCTTTTTGTCTACCTCTTTGACCCAAACATAATTCTCCCTCGTTTATCAGTTTAGGTGGACAATCAACTTTTGGTTAGGTTACAGCTACGCCTTTCCTTTCTCTATTTTTGTAAGAATTACTGAGCAATGCATGACATGTTCAGACCTTGGGATACCTTTTAAACATCTGCTTAACATTATGCCTCGCCTTTCTGCTGTGTTCATTGATTCTATAGAATCATAAAGACCAATGAACACAGCCATAGCTGTTCTCTCACAAACCTGTGAACCTTTTTTTGCACTGAACTTTATTTAGGGGTATCATAACAAAAAAGGTAATTGGATGGAAATGTATGTTATGTTTCAGATTTTGTTTTCGTAGAAAACTGTATAAATGTCACATCATTTCATTTGCATTTTACTTTTTGTTGGGTGTTAACTTAAAATCCCGTCAAATTACATTGAATTGTGTAGTTGTAACATGACAAAATGTGAAACAGTTAACCAGTTTTAAATACATTTTCATTTCTGCTGGATACACAGCCAATATCCAGTATATACTTCTCTTCATGGCTTGTTTCGAAGAAAACTAAATCAATTAAGTAAGCAGAAATCTAGAAATCAATCTTTTACTTTAAGACGTCTCACTCTGTTAACGCTGGGGAATAAAGGAGTGTAATAAGAGACTAAATAGCAGACACCAATAGTAGAGCAAATGACACCAACCATAGGAAAGATAAGCCACAAATTGTCTTAAGACAGCAAAGTCTGTGAGAAGGTAGTACACACGGGGCATCAGTGGCCAACCGGGAAGAAAGAGGGGGATAAGGTAGACAGATAGGAGAGGGTAGACGAAGGAAGGCTGAGAGTGCCACGTCGTTCTTAATCTAGTTTGTCTGTCGTAATCGTGTCAATGTCACTCTCAATCAGGCAGCCACAACTAGGGCTATACAACTTCAGCTTGATTGGCCCAAACCTTGTCTTTAAAATGACCTCTAAGGAACAGATGTGCATGCATCGCAAGAGGCACAAAGAGACTGGGGGGAAAAAGGATGAGAGAGGGGTGTGTGTTATTAAAGGGAGGACAGTCTTCTAGAGACAATATGAGAAAGAGGGAGAGAGAGGGAGCTCTAATTAACTTTAAACCTGTTACTCCCCCACCAGTCTGTCAATTTCACTTTGGTCTCTTTCTTTGTTCTGATTTTTCAGTGACAGTATTGATTGCCCTCTCTTATTACACAAGAGAATACAGATATATCTGTGTGACTGAGTGCTGTACAGGTGCTTTTATAAAGTTCAGCATATTCCTGCCAACATTCAAGGAAGCCTTAAAGGCACTATATTACAGACTATTATTTCAAAAGTTATGTGTGTGCTTGTTTTTTGTGTGTGTTAGGTTTGAATTAGGACCATAATGACATGTACAGAAGAAAACCATAAGGCTGTGGTCATAAACAGGATGCAGTTAGCAAAATTCCCACGTGTCATCAAATTAACTTCCCTAAGAGTATGTAACCGTGCAACCAAATCTCTGATTGCTTGTCATGAAAGAAAATTGAGCTAAATACTTAATATTTTCTTTTCATTTCGGTAGAAAATACTGAAGACCACAAATGAGAAATTGAGGAGGCTTTTTCATTTCTTATTACAGCAGAGGAAAAGTATTTTTAAACCCATAGTTTGACATATCAGGTGTTCATTATCAATCCTTTCCTGAAAGTTTTATAATGTGTGGGATGCATTTCAAGCATTTCTTTCTGTTCGCTTTGGTGACCATGGCTTACATGTCTTGTACATACAAAATGTTTTTTTTAGAAGATTCGAACAAATTATGACATAACATTTTTTCTTAATACAGAAATCTTGGCTTAAAGAAAAATAATTCAATTAACTGTAAAGTATACGTACTCAATGGCTCAGGTGGTAGGAGTCCGTCCTGTTTCTGGTTCGAACCCCAGCCCCGTCCCTTTCTGTTATTGCGATACTTCACCCGCCTTGCCTACTGGTGGTGATCAGAGGGCCCTTTGGTGCCTGTTTACGGCAGCATCCCTCTGCCCCAGGCCAGTTGTGGCTACAATGTAGCTTACCACCTCCACTGATGAATCTGTGGATTAAAGGGTAAATGACTGAATGTAGAGGAAAGCCGTTTGTGGTCCTCTGACTGAAAAAGCACTTTACAGTTTAGTTAAAGTGAAGCTGCTGGTCAGTCAGGAACAGTGATATAACTGTCATTAAAGCAGGTATTGGTACTTTTGGCAGCTTGTCTGCCAGAAAATGAAATCAGCATCTCTATAAAGCTTATGAACAGAAGGCAGTAAGAAATGCTCTACAATTTCCTGAGCATGGCCGCACTGACTTTGGAATACATAAAGTAGACTAGACCTACACCAGCACTTAACATGGTTTCAGTGTTGAAAAAATTCCACTCTTGACCTCAAACAATTTGGATTCTCTAGAATATGGAAACAAAATTTCAAAATTACTTTACTTTCATCTGAGGAGACATCAGCCATTTTTTTAACATAGCCAAGCTAAGAAGCTTCTATGGCTCAGAAGGAGTTTCATACAAGGAATGTGATCTGGATACGTCTATGTGTGTTGGCTGTTGACAGCAGCAGTTAACACCTTGTAAATCTTCAGCAAACCCTTGAACTGACTTTGCCTCATGATCCCCTCGAAGATGCAGTTATCAGTGGTGCTTGTTTTCCTTCAAGTCAAATTTCCAGTATTGTATCTGGACGGAGCGCTCTTGGGTCATCAAGCTCCTTTAGCAAAAACATTCTGTACCTTATTTTTCAAGTGGAGGTTGTCATCAACTGTGTGCTGGACAACTTTTAAGTCAACACATCTCCCAAAGGCCAGTACATAGTCATAACATAACAATTTTAGGTTTTACATAACCTTCATAGTTTCTGAAAAATGTAATTTTTGTAGCTTAAATTTTGAACTAAAATAAATACAATAAATGCATCACTAAGTGAAATGTATCTTCATAATGTATGAGTTTCATCTTTTGTAAATGGTAAGTACTTCTATAGCACCTTATTTAGTCCCTATGGACCGCAAAGTGATTCAGACTAAATTCATTAATTCACACACACACACAATCACACACTGATGATGGCAACCTACGTTGTAGCCACAGTGGTAGCTAGGGCGCACTGACAGGCAAGGCTGCCAGACACTGGCAGCACCGGGCCCTCTGGTCACCATCAGTGGAAAAGAAGTGTCTTGGGCTCAAACCGGCAACACTCAGATTGTAAGACAAATTCCAAACTCCTGAACCACGGTCACCCTATTACTGAAATACAGAATAAATCACTAAAATACATTCTCAAACTTTGGGATGATGTTCTAATGAATTAAACTCCACCTGTGTTTTAATTCTGGATTTGGACAAAGGATTCCATGACAAAGGCAAACCACTTTGAAGCATAAAAGTTGTTCCATTCTCCTCTATACATTTAGCTTTTCAGATTTCACATCTAACAAGGAAATAACAGTACTGGTTTTGGGTATGTTAGTTTATGTTAGTTTTATAGGGCTGAATATTGTTTTTGATGACTGGCTGTGGATGGACTTTAAACAAATCTTTAAAATTGAAAGCTGCATTCATGTTTTTTATTGTTTGTGGAGAAACTAAGCTATAATTTGCATTGGTCTGTGCCTGGAAAGATCTACTATTATTGTCTGTATACCCAATCATCAGTATAAATCATTCTTATAAAGTTGGTCTGCAAATGATGCACCAGATAATAAAGCAGAGAAAAATATTTTAAATTGCTCAAGAGACAGCCAAATATATTTTACTACATTTGTAGATTCTGCTTTGTTTTGTGTCACATGGTAACAAAGGTAAAGGAATTGTGTGAAGCTGTCAGTTTTATCACATTGGCAGTCAGACATTACTACACTGTCATAAAGGTCAAAGCCTACTTGCAGTGCAATATATATATGAAAACAACTCAATTGGAAACATAAATTTGTACCTGTTGTTTTCTGCTGACAGTTCTTTTTTCTACAAATGCATATTTAACAAAATCTTAGGGTAGATTCTATCACCCTTGGCCTATATAGTTGGTTCTGTTCACAAATATTATTTTGTTTGGATACGCACCCTAAATTTCATGATAGCAAATTAAATACGAACACATTAAGTGCTATAATTGCATTGATTAGTCTTTAAAAGATTCTTTATTAAAAAAAAGACCAAAATATCATGAATGGCTTAACTTTCTACAAACGTTGATTGAAGTGAAAAACTTAATTAGCAAAAGGCAGAAGAAAAATATAGGTGACATTTGTCACACCAGTGCATTTCTCCCAGTTTTTCTGCCTTGCCAAAACAGTAATTGGATCTTCTGATTGGTTGTCGACTACCTGATTTCCCTACTTACAAGTTCAGTGCCTGCATTATTTGTTGTGTTCTTCATGTCTACGACACACAAAAGAGAAATTATTGGTATTTAGATTTAAAGGTCCTGTTTAGAAACGGATTGATTGAAGATTGGTTCCTTTTAACATTGATGTTATTATAAAGTACAGTGCTCTTTTTAGCAGTGAAAGTCAAAAAGTAACCAGAAAGAGTCAACATGATCTAAACTGATTTATATAATTTTCATATATGCCATCTGTCATCACGATAGTGCTGCGTATGCTCTTCTGATTGTGTTTTAAACAATTTGACATTCAAAAAACATGAAAACAAAACAAATAGGTCAATTAACATTGAAGCAAAAATAATGTATTTTTATGTCAACTCTAGTCATAGCAACCCCAATATATACATTCACATTTTGATCAAATCACATATCAATAATGAAAAATGTGCAAGCAATTTTAGTAAGCCTGTTACTTCTGTCATTTCAAGACAAACATTTCTAAATTTGTTTCCTTCTAAAATGAAATTTTTAACAGTATGATAAACTTTTGCTAGCAGAAGTACTGTTCTGGGTGCGGACAACTACAAGAATTAACCAATAACCAGATAACCATCAAGCAGTTGTTCTCATGGTAACTGCCAAATGTACAAATTTACACACATGCCTGATGCAATGCTCCATAAATACTACTTTCTCTGCACTGGAAATCAGTGAAGATGTACTTCAAACTGTATTCATTGAAAGTTGCATCACATTTTGTGAAGGAAGTTTGGTAAATAGCTCCTGTCTCAGAAATACGTTTATTAAGTTCTCAAAAAACCTGCTATTTAGCTAGTCTGAAGGCTACTGTAAGTTTTGTTTAGTTATCGACTCTAAGCAGTTGGTAACTTGCGCATGTCATTTATCACTACATGACGAAGTTACAATTGTTCCTACCTACTTTCATTTGGTTATAATATGCCTTACTGTGTGTCCAGACCAAACGCGATAGGAGCAACTAGAGATTCAGGTTTACATGTAAAATCAATGGAGGAGCGCGATGAAGCGCGACTTGGTGTCCCGCGACACTTCAGAAGCAGATTTGTGTCGCGAAACAGCTTTTCTGCCTGATTTGCGCGAACAATTCGCGCTACAGATGCGATGGAAAATTCGCGCTGCATTTTATGTGGTGCATTTTGTGCATTCGCGCTCATGGTGTCTATCGCTTCAGTTGGAAAAATCTGAACTCCGGCATCAAATCGCGCCGCGACAACCAATCAGGGGACAGAGTTTCAGTGATTCTGTGACTGTCATGGAGTCAAAGCCTCAGCAGGACATGGAGGAAATACTGATAAACACCGTGGCTAATCACCCCGAGCAGTTTTCAATACAGAGACAGAAAAAAAAAAAAAACTATTTAGACAGGAATGCACCTGCCTAGAACTGAGCCTTGAAACAGCCTCCTCACCTGGTTTCCTGGTACCAGCTCTTGCACCACGTATCTGTAGCTCACCAAACCCCCCAGTCCAGCTCTACCGGAGGCCAGGCCGAACACGTAATCCACCCTGTCCTCCATCAGCTCGGTCCATAATCCCCCGCCAGCTGCACTGTAGCCCCAGCTCCGCTGAAGGCCAGTTCGCGCGTGAAAATACAATATTTAAAGCGCGACCAGTTCGTGTTGTACACGCTTCAAGGTGCGAATGTTCCAGCATCCAGCTGGGGGCATGTGGCTCGTTTTGACGCTTTTGGTGTGGACACACCGTTATAGTTGGTTGTTTGATATTTACTAAGCAGGAAATTTCACAATGGACTAATTGCACCATTGACTTCCTATAATGGTACCAAGATGTGAAGTGTGCACTTTAAAAAAAACAAAGATTATTTCAAAAATGAAGAAGCAGTCTATGTGCCTGGATTTCTTTGGACATGTAAGTTATGGAGGGAAGTCTCAATATTTTTGGCAATTTATCAAAATCATTTAGGTCTTTCAAAAGAAAAATATTGTAAACATAATATTAATAATAATACATTTTATGTGAGGGTACCTTTTCTAAAATCCAAGGTCAAGAGTATGTACTTCTTCAAAGAAAAGGCTCCTGATTTATTGAGACGGATCTGAGAATGGTGTAGGCCAATAACTGAGCGTTGCACACCATACAGCCAAAAATAAAAGCTTAGAGTCGGTGAGAATCAGTAAGGCAAAAACTTTATTTTAGGCATGCCGCCAGTTTGGCAGTTCACTAACCAGGCAACTGGTCCAAGTAAACCTCCAACTGGCCCTCAGCCACCGGGCAATCCTTATTGTTGAACTCTGGAACTGCACTGTCTGTTTTGGCCTACTGCAGCATAACATATGGTCCTTGGCTTTTCATCTCTCCGGGGAGGAAACTCCCACACAAACACATGCAAAAAGTCATTTGCACACTACAGAGAGAGAAGGACCAAAATAGTCACTAAACACACAAAAATCACATGCTAGGTTTCAGGAGAAGCACTACACACAGACCAAAACAAGTAAAGCCCATGTGACAGGTGGAATGAATAAAACATGGGCTACAGGGCAACCCCTCTTTGGTGAGCCCCATCACTCAGAGAAAT
This sequence comes from Apricaphanius iberus, assembly GCA_028564705.1. Lineage (NCBI taxonomy): Eukaryota > Metazoa > Chordata > Actinopteri > Cyprinodontiformes > Aphaniidae > Apricaphanius > Apricaphanius iberus. Next base: position 320,067 of record JAPXFQ010001652.1, read on the forward strand.
TATTCACCAGGATATGATCCCAGGAGGCAGCTACAACAAGGTTGGATGAACGATGACCAGCTTCAGGTTTAGTGGACTTTTGTGTCAGATGTCATGCTGTGTGGCAGTAGTCCAGGCCTCAATAGCCTGTGCTCTACCATTTTAAGATGTGTCACAGCTGATTAAAAAATTGTCCAACTTCCTCCTCAGTATGGCAAAGTTCTGCAGAGGCTTGCTAATTAGCCATCATTTGATTCAGGTGAGTTAAAAGGGGAAAAAACAAAAACATGCAGGATACTGGTCCTTGAGGCCTGGATTTGGGGATCCCTTCGGTCTTGACCAGGTTTAAAGGAGAAAGAACATGAGTGGATGTAATCTCTCATCCTCTTCTGCTGGTTAATTAGCTTAATGCCGGTTTAGTTCAACTTATTTTCAAATATTCAAATATTTCATGCACCAAATATTCAGATTGAATATAATGCATATACAGATGCAAATTTTTATTATCTTAACAACATAATTGCATTTTTTTTAAAGTGCACTGGGACACACCAGGAGAAGTACGAGCACAAACAAAAACCCACATGTGGGCAGAGTCATATCCACACTCAATTCGACCTTGCCTTAAATCAAGGCTCAGCCAGGCCAGTGCACCGATCTATACTGCTCTGGGTGAGTTAACGTTAGTAATAAGATATCATGGCTCTGATTGATCCTCTATTTCCATGTCCACACCATAAATGACCCAAGCACTGCCACAGCTCGCCATCACTCTAACGCTGCATTGATTCCACTCTGAAGTTGGGCTGTAGATGAGTGTACATATGAATGTGGGCATGCAGGTACTACAGATGAGTGTAGAAAAGATTAAGAAATGGGGCTATGATGGACAGGTATACTTCAGATGGACTTTACTGTTAAAAAGACACAATTACCATGGTTGGCTTTACTGTGTCTAAATAAGAACCATAGTGTTACTTAATTATTCAGTAAGTTTAAGAACTTTAGCTACATTTCATCGAATTAAGCTGATGAAATAAAAAGTTAAAAACAAAAAGAAAAATCCAACCATTCCATTTCTATTTATCCATGATCTATTCCACTTATCTTTGAAGGGTTGTGGGGGCGGTGCCTATCTCCAGAGGTCATCGGGTGAGAGACGGGGTACACCCTCTACAGGTCACCAGTCCCTTGCAGGGCATCAAATAGGACAAACAACCATAAATGACCATGCATGCACATATTCACACTTAAGGAAAGTTAACCTAAGGCCACGTCCACACTAAGTCGGATAATGCCTTAAACGTATAAGTATTTAGTCTACCCCCCCCCTATCGTCCACACTAACCCGGCGTCGTTTAAGGTCTGTGGCCGGATAACTATTAGCCGGTTAAGAGAGCCGTGTAAATCTTAATTCAACGGCTAAACGAGCTCGTGTGGACAGCTTCCCCGGATAATGAAAGGAAGTGGCGTCAATGAATGCTGCATCAATAACAACACGACACTACAGACAAAGACAACAGCGAAGAGTAATAAATCGATCTCGTCGTCTGTCCACACCAAAAACTCTCTCTTCTTCTGAGCAGCTATTGTTCTCTTCGGTTAACAGGACAAGCAGATATGTACTTTGCTGTAGAGCTTCTTATATATATCATGTAGGCTGGCGTCACATAGATTATATGCGTGTTCCGTTCGTCGTTTCGCGCATGTCCAGTATTTGCACAGGTCTGTATGGGATTGTGCAATCATGGGACCTTAAACGGACCTTAAACGAGGCGTAAATGCTCGTGTTGAGTGGATAACATTAGGCGTCTAACTCCCCGTATAACCTTATCGGCTTAGTGTGGACGTAGTGTAATCCTTATTACGACGTTATAACAGAGCACAGGTATGTATTAGTCAATGATAAGAGAGGGACCAGTAACAGAAGACTATAAGCTAGTGAGAGCCCTTGCTGTATGTAATTAAAAGACACGGACAATGGTCTGAGTTTGTTGGCGTTGCCACTTGTTATTATTAAACAGTAACACAATGAAAACACAACAAGTTGCTTCAAGACATTCAATGAAAATAACAAACTAAAATAATAAAGCCGGCAAAAATAAAACCCTTTTAGTGTCCCAAAGTCACCGTTGGGGCCCTTATTTCTTCGGATCCGTATAAAGTGTGTTAGTGTATCAATGTATGTTCGTTCTGTCCTACCACACAGTCCGTGAGGAAGGGAGAATGAGGGCATCCTTCACCACTCTCTGAGTTCAGAATCAGTTTCAATACGGCTCGCCACCCAGCTCCCGCTGGGAATCTACGGATCTCTGATCTGGAAACAATCTCTGGATCTTCACACGAAACCAGCAGACGCTCTCCACTGGACGGTGGGATGTGGCTGGGATGTCATCATTGAATGATGTCATAAAAAACCTGACCGAGTGATCAGCTACGAGCACCGTTTCAGCATTTACCCTCGCCAGGTCGGCGGAAATCATCCGGTGTCACGGAGCTCACGTGGATGGTTTTTAACGATTGTTGGTGCATATAAATCAATTTCAATGAACAATCAACATATTTAAAAATAAAATGAACTATTTATGAATCTTCTATTTCAAAACAACATTACTTACTTTTAGAATTTTTTTAATGACTTTTTTCAATAAATTGTTTCTTTCACAAATAAAAGGAATTACTTTAAGGGGATAATTTCAACAACATAAGGTCACTTTATGGCCTGGGCTACATAGCCTAAGAGACCAATTAACCTAACGGTCATGTTTTTGGCTATGGGAGGAAGCCAGAGGACCCGGATTGAACCCACATACACAGGAAGAACATGCTAACTCCATGCAAAAAGTGGAGTCCAGTGGAATTGGATCTCTGAACCAGTTTTTCTTCCTTTTTGCAGTTTGCTGCTCTCATCCTCCCACACCACATAGCACCCATCGGCTCCTGGAACCTAAAAGAAAGAGGAGAAAACGAAAACATTAAAGATCGCCTGATTTCCACACTTCTGCCAGTTGCAGACATGCTTTGCTTGCTTACCTCTCCCTGGGACTCCATCTGACCCTGCTTCCCTGTGCTTATAATCATCTTCTGAGGTTTTCCTCCACTCACCTTTCTCATACCTTCCAGTGGCAGCCAGACCCAGTGCTTCTTTACCCCAGTTTCTGGCAGCATCTCCCTTTAAAGTTTTTTTTTTTTTTTTTTTCACTAACCTTGTGTTTCCTGAGTGTTGTGTGTTTGCGCCAAAGTCTATCCGAAACACTACAGCAGTGACCTCTATTACCTTCAGAAATAGCATAAGTACAAAACAGTCAAGAAGGTGTGTGATTTAATTTAAGATTATTATAAATATAATTCTGTAAAGGCCTCAGAAGTTTGTTAGGGAGCATTACAGGAAGAAACAACAATGAGAATGCCAAAACTCCATACAGGTCTCACATAAACTTGTGTAAAGAGCGTGGCAGAATTTAAAAACATGACCATAGATCTAAACCGGTGTGTAATCTGCGGCTCCATGTATGAAATCACATTCCTGCCAAAAACCCTTAGGAGCTTATTACGCGAACAAAACAACAAGTTCATTAACTGAGAGAATGCATAACTCTGAATGTGGCCACATTTATTACTAGAGAGAGTACACAGTAATGATTGCGACAACATTTCCATTTATTCGCGGGACCATGAAACCAGCACAGCGAGCAGTAAAGCACATTCCTTCCACCTATCTGTAGGATCTCACCACAGAGCTGCAGTCGCTCTCTGACAAGTGAACATATTTGTCAACTGGAGCTGGTAGATCTTCTGATTGGCTGGATTTTCAGCAAAAATCTGGTGACAGCCTGCACAGCACTAAAAGGAGAAAAACAGGAAAATGTTTCCTTTTCATCTTCTCTTTTGGTTTTAAATCAGAACATAGGTCTTCTCCTGTTAGACAAAGTCCTGTGCTGGCCATCAACAGATTTGTATACATTTTTATTATCATATTCTCCAGATTGGGGAAAAAAATGCAACTGGAATCAAGTGCTGTCTTTTTTCTATCTAATGACCATTAATGAGCCTTAAAATCCTATTGGAATACAAAATAATAAGAAGCCCAAGGGAAAATGGAGACCCCAAACAACCAATTTTATTTTGTCCAACCCCTGTTGTGCAGATAGATTCACCGGACAGTCACACGTCAGCTTAGATGACAAAGAGGAAGTTCACAACAACAGCTTATTGTTCCAGAAAACTAGTTGTCATAGTCAGAACTTTGGTCAAAATGTTACATTTAAATTGATTACTAAACCCACCAGGACAGTCAGAGTCACATTAGTCGCCCTGGGACAGCAACGCTCTCAAGCTTGTCTGGATAAAGAGAAGCTTTCAAACAAACACTCAAACACACAGATGTACACAAGGAATCATCCAAGCTCAAGCTTGCCTGTCTGAATTAAAAGCTGGACAACATCCCACGGTCATTAAAACCAGATTGCTTTGAAGACACAGACACCACGCAAACACATGGGATAACACACACACAAAGACAGACATGTTTAAAACGCACCTACTGCATCAAGGCAAACAGTTTGTTTCCACTGTATAGTCTCGCTGTCTATTCACAAAGGAACAGACTTATCATATGCTGAACTGGCTGCTGTAAGTCTTCAGGAAAAAAACAAACCAATTGGCAGATGTGACAGACAGAGATACATAAAGACAGACACAAACACAGATAGAAATGCTTGCATGGCAGCAAACATGAAGTGAGTAATGTGATATAATATCAAACAGGTGAACAACTGAATCATGAGCAGTGAGAACAGTGCTGTATAAGCAACTCCATTGGCAAGACTAAACCTTAAGAGAAACTTACTAAAATATTTCTGCCTATAGCGACAGACAATAGCAGACTGAACAAAAGCCATCACCGTGTTCGCATTAGTGAGCCAACAGGACTATTTTTATATTTTACTGAGTCACAAAGAGTCTTCTCACAGCAGTGTGTCACTTTTCTCATATCAAAGCTGCATTTGTAGCAGACAAAGCTTTGAAAGTGGGCCATGGCTCATAAAATGCCTTTATGTTCCTCCCCGGTACACTAAAAAAAACCCAGAAACAATGCATTTTAAGTCTGCAAATGGGCAAATGTGTGTTACTGTGTGTGTGTGTGTGTGTGTGTGTGTGTGTTAGGAATCAAATTATAATTGTGTAACGAGTGTGTGTATCATGTGTATTTGTTTACTCTGCGTCTGTACATCTGTGCGGATACACCCCACTTCCCCCACAGTGTTTAGATGTGAGTAGGTGTTTTTGATTTAATTCTCCCGACTGACATTGTTCTTTTCCGATCTTTTTAATGGCTGACAGAATGTGCAGCCTTAACACTCGGCTAACAACCCTGGCTTCCTGAATCGTGTGTAACCTAATCACCAACACCATCTGTTAATTATGTTAATACAAAAATGCTTTGGCTGTTGTTCACATCCATTCTCTGAATTAGCACCCTACCTTCCCACTGAGCACCCTCCTTTTTCTCTAGTCAAATCCTTTCCGTCATTTTTGGGCTCCCGTTTTCCTTTATTTCAAATCTTGTTGTCATCATCCTTTCTAATTCTATCTTTCTCTGTTTGTATTTGTTTTTCCTCATTCCTGCTAATCCCTAACATCCTAGCTTTGTTTCTATTCTAGTTAGCAACCTCTTTCTGAATGCTTTTGTCTTTTTTTCCCGAACATATACAGAAAGTGTCAAAAATCTCAAACTCTTTATTCCTCCTCCTCACAATTCCTTCGCTTACACCCCCCAGCTTACTATCCCCTGTGGAACTGAGTTAGAGGCTAAACTGGCTGGAAATCCCTTGAGGGATTGTCTGAACCCAACTTATTTTGAGGGATATTGATCCACTCTTCTTCTTAATTGTTATTCGCAATGCTAATCTGTACTTATAAATCTAAGTTTCTATTGATCTGTTGGAAACATAATAAACTTTGTCTTGCACTCATGCATAAAATAAGCATTATTGTAATGCAGAGAAAACATCATTTAATAGTCATATATAGCGCCGGTCATTATATTAATCCAATCGAACGGCAATCCCAGCAATGCACATTCCCCAGGGAGACCATGTTCAAGTCGAGGGATGAAGTGGGCACTATGCCCAGAAGAAATAATGCTCACAGAAGGAAAAAGAACAGAGTTAAGGAGAAATGGAAACTAAGGAATACAAGGTAAAATAAACTGATAGAGAAATGTTTATCACATGCTCATGAGTGGCATGGCTCAAATGATTTTAAGTAATAGAAACGTATAGGTGTAAAACATTTTATCTGACTTATATATGAAAAAGACAATAATTTATCAATTTATTATTTTAAGTGTATTGCTTTATGTACTTAAAGATTAATAAGATTTTTTTTTATTAAGCCTTTATCAGATGTCTTTCAAAAAATATATATTGATAACATATTAATGCTGTTGCAATATATCCATAAATTATACTACATTTTACATAAGACATAAATATCAAACTTCTATACTTCCATCGATTCTCTTCTGATAATCCCAAATCAAGTCGGAGGAAAGTGTAAGAGGTCAAAAAGGGGATACCCAGACATCTCTCTCTATATAGTTACACTTTTTGGCTTACTGGGAGGGATCCAAGTGCATGTTGCGGACAAAAAGCATATATAGCACCTTCAGTAAGTATGGTTCTGCCCCGGGGTAGCTTCCAAGTGGGACATGCTTTAAGAAACCTCCAAGGCTAGGCATCTGATTCATCATAATGTTTCTTATAAATGATTCTTACCATATGAGGAGTGCATAAGTGAGGGTCAAAGGCAAACTGCTTAACAGAAAACTTGCTCAGCACTTGCTCAGCTCTATTTTCATTGAAACAGACCCAGGCTCAGGGCATTGGTCTTTTAATCTTCTGATTGTACATGTCTTGGGGACTGGGTTGACTGTGGAGTACTTGAAGAAGAAGGGGACCTCATACATCTCAAAAGACTTGTAGATAATTTCAGTGAAGACAGGGTCAATTGGCCAGTACAGGCTCTCAGGCCAAAGGAAGAAACACCATTAAGTCCTAGAGCATTCCTGATCTTTTGATGCCAAAAGAGCCTATTTACATCTCTCTCAGAGTGTCATGTTTAAATACAGAAACTCTGAGTTTAGGCAGCAACTACAGACAACAGGATTATGGTATAGTAATGGATTAATGAAATGATCTGGACCTGAGAAAGGATGTCAGAACAGAGATCCAAGGTGAAGGTTGGTACTGAGGAGCAGAGGTAAGCAAAATGAAGAGCTTTGTGAGCTAATTTAATTCAGTTTAGGTTGTTGCTTATGGTCCAGTAAGTGGAGAAGTTCCAGTAGGAGGTAAACTGAGGGACAGTTACTGAGGCTGGCTGTGGGCAGGTGGTCTGGGAGATGAGTAATTGTGTTTGTCTTTTACAGTTGGTATAGCATTGGAAGGTGGACAGACAGGTGATTGAGAGTTTGCAGGTAAGTGCTTTTCCAGGGATCGGCAGCGTAGAGGCTAACCGAGGATGATCCATGGGTTGAATAGAGCACTGAGAGATCTATAAGGAAAGACAAGGTAGGTGAGTAGAGGCTTAACGATTCATGTTCTTCAAGAGCACTAGGAAGTAATTCAGCAGCCTATTACCATGCTTAGGTGAGATAACCAACTGTTGTCAGCTCCAGGGAGGTGATCCTCTTTTAAGCTCCAATGCAGACTAAAGCTGATTTCTGGGGTAACATTCATAGCACGGTGTGTCACAATAATGTGCCATGGCGCCATGGCATTGCAGGAATTTGGCAGCATTTGGACCGGCAAGCTTGGCAGTAATATTACCAGAATATTGCTGCAGTGCTGGGCTTATGAATGAAGACACAACGCCTTGCAACAACTGAGGTTGATGTCATGATGATGAGTTGAATGTGCAATGCATACGTGTTGCACATTCAACGCATGAATGTTTATAAAATGCAAGCAAACATGAGGAAATCATTTAGCATTTGTAAGCCATACTAAGCTGATATGGCAAACTGGAGTGATGCAGCTGAAGACCAGATTGCCATACAGTTCACTGGGTCTCACGCTTTATACACACCCCAGCCAATCGCAGTCCAGATATCACCCTCATAACTCCTACATTAATTCCAGCATTGATGCCAGCATTAATGTCATCAGTAGCTATGTTTACATGGACACAAGTAATCGGATCAAAAGCCTGATCGGACAAAAAAATGCTTCATTTAAACATGACATTCAGATTACTCCGATCCGATCAAACTCATTGGTATCAAAATTTCATTCCAATCGAGAGGGGTGGTTTATTCCGAATATAGGTTGTTCCTGCGTATGTCTGTTAAGTCATGCATAGATGTACAATACATTGGCCTGAACAAATTAAGGGATTCGGTTTGTAATTTGATTGTGTACATAAAAATGAAGGCTTGTGGATGTAAAGCAGTCATCAGAAAAGTAAAATGAAGGCTGAAGGGCGCAGCATTGTTTGTTTAAAATGGAAATGTATTTCTTCTTTATGGCTGTTTCCGGTGTTTTAGACACTGTAGTTCTGCGCATGTAAAAATGATTAATTCCATTCAGACATGTAGCGGATGTAAACGCTTGTCATTATCGGAGCGATGTGAAATTATAATCCGAACTATGATTGGATTAAAGATATATTGCACATGTAAACATAGCTAATGTCTTGTAAAAGAGGCTGCTGTTTTTGAAACCTGCTGAATAAACTATTGAGGGCACCAGCTAGTCATGGGGTCATCACAGTGGGAGTGGATGAACTCCTACGTAAATAAGGGAAGGGAGCATATGGTTCTTATGCTTATCAACTCTGAAACTGTCTGTCATTATGACTCATGTTTTTGTATGATTCTTCATGCTTATTTTAAATTGTTTAGAAATTATTTGGGAGAAAGGGCTGCAGTCACTTGAGACCAAACTGGAGCTCTTAGGCAAAATATCAACGGATGTTTGGATCATTTTTTACCCATGTTTAAACGATATATAGGTATTGTCAACTACATTCGTTGATATTACCAGCATGAGCTAATTTACCAAGGAACAGATGTTAATTTATTTAATAGCTCAGTTTGGACTAACTAACTCCAGAAACCAAAGGAAGTAACAACCACGACAATGTTGGAAAAGATCATACACCAATTTTCCAACAATAATGAAATCCCTACTGTCAGTTTTAGGTTTGCAGTCACAATCCACTCTTGCTTTGAAAAAACACATATACACCATAAGTCATTTCCATTGTTTTCACACACCCACATAAACAATCAGTCACCGCTCAAATGCACTTGCAACCACACATGCAAACACTTACCATTGCACACCATACTGCCCTGACCTCCCTCAGCTGTGAAGAGAGGCCACAGTTTGGGTGCAGCATTTAGTTTGCTACACGGGAAAGTGAACAGTATTTATTTTGAGTAATGTGCACCAAGAGATTCATATTGGGAATATTGGTACTGACATAGAAGAAAGATAAATCTGCATCCTGATGTAGCATCCTCTATGTCCTTTATTATTGAAATTAAAGTGCTTCCTCTGCACAGCATGAGCATGTCCTTGTTGCATCACTGTTTAATGTATCCTGGAGGCAACGAAAAGCAGCTCAACACAGGAGTCTGATCCTTGTGCTCCTCTCTCGGGAGTGAGGTGAACAAGGGTTGGGTTAAGAAAGGGACGGCTCCTAAAAACAGCTGTTGACCTGCTGGATGCCGCAGTTGGTCTTCTGGGCGTCAAAACGCAGGTAGGAGATTGGCTAAGTGGCGAATAAGGTTGTGCCCAGGCGAGGAGACTCATGAGGAGGCAGAGTCACCTTCATAGCTGGTTTTCCATCTTACTTTGACTCTTGTTCTGACTTTCTTTACTTACAGGAGAAATTATATAAAAATTATGTAATAATTATAGTAACTGGTAGTATTTTACATAAAAACATGAAAAAAATCATCCAAACATTCAAATGAATGAAAGAATAAAAATAATTAAATACTGCAAACTACTGGTAGTGTAATACTTGGTTAATCATCGCTTCAAATGAATAATTTTACAATACAGCTGACTTAGAGGTATGTGAAAAGCTTCCTCATTTGGATCAAACTCTTGTCCTGCTAATGAATCAATAAAAACAATAATGGTGAAAGCTGAAACCGATGGTGGAGGTGTGTATTCTTTACATATTCAAAGTGAAATCATTTTATTGATATATTTTTGGTCAGCATTTGCCAAAGAGAAGCAGTATACCTGGCGGTGGCTCAAGCCATTTTGAAATATGATAGCATGAAAAACTCTTCAACAAGAATCATTTTAATCCAAGAAAAAACAACCTGAGGCTAAGAACAAAAAAAATACCTATTTGATGACAATTTCTTGGAGTTTATTTCAAACTAGAAATATCATGATTAAATCTAAATTAACTGCTTGGGAGGTCACAGATTTTAGCATTTTTAAAATGCCCTATAATAGATTCACTGATTGCACTCAACTCCATATACATGTCATTGATGTAGTGTCTGTCATTTAATTAAAGGTTAATTTCATCAGGTAACCATAGTACATGAAAGTGATGAGTGGGGGTATATTTTTTGAACTCAGAGTATGCCTTATTTATCTGTGTGCAGATTTTTTTCCTTCAGCAGAAATACTTCAAACAGTATAGAGACTTTCAAAACGGAAGGATATATGATAACTTATAGTTCATGCTGCTTTGGAAACAGTAGTTACCCTTGTTAGAGGTGAACATATGTTACAGGTAGTGTGGAAAACTGAAGAGAGTTGGCAGGAAGAGTGTGTGAAATCTGCTGCCAGGGTGAGAGCACCAGTGCCAAGGTGAAACCTGAGTGGGCCATACAGCTTAGCTTTTCAGCTTAACATGAACAACTTTAGTAAAATTAATCTAAACTGGTGGAAAACATCTGCACATACATAAAAAAAAGCTTATAAGATATGAATGAGATTGATCTGAGAAACTTACAACAGCGGTATTGCTAGAAGAAAAGAACAAATTAATATAGAACAGGTTTTTAGTTTCACAGTAATTCTCCATTTTGCAATAAAATATCTATAAAGCTATAAATATCCATCAAGCTGTTTTCACAGAGGGGGCTAATGTGGACCATGATGAGTGTGTGTTAAGTTATGTGTGTGTGATGTGGTTAGATGGCAGCTGTATTTCCTATTTAAGTGTGGGTGGTTGCATGTGGATGTGTATAGGTTTTCATGTCTGTATGATAAATTACGACCAGATATTGGGTTAAGAGGCAGGGCAGCCCAGATGGACTGCTGTTCTGTGGCCATTTAGAAACACATTGCCTTACAGATAAACAGGCCATCATACTTGAGATTCCACCTACAGCACATCCTGAACATCTGAGTATACAATCCCCTTTTCACTCACAGTATAACCAGAGAATCTGAAGCAAAAATGCATCTTTCAAGAAATGCAAGCTAACCAATGGAAATTACCTGTCATTCCCTGGTTTCCAAATACTTTCTGTTTTCACCTGCTTTCTTCTGCAAATTCATCCAATTTCCCCTCTTGTGTTGAGTGCCTTTACTGGAAGTGCAATTTTCCCCATCTTTTTACCTCTTTTGGCTGATTGTGGGGTGAGGTAGTGCGTGGATGTGGGTGGTTTGGGTTGATGAAGATTTTTAAAAAGCAGTGCTAAGGGTCTTCTGACCACCACATCCTCCTTCCTGATCCAGGAAAACATGCTCAATTCCAGGACTCCAACACCCCCCACCCCACCCTCTACCATCCCCACACCCGCCCAGCTTGCCAGACTCATCCTCAGCCAGGGACTTTCCAGAACTGCCCAGCCCAGCTACAGAGAGCTCTGGTCAGGCCTCTGCTCACAGCATCATACTGTGAAATAGTGGAGTTAATTCAGGTGGCCATGGGATCAAATAATTTTACCCTTTAATCATGTTTATCAAAGAAATTCAACTTCACCCATAAACGTCTGTGAGTCAACAAATAATAATCACACAATGCACCACCTAGACAGTGTTACATCAAAAGTGCAGTGTTTCTTTTTGAAACTGTTTCCTCATAAAACTCCTTCAAAGATTCAATGCAATTCAGCAGGTAAGATCACAGACTTACAGCCCAGCATGTGAAACCTATTTATTACTCTTGATTATCTTTATAAACACTGTAAACCAAAATAACACCTATGACTTTCTCCACCTCCCAATATTTTGGGAGGTCTGCTCACACATCTGCTCGCACAACTGAAAACAAAGCCTCTGTAGAGGCAAAATACAGAAAGGAGAGCAGAGGAGATGTGTATATGGTTAACAATGTACTTGTATATGTTCATGTATATTTATACAATGTAACACAGCCAAATCAAATGGTTGTATGCAAGTCTGCTTTAAGAACCTAAACTGAGTGTAACTACTCCTGGTGTTGGTAAACAGTGTTCAACTTTTCAGTTAAAGAAACATTTAAACTGCAAAACTTTTAGGACAAAATTTAACGGTTTTATGCCAAGAAGAGAGATGAAAAGCGAACACTTTTTAACAAGTTCGCAGCTGTTATGAACACATAGATTTCCTTAGTTCGGACCCTTTCATAATATGCATGCCTCTTGCCTCTTTTTAAATTTAGCAATAGAAGCTGAAGGCCTTTGTCTTAAAGCCATTAAAGGCTAAAGGGTTTCTGCCCCCTGGATCTACTATTATCATACAGGAAGGGATGGAGTCTAGGGTTTAGGTAGAATGGATGAGTGAAGTATAAGTAGGATCTGAGTAAAAATTCCAAACTGATATTTTCAAGTGACTGAATCAGACAATGTGTAAATCACAGCTGTTTTCAGAAGACTGGGTCCAATTTAAAGTACCGTCCACCCCTTCCGGCTGGTGCCAATCTCACCCACTTGAGGTATCAATTTGATTTACTTTGTATATTATAAACACATTAAATGAACAATAATTTAAGGCTGGGAAACAAAAAAATGTATTACTATTTAATATATTTAATATTTATTTTCAGCAGTTAGGGGTGAACTTGTTACTATGATAAGATATATTTTCTGTATTAAATCTTGAAACAATATATTTATATTATTTTTTATTAACAAAATCCAGTAAAAGTTTAAAACAAAGAAATGTAGGGGATATATTTCTTATACAAATAAAGTGCAACAAAAATAAACAAAGAACATAAAATTTAAGACCAGTGGTTCTTTTTTTATTTTAAATTATAACACTTCATTGGACCTACCACACATAAACCACTTTTTGATATATCATCAGATGCTGGAAAAACTTCATGGGAAAGTACCTATTTCTTAAGTGAGCTGTGACTAAAATGAAGTTGGCCACAATGTAAACAATTGTCAAAACGATGACTGACCATTTCCTTTTATAACTCTTTGTCCACTCATCCTGCTGGTGCTAATTCTCATTCCGTACATCTCCCTAAAATAAGCGAAATCAGTTAATCTGAAAATAGCAACCCTAAGCCCAAACAAAAATCCTCTGACCATGGGCTTCCCGCTCAAGAGCAGGTGAAGGGGGTTAGTCTGCGTTTCCCACCCCTGAAAAGGGGGCCTAAGGCTTCAGGAAGATGTGGAGACAGCCTCCCTCTATAATACTCTGACCGAACAAGGTCATTGGGGAGGATTTGTTTGGAGTAAAAAGTTGAGAACACTCAGCCTCCAAGCAGAAAAAAACATCATACTTATCTATAAAGTTCCCAACACCCACAGAAAAACACCTGACAATCAGACAAATTAGGTGAACATCCAAAACCTGTTTGAACACAGCAGGAACACTGAGTAACCATTACAGAAGAGAGCGATTTGACCACTCTGTGGGGAGATAATGGCCATGTAGGAGAAAACTGCTCACACTGTGTGATCCCAGCAGTTCCAGTAGTGTGTGACAAAACGAAGAGGAGGTCAGCATGATAGCAACATCCAGGAAGAACCCGACCAGAAAAACCACAACGAAGGACACGATCTGCAAACAGCACACACCCAATACTGAATATGAGCTTCGAGTGAGCTGCTGTCAGTTATCTCCACACACAAACACCTTGGTTCTATCCAGTCGTCTCCTACACACAAGCAGATACACACAACCAGATACACACAAGCCACATTATACAATTGACTATGAAAGGACATCAGGCTCATAACTCTGTTCCCTTGGGGCAGAAGAGACCCAGTCACTGTCAGCCGAAAAACAAAACAAAGAGATGGAAAAATAGAGCAAAATAAAGGCAGAAAAGGAGACAGCCTTTGTGTGATTAGAATAAACGGCAGAGAGATGAAGGGAAGCTGGGACGGGGGCTGCTGCCTCTCCTTTAATATGGTAGGGAAATCTTCCCCTTTTCTTGCATGACTGAGAGGTCAACAGGTTTTTGTGATTTTCTAATATTCAGGCGCCTGAGGTTATTGTGTTGTGGTGGCTAGTGTATGTGCTTATATGTGCTTTATGCGAGTATGAGCCTTTGTGCTGTATGGACATGACATCTTCGGTACAGAGTGATGGCAAAGTATTGTAAGAGGAAGACAGGAGATACAGACGGGCAGGCACTCATTGTGATGGAAAGATAGAAAGAAAAGACAGACAATGGAGAAAGAGAAAAAGACTTAGTCTAGCTAGTGTACATACAACTGTCTCAGTTGAGATCAATCTGACCAGCCAAATACTTTCAAAAACAAGCATACATAATTCACCACCCATTTTAGGATTCATTATGAAGGGATTGTTGCCCTGTAGTCTATCTAAAACATTTTGAAATAAAATATTTACACATCCAGGATTTTCAGAGATGGCAAACAGGTGAAATTCAAGATTGGAACTGGGTGTAGAGCTAAAAATAAAATAAAAAACACTACCTGTTACACATGCATTGTTATGAGCACCACATACGTGCATTCTTGGGCTGAGATTACCTTGAGCTTTTCAGTAACACTGATGTTATATTTATATATCTATTTGTGGGTTGTGGTAATGTAGCTCTCAGTGGTTTGTTATCCCCCCCCCCGTCGTGCAGGTGTGGAGGCTAGTTGGAATGTCCTCTTGTTCTTTCTTTCTTTCCTCTCTTGTATGTTCAACTCACCCTCTCCCACTTTTTTCCCTACCCTTCTTTCTTCCACCCACCACCCTTATTTTCCATCTCCGTGTCCATCATTTCAGAAAAAAGTAAGCAGGTAGGGTAGCTGTCTTGTAATTGGGGGGTCATAGGTTCAGTTCCAGCTCTCTCCTGTCACATGTCGATATGCCCCAAGGCAAGACACTTAATCCCAAATTGTGTACCGAGCTCTGCATTGGGTGATTGCAAATGGAAGAATGTGACTCCAGCGTAGTATAAGTACTTTAAGTGGTCAGTATGTCTAGAAAAGCGCTATATAAATCTAATCCATTTACTAATCCATTTACTACGTAATTCTTTAGATTATGAGACTGATATAGACATTTAGCAATTAAACAGCTCCTGTAAACATGCAGTGCCTAATAATTTTTCATAAATTATTTATCTCATTGAATGCCTTAAGCAATCCCTTAACTATTAATAGCCAAATAGCTGCATTTTAACTTAATACCACTACAGTGCCTTGAGATGACATTTGTTGTGAATTGGCGCTATATAAATATAAGTGAATTTAATTGAAATTGAATTGTTATGGGAAAGTTTCAAGAAGAGAATGTTCTGAGGTGTCCATAATGTCCTTGATTTTATAAAAAATCCTTCTTTGCATCATTATCTCCAGTTGTTCCACAGTTGTCCCCAGAACAGAACCAGCCTTCTCTATCAAATTGTTTAGCGTTTTTAAGTCTCATGCTCTGATGCTCATACCCAACAGATGTTGATCGAAGAGATAACACTAAACAAAAAAGATGCTTTGTAGCATCTTTCTGCAAACCTTGAAGGACCTTCCTCGAGAACTACAGTACACTCTGTCCCTTCTTGTAGATTGATTCACTGTTAAGTGTCCAGTCCAGTCTGTTGTTCGGGGGAATTCCAAGATGTTTATACTCTTCAACCATCTCCACTTCATCTCCCATGATGCAAACTGTGTTTGACTTAACCATATTTGTTCTGAAATCTACAATCATTTTGTGTTGTTCACATTCAAGGTAAGATGATTTTGTTTCAAAATGCCATGACGCAGTCAACCAGCCCTCTCGTTCATTTCTGATACACCCGACAACTACAGCGCCTTAGCTTGAAGCCTGTGATCTTCTTCATCCCTTTCCAGACATTGCTGATGTTTCTCTATAGTTTGCTCTCCAGCTTCTTCAAGTATGATTTCTTGCTGTCTCTGATCTTGACTTTAAATTGCTTCTGTGTAGTCTCCCTCCCCAAAGACACATTGTTTCTTGCTTAACAGTTTCTTCAGGTAACTGGTAGGGGTGTGCCAGTACACCAAACATGGTGCTCCACTCTGTTTGGTTAGCATGTTGTTGGCTAATGTGCAACACAGTTAGGAGTCCAAGTAAAAACTCAGTATGAAAGTGTGTACCGGACCAAAGCTCCATACTGAAACATTCGAATATAGCTAGGTGTTCTGGCACAACCCTAGTCAGTGGTGATTCAGGGTTTGTTATTAGTGAAGCATCTAATTGTACTAGAGGGGAAGATGTTATCCATACAGAAGTTTATTCAGTCAGTGACAAACTCAGTCATGATACTGATGTCCTATCTATGGGCTTGGCAAAGAGTCATTCAGTGTTTAACCTCAAAGAAACCCTGCAGGGCTTCTTTAGCCGCCTGTGACCATTTTCTCACTTTTCTCTTTGTCAAAGGTTGCCTCTAAACAAATGCTTTATATTCAGAGAAGATGAAAGAACAGATTTTGATCTGATTCTAAAAGAGGAGGTCTTGCTCTGGACTTGAATCCTTTACATTTGCATAAAACAAATCCAACTCGACTTTCTCTGGTAGAACAGCTCACAAACTGTTGAAATTTTTTTAATTGTAGTGGAGAGTGAGGCATGAATAAAATCACCAACAATTAGCACAAATGCATTGGATTATTTTGCCTGTAGCTTAGCGACAACAGAACTGATACCATCATATGCACTGTGGAGTGTAAATGGTTGCCATAACAGAGGTGAAAACGCATGTTAAATAATATGGACTAACACTTACAGCCAAGAGTTGAATATCTGGGCTGCAGAGACAGCACTTTACACATTAACATGTCCTAGATAACACCAAGCATTGCTACCTCACTTAACTTTCTTTTCGTGCTCCTTCATTTCTCTGTCCGTTCATATAGTCATGAATCCTGGCAGAGAGACATTGGAGTCAGAGATATGATCCTGCACCTACATCTCAGTGAAACTCATACTGCATTCGCAATGCCTCTTGTAAGGGCTTAGAGTGCATCCATCTTGGTAGCCAATGATCTTACACTATCTATGATGATAGATAGAAGAGGTGGTTTGAACTTCCTCCTTCTCTGTGTCCTTTTTGCTTCTGCTCTACATCCATAACATCTTATTTTCAACTCATAAGGGATTTGAGTTGAGTTTATAGCTGTAAACCACTTTGTTGCCATGGGTACACACCATAAGAAGGATCAATTTTTTTTTTTTTTAAATCAACCACAAAAACCCCCTCCAACTTCACAGCACCAAAAATGAGGAAGAATACCAGCCCAAAAGGTGCCATCGTCCCTTGAGAAATAAGCAAAACAAGGTAACGGAGCCAATCAAGTATGGAGCAACTCATAGCCGCCCCATTCTAGAATTTTTTAAGTTTTATTTCACTTTTGAAGACAAAAAGAAACTGACGTTTGAAATTAACACCGGCAGCATTTTCACATCTACCTGCTTTGTGGATTTCAGTTTTGTGCTGAGCATTGTGGAAATTGCACAAAAGTGATGCATGGATAATTTGAGTATATTATATCTCAATTTTTTCATAAAAGTTACTCTACCTCATATAAATGACTGACTGTCTTAGTTAAATATGAACACTACCTTCCAGGTGATCTTACTATGTATGGTGGCATATTGTAAAACAGTCACATAAATCTAATTGTGAGAAAATAAGGAGATTTTGTGGACCATCGGATCCTGTTAGACCTTGAACCATGTGTGTCACTAATATTCACCTGTTCTAAATAAAAAAATGCATAAACAGTATATTTGGGCTAATAGTTGCATCAACATAGGGAATGTTACTTAGGCCACAATGAGTACATTTAATTATGAAGAAATACCAACACAAAATATATGGTTCATTTACAGCTGTAGCAGGAGTTTGACCACACAAAGAGAAGTGAGTCGAAAAGGAAAGAACAGATTCCACTTCCTGAAGCTTTTATACTGTCACTTACTTTGAATTTAGACTGGACAAAAGCCATAACAAGCACCTTATATCTTTCATGATTAAAAATGATTTTAAGCCTGGTGACATTATTATGGATGTAGAATGTTTCCGCTAAAATGTTCCACCTCAGGATATTTCTTTTTGACGCACAAAAAACAGACATGTTTGGCTTTTTTTTAGCTAAGTTAATAAAAAGATTTTATTATTAACAAATTCTCCCCACATGAATATTTTATGTCACTGTTGTTGTTTTTTAGCAAACACTTGTAGATTATCTAATGCTCATTTTGGTATTTAAGAATTGGTGAAAATCTGGGGAGAGAAAAAGTGTGAAATGAACCAAATTGAATATTGAGGTCTCGCCAGTGGATCTCACTTTTAAGCATGTACACGTAAAACAAAATGTATTTGTGTACTTGTGGGCCAATGAAGACTCCACAACAAAAGAAGTTAAGTCTTAGATCCCTGAAAATAAAATGGCTTAACTAGAGTGCATGATTCAGCATCTC
This sequence comes from Apricaphanius iberus, assembly GCA_028564705.1. Classification (NCBI taxonomy): domain Eukaryota; kingdom Metazoa; phylum Chordata; class Actinopteri; order Cyprinodontiformes; family Aphaniidae; genus Apricaphanius; species Apricaphanius iberus. Next base: position 338,867 of record JAPXFQ010001652.1, read on the forward strand.
ATGCCTGCCTGTGTGCATCTGTGTTCCCTAATGTACACAGATTCATTCTAGTGTAGGACAGATACACAAACAGTGGGCAGCCATATGTTGCCATAATGAAAATAATGAGAAACACATCTATGAGGGTGAGAAGGTCGGAACAACCAACCAGAGGGGGAGCATATCCCCAAGTTATGTTTAATACTGGGCAGAGGGGTGATGCTATTACTCAAACACCAAATCAGAACTAACAGAACGTAAATCTCATAACCCCAGAGAGTATCCAGTTTCACTTACTTCGGCTAGGGCACGCATGAAAAATATGACCTTGTACTAATTTATCTAATTCTAAGTCATCATGAATAGGCAGATATAAAAAAATTCTTCAGAAAAGAATTTTAGCATTGTTGAACATACAACTACCTTTGATTAGTATTTTTAAGGAAACAAAAGTAATGAAAGCACACATTTCCCCTGAAATCCTGTGGTTGTACATAATTTGGGAAGTAGATCAAGTTTTGTATTACATCATCTTTCCTCTGAATAACTTTAGAGTGTCATTGGAGACAGCTACTTCTCATACTAGTTCTTAAATGATTAAGCAATTTAAATAAATACAAATACATATCATTATCATCTTTATACTGCCTAGCAGGGTAATTATGGTCTGTGAACTTTTTCGGATTTTGTCACATGACAACCACAAACTTTAATTTATTACGTTGAGATTTTGTGTGATAGATAAAAACACAGCATTGCATAATTGTTAACTGAAAGGAAAAGTTTCATTTTTATTCATAGTTGTAAGTATTTTTGGTGTGTCTACCAGTTTAAAATACTTTAGAAACTTCAACGTTTGCCCATTGTACTTTACAAAAATAGCAGAAGCTCGGTGAGACTGAATGGAGAGTCCCAGTTCACATAAATGTTTAAAAGGATCATCATCATCAAACTTTGTGGGGGGGGGGGGGGGGGCACTATTTTTGACATTAGTCAAGCTTTTTATAATTACATTTTCACATTGGTTGAGCCGACAGATAAACCTGTACATCAATGTACAGTGCTGTATAGAACTAAATACAATACACTTTGAAAAGTGTCTTTTTCAACGCATGAAAACACACACTGAACTTTTGCACCACCATATTGGTCTGTGCGGCATTGCCGGTAGACATCATAAGTCAGATCATCACTGATGCAATGAGCCAAATATTTAGATTTGCCACTGAATGCCAGGTTATTGCCACACAACTTAAACTGGGGAAACTTCAAATTTTTATCTTCCATTGTTCTACAGATCATAATGAGGCTCTTGCTAGGATTATAATAATTGTCATAATCCAAGCCATACTTGGAACAAATATCTAAAAGTTCCTGGATCCCTGCACTACTTGGACTCAATATAACAAGATCATCGGCATTCATGGGATGATTGACAAGGCTAGATCCAATCATACAGCCCGTTCTACTCTCAATTAGCTGTTGCAATAATTCATCCATTTACAAATTTTTCAGTGGGCTGGTTAAAAAAAATGTTTTCTCAATTAAATAAATCTGGGGGATATGGCAACAGACTACATTTCACTTAGGGTTGGAATATTCTCGTAAGTCTTGCCAAAGGCCTGTGTAACTTCCTCAAGAATAGAGAAAATTCCTTTTTTGTACAAAAGGGTAAGAACAAGAACTTCTCTCAGGCCTGAAAATGTTACACTTCACAAGTACTGAAGTGCAGAACTGTTTGGAAGGCCTCATACATCAGTCCCACCACAGAATTTGCTTGCAATAGCTGTCAATCAGACACCACACAAAAAGATGATGAGCCAATAACAAGCTTTAAGAACTCTGAAACCGGGCCTACAAGAACAGATTGATGTCCTTGCAGCCCTTGGAGAGAGAAGTTATTCTATTCTTGAGGAGTATATATAGACTATGCTTTTCTAATACATGAGTATGTTTTACACATTTTAAGTCATTCAAATGTGGTCGTTGTCCTGGTAACCCTACATCCCAGTCTCAGGTCTTTAAGTCCTTTTTTTTTCAGGATCGCCCTGTATTTATTGCCATAAAACTTCCCATCAACTCTGAGCAGCTTCCTTGCCCCTCATGAAGGAAAGCATCCCCACAGAATCATGCTGTTCTCAGCAGTGATAGTTTTCCACCATATATAGTTTTCTGTGGATAGGCCTAAAATGTAAAGTTGGAAGAGCGAGTGGCATCTGACCAGAGGACATTCTTCCATAATTGCTGTCTCCTACATGACTTGTGGCAAACTGAAACAAATTGAAAAAAATAAAATACTAACAGATTTATGTTGCTTTCTTCCTACCGCTAATCCATAAAGACCAGAATTTTGGATTGCTTCACTATTGGCTGTACTATCAATAGATTCCTCCACCTGAGCTGTGGATTTCTGTAGCCCCTCCAGAGCAATCATCTGCCTCTCGACTGCTTCTCTGATAAACGCTCTCCTTACTCAGCCTGTAAGTTTAGGTGAATGGCCACGTAGATACTGTAGGTTTTAAGTTGTGCTACTCATTTGTTTTTTGAGATGATGGTGCTGCTTTCTGTTGGTGCATCAGATAGAATCCCAATAAAATAAAATAAAGTCTATGATTGTAGCGTGGCATCGGTATGTATATAATAAGAAAGGATCACCATATAAATCCATACAATGTGCTTCAGTTCAAATAATGAAGGAAAACTACCAGCATGTCTCAAATATCACCAGGGGAAATGTGGAATGCTCTCTAAATCATGGTAGATGTTTTGTCTACACACTAAAAATTAAATTTGTTTATGGAAACGGCCACAGACAAGGGGGAAATTTGGAATGGTGTAACACGTCCATGGCAACATGTAGTGGTAAATCAAAAGAAAAAGCCTATCAATACATACACTCCTCCTTATTTCTTCACCTTTACCAACTTGTGCCTGTTTCTTGTCTCTCAATATGTGTCAACACAGACACCCTAACAGCAGTGTTTATGAGAGTGGATTACAACATTACTACCACAGCTCTTGCTCTTGTTTACTGGTATGCGGACATGGAAAGACCCCCACAAAAGAGAATAACAAAAGCAACATTTATCTTAAGTTACCTCACTAGGTTAAAATTAGTTTAACATCAACAGCATGCAAAATTAGAAATGTCTTTCAGGGACAGTGAAAGCACAATAAAGATATGCTAGCTGAGAGCAGCGAGCACAGATGGATGGCTTTAGCTGTGGTCACACGAAACTGTTTCAGAATTCGTCATGAATCAAGAACGCCAGCTCAGCGACACTCTGCAACACTCACCTGTTGACTCACACCAGTTATATCATTGTGACTATTTTAGTCACGCTGAACTGGACACTGGTCCTCAAAAGAGTAAAAACAAGGGACAGAGGTGTAACATGAGCAAGAAGCAATATGATGGAGGTGCCAGCATTGTGGGATGAGCGTTAGGTCATTGCCTGCAGGTTCATGGGGACACAACACGCAGCTGGGTCAGCAGTTCTCACACCTGCATGAGGCATAGTGCTGAGTAGGATGGATGATTCCATCATGGTGCCCAGGAAATAAAGTCACTGGCATGGAGAGCTGTGGCCTCATGGAGTCGGAGAAACATCAAAGAAGAGAAAGAAGAGAGGAGAAGAGCTGTGAGGAGAGCAGTGAAGAGTGTAAAACAATGCGCATGTACATCTGCATATGAGTAAGTCCGTACAGTACGCTGTGCAACCAACACAAAATAGAGGGTCTGCATGTGTGCAAAGATCATAAGCAAAACTAAGTGCTGCTGAGTCAGATATATCTGTTCATTTCCTCAGCAGGCACTGTGAACACCACTGATGTGGTCACACCAAGCTGGTATGGACCAAACCAAGCCAAACCATACAAAATGAAAAGAAAAACAAAAAAAACAACACGCAGCTCCTCACCAGCTGCCTCCCGCCAACTCACAAGCGCTTGCATGAGTCTGTTGCTCCAATCAAAGCTCCCACTTAGGGGAAAGCAGCCGTTTTCCAGGCAGAGCCTCAGCCCTGTCCAGGAAGCCACTCTCCGCACCTGGATTAAAATACAAGGGTCAACAAGAATTTATGGGTACAATTAAAACTAAATACAGGCAAGCAGACACCAAGTCTGTATCTACATTCCCCATCCTGTCCATTCAAACTAAAAAAAACTAAAAAAAACATTACACTTCAAAAAACATGGATGAGTTCAACAATGATAATCTAAACACAACATAGGTAAAAGATTAGTGGTCCTGAAAGTGCATGTCACTTAATAATGAATCACCTTTTAGGGGTTGAATCCTTGTATTGAACTGATGATTCACATTTTTTTTTGAATGGGAAAGGAGCTGCAAGTTTTGGACTTTGAAACAAACACATCCACGTGTTTCTGATTTCAACCAAAGAGTTTCATCCAGCTGCTGTCTTTAAACTACACCCACATATTCTCATCTTGTCCAAATAATTAACTCCCACACATACCCTTACTCAGGACAAAGAAAACACTGCTTTATCTAACATTCTACACAAATTGTTTATATTTGTGGTGTTTTCCTACTGCTTTAAAGTATCAGGTGTTTGTCACTGCTTCATCCTTATATCAGCACATATACTCCCACACACAATTTTTTGCAGTCAGCTGAAGGTTTCTTTGACGTTGCACAATTTTGCTCCTTGTCAAAAAACCACAACCTAATAGAAAGATCTTTCTACCTGTTAGCATGCCTAGTCAATCAAAGAAGCTCCACAGTAACCAAACCAAGAAGAGGTTATTTTTCTCACTGTCTTTTGATCGATATACATTATACTGCCAAAGGGGTTGAGATGCCTGCCTTTACGCTCATTCACACACTTTAATGACATCTCTTTTCTAATATATAAGCATCTTGGTCCAACCATACTTTTGCCTTTCAGTCAACTTTCTATGAATTTATCTCCTTGTGGAGGCTGTCAGTAATAGTCTTCTGGATACCTGTCAGCAGTTTTCCCAAGGTTTGTGTTCTTTATTGACTCAGACCGAGAGACTGCTTAGAAGCTCAGGAAAACCTCTGGTAGTGTTTTGCGTTAATAAGATGATTAGCATCTGACACGATGAGCTTCCGATACTGAACTTTTTCTGCATAGTGGTATTAGCTGAGACACTGAACTTTGGGGGTGGGGTTTTATCTTTGAGCCATGTTCATCAAAATTACCATAAATCAAGGCTTGACATATTTCAGTTTGCTCAATGAATTTATGCAAGGCTCATTTTCTGCAATGAGTAAGAAAAAAAAAGAATATACTTTTTTCACAGTGTTCTAAGTTGTTTTAGCTGTATCTGGTGATCTGAACCTTGCAAAACAAAGAACTAAACATGTCTTTATGCATATGCTCCCCAGACTATCCTCAAATGTATCCCATTATGTTTTCTTTACCATTCTACTAGTTCATAACTAAAGACTATAGCCCTAGAAATCTCCTCACTGTTGCCCAAATCTTCTTTCCCCCCTTGTGCCAAACTATCTCTAATTGCCTCTTTTACCCTTGAGGCTGCCCCCCGTCCAACACCATTCTGGATCCCACCGCTCTGAGTAGATCACTGAAAATGTAGTTGCAGAATATAAACATCTGTATCTGCACCCATATGGGATGCTTTAAAGCTAGTGGGCCACTTTTCCTTGATGGCAGATTCCCTGTGGAACAACATAAACCTCTGAAATCAGTAAATTAATCCTAGAGGAACTTAAAGCTTGAATTAAGACACTCATAGATTTTCACGGAATTCTGTAGGGACCACCGGGTATTTCGGCTGCGACTGATTGTTTTTGTTTTGTTTGAGTGGTGAAAATGGCAGAGAGTCTACCTGAAATAAAACTACCCTAACGTTGTACAGTGTGTTGTAAGGTTTAGGAATTCAAAGGCTAAAAGTGTCACGGACCACAAGGAAGACCCAAAATTCAGCCACAACACAGGAGTGAGCAATAACTCAGGAGGAGGTTTTATTAAACAATAGATTATAAATGTGCAAAAGACTCTGCAGGCTGGAACTCTGGCTCTGAAGAGAGAAGGTTATTGGTTAGCGAATCGGGGGGGCAAGAATGTAGACGTTGATCTGTAGTTTTCACTAACCTGCGGCGGGGAGGATGACTGGGAATTCTCTGGGGCGGTGACGTCAGGAGCGGAGGCTGCTGCGGGGCTTAGAAAGCTCACAAGAGCGACAGGAAAGGTGCACCACGTGCTTCTCCTCCTGAGTGGGGATACTTAAACAACAGCTTGAAATATCCACCTTGTCACTTGGGCTGATCAGAATCAAAAACCGGAAAACAGGCGCAGGTCATACACGGGCAGGCGGGAGATCAGTTTATCCAGGGGAGGCAGAGATCGGTGGTCAGGGTCTTAAGCTGGGTTCGGCGTTGGGAGGTCAGAAAGGCAATCGAGGTCAGACGAGGGCTAGGCAAAGGCAGAAACTCAGAGAACATGAAACAGGTCGGTGGTGGAGATCAGTAACGAAAGGCTTGATATCTACTGGCGTGAGCGTTCGAAAATCTGGCAGGGAAGCAGAGGCAAGGGGCTGTTTAAATAGTGAGAGAGACAGGTGGAGTGGAGAAAGCAATCAGGCATGGCACAGGTGCATAAAATTAGACTGATAGGTGAGACCTGGCATGAGGAATGTTACAAAAAGTTTAAAAACTCAGTCCTGATATTCTGCTCAGGATATCAAAACGGTTTAATTCAATTCAATTCAATTCAGTTTATTTATATAGCGCCGTTTCACAACAGATGTCATCTCAAGGCACTTTATAAGAAGAGTTATTACAATGCAATGTTTACTGTAGAAATTAGAGAACCACAGAAGATTCAATTCAATTCAATTCAGTTTATTTATATAGCGCCATTTCACAACAGATGTCATCTCAAGGCACTTTACAAAAAGAGTTATTACAATACAATGTTTAGTGTAGAAATTACAGAACCACAGAAGATTGCGTCGTGGAATTCAGCAATCCCTCATACTGAGCAAGCATGCAGCGACAGTGGGAAGGAAAAACTCCCTTTTAACAGGAAGAAACCTCCGGCAGAACCAGGCTCAGCACAAGCGGTTATCTGCCGCGACCGTCTGTGGCTTGGAGAATACATAACAGAGACACAGAAGAGCAATAGAACTGATGCAGAAGTTTGTTGCAGGACGTGGAGAATTTTCCGTCACTGCAATGCCATCTTAGTCAGGGTCGTCAAGCAGGGCTAATCCGGAGCACCTACTATAATAGAAAACAGGTTAGTGCTTGAATTGACAGCACATCATGCAGTTGGGGAGAAGTAGGAGAGAAAGTAGGAACAGACCCTAATAATGTCCTCCAACAGCCTAGCCTAAAGCAGGCGGTAACGGCCCCCGTCATGCCGGGGTCTTCTCGGAGTCGGGTTGTTTGAGAATGCAGCCCAAAGTGGGTGGTAAACTCCATCTAAGGCTAAATACCGGCACGAGACCGATAGTCGACAACTATCTTAAGGAAAAATAGACAGAACTGAGAGGACAGAGTTGAAGAGGGCGAGAAACGTTTAAGAGATAAACGGGTGGGGTCCGCACAGTCTGCCCGGGGGATTCAACCCGGCAGGTAATGGGCGGCCGCACTGTGCGGGAGGATCCCCTTGAGGGACCTCTCTCCGGCGCTGGCTGGCCCCTGTGGGGCGCATTTCTTCCGCGGCGGTAAGCCGCGACCGGCTCCGGATCTTTACCTGGCTTACATTAATCTATCTCTACCTAGCTACTCTACCTCTTCCTATCTCTTCCTAACTTTTGACACTCTGCCTGACTACTAACATTAACCTGTCTCTTCCTATCTACCTGTCTGACCTGACTCTAACTACCTATAAACATATCTCTAACTGTAAGCTTTGTCAAAGAGGAAAGTTTTTAGCCTAGTTTTAAAGATAGACAAATTGTCTGCTTCACGAACCAACCCTGGGAGCCGGTTCCATAGGAGGGGAGCCTGATAGCTGAAAGATCTGCCACCCATTCTACTTTTAGAAATCCTAGGAACTACCAGTAAACCTGCAGTCTGAGAGCGAAGGTCTCTGTTAGGAACATATGGAACAATCAGGTCTCTTATGTATGATGGAGCTAGATTATTAAGGGCTTTATATGTCAGAAGGAGGATCTTGAATTCTATTCTAGATTTTACTGGGAGCCAGTGAAGAGAAGCTAAAACAGGGGAAATGTGATCTCTTCTTTTAATATTCATCAGAATCCTAGCAGCAGCATTTTGAACTAACTGAAGACTTTTAATTGTATTCTGTGGACTACCTGATAATAGACAGTTACAGTAATCCAGCCTTGAAGTAACAAATGCATGGACTAGTTTTTCAGCATTTCAGTCTGGACAGGATGGTTCTAATTTTTGCAATATTCCTAAGGTGAAAAAAGGAAATCCTACAGACTTCTTTAATGTGAGTTCTAAATGACATATCTTGGTCAAAAATGACACCGAGGTTTTTTGCTTTATTACTGGAGGCTAATTTAATGCCGTCCAGGTGAAGGGGCTGACTAAGTAGTTTCTTTTTCAGAGCTTCTGGTCCAAAGACGACAACTTCTGTTTTATCAGAATTTAGAAGCAAGAAGTTTAGAGTCATCCAAGTTTTTATGTCTTCCAGACATGCCTGTAGTCTACCTAACTGATTGGATTCATCAGGATTTATGGATAGATATAGCTGTGTATCATCTGCGTAACTATGGAATTTTATCCCATGCTGCCTAATTATTTTACCAATAGGAAGCATATATATAGTAAAGAGAATCGGCCCAAGCACTGAACCCTGTGGTACTCCGCAAGTAACTATTGAGGTTGAGGAAGATCTATTGTTTACCTGAACAAACTGAAATCTGTTAGACAAATAAGATTTAAACCAACCTAGTGCTGTTCCTATTATACCGACACTTTGAAGCCTTTCTATGAGAATATTGTGATCAACAGTGTCAAAGGCAGCACTGAGATCTAACAGAACCAGAATGGTCACCAGTCCATTGTCTGAGGCTATGAGAATATCATTAGTAACCTTCACCAGAGCTGTTTCAGTGCTATGATGAGCTCTAAAGCCTGACTGAAACTTCTCAAACAGCTCATTATTGTTTAAATGCTCACATATCTGGTGTGCAACTATTTTCTCAAGAATTTTAGATAAGAAGGGAAGATTAGATATCGGTCTATAGTTAATTAAGTCGTTTTGATCAAGAGAGGGTTTCTTAAGTAGAGGTTTAATTACAGCAATCTTAAACTCCTGTGGTACATATCCATTGACTAAGGATAGATTCATTATATTTAAAATTGGAGCAGCGATCAGAGGGAAAACTTCTTTTAAGAGTTTAGTTGGGATTGGGTCTAAAACGCAAGTTGAAGGTTTAGATGAAGCTAATAATTTTAGTACATCACAAAGTTCGGCTGCATTAAAGCAGTTTAAGCATATATTAGGTTCCACCATTTTTGAGGCTGCCTCATTAACTAAGGAGGAAGCAAGCATATTGGGAAGGTTCCCAATTATCTTATTCTTTATGGAGTCTATTTTATTTATAAAGAATTGCATGAAGTCGTCACTGCTTAGAGCTTGGGGAATGGTTGGCTCGATAGAGCTATGATCCTGTGTGAGTTTGGCAACTGTATTAAAAAGAAACCTAGGATTATTTTTATTCTCCTCGATTAAAGATGAATAATATGCTGTTCTAGCTGTGTGAAGGCTCTTTTTATATAGCAATAAACTATTTTTCCATATTAAAAAGGAATCATGTAAATGCGTGGAGCGCCATTTTCTCTCTAGTTTTCTAACATTCTGCTTTAGGGTACGTAGCTCTAAATTAAACCAGGGAGTTAATCTTCTATGGCTAGCCACCTTCCTTTTCAAGGGGGCAACTTTGTCTATTGCCCGACGCAGGGAGGAATTAACGCTATGAACTAAAATGTCAAGTTGTGAGGGGTCACGAGTTAAATCACTGTTTTCTGTTCTGCATTTATAAACTGAGGAAATTAAAGTTGGAAGAGCTTCTTTAAAATTTGCTACAGCGTTGTCTGATAACGTTCTGGTATAATGAAGTTTTCTTTCAGGTTTGATATGATCCATTAGAGTAAGTTTAAAAGTGATAAGGAAATGATCAGACAGGATAGGGTTATGTGGAAAGACTGTTATTTCTTCACAGTCAATGCCATAAGTCAGCACAAGATCTAAAGTGTGGTGACAAGAATGTGTTGGTCCCTGCACATTTTGAGTAAAGCCTATTGAGTCTAGGATAGTCTTAAAAGCTGTATTTAGACTATCACTTTCATTATCAACATGAATATTGAAGTCTCCAACTATAATGACTTTATCAGTGTTTAAAACTAAGTCAGATAGAAAATCTGAAATCTGATCTAAAAATTGAGAATAAGGTCCTGGTGGACGATATAAGACCACAAACAAAAGTGGCTTTACTGCTTTGTTATGTGTATGAGGAAAGCTAAAAACTAGATGCTCAAAGGAACTGTAACTATTATTTTTTTGGAGATTAATTAGTAAATCGGAATGAAAGATAGTTGCTACTCCACCTCCTCGACCAGTACTTCGAGGGACACTAAAGTTTAAGTAGCTAGGGGGAGTTGACTCATTTATTGTGACATGGTCCTCTTCCTGCAACCATGTCTCTGCAAGACAAAACAAATCAATATTATTTTCACAAATTAAGTCATTTACTAAGAGTGTTTTTGAGGGGAGAGATCTTATGTTTAGTAAACCACATTTAATTGATTTGTTTTTATGTTCAGTCCGAGTTTTATTTATCTTTATGAGATTTTTATACTTTGCTCTAGTAGCATTAACTTTTAATTCATTAGTTTTGGGTAGTGGACGGGAAACTATCTCTATAGGGTAGTGGGTGGGTGGCAGTCCCTGTTCCTTGACCTGGACTCTGGATTCCCTGATCTGGACTCTGGTTTCCCTGAGCTCGACTCTGGGTTCCCTGAGCTGGACTCTGGGTTGTCACGGCTTTGGGGAACTAGAGATAACCCTATCAATGTTCCTGGAAAGAAGCGAAGCTCCGTCCTCGGTGGGATGGATGCCGTCTCTACGTAACAGTCCAGGTTTTCCCCAGAAGGCCCCCCAGTTATCAATGTAGCCCACATCGATTGCGTCGTGTAATTCTCAGCAATCCCTCACTGAGCAAGCACGAAGCGACAGTGGAAAGGAAAAACTCCCTTTTAACGGGAAGAAACCTCCGGCAGAACCAGGCTCAGCACAAGCGGTCATCTGCCGAGACGGTCTGTGGTTTGGAGAATACAGAACAGAGACACAGAATGGAGACACAGAAAGAGCAACAGAACTGATGCAGAAGTTTGTTGCAGGACGTGGAGAACTTTCTGTCACTGCAATGCCATCTTAGTCAGGGTCGTCAAGCAGAGCGGGTCAGGAGCACCTACTATAAGAAGAGACTAAGAGAAAGCAGGTTAGCGCTTGAACTGACAGCACATCATGCAGTTGGGGAGAAGTAGGAGAGTGCCAGCCACTCTCTCAAACCAACCTAGTAACCAGTCAGAGAAGTCTAAATGTAAAAACCCTAACATGATGCTCATGTTTAAGTATCCTGAGAAATGTTTTTAATTCATGGAAAAAGACAATACTCCGGCACCTTAATTGCAAAGAGCAACACAATGGTCTTCATAATGGAGCGGGACGTTTCCTGGTGGCCTGGCTATCGAACTGAACCACCAGACGATTGGGCCTACTTTCAGATGGGGCTTGATTATTAAATAAATAATCCATCCTGCAGCTCATTAGAGCATCTGCCATGTTGATACTCACACAGATGCAGCAGGTTAGGCACAAGCACACCCTATGTCTGCCCCCTGCCTCCCCACTTCCCTCTTCAATAATTGGGCCTACATTTTTGTCAGCCACTGCGGGTTTTTTTCCATTAATTTCTCCAGAAAACCTCTCAGGACTTCACAGAATATCTATGTACAAACTTTTGCACTTTTTACCAGTTAGAAGATTTCTGACGATGGGTTGATTGGACCATAATGCATGTCATACCTTTGAGATGTTTTACTTGTAAAGATTTGTAATTCCCAGCACAAAAAATTTAAGGATGCATTCATTGACACTGAAAAATTCAGGCCATAAATTCCAAACTAGAGAATCTTTAAATGTGTACAGCCACTGATACATCCTCTTTCCATATCTTTCATTTCAGAAGCAACTCTTTTCAACTTCAAGCAAAACATCAGTGCTCTGTTTGGTTTAATTACATATGTGCCACTGATGTGAGTACCTGGGTTTTTATTTTGTCTGTGTGTGTGCGTTAAAGTAGTGGAGCACACCATGGTCTGATCCTTAATAAGTGCCCTCAGTGTACGATACAAATTCCTACAAGGTGGAGATAAATACACAGCGGTCCCCGCCCTCCCTCCACATCCCTCATTCTTTCTTTCTTTCTCCTGTCCTCCTACACATGCTGGCTCTTTCATGTGCAAAGCAGATGGAGTCAATTGACATGCTAATGAGACAACGGCTGTTTCACAGGAGTTCTGCAGCCATAACACTGTACATACAGATGCATATAGTGACTTGAATATTGTATGCTCTTTTGGCTATATGTCCCCCTCACAGACACCTAAACGTATTGCGTACCCTTTATTAATTAAGAAATCCCATGGCTTGTTTTAAACCATATATAGCACTTCAAAAATTATGTGATTTCATCTTTCCTATTAAATAGGAAGGTTGAAAATTTTCCTAAGAAGCTATAGCCATAGTGCTTTCTAAAATCTGGAAAGCTGAATTATTAATGAAGGAAGAGAACCGGAAAAATGATAATGCCCAAAGTGGTACTGCTTTAATGTAAGTAGTATTTCAAGTAGGTTTTTTCAGCAGTGTAGATCATTATGTGGTGTTTTTCAACTGGTTTTCCCTATTTATTTGGCTGTATTCATAACTAGGTTATGTTATAATGCAATATTCAGGCACCATCACACTGAGGGGATACATTTCTTCCACAAGGACAGAGAAGCTGGTCATTTTGGAAGGTGAATGGAGCATCCTGATATTTCTGTTAACTGACACTTAACATTCAATCTGACTGAGTTTCAGATATTTGGAATAAGAATGGATCTAATTAGGGCTGGGAAATATTGAATTCAAATATATATTGAATAAAATCTAAAGCATGTCTGGTAAGGTTATCTATTACAATATATTATTTTTTCTTTATATGCGCGGAAATTACTGCTTATGATAGATCTTATTTTCCATTTGTCAGGGGTTGTGCTGCAGTGTGGGAGACGAAGGACCCAGACGCAGAAGCAGAACTCAGGTGAGGTGGTTTTAATGAGGTGCAGCAACAAAGGGCACGACACAATCAATGATCCAGCGAGGATAGAAGGCCTCGCTGGATCTTAAATGAGGGGAGAACCAAGGAGGAACAGGTGGAAACAATGATTAATCAGGGGCAGAGCCCTGGAGGTTCAGGATAACACAGGTGCAAATAATAAAGGAGTGTGAGTGGGGAGTGAGGCATGACAGGACCCCCCCCTTTAAAGGCGGATCCCAGACGCCATATAGAAAAAAAAACAAAAGGATTAGCACCCTTTCAGGGTGGGTGGAGGGGGCCCACGGCAGGAGGGCCCGCGTGTCTGTGTTGACGCCCTCCAGCGGGACGTGAGTCGGGCGGACGGCCCGAATGGCTTCTTCCGGGCGGGCGTCCCCTGGCCGAACGTGAGACGGGTGGACGTCCCCTGGCGGGACGTGAGACGGGTGGACGTCCCCTGGCGGGACGTGAGACACGTGGACGGCCCGAATGCCTTCCTCCGGGCGGGCGTCCCCTGGCCGAACGTGAGACGGGTGGACGTCCCCTGGCGGGACGTGAGACGGGTGGACGTCCCCTGGCGGGACGTGAGACGGGCGGACGGCCCGGCGGTCCTCTCCTGGGGACCGGGAGGTCCAGCTGGGGGCTGGACGGACGTCCCTTGACGGGACGGGAGGCGGGCGCACGGCCCGGCGGTCCTTTCCTGGGGACCCGTAGGCGAGGCGCAGGCTTGGGAGCCTGGAGGCGAGGCGCAGCGTTGAGCCTCGCTTGGAGCCTGCTGGAAACGGCAGACGAGGGTGGAGGCGAGGCGCAGGCGCCTGGAGGCGAGGCGCAGGCGTTGGAGCCTGGCGGCGAGGAGCCGGCGAGGGAGCCTGGCGGCGAGGAGCCGGCGTGGGAGCCTGGAGGCGAGGAGCCGGCGTGGGAGCCTGGAGGCGAGGAGCCGGCGTGGGAGCCTGGCGGCGAGGAGCCGGCGTGGGAGCCTGGCGGCGAGGAGCCGGCGTGGGAGCCTGGCGGCGAGGAGCGGGCGTGGGAGCCTGGGGGCGAGGCGCAGGCGTGGGAGCCTGGAGGCGAGGCGCAGGCGTGGGAGCCTGGAAGCGAGGCGCAGGCTTGGGAGCCTGGAGGCGAGGAGCCGGCGTGGGAGCCTGGCGCGGGAGCGCGGCGCGGCTGCGGTCCTGCGCGGCGAGGAAGCGGCAGGCGATGCAGCAGGAGGTCTGGGCGCGGCATAGTCCGGCGGGTCAGGAGGCGGCAGCCAGCGGCAGGCTGCGCAGCAGCGCAGCAGCGCGGCATATCCGGCAGCTCAGGAGGCGGCAGCGGCAGCGGCATATCCGGCAGCTCAGGAGGCCGAGACTGCAGGTGCTCTGGGAACAGAGACTGGAGAAGGGAGAAGGAGGAATAGGGCGATGCAGACGCCAACTTCGGGGCCGAGCAGTGCGATGCAGACGCCAACTCCGGGGACCCGGAAGCAACTACTTCCCGTCGGCGCCGCCGTCTGCGGCGAGATGGTAGAGGTGCCTCGTGCCCTCGGCTGCGTGGCTGACATGGAGGCTCATGCCTACGTGGGCCTGTTCCAGGAGCGCAGTAGGCAAGCCGAGAGCCGACGAGCGAGGTCTGCTGCTCCAGATAATGCTCCTCCGTGTCCTCCCAGTCCGACCCGTCCGAGGGAGGGTACTCCGGCGCAGCCTTGCTGCGTCTGTGTCGCCGATCGCGGCGAGGAGCTGGATCCCCTCTGGAGCAGAGGTACTCGAGTCTGTCCCCATGAAAAAACTCGAACAGTTCATCCTCGCTAACGTAGAGGGGACCCCGTCCTGCCGCAGCCGAAGACGGTGTTGTGGTAGCAGCAGCTGGGCGATTGACCGGAGCCCTCCGTGAAGCGGTCGGGAAAGGGGCGAAGACAGCCGGTGAGAGGATCGGAGGCGCCTGGAACCAGGAGACCGAGCCGACGTTGGTAGAGGCGGGCTGTGTCCCTGCAGGAGGCAGCTCCTCCTCCGCAGCAAGGAAGGCGTCGTCGGCTGCCTCCTCCAACTCCTCCGCATCGAGCGGGTTGAGGCTGGAGCGGAACCGAGGAAGGAGGTCTAGGGTGTAGTCCTCCAGCGCGGTGAGGCGAGCGGACGGGCTGGCGAAGCCAGAGACCTTCTCCAGCCTACACCAGAGGGACTCCAGGATGTCGGGGTCGGAGGCTTCTGCTGGGTCCCTCCTTCTTGGCTGGATCATTCTGTCAGGGGTTGTGCTGCAGTGTGGGAGACGAAGGACCCAGACGCAGAAGCAGAACTCAGGTGAGGTGGTTTTAATGAGGTGCAGCAACAAAGGGCACGACACAATCAATGATCCAGCGAGGATAGAAGGCCTCGCTGGATCTTAAATGAGGGGAGAACCAAGGAGGAACAGGTGGAAACAATGATTAATCAGAGGCAGAGCCCTGGAGGTTCAGGATAACACAGGTGCAAATAATAAAGGAGTGTGAGTGGGGAGTGAGGCATGACACCATTGCAGCAGAACAACTTCTAAAAGCTAATAATGGAAATAATGGAAAATAAAACTTCACACAACATAAACACGTACGTAAACATGATGATATTTTAAATGGGGAAAAAAAGCAAATGTTTTGAAAATAAAGTTCAAAACTGTGCTTTGTTTACTTATTTATAATTTACAATTTACACGAATGGAGACTTGCGCATATTTTAAAAAAATGCTTAAAATTTAAAAAGGTTTCTTTCCCGTTAAATGAAACACAGCAAGTTTGAAATTTACAATATCTAGCATGGGGAGGAGATGCCTAAATATCCAGCCTTCACCAGGCGAGAGGTTTGGTACAGCCTGGACAGGTCATCAGTCTATCTCAGGGCAGCATAGAGACACACAGGGGACACACACTCTTATACCTAAAGGCAATTCAGAGAGACTGATTAACCTAACAGTTATGTTTTTGGACTGTGGGAGGAAGCTAGAGTACTGAGAGAGAACCCAAACATCCACGAGGGAGAACATGCAAACTCCATGCAGGAACCCCAGACCCCGAGCCGGAATCCAGGACCATCTTGCTGCAAGGGAACCAACTGTGATTGCCTGAATTTTATCTGTACAACCTATTCTTGGTTGTCCTCGTCCCCTTCCTCCTCATCCACCACCTCTCATACTGATTTTTCCTCCTCTTCCTCTCTGTATGTCTATCCATTGTTGATGTATAGTTGAAACTTGTGAACTCTGAAGTGAGTTTTATCCTGTCCAATTCGTTTGATGACATCACCAGATACGTGTGTTGAATTTTCATTTGCTTTGTGTAATTAATAAATGTTTAGGTTTTTATTTCTTAAAACCTTTGAAAATTAATCATCCAAAATACATAGCAGTTTATAGCTGTAATGTCACAAACAAAAACGTTAAAAGGATGTGAATACTTTAAAAAGCTGTGTGAGTGTTTGGACAGCGCTCTTTTAATTTCATACATTCCTTTGTGGAAAATAAATCTGAGATAAACTCATTCCTAACCGTCTGCCTATTTGCTAATGTGACTGCAGCAGATCAGAGTTTTCTGCATCAGCTTTTTATGGAAAAGCACTAAGGTGCTCGTTCAAGCCAACATGTTCAGTTGCCATCAAATTAATGGAAAGAAGTGAACGTCTGAGAGGCTTTACAGTTATAGAGCAAGCTGTATAGGTTTGGCATCAGCCAAAGATGCAGCCCTCTCTTCCATTCTATGTGGCCCTAATATATTTCATCCAACTACTTCCACTGCCGCATTCAGTCTTACTGTTCTATTTACTTATTTTCCTTTATTAATGTCTAAATACACATAGCTGTTAGATGTGGATAGATATTTAACTGTGCAACAATTTATTATGTTTTATTCATAGCCATTGGTTCAATTAGATTAGATTCTTCTGGGAAATGCTTATCACTTCAGTGGCGTTCCCTTCATGTTTTGTAGACAGCACTGTACTATCAGCTTGAAGATGAAGGGAGGATTCCTGACAGTTAAGCTAACAAGTGCTAAGATCATACGGAATAAATATAACTCCTTACCATCACATAGTCCTTTGGACTTGTTACTGATAAAAGTATGGATGGTTCTTTTTTTTATCTTAACTCTGGAAAAGGAAGACAGTGTTCATTTCTTTAAGAAGCTTTTTGATTGTTGATTCAATCCCTGTTTGCATTGTGGGAAAGTCCATTTCAAGCATCTTTAAACTAATCAATTTAATGTCTTCTCAAACCATGTTCATGGAAGGCTTCTATTTAAAAAAGTATCCCTTTAAGTGCCATTTATGAATAAAACTAAATACTATAGAGCTTAATAAAGATTTTAAAACAAATCATGGTTGTCATCTATTGATGTACAACAGCTTTTGAAAAAGTATCCAGAGTGGCCTTATAGCAAGATCACTGCAGCACTCAGTGTTAGTAATATAATGTAATGTACACAGATAAATATAAAATCCACTCCATTCTTTCTCTAAACAAATTTTTGTTTCGTTTTATGCATGCTTTTTTCTTTTAAATGACTTGATAAACTAGAACTTCTTTTGACTTTGTATTCCTATATCTGCCCCTATTCATGGTGTCAGAAGAAGATTCTCAAGGAAGTAAATTTCTCACACAAAACTCTACTCATAGGTTTGAGCTTATCAGAAGACTTAAGCTGTTAGAAGGTTTTTCTAACTTACAGTATGTCATATTTTTCTATAAGGCTACACAATATTGCAAATACATGTTTGGCATGTAAAACGTGTTTGCTAATATATTCCCATGTGTCATGAGTTCATAATTTGAATACTAATAGTTTGCTAGATGTTTTAGACAGCTTTTCCCTGTAGTGCTCACAGACACAACTTCATATACAAGAGGTCATTGAAACTTTTGAAAGGACAGCTGAAAAGGACAAGCCTGATGAAAATGTTGATTTCTTGCAACTGACTCCCCCTTAGCGATGTGTTTCAGTATTACTGCCGTTGTATGATTTATGCAATAAATAGACCTGTGGTTATGTTTAACTTTTAAGCCATTCAATATGGCCAATATGCATGACAGGACAAAATGACTAAAGAAACCCTGCTGCTTCATAGTTTTTGCTATGCAATATAGGTCATGAGGCATACAACAGTAAAAAAATTATTGTTGGATGAAATTGTTGTTTTAGATACGTACAACTAATCACAAAATTAGTAATACTCCTGGAAGAGTTAGATTAAATGCTTATTTTATTCAATAATAATTCTTTTTTTTTTTATTAAACAACGCAAGTCTAGCAGTTATTGAAAGATAAAAGAACAAATGAATATCAATTCTGAGGAAACAATATTGACACATATGTTTAAATTAGGCTGCACGGTGGCGCATGCGTGGGTTCCTTCTGGGTACTCCGGCTTCCTCCAACAGTCCAAAAACACGACTATCAGGTTAATTGATCACTCTAAATTGTCCTTAAGTGTAGGTGTGTGCGTGCATGGTTGTTTGTCCTGTCTGTCTCTATGTGGCCCTGTGATGGACTGGCGACCTGTCCAGGGTGTACCCTGCCTCTCGCCCGTTGACAGCTGGAGATAGGCACCAGCCCCCCTGCAAGCCCTGGAGGATTAAGCGGTTCAGAAAATGGATGGATGGATGGATGTTTAAATGATCTAAAGTCTTCTAAGTTTGAAGGCCTGCTTCCCATGGTCCTAATTTTTAGCTCCTTCCACAGATTCCCAAGTCGGGCTGGTCTAATCCAAAATGTTAATTTTACTTTGAGTCAGAATAAATATGTCCATAAAAAGGGATATGAATAATATAAACTATATTTGAGAAAACAAGGCAGCTTCTCTGTATTTGAGAAAGAAGATCAACATGTTTACATTTTTGTGAGAGGGAGGACACTGGCTTGAGTACAAAAATTCAAAAAGAACCCCACAGCTGAGTCTGTTTCTTGAACAGGACATGTTATGGCTACGTTACTGGGCGAGTGCACCGAGGAGCACTTGGTGCCAGATTAACAGGTGACATTTATGACAGTCTGAGTGTGTGTGTGGGGGTGTGTGTGTCTGTGCTGTTGGCAGGGTGGGGACCTGAGTGATTTAGAGTTTCTATCAGCAGACAGGAGTCAACTACTCCCACTACTCCCCACACGAAAAGGGCAGGCTTTATGGTCTGATCCTGATATATGCCCTTCCACGTAGCAACTTTTATTTAGGAGGTCCATGTTTAACTGCCATCTTCTCTGGCTTAATATTTATGAACTTATTAAAAGACTGATTTGGTGTTATTCAGTGGTTGGTTACATTTTACTGACAATGTAATGAAATGACTAAATGTGATCTGTTTCCATATCTCTTTTTTAGGCTTGTAGTTCAATTTGGTTTGTTGATTTAAACTTTAAACTGCAAAACATAATGACAAATTATAGGTTTTAAGATTCTTTATTATACATATGCTGCACCACAGTATATAGAAAACAATTTAGATAACAGTTTCTGCACTGACCCAAATCTGAAAATGTAGGATTTTACAGTTTTTTTTTGTATATATAGTTGCTCAAAAGTGAAATTGACTGTGCAAAAATGGAATTAGTACTACTTAAGAAAGTGTAGTTGGTAGCACTTGCCTTGCAACAAGAATGTCCCAGGTTTAAAGCCTGGACTGGGTTCTTTCTGCATGGAATTTGGATGTTCTCGTCATAAAATCCAATGATATCAAAAAAATGCATGTTAGTAATTATTCTAAATTGCCCTGATATATGAGTGTGCATTTTTGTTTCTCTTTCTCTGTTATGGTCTGGAAACCTGTCCTGGGTTTACCCTGACTCCTACCTACTGATGACTGGAGATATGGACAGTGGATTGATGAATGCATGGACCTTTTCATTTCAAACCAAATATTGAAGTTTCACTCATAAATATATAGATAAGTAACCATGAAAACATACAGTAGCACACAAGAATGCTAAATAATTAAATTTAGGCCCAGAGCTTTTTAACCTGTATGTGCTCCCTCTTGGCAGTCTCATCAGAAGACATGGAGTTAAGTTTCACAGTTACCATGTCCCCTGATGACACGTGGCAATTGTATGCACTTTTTAACTGCATTTTAGACATCACATCCTGGATGGCAGAAAACTTTCTCCAGCTCAACCAGGAAAAAACTAAAGTTTTAGTCATTGGTCCTGAGGCTCAGAGATAGAAGCTTTTACCAAAAATATAATCACTGTCTTTTAATCTATCTTTAGAAGTGCAGAACCTGGTTGTGTTTTTTTACTCTGAGCTGACTTTTATCCCACACATTAAGAACTTTACTAAAGTAGGTCATTAGCACCTAAAGAATATTGCCAGAGTCCCTCCCATTCTCTTTGGGGCTAATACGGAGAAACTAATGCATGCTTTTATCACCAGTAAAATCAAATACTGTAATGCCCTGCTATCTGGTCTTCCCAAAAAGAGTATCTTAGGTGTACAGCTTTTACAGAATTCAGCAGCACCTGTTCTGATGAAGACCAGGAGGCAGGAGTACATTACACCCGTTTTAGAATCACTGAATTGGCTCCCCGTATGTTTTAGGATCGCTTTCAATGTTCTTTTAATGGTTTTTAAGTGTCTTAATGGTCTTGGGCTGACCATTAAGATACTGATTAATATTGTCTGTTTATTTGCTTTTCATATTTTAATAGCTTGTTGTTGATCTGCTGCTACCGTTGCAGATGGCTCCCTTGATGGTGTTTCCTTAGCTAACCTGGCTCATCTGTACTCTGTCCACTGTCCATTTTATAGTCTATTTAATGTCATTTTAATGTTGCTCCTGAGTGTGTCTGCACATAGGGATATGATTGGGGTGAGAGGATTATAAATTTGTTCATAAAACATTAAACTTGTGGGTGTGTGTGTTTGGAGGGGGGGGGGTATTTTTATTCTGTAAAGCAATTTGAATTGCATTTCTTTTTGCATTAAAAGTGCTTGGATTTTATTTGAATTAAAGGTCCTTGTCTCTTCACATGCTTTGACATGAAGATATTTACCTTGGGCTGGAAATTGTTTTTATATGCTGTACCCAACCCAGTATGGTTGTAAAGCTGGGTTGCTGCAGTGTTGTTTTTTCTTCAGTTTTATAGTCTTCAGTATGATCTTCCCCAGCGTCAGACCGGTCTTTATACTGGTTCCTCCAAAATTATATTATAGTTACATTTTATTCCAAAGATGTTGTTATGTGTAACAGCTTTATCATCAACAATGTCATTTTCATGACCACCAACACTGGCAGAACCAGTCATCTCTGAAAGGAAATAATTTGTTTCCACCTTTGTAACATGAGAAGACACTTACTGCCAAAGTAACAATATCACAGATTAACTACATTTCACATAACAGCATATGTGTGTGTGAGAGTACCCCTGAGTGACTGGGTGATTCAAGTTACATAGCAAAGAAGTGTATTTTCTGACTAATTAACACTGGCTCAATTGCGTGTAAATATCTATGAGTTCAGAGTGGTAAATGTTTTTGTAGGCCAACATGGAATACTTCAGAAACAAGTGTGCCTCAGTGGTGCGTGGTATAGTGATAGAGCGAGCACCCCATATGTGGAGGCTGTTGGTCCTCAACAGAGCCGTCTGGGGTTCAAGTCTTGACTCTGGGACCTTTATCTTCCTCTTTCTCTCTCTCTCTGTCTGTTTCATTTCCAAATTAATAAAAAGGCAATTAGAGCCTCAAAACCAGCAAGAAATAAATGTACTGAAGATGCCTCAAATAAACCCACCTCACCCTGTGCATTTAATAGGGCTATAGTAGAAAACTATATGCAAAATTGTGTAAACTCCGTAAAACTCCTTTATAAAAAGAAATAGTTTTTGCAAGACAACCAGAAATTTGGTTTCCCAACGATTTACACTGTAGAGAATTACTGTAGTGTGCGGCAATTCACACTTAAACACAATTTAGAGCAAAAGTTTTGGATATGTGGACAGGACACTTTGTGAAAGTCAAAAGTAGACAATGAGCACTGCAAAACTTTTAATTAGTCTGAATTCATCCTATAACAAATTTAATTCATGCCTGTAAAACTTTTCATCATTATCTGGAGTACAATTTAACACAAATTCATATCGACTGAATTAATAATAAAATTGGCTTATTTTGTTGCAGTATGCTGCTTCCCCTAAATGCAGGCACTCGTCATGTGTAAATAAAAGACATACAGTCCTGCAAGATGTGTTTATTCCACCTCTCTGTTACACGCAGAAGAGCACTAACATTTTATTTGATCTTCTGTCCTTAAGCGTATGTTTGTGCATGTGTGTGTGTGTGTGTGTGTGCGTGTGTTGAAGGATGGGTGTGATGAGGGGGTGTTGTTGTCGGGTTGATTTTGTATTTCTGGGGATGGGAGGGAATGTGGGTATGTGGGGTCATTTCCATTTGTAAAGCACTTTGAGTTGCATTTGTTGTATGAATTGTGCTATATAAATAAAGTTTGATTTGAAGTTTGATTTGATTAACACACATATAGAAAAATACTTAATTAAGGTACTTTAGGAAATTGCAGCAGTGTGCAAGGATGGCAATCACATTACAGGTACTCAGAGTTATGGAATATGATGATAATATTCTAATAGTCCCAGTAAGCATAGTCGTAGGGCTGCCAAAGTGGTCCAGATCATATAAAATTCAGTGAACAGCTATATAAATATATTTTTTCAATTCCATTTATTTATATAACATCTCTTCTGAACAAAAGTCCTCGGAAGATGCCACACAAAAACCCTAACTCATTATAGACACATGCAATCCAATACAGTTCAAGTTTATTGTAACACAACTTAAACTGACTGCATTTCAATGCAGTTGCACTGATATATACTAAGTCATTTTATTTCAGGGCAATATCATTTAGTGCAATAATATTTGTTCATACTTCAAACTGCCGAGTCTCAGCTTCAGGTGCCTGGGAGATGAATGGGAAGATTCATCCTATGCCTTCCAGCACATCTAGGGCACAACACCAGGACGTGTGGCTAGATGACTGTACACATTACTGCTCTGAAGGAGGGCACAAAAGATTATTTCTAGCTGTGCTGAACTACAATTAGCTAATTTGGATGTAGTAGGCTTTTATTCGTTTTCATGATTTTACATCGAACACAGATCGTTACAAAGCTAATGTTTTGTTTTTTTTCTATACAATTACATTGCGAAAGGAGTTTCATCCAAATTTTGGCTTATCTTCCTGTATTTTCCTTTAATAAAGGACAACCACTCACCAAAAGAGAACCTGCCATACCTCTGTAAGTCAGAACTGTGGTCTAATGCATTATGGTCTTAATTTTAATAACACTCAAAGGATTGCGAACGCTTACTTGATAGTGCTGCATGGGCATCATCAGAGCTCTGATTCTGAAAGTATCTACAGTATGTTCTATGCGTCATACAGCTAAACTTTGAAATTATATCTAATGTTTTCTGTGAGTGGCACACTGTAAAAAACAATCCTAAACCAACAGATTACAACAGTTTAAACACACAAACCCAAACATAAACACACAGGAAGCTCAAACTCACATCTCTGCATTTACTTTCACAAAACCTTTGCAAAACGTGCCTTAGACACTTTTTGCCAACTAGATGTGATTTATGTAACAACCAGGGAAGCTTGGGGGAGGTGAATGTTGACACATCACCGTTAGGTTTCTGAGCTGCCAACAGAGGTGATCACGCAGCCAAAATGGTTACAGTGTCTAAAGGGAAGTTGGCATCAAGTGTGATATGTAGTAATGACGTTCTGTCTGTAAGACCAGTCAGACGTAAGATTTAAAACTGTAAAACAGAAAAATAACAGTTTCTAACAGAATTTTTTTTTTTCAAAACTGCAGAAAACTATGCCTGTATCTGAATTACTGAATGTATTTGGATACCAAACAAATGCATTGTGACACAGAATCCTTCCATCAACAAGGGAGATAACATGAGTTTGGTAATATCAAACGGCAGCAAAATACAAATAACAAATTCTTATTCTAAGAAAAACACTGAACCATTTTTGTTCATAGAATATTTACAAACTCCAAGTCTAAGAGAGTTCTTACCTTCATTAAAATGTTGAATACAACACTACTTTAACTATTTTGTTTAACCACCAATTTAATAGGCTAACCATGAGACTGAAATAATGCACTTGATATAAATACATTTTTAAAGTGCTTGATTATTTATTTAACCTTAAGTAGTTTTGAATCGTGAAAGATATAAAAAAAGTTGAATTGGCATTATCATCAAGTCAAACTTAGTTCTGATTTGGCTCGTACTCTGCCAGGTGGGCGCCTCATCCTGATCCTGTTCTGAAGGTGAAGTCTCGCTGAGGAGGCTGTCTCCACCGGGAAGTTTAAGCAAATCATACCTTTTACCAGATAATGTGATTCTGTTTGCATCTTTAATACCAGGATGCAAGAGTGAGTGCCTTTAAGTCTGAGACCAGGGAGGTCAGTGTGTGTTTAAAACAAAGGGTTTTACAACTATCTTGGTCATAGGTGATGGTGGGATGGAGCAGGAGATGGCCAAAAACCGAATTTCTTTCCTTTTCTTTTATCGGTCTGTCCAACATCTCAGATTCCTCTATCATTTAGAGGCGGGCACTCTGACTTCTGGCCTTCACCATTTGGAGATTTTCTGAACACCTCACATTTATGAGGAGACTCCAGGGCATACCCAACACATAACTGAGTGACTATCTTGCCATATCGTCATCTAGATTTTCATGGATGGATGGATGGATGGATGGATTGAGCTTATTGTCAAGTTTTCATATGATGAAAAATATTTATCACTGAAAAACCCGGTGTAAAAAAAAAACTTCTTCCTAGACTCCAGTAGCAAAACTTCACTCGTCTGTAGAACTTTCCTGAGCTAAATAAATTCAGCATTTGCCTGGGAAAATGCTGTCTTTATCTCCCCTGGGCCCTGTGAGAACTCAGAGCCACTCCAAACCATACAAACTGGAGACTGTAATTGATGGCAGTGATGATCGTGTTTGTGTACGTATGTGTGTGTGTGTGTTGGGAGGGGGGGGTCTATGGAGATATTTCTGAATGTTCATTCTCTGAGGTCAGTGTTTTTATAGTATTAGGTGTGCAGACTTTAATCTCGCCTCACTTAAATTCTTCGAGACGCATGCCTTCATATGAAAACAGAGAAATACGTAAGGCTACCTGTCCTTTCAATCAAGACCACAGGTTTAAATCTTTCTCCAGTAGGCTATTCCTTACTGTAAACATCAATGGATACATTTAAGCAGTGAGCAGCAACAGACTTAAGGGACTTTTACACTAAAGCACTGAGCATTAGAGCAATATTAGAGTAAATCAAACCAGATCTTTTGTCACACACAAAACAAAAACCTGAAAGTGAAAATAATCTTTAAAGAAAATAATTATTTGGTGTCTTAATATTGTTTTTAACTATATTTACACCTTTTTTTCTTGTCAAAGTTTCATGAGTCATATTTTACCAATATAAAAGGTACTTTTTGGTAGTGATTCATGACTTTGGTTAAATTATTTTTTCATCATTTATCTAGCACTGCAATATTTTCTGCTTTTATTTTTACTTTGACCATCGTACGTCCTAATGTAGCCCATTTTATGGTGAAATGTATCACTTTTCTTTTTATTAAGTTTTTTAAAACATTATAAAAAAGATCTGATGGCCAAATTGTGGCCCTCCTTATCTAGGTTGTAATAAGGGCATCATTGTTAGTGTTTCATTGTATGGAAATCATGACTCCATAACAACAAGAAAAAGTTATCTCTAAGGCACTGTAGCCTTGTTTTTTAAAATTTTGGCAATACCCATTTGCCAATCTGCAGTTGTAAGCACTAATGCCTTGCAGCAAGAAGGTCCTGTGTTTGATTCCTGGCCTGGAGGGTTTCTGCATTGTGTTTGCATGTTCTCCTGTACATGAATGGGTTCTCTCCGCTTCCCTCAACAGTTCAAAAACATGACTATTATGTTAATTGGTCTCACTAAAACACTTCTCTAAATTGTCCTTAGGTGTGAGTATTTTTGTGCATGGTTATTTGTCCTGTCTGTCTGTGTTGCCCTGTGATGGACTGGCAAACTATCCAGGGTGTACCCTGCCTCTCACACGATGACTGCTGGATATAGGCACCAGCTGACCCATGACCCTTTGAGGACAAATGGCACTGACAATGGATGGATTTATTTACTAATGAAAAAAGGAAACAAACATAACCTACTATTATTGCTTAGTCAGTAGTCAGAAAACCACACAGAAGCTTATTTTAGCACTTGATGCTAGATCCAATGTTGTCCTAAGAGTCTTCATGGTATAAAATCCAGCTTCAAATGTCCAAACAAGAAAATAATTGATGAATAAAAGAGATAATCATGTTGGATTTTGGGATTTTATACAAGATACAGTAATTTTACATCTTACATCTATCAAAAATTTCTTCCTTAAACGTTTTTATTTGAAGTGACAAATGGGCAATGTGTAAGTTGTACTGCTACTGGGTTGTTTGCTTAGCCTGCCAACAGGGTCTCAATCCCACTTCTTGGTCTCCTTCTGGCAGCAGTAGATCCTTTCTCACCCCACCATAGGGGCTCAAATTTAAACTTGACAGGCCAAAAATTAGGAAGGGATCTAGATAGTGTGACAGTGTTAATGAAGCAGGATACACTGTAGGCAAGTGGGATATATGTTACCAGGCGTGGTTCACAAGTTGTCTAATGCTATAAGCCAAAACTGTTATGTCATGATACCATTGGAAACCCAAATGCAGAGATGAGGAAGGGAAACTCATGATGAACACTATTTTTGATGATGACTACAACTCAAGAAAACAGAGAGGTAAAGGTTGCAGTAACAGAAGAAGCAACAATGTAGTGACTGAACCATGGCGTAGTAGCAAAGTACATTTTAAACATTCTCACCATCACAAAGAAGATAAAAATTGTAAAAAGAAAGTTAACAATGATACTTAATTTCATGCATTTTTACAAATAACATACTGAAAACTGTGGTCTTCATAAGTATTCCATCCCCCTGAGTCAGTTTGATTCATAAAACTCCTTCCAATGCATTTCAAGCTACAATATTGTTATTGTGCAACAAGAGCAGCATTATACATTTTACAACTGTTGTACAACTTTTGTCCTGTCTTTTTTTGAAAAATAGCCTAAATTCAGTCAAATTGGATCTCTGTGAAGAGTCATATTCTAGCCTTGCCACAAGTCTATCACAGACCATTTCTGTCATGAACCCAAAAAGATGGGCGGCCTCTGAGGTGCTTATTGGCATTCATAAATGACAAATACAGACAGCGATATACAGCTCAGCTTGGAGATTTTAGAAATAAGGCCAACAGGGAGGGACAACATGAGGTGTGGTGCAACATTGACATCATTACTACACATAAATATGTGGTGTAACTCTCCCTGTACCATATTTTTCAAAACAATAATGGCGGACAAGCTCATTGTTGCTATCTTCTTGTTACCCAAGCAAATACTTCACATTTAAACTATACATCTCCCATTACGGTTATCTCCTTTCTGCTTTTAAATCCTGTGGCTGGCTGATCTCACAAATCATGTCATCTGTCTCTTTTTTGGCTCTGTAAAAAAGCTTTTACTTTAGGATTTACCATGAATTTACCTCCATTCATCAAATCTGACCAGTTTCCTTGGCATGATGTTACAATCACCATAGCTCACACTGGGCATGGTGCATTAAAGGGAAGTGTTTTGGCAAGAATATAGTGATACAATACGTATCTCAATACAGGGAGTAAATACAATATATTGCAATACTAGAATTAAGTCTAGCCTATATTTTGGGATTTATAAGACTTAATGTAACTGTAGAAAATCGGTCAAATCATTCTAAACACTCAAATCTGTTTCATATTTATTTTCATTACTAGATCCAATTGATCCACTGGAACAAAGAAGGTGAAAACAGCCATCAACTAGAAGTCATGCTTCTAATTTTAATACAAAAATTACGGTCATCCTTAATGGTTCCAATGAAACTCTAAAAAACAAAATAGAAGTAAAAATCAATACATTGCTTCAGAATTTCGATACAGTATTGTTATATAAAATATTGCGATATATTGGCAGATCAATATTTTCTTACAGTCCTAGGCCACGTCCACACTAAGCCAGTTAATGCCTTAAACGTATAATTATTTAGTCTACACCCCCCTATCGTCCACACTAACCCGGCGTCGTTTAAGGTCTGTGGCCGGATAACTATTACCCGGGTAAGAGAGCCGTGTAAATCTTAATTCAACGGCTAAACGAGCTAGTGTGGACAGCTTCCCCGGATAATGAAAGGAAGTGACATCAATGAATGCTGCGTCAATAACAATACGACACTACAGACAAAGACAACAGCGAAGAGTAATAAATCGATCTCGTCGTCTGTCCACACCAAAAACTCTCTCTTCTTCTGAGCAGCTATTGTTCTCTTCGGTTAACGGGACAAGCAGATATGTACTGTGCTGTAGAGCTTCTTGTACATATTATGTAGGCGCTGGTGTCACGTAGATTATACGCGTGTTCAGTGCGTCTTTTCACGCATGCCCAGTATTGCACAGGTCGGTATGGGATTGCGCAATCATGGGAACTTAAACGGACCTTAAACGGGGCGTTAATGCTCGTGTTGATTGGATAACATTAGGCGTCTAATTCCCCGTATAACCTTATCAGCTTAGTGTGGACGTAGCCCTAGTTTCCACCATACATAGAACATGTACTGCATATGGCACAGTTTTGGTTTCATTTAACCAAACCCAGCCTCATATTCCCCATGTTTGATGTGTACTCTGAATGGGTTCTGACTTACTGCTTGGTTCCATAAAAATACTGATTCTTTTCCCGACAACTGATTTTCCCACCTGAGTAGTGGCAGACATGTTGAGAGGCCTGAACAATCGCCTGGAAAAAAGACCATCTGAACAACAGACCACAGCTTTTGAGACCGAAGGATTGTGTGTCAAAACCAGGTGTTCAGCAGCACAGGAGCACCACAGGGGACCGTACTCTCAACATTGTTGAGCACTCTGTACACCTTAGAATGCCAGTACAATTCGGAAAATTGCCATCTACTCAGATGACTGCAATTTTCGGGTGTATCAGAGATAGACAAGAAGCTAAAAAACAGAGAGCTGTAGCATGGAAGCAATCATCTAACCTTGAATGTGAAAAAAAAAGAAAATGATTGTAGATTTAGGACGGAATGGGATTAAGTCAAACACTTTGCATCGATGGAGAAGAAGCTGAGGTGAGTGAGGAGTATAAACCCTCAGAGTTCACCTGATAAAAATAATGAACTAGAGACTGAACAGAGAAGCCATGAAGCCTACAAGAAGGAACAGAGCGGACTGTACTTCTTAGGGAAGCTTAGGTCATTCAAGGTTTGTAGCGAGATGCTGAAAATCTTGAACAAGTCTGTCAGTGCAGTCTCTTGAGCCATCATTTGTTGGGGTAGCAGCATCAGAGCCAAGAACTTAAAAAGGCTAAACAATGTGATAAAGGGGGATGGTTCTGCTCTAGGTATGACTGTGGAAATTCTACAGATAATGATGAAATAAAGGAGTTTTCATAAAATAAAAGAATATATCAATAACCCTGTGCATCCACCTCGTGAAACTATTCTACAACAACAGAAAGTCCTCAGTCTTCAGTTTTGCTGCAACATAGACTGCTACAGGAAATCGTTCCTGCCCACAGCCATAATGATCTACAACATTGAATTAAATGTCAGTTTAACAGTGTAGATGCACAACCACAACTTGGTAGGTTTGTTATTTATATTTATATATTTCAGATGATGTATTGAAAGATTTTCAAATCTTGGGATTATATCTTCTAACCTATCTTTTCTTAAAGACTGTTTCACAACTATATCTCTGGCACTGATCCTGTTTGTTCTCAAACAAATTTCTGAGGTCTACAAGTGTATTTGTACTATAACATATTTTAAAACAGGTGGAATCCTACTTAATAGGCAACATTTGAAAGCATGAATATATGTGATTATAACATGAGATAACTTCAAATAGTTAATGGGATGGTAATATTTTTCTAAAGACCCAACAGTGAGTTAACTCTACCGAAACACTAAAGTAAGTGATGAACATTTGTGGCAAGGTACACAACGAGGGCCTGGGCAGGATTTGATCCCACGACTCCAAGGTGAAAGTCATGTGCGCTAACCAGTCAGCCAAAGGGAATCCCTGTGGCCAAGCAGTCGGGGCACGTGATCTATCGGAACCACAGTGACAGGACCTCCACACTGTCACATCTCTCCCCCTCTTATCACAAGCACGTTCTCGTGCTTCTGTGCAGGGTGCCACCAATTTCGAATCCATGGACTTATTACCAGTCTCACATGGACCCTGCCAGCAACGCCAAATGTGGCAAGGTACACAACAAGGGCCAACAGGGAATCCCTGTGGCCAAGCAGCCGGGGCACGTGATCTATCGGAACCACAGTGACAGGACCTCCACACTGTCACACATTTACAACTCTGTCAGCTGTTACCATTAAGCTGATTCTGGGATATTGTTTACACTAACATGACCCTCCTAGGTGGAAAACAAATTGTGCAGCTTGTCTGATTTGACAAGGCACACATGGAGGTAAGGGAAAAATATTGTAATATTTCAAAAATAAAACTGATTCTTAATCCAATTGGAAAAAATTAAAATGAAAGAATTGACTAATTGAACAATAGAATCTCAAGCCTTATCATACTTTTAATGAGAGGAAAATGGGTTATTTAAAATGAAAAGAAGATGGGAGATAAATATAAAATCGTCAGTCTTGCCCAGTAGCCACCTTTGACCTGGACCCTTCAGGGGTCAAAAACTTAGTAGATACTTATTCCTTTCTGCAGTATTTTGAGTTGTGTTTCCCTTCCAGGCTGCCATTCCCAAACCCCACCTCCCTTTCCCCTACCCACTATGCAGCCCACCAATAATCCCTGCCAATCAATAGTAACTGTTCTCTCGATAATTCATAACATTAACATACACTCAATGGCCTTGTGGATGGATGGGCAAGACATAGGAGGGCCATCATTCCAGTATCGATCCTCCTTGGAGGGAGTCAATAGGCGGGAAGGTGATGGAGTTATAGCCTCCTGCCTCTGGGAGGCAGAGTCACAGCTGCAGCACAGGCCTCAAATAAACAGACAGCACACATCATGTGTTACTCTCACATTCCCACAGACACACATACCCACATAAGCTTCCAGAGGGCTGGATATATATGTCCTTTATACATGGAGTGCTGTGCCAGTATGTCAGTAACAGAGATAAGAATAAACCTATTTAATTACCCCCTAGAGCCTGGACCTGCTTTTATCACCACCAAGGCTATGTTGGTGCATTTATCTGACTCCCTTCTTTAGCAGTCTGAACATGTTTCCATCTTTTTTGCCTGTATTCCCTTTACTCCTATTTGCTGCTCCTTTGGGGTCCTTATCCCCTCAACATATGTGTCCCCATTGGGTCGTCAGCTCACACACACCACATATGTTCCTGTTTTCAGCTTTGCTACTAACTGATCTACAACTGGCAGCAAGTCTTAAAATCACTTTCTTCAAGATGAGGCAAAGTCATTTTAAATTCATTAAAATAATTCAGAAAGAAATGTTACTACTTTTCCTGCATTTTTTCTTTTTTCTTTGTTAATAGGGCTCTAGCTGTAGTTGTACAGACACATCATGGTTCACTCTATAGCTTGGTTTCTAGGCCACAGCTTGGTATGAGTACAATATGGCACAGAAATAAAAAGCTTGACATTAAGTATTGACTGCCTCATGATGCCAAACTGTCTGATCACTAGGCGGCATTTCTTTAAGAACCAAATACAGTATATTTAGTCTTTGACAAACTCGTACATGTTGAAAAATTATGCCCCACATAAAGGTTCATGTACAAATAAACAATTCTTAAAAGGTCACCATTACTTGACAACTGGGTTAGCCATAACACCGCTGATCTCTGTCTGTTACTACCAAAACGATGCTGCTATAAAATAAGTAGTTTTCACCCACTATCATTATTGTATCTCTTTGGTGATCTCTACACAGGAATTTAATTTGTTAATTTTCTGTGATGCTCAGCAAAAAGAAATTCACTGCATGTATAGGTCCTATTTTGATGAAGAGTTTGACTTGGCATATTCTTTATTTGACTGCAAGTACCTATATGTGACTTACATACCGGTAGTTTGGCAGTAATACACCGTACATTTACACCCCTTTTAATTCTGTAGACTTTTAATAGGTGAACATTTTCATCAGTTTTTTTAGTTTCATTAGTTATAAACAGTATCTGAAAAACACCACTCCTGTCAGCTCTGATCAAAACGGAGGTTTAAGTCATCCATCCATCCATCCATCCATCCATCTTCTTAACCGCTTATCCAATTCAGGGTCACGGGGCAGCTGGAGCCTATCCCAGCAATTATCAGGCGTTAACGGACAGACGCCAGTCTGTTGCAGGGCCAACACAGAGAGACAGACAACCATTCACACTCACATTCATTCCTACGGACAATTTAGAATGATCAATTCACCTATCATGCATGTTTTTGGACTGTGGGAGGAAGCCGGAGTACCCGGAGAGAACCCACACATGCACGGGGAGAACATGCAAACTCCATGCAGAAAGGCCCTGGACCGGGATACGAACCCATGACCTTCTTGCTGCAAGGCAACAGCGCTAACCACTGCGCCACCGTGCAGCCAGGTTTAAGTCAAGTCAAGTTTATTTATATAGACACAGTTTAGGTTTACGTTCACTTAGGCTCAACAGAATTCGACAGCAACAGATCACTTTCAGCTCAGAAATTTAGATGGTATGGTCAGAACTTTGCAGAAACATGAATGGTTTAAACTGGTGGTGGATGTTCTTGGCTATATTGTCATTGCATGCTTTTCGACCCTTAGTACCAAATAAACATTTCATGAATGCCATAATGAGACTCCTAATATTACAGGTGTAGTCAACCATTTTAGACGCCCTGAAATGTTTTATTCTGCAGACAGAAAGGAAGCCCACCATCTCCTGCCATGCTGACACTGATTAGCTTGATCACTAAAAAAGCAGTGTACCCTTAAATTGATTTAAATAAATATTAAAAGGAATGTGGCTAATTTTTAGGGGTGGGAATGAACCTACCTCTCTGCACTGACTCTAATACAAATACAAATTTCTCTAAATAGTAGAATTTATTTTTTTTATAGATCAAATTAATCCAATCTATGTTATCCTATGTTAAGTTAGTGACTTTTGGCACAAAGGTCCCATACAAGCTTGCTCAGACGCTATAAAGAACTCTTCACCCCTTTTCTTTCTTTCTTCTCCTCATCCTCACCTACACAGCTTCAAAAAAGGCCCACAAGGATTTTTCACATGGCACCCTGAAATATAGACCAGTGTAATGGCGCACTAAATTAACTCCTTGTAAGCATGGTTTAAGAATGGCTGTAATTAGCATATAATAGGAGTCGGAGAGGAGGTAAAGGGCCCAACCTGCCCTGGGGGCCCAAAGGTTGAGCTGAGGCCCCTCTCGTCTCTCCTTCTCTAATAGCACTTGAAAGTTCAGCCTTATAAACATGTCAGTGAGCCACATGATTAAACGGCATTAGATAATAGATACTAGCACTGTGGGCTCCCTGTCACTCTTCTGCCAGTTCTGCTCGGTGCTACCTTAGCGCAGTCTGTCGCACACATGAACCCAGATCATTTCAAGCTATTCCATTTTATTGTGCTATCAACTCGCCAAAATACCACTTGCAAGAGAGAATAAGTAAGAGTGAAATGAAGGGGGGAGACAGAGAAAGAGAGCGGCCCCAGTGCAGAACAGCCTGACTGATGTAGTTCCAATAATTGCAAGGCCCTGCTTCCTCGTCCAAGTGCCTTTTACTTATTTAAACTGTTTGCTTTAAGCGCCACTGAAGCCAATTAGGAAAGGCATAATTCAATAAGGCAGGGAATGAGGTGAGTAGGAGGGCTGAGAGAAAGAGAGGTGGGAGGACACAACACTGCTTTTCAGCAGACCCTTCATCATTTTACTGCCCTTTTATCTCCAATACTTTTTCACTGTGACAACAAGGTTAATAAGCGTGTTTGAATCTCAGCCCTCAACCTTCTCTAGTTAATTCTGCGCTTCTTTTCTAACGATATGTCAACCTCAGGTTTAGGAATAAAGTGTTTCACGAAAGTAATAGGAGGTGTCACTTTCCTGAATTTACATAAATTCAGAGAAAAGTGTTAAATGTCAGCTCTTATCTTTTGATTTGAACTCATTAAATCTTTTGAGGTACGTAAGTCAATCAGAGTTAGCATACCATAAAAATCTACCAACCTATTTTTTTTTTTCCAGATATGTCCCTGGTAAACACTTCTGTTCAGGACATAAGAGATGCAAAAATGATGGTGCCAAGAAAAAACTGTATTGCCACCAAGTTTAGGTCATAGAAAAACCAACACGCTGACCCATCCAAGCATGGGGATATTGATACTACAGTGAACATATTTTGATTTTTTAAAACGAGGACACTTGGCCTAGTTCTGAAACACTTTCAGGACTGGGCCAAGATTTCATTTAAAGCATACAGTACATTCTCTATGTGGCCAGAATGAAAATTAAAATAACCAACTTAAGCTTTGTAAAGTAGAAAAATGACTTTAAAATCACTGGAAATTAATTAATACTCTAATATAAATAATTATGCTTCCAATTCAGGAAAATTTACCAATAATAGTGAACTCTAAGTCATACTGGATAAAAATCAATCAATCTGAAATAATCAGAGAAATCAAGGATTGTTTTCTTTCAATGCAATGATACAACAAAAAAGCAGCAGTCTCAAAAAAATCAATAAAGTGTATGCTATTCTCCAGGCCTTAGTTTTCATCTTCATTCTCAGTTAGTTTATAGATTAACTCTTTATGAACACCTTATCTAAGTTTTTGTGTCCATATGGACCTATGTGATTTTTGCCACGTTAGCCACACATAGAAACACTTATGCCAGCCAGGCCAGCTGTTCTGTAAAGTTACACTTGAGGTTTTGCATTTTGTAAACAGCCTCGCAAAGAGGTCCATTGCAGCAGCCTGATGTCACTTCCATCTATGAACGGATCAGAACTATCCATTAGGCAGCAGCTTGGGGAGGACATCAGATGAGAAAAAGGCGGTCTTATTCCGTGTATTACAACAGTTTATGCAAGCTTCTGGTCCTCTGAAAGAAAAAAAAAATCCTTGGCATTTTCATTAATATATAAAATGCCCCCAAAAACATGTGAAATGGGGACATGTCCAGATAAAGTAGGATGGTTGGTCATCCTAATTTGCATGTTCTGCTTGTGCATTTATGATTTCTCTCAGCTGAACACTGCAGATCGACACCAGGCCCTTTGCAGGATCTGGATGGACAAACACCTATAGAAAATGGCTGGAGATGTAATATTGTCTAAACACTTTATATTATATTTAATTCTAAAATTTGTAGTTTTGATTAATGTTAAGGCCAGGGACTCTTGATAAACACTTAAGACTCCTCATCAAACCAATGTAACTAAAATGACAATAACGACTTACATTTTAACCTGAAAAGGTGGGATACGAAGTGACAACACTGCAAAAACACTAAAATGATTAAATAATCAATGTCAAACAGGGAACTATTGCCCGGCATTCCCACACGGTTGACTTCTCTCATGTCTACAACTTTCTGTAGTAACAATAAATAGATATTTTAATTTCCAATTTATCATCAGCATGTTAACAAGTTTAGTTATTTAAATGAGTATGCTGCAAAAAGATGTAGAGTTGCAATGGTGTAAGGATTTGGGTAGTCGTCCAGTATTTCACTGAAGAACCACTATAATTTCTTGTCCAAATCCATTAATCAGTCTACTCTAGTAGTCAGGTCATCAATAAACACAAGTTACCTAGTTCCTCTGGCAACCATATATGTCCATACTTTAACACCACTGTCTTCATATTGTTTGACAGATGACCTGCTCTCCCTTCGTCTATGTGGATTTTCAGGTTTGTAGATTTTATTCAAAAACATAAAAACATAAATTAAATGACTAAAATAGCCTCTATTTCCTTGGATCTTACTAGTTATCTGGTTCTTAAGGTAAACTTTTAATTTTAATAAAAAAATATATATTTTGACAGTCAGTTTTAGATGGAACAATCACAAAAAACAGCTTTAAAAAATGACAAAAAGCCAATTTTCAATTTTATTACTAGTCTTGTTTTTTTGGCAAAATACCATTTGATCTTTATGTAAGACCAGTTGAGAAACAAATCAAATCAAATCAAACTTTATTTATAAACCACTTTTCAAACACAGTTTCTCAAAGTGCTTTACAGATTTTTTTTTTAAAAACAACCCCCCCTTCAAAAATAAAATCATCAACGGAACTACACCCCCCTCCCAACCCATCAGCCATACACACGCACACACACACACACACACACACACACACACTTAAAAGCTACAAAAACAGTTGGCTGAGCACAGATGAGCCAGGAAACGCCATCATGGGAGCCATCTGCATCTGCGGCAGCAGATCAGCAACAGCAGCCAAGGCACCGACCCAGGGCGCCAAGAGGAGGGAGGGTTGGTACCCCCACCTCCACCCAAGCACTACCTGGGGGGCACCCAGGCAGCCACAGCCGACCACTGCCCCCAATGCAGGGGGCCCCCAGAGAGGAAACACTGGCAAAAAAGATTAGTAAGTTAAAAGTTTTTAATAAGTTAAAATATAAAGTTTATAAAATATAAAGTGTATAAAGTATCAAACAATAAAATTAAAAAAGGTGAGTCTTGAGCCCGCTCTTAAAAACATGATCGTTCTCTGCGGCCCTAAGGCTGTTTAACAAGTGACCAGAGACAGAAATTAAAACACAAAACAGAAGAGTGTGAACTATTGTTTTTGTGTGATAAAAAATAATATTTGTGTTCAGATTATTTGCACAAGATGCTTTATTGAGATTTCATTTAATATCAAATATTAAAGCTACATTTTTAATCACAAGAATACTGTGAAGATTGTGATACATGTTGCCATTTCAGCTATACTAATCAGAACTTTATGTGGCAAAATACAAATAGTACATATCTGTTACTTTATCAACATCCAAAATACACAGAATAATAAACAAGTATCTATTTCAAGTGGCTTTTCTCAAATCAATGGCAACCAGGGCGAGCCCATACTTCAACCAGTCCAAATGAGAAACTGCAATTCTAGGGCTGAAAAAAGTGCTGCGCAGTCCCACATAAACCTTGAAAGCTAGTTTGACAATTGCAAGCGGAAACAAGAGGGATGCCACTCAACACACTGAAATGTCAGCTTCCCACTGATGTGACAAAACCAAAAATATTACACTTAGAAACAAGTTCTGGTCATTTCACCATCTCATAAACATCTATTTGTTTGTATCCATATTTTTTCAGGCACAAAGAGAAGAGTTAAGTCATTTCATACCAGCCTTGGGGAAAACTGTGTACCTCATTTAACAAATATTTCAGGTTTTCTACTATTTTAACTATAATTTGCTTTGAGAAAGAGTAGATGAATGACTCCTAAAAGTATTATTTGTCAGGAGCAGGATAGCCATTTGTATTTTGGCTTGATTAGGTGTCAGTTTGAATACAATAAAATGTGTATGGGAAGTTATTTACAAGTTTTTTATATCCAAGTTCCTCAAAATAATCAAATACATAGATAAAAATCCCAATACGCAATAGTTAGGTAAACAAAATAGCAGTTGCTGAGTACAAAATGTTAGTAGCAAGGGATAAAATTGTAAAGCGTGGGTATGAAAAGGCTGTACAGACTGGCCAAGGGCGAATTGACCCAGAGCCAAAAAAATAGATGGGCTTTAACCTGTTTAGCAACAAGCCAGCACTCAATACTGAGTAGAAAGGGAGACTGAGAAATAACCAATCATTCTAACCTATACGTCTTTATGCCTATACACTTGAGAAATTCACTTATTTTCAGGAGGTTTTAAGCTTAATAAGCACTGAAACTGGTAGTGGGACGTGTGCAGGCTCAGACCTTCACTCATTTTAACAGCTGTTTAATAAATGTGATTGCAAATGGAAGTTGTCACTTGCACTGGGGAGAGCCGGCCAGTCGATACCTTAGCTGGCAGGTGCCTGGGGTCACATATAAGTCAGGGAGTGATGGATATGTATCCAATAATTGATGTTGGGCAGCAGTTATTGTCAGTTTGGCTCCTGCCTCTATTGCTTATTAAAAGCTGTTGGCCTTAAGTACCAGCCAGCCAATTACTGAGGAAGCACAGTGACTGTTTAGGAGCCTGAACCCACAGGCTTTTTGAAGGAAAAAAAAAAAAAGTGACCAGACTTATCCTATTGTTTTAGTACATGAATGCTCCTTTCTACGTTAACAAGTATGCCTGTGCCTGAAAACCTTATGCTTATGGGGGGGGATTTTCTGTGGATTTCCGCTCTGGTTCATTGTTCTCCTCAAGTGTTTTCCTTCAATGTGAAGTTACTGTAATAAAGTGAGCATTAATCTGATGTGTGAACTCCTGCCTCACATCAGGTCAGAGTAGAGCCAATGTTCCTCTTCTATTGTTGTTGTTGACCTTGCAGGTTATGAGAGAACCTGAGAAAAGTAAAATGAAGCAAACAGATCTGCTCTGTGCCGACCTGCTGGCCTTGCCTTGCATCGGTTAGTTATTAATGAACTGGCAAAATTCGTCACTTCCTTCGCTTTAGTTCAAGGTTAGCTCATCCACAGAATTTTTTGTGCTACTGGCAATATCTCAAAGCGGGGCAGAAATTTCCACTATAATGCACTATGGGAGTCCTGCATAGGGAACTACATCCTGACTACAGCAGCATCAATCCTTCTGCAGCCATTTTACCACAGCACCCCAATCTCCCTAAGAGAATCTCCCCTGTTAAATGCACTGTAGAGAGAAAGCTGAATGAGCTGTAATAACGCTCCCTGCCGAAGGCTATAACCCTAAGACTGTGGGGAGGGAGGCAAGGAGGAAACTTTGGATGTGACCATGGTGTGTAGTAATTGTAAAACTCGGAAAGAGCTGCTGAAGCAGAATTCTGACATGTAGCGCAGCTTTTCAGTTCTGATCAAAGGGTCCACCAGAGCAGCGGCTGATAACCCAATCAATTCACTTCTTTTGTTTTTCGCTGAATGATGCACGTTTAGCACTAACCTCCAGGCAAAGAATGAGAAAGAAAAGTTAGGGGGAGGGAATAAGAAAAGCAAAAGAAAAAAGGGGGGAGAAGTAAAATCTGCTTTTAAAACCTAAAAAAATCTAAAAGGTGAAGAAGAGGGTTAAATTAAATAATTTTAGTTTGTTGGTGGGTTTGATGGATCTATGGGACAATATCATGCGGTGCTACAGGGGACATGATGTACATACAATCTGATTTGAATATGAAATGTTTTAGAAGAGAATAGAAAATAAAAAAGAACCTGAATATGGAAGAGAGATTAAAAGATTAGCTGTCTGCGGTTCCTTTCCTTAAGCAGCGTAGAGAATGGGAGTCCAGTCTCTGTAGAGGACAATGAGACACAAAGCAGAGAAGAGGAAAAAAAAGCATGTACCAAGTAGGAAATAAGAATTTTTAATGAAAGCCTTTTTTATTATAAATTACTAAAACAATAAAAAAAGATCAGCAAAGTTTTCTAATTAAAAGAGGCTTTTACACACCAATCAGTGAACAGGTTAACGAGTCACTTGTTAGTACTCACCAAGACAGAGGAGAGTTATATGTGAGGTCATTTATGTAAAAAAGTTTATGTCCAGCTTCTGTTAAACTGATTTACTAAGTAGTGGCAAAAAAAAAAAACACCACCACAAATACTTAGGCATAAATTCCCAGAGCTGAAACCCACTATTATATAATTTAATTAATGGACATAGGGGTTAATGCTTTATGAAAAAGATATGCATCCTTTGAATATTAGTTTGATTACACATCATCCCACAATGCAACACATGCCTGGCAACAGGAAGGCATCAAGGTCAACTTAGCTGCAGCTGTTTAACGAAATCCCTACTCATTATAATTGTCTTTTTCTATAGAAGTAATCACTGGTTTAGCAACAATCTTAGTATCCCTTGAATGCTTGTAACAATACCAAAAACCTTCCTCTGACTCGAGAATAAGACTGTGTCAAGTTAAACAAACTATTAGAAGCTTTTAAATGTATTAGAAGATTAGACAAATCTTCCAAAATGTTAAAATTAAACATGTTTGGAAATGCTAAATAGATCAGTTTGATCTATTTGCCCAGAAAAACTTAGTATTAGGGACAGAAGACCTTTGTTAATCAAGCAACCAAGAAGCTAATGGTCATTATGACTGAGGTTAAAAGTTCATTTGAGGACACAGAAAAAGCTCACAGAGACAGAACTTATCCCAACAGTCCTCCAACAATCAGGCCTTTAAGGGAGCAGGCAGAACATTCTTCGCTTTGAGACTCATGACAGGATGCTGGAAATTTGCCAAAAGGCATCTAACACAGTCTGTAACACAGATCTGTAACACAGTTTTTTTTTACACTCAGTGTTTTTTCTTTTTCATAGTCCTTAATATCAGACATGACCATACCTGCATCATTCTGTACTATTTATTGGGGAGATAAACAAGCATACCCACTAGGTTTTTCTGCAGAAAACTAAGTAACGTATATTACAGAGCTTTAATGCTGTGTTCACACCGCCCCAAACGGCAGTGTCAGTTGCGGCAAGATTACATGTAAAGTCTATGGTCGAGTACGTCAGAGGTCCATCAGAGTCTCTGCGGTGCTTTATGTGCGTTGGATCCGTCAACTTTTTGAATGTTACTTGCGTTGCAAGCGCCAACGCAGAATTTCAGCTAGCTGAACTTTTGACAGACTTGACACACTTAACGCAGTACAGCAACCAATCAGAGGGTCTCACTTTAGTGATTTCACTACACGTATATTGAATGAAGCAGGACTAGTGAAAACATTTTCAACAAACGCAAATTTCAAAAATCTGAAAAAACACCTAACAAAGACAGATGGACAGGCGCTCCTATGGAGGAACAGAGCAACTGTAGTTGGTGTCCTGATAGGAGATTCGCGCTCCGATGCGGCCCAGGAAGTCGTAAAAATGGCCGCAGGACAGACGGAAGTAGCCCTGAAAGCAAACCTCATCCACAAGCAGCTCCCGGAGCAAATGGTTAAACTCCCCAAACTCAGAACACATCTGAAGAATGGGCCCTGATGCACCCGATGTCGATGTTCTCTAGCTTTATCTAGCAAAAAAAAGCCAAGCCACTCTCTGGATACGCACGCCATAGTTCAAAACGTACAGCAACAGAGGAAGCCCCACCCACGCACTCTTTTTTGCTCAGAGGCAAACATTGCAAGCCTCAACGTACATGTGTCAAACTACACCCCCACCCCATCCCCCAACCCCAACATCACTGGCTAAAACGCGTAAAGCTAACAAGTTTAACAACTTTCAGCTAACGTATTCAAAGATGGCGATGCAACATGGCAGCCTCAGGGGGGCGGTGCACCCTCTGTATCTATAAACAACGTATTCTAATGCTGCATTCAGACCGCATCCGTTGGATATGTCGAGCAACGCATCCAACGGATGATGTTTGACGTATGTACTTTTTAGCTTCCATAGCCTGCTTCTAAGGAAAAAAACATAGGCGGGGCTTCCTCTGTTGCCGTACGTTCTGAACTATGGTGGACTGTATCGAGAGAGTGACTTGGCTTTATTAGCTAGATAAAGCTAGACAACGTTGACATCAGGTGCATCAGCGCCCATTATTCAGATGTGTACTGAGTTTGGGGAGTTTAACCATTTGCTCCAGGAGCTGCGTATGGATGTGGTTCGCTTTCAGTGCTACTTCAGTCTGTCCCGCGCCTAATTTTACGACCTCCTCGGCCGCATCGGAGCTTAAATCTCCTACCAGGACACTAACTACAGGTTCTCCGTTCCTCTTTAGGAGCGCCTGTCCAAATGTCTTCGGTAAGTGTTAGTTATGATTTTTGAAATCTGCGTTGGTTGAAAATTTTTTTCACTGGGCCCGGGCTTCATTCAAGATACGTGTATAG
This sequence comes from Apricaphanius iberus, assembly GCA_028564705.1. Lineage (NCBI taxonomy): Eukaryota > Metazoa > Chordata > Actinopteri > Cyprinodontiformes > Aphaniidae > Apricaphanius > Apricaphanius iberus. Next base: position 381,258 of record JAPXFQ010001652.1, read on the forward strand.
TGACATAACTACAGTGAGACGCTCTGATTGGTTGCCGCACTGCGTTAACTGCGTCAAAAGCTCAGCTTGCTGAACTTCTGTAATGCATGCGTTGGTACGTTGCCGTATGAAACGCAAGCGTCGTTGACGGAGCCAACGTACTCAACGTTACGCAGAGCCCTTGACGGACCTCTGACGTACTCTACCATAGACTTTACATGTAATCTTGCCGCAACCTACACTGATGCATGGGCTTGGTCTGAATGCAGCATAAGACTCAAGAACACTTTCATGCTAATGCGATTGTGATTAGACCTCGGTAAAGTAGGTATGTATGAAAGCAGTACTTGATTTTTATTTTTAAAAAGCCAATTTGTTACACACTGGACCTTTAATAAAATAATTTCTTTGCAGAAGCATAAATATTTAGATCTCTACTTTATTTTTTTCAATTTGAGACACATTTTGAAACTCTAACAAAGAAGTGTTTTTTTTTTCAGTGCCACATGAGTCCAAGAATGACATTGCGAATACTTCAGATTACCTGTAGTGATCCTTCCTGGTTCAGAATCTATACAAGGATAGCCCTTACAACTCTAGAATAGGGGTGTCCTTCATCAGGATCCTTGTCTCAGGCTTGATTTTCAATAAGTAAGATTACTTCTATGACTTCAGGGTCAAAACACTGTCCAGTTGCAAAGATAACAAGCTCTCTCTTTTTTTAACTGCCAAAAAGTCACCACAATTATCCAAATCAATCTAAACTCAACTTGCAACTTGCGAACAAGACATTTTTGTGTACAACTGTATGACTGCTGATCAACACTGATGCAACTCAACGTTATATAACCATGAAAACTAATAAGAAGTGTTTGCACCCATGTCACTTCCCACAGCAGAAAAATCTCCACTACGAACTCCAGTCATAGCCGAGATGGTGCTAGCCTGCCCTGACGGATGGGGATAAAAACACGCTAATGTGGGACTGGAGGTGACTGACCTTCTATGCAGATTGACATACACCACTGGAAATGGTAGCCAGTAAATCACCAGACTGCTGTGGGGGTCATCGGAAAGTATCACTTCCTCTGACACCATCAGCCCAGAACATTAATCATAGCCGTTGGTACTGATACTGCTCTGTAGGTACAGGAGTGTCTCATCCATTTAACCATTTAGCACTAACTTTTACACAGACAAAAATAATGAGATGGACAACCACTTCATATATCAAAGTAAAACAAGAAAACAAATTATATTTTACATTTTATTGCTTTTAAAAACATCAATAGATTTTAATTATAATTTTGAATTTGGGGATTTCTGTACAAATATGTTAAGTTTTAAAATTGTCTTTCTTTTTAAAAAATATATTTTTAACATTTGTTCAAAGACAAGTCTTTTGTTAGCCATCTCTGGCAGCCAGGCTTGGTTAGGGAAACAGGGAACATCTGTGATAAATTTCACCTCAAATCAAATGAGCTCTGGCACAGTAGTGGGCCCATGACAAACTTCCTGCATGTGCTAATATGAGGATGGATATTCGAGACAGTCAGTCACAAGCTGGCACACATATAGACATCTGACAGACTTTTGCTGCATACAAAACACCAATGTGCTCATCGTTATCTTGAGAGAAGTGCAGCTCATCAAATAGAAACTCAAAAGTCCAGTGTGTAACAAATTCAGCTTTTTATTGATAAAAATCAAGTACTGCTTTCATAAATATGTATTTTACCAAGGTCTAATCACAATTCCTCAGGAAAAGTAACCTACTCCAGCATGATGCTGCCACCACTATGTTTCACCTTGAGGATTTTGACTTCATTTTAGGTCTCATCTCACCAGAGCACTTTCTTGTACTTGTCAAAACTTGACAAACTTTAAATGGGACTTCTTAAAACGTTCTTCCTTCCTTGGTTTCCCCCCCTACTACTTAACCATAAGACCAGATTTACTGTGAATATGAATATTTTTCATGTTGAAATATTGCCCCATCTAAGCTTTGGAATTCCACAGAGTATACATAGGTCTCTTGGCTAACATTTTCAGTTGTATCATGCTATTTAAATTTGGATAAAAACGGTGAGCTGTGCCCTCTGAGATTTTCAAAACCTTGATATTTTTTAGCATACATAACAACATGAGGTTTAAACAGGGTAAGTCACCTTAAGAATGTTCAAAGCTGGGAGTATTAGGTGCAATAACTTCTCCAAAACATTACCCCTGACCTGTCTGGGATGCACCTTGGTGTTCCTGATGCTCCACAGCAAAGAAAGACTTATAAAAAGATTAAATTATACACCTCATCACTTTTCTTATTAATTTGCTTACTTCTGAGGTCAGCATGTGGAAATAGCTGCAAAATTTTCAGATTTTAGTTTTATAAGAAAATCCTGAACACTGTGCATCAGTTACTTCTGCTTAATAGGCATCCACTCTTTTGTATTGGTCTATCATAAAATCTCAATGAAATACATGGAAAATTGTGGTTGTCTGAGTCCAAGAGGTATGAATAATTTTAAGACTTAAAAAAGATAGAGAAAGGAGAAGAAAGAATAAATCCTATTTAAAATAAAAAGTCTCTGATAAATACCCACAGGACAGGTAAAATGTATTTTTTATGATTCTTCAGAGTATTGTAGAGTAATAGCAGCACTGAAGCGGTAGCACTGAGGTACCCGATAGAGGTCACTTAGTCTTATTGACCAGCAAAGGGCCCCAAAGAGACTTAAATCCCTTTATAGACTGGCCCCCAGCTTTTCACGATACACTGGCCAGGGGGGGGCATTATCCCTCCCACAGGTCAGGGTTTTGACCCACTGTGGTCTGTCCAAGCCCAAATGTGGCCCAATCCACTCAATACCCTTTTAATTGACCTAGGATGGTTTGTGACCTATCGATTAATATGTGTATTTATGTCATCGTAAGTCTGGAGGCTACATTGTATTTCTGTTTGGCATATTCATTTATTTACCTATCTGTCCCGCCCCTCATGCATCATCCATATATCTATCCATCTCTCCTCGGAGAGCACTTCAATTGAAGGGCTCCTATAATTACTGCAGCCCTATAATTGAGTGCTTTGATTTAGGATTTTTCTGTTTCCCTCTCCCCCCAACGACCACAGCCATCATTCGCTCTCCGCCTCTCCCAATGAAAAAGACAGAAGGATGAGATATGGAAATGGAAAAATGGGTGATAGAGAGTAGAATATACACCCGCCCTTACAGACGCACATGAATTCTCTTACCGTCTTATCAGAATCTACTCTTTCAGTCATCCGAAAGGGGGGTTTGATAATTACTGAGGGAGATTCATGCAAATCGATGGCAAATTAAAGCATTATAAAAGCTTTTATCAGCTTTTCTTTTCCAAATTGAAGGTGATAAAACCCCATTTGAGAGACAGGACAAATGGCCCTAGTTCCTTAGTTGAAAAAAAAAGGGAAAGAGAATGGTAATTATGTTAACACCAATAGAATCCAGAATCCCCTTTTTTAACTCACTTCCTCATTCATAATTAATTAATTTCTCCAAAAACCGGGCAAGAAGAACAATACAGCCCTGTGTCTCCTCTCCCATTTTGGGGCTTTCAGGAGAATAAGATGGAGAGCAGGAGTTATTGTTGGGTTTTGTGACAGAGGGCTCATTTACATACCTACCCCTTACACTAGGATTCAGTTACCGTAGTTTAGCTCTGTCTGCCTCGGGGTGGCAATAAAAGTGGCTCTGCTTTAGAAACAAAGGTGGGCGGACCTAAATGGGACAGAGACTCTGGGGCTGAAATGAGCAAGAATGAAAGAAAGATGGCAAAATACATGAGGGCCTTGGACACAGATATTTCTATTAAAAAGTATGTTTAATTTTCTACTTAGTGACAACAGATCTAAACTTTAACCCACTGCTAAAACACACAGTTCCCTGCATGTATGTCATGGCCAGCTTCCCCTTATAGTTCAAGGATTCAGAGGCTCTTCAGAGGAACAAACTCCAACAGAAAGAGACACAACAGAGAGCATGACGTCTGCCTGATGAACAGTGACCTCAGGGTTGTCTTGTCTGATTTATTAGAAATTCAACATTGCAGTTACAGTAAGCTTATCTCCAAATCCTCAGCTCACCCGCGGTGGATCGAAACGTGGCAGCAGGAAAGAACAAACACATTTCTGAAGATGTTAAGGAGGGAGAGGTGGAATGTTCCACAAAGCGATAACCGGGTTACAGGGTTTTGGTACGTAACACGTGGCTGGCACATTCACATAAATGGACTTTTACACTGTGACTAGCCTGTCTGTACAGATTTTTAACTCTCAAAAGCTGTCATACACTAAACACACTAAAAAAAAGAAAATATCCAACCTAAATAAATTGCGTTAATGGGACACAAGTAATTTAATTAAGTTTATTCAAGTAACTTTAAGTTTTTCCAGTTAAAAAAGTAAATAAATGAAGTTCAGATCAGATTGCTTTATTAGTCATTGAAACCAGAGGTAAAATGAAATTAAGTTTGATGAAGTTAATTTGATTACTTGTGACCGATTAAAGCAGTTGATTTAAGTTAGAGCAGCCTTTTTTTCAGTGCAGCAAAGTTTTATCCTGCTGACAAATAATATGTTATTTACAACAAATATTATTTTATTTAAAAAAAAAACACAATTGTGAGAATACTATAAATCACATATGTATTCAAACATGCACCCTGTTTTTTTCTGTTCTTTAACCTAAAGTGCCTTAAAATGATTCATATCTATAACCACTACTAAAAGTTGTCCTGTCAAATTATTCCTGCAATTTCTGCAACTCCTCCAGGGTTACCACAACTTTGACCTTTAAGGAGCAATTGCATGAAGAAAGGCATTAATGACACAAAGCTATTTGCAGTTTGACACGTAATGCACACACAAGGTGCCTTCTTCTAATGTAGAACAGGTCTTCGGGCTGAATGACACCAAAATGCAACTTTTCTGACCCAAATGTTTTGGTATTTGTGGTATAAAACTAATAATTTTTTTAACACTAGAACAAGGGTCTCCAACTCCAGTGTCCCTGAGAGCTACAACACTGCAGCTTTTAGATGCTTCCCTACTCCAAGACTCCGGAATCAAATTAACGGCTCAGTACCAGACATATAATCAAACTTGATGACATGCTGAAGCAGTATTTGATTCAGCTTTGGTGGAACAGGTAAAAATATCTAAAAGCTGCGTGGCAATAGCTCTCAAGGACTGAAGTTTGAGAACCCTGACTTAGACACAACAATTCCATAGTGATGATGGTTCCAGCACCATGGTGTTGGGATGATTTTCTTCAGCAGGGACAAGGAAGTTGGAGTTAATTGGAAAATGAATGGAGGACAATCCCAGGAGCAAACCTGCTAAAGAAAGCAAAAAATTTGAGACTGGGCCAGATGTTTTGCTTCGAGTAGGACAACACACTGAATTTTACAGCCAGAGCTAAAATAAACTTATTCAATCAAAGCCAGACATAAGTCCATTAGAGAATCTGTTGCAAGACCAAAGAAGGCTTTAAAACAGATGCAAAACAGGGAAAACACTCAGTCTTCAGATGTGCAAAGCTATGGGGACATTCCCCACAAAGATTTGAAACCGTAACTGCAGCAAAATGTGTTTATATAAACTGAATATTAACCAATTGTAATTTTGTAATTTATCAATGTAAAATCCAAGAATCCTTACCTTTCACTTCACATTTATAGGCACATTTCCACTATTGTATTTTCAGGGTAATTTGACCAGATCTTTTTCTGATGGGTAATTTGTTGGCCTACTCTCAGCTGCCATGTTTCCACATGCACCTCTTCTGAAAACAGCTAAATCCACAAATCAGGACTGTTTCAGCTGCAAGTAGCATCACTGATCAATGCAACAATGTTCTCAGAGCATCAGAAATAACAAGAGATCAACGGGGAAGAAGCAAAGCTTGTTGCTGCACTTCTGTTTGATCTGACTCAATTGGGCCGTTCTGAGACATATCTCAATTAAAGTACTCCGCTGGTTCCTAAAATGGACCTGTTGGTTTGGCCCAATGAATTGGAGACATGCCAGTATCTGGAAGTTTCGATCAGTGAAAACATGCCTTATGTACTACCTTGTGCTGGATAACTTAACAAAATACGTTGATGTCTGTGTTTGTAATCTGTCAAAATGTGAGAAAGATAAAGGGGAATGAATAATTTTGCATGGCACTGTAATTCAACATGTATTTGGAAAGGTCAGCATCGTCAGCCAGAAGTTACTTTGCAGCTAATTCAGGCTAATGTGCTGTTGACAACAGCCCAATTACACAGAGCTCCAGCTGAGAGGAGAAGAGGAAAGGGAGGGGTTCACTGAGAGATTAAGCAATGAGAAGTGAGCAGAAATGGTACACTGGAAAAAAAATAGAAAGAGACAGCAGATGCCTGCAGAGTACGTGAGACCAGGAGTGGACATGAGAAATGAAAAAAATATATATTTAACAAGGTTGTTACTGAAGATCACTTATGTATGTGTTTGTTTGTCTGTGTGTGTGTGTGTGTGTGTGTGTGTGTGTGTGTTTTAGCAGCAGAGCACAGTGCTGTACAAACACACGCCTGTCGGGTGGAGAGGCCGTGGAAGACGGGGTGAGGCAGTGTGGAGAAGCTGTGGGGAGCCTCATTAAACCCAGCAGGAGTCTTACACTGCCTCATCACTTCCGGCTGAATTGGGAACAACCACTGCTTACTGCCATACCCTTGCACACCAGATGCTGTTAGCACAGGGAGGCTGACCTTCTCACAGTTCTGTATCAGTCATTCAAACTCCTTCAATGACATAAGATGTTATCTGTGTGATGTGTCTTCATTGATATATAAATAAATGAAAAAACAAATAACTTACAAAAGGGAAAATGTTTTTTACTCGAATTCTGTCATTGAGGGCTACAATTCTGCAGCTAACAGATGTAAAGAATAGGTTTATTTTCATTATGATTTAAACATAAACTTACTGTTAATTCACTCTGTCAACTATAAAAGTGCAATTTCTTATACTTACATGAACACGAAAAATGCAGAAATAAGATAAAAGATAATTTATCTTCTCTCTAAATGTAACAACATCCTCCAACATCCTTTTTGCTCAATAACTTATGCAGTCCTGATAATACTTAACTTTAAATAATAAAAGCCTCTCAACAAATCAGGTTTTACCAGGCTGGGTTGATTCTGTTGGTTTTCTATCTGTTTTTCCCGTTCAGAAAGTAGAAAGAGATTAAAAGCTTCTTCAGAGTTGTGTTTAAGCCTTGATCTCCAACAGAGGAGGATTTGTCGTTTTTTTCTTGTCTACAAGTGATGATAGGGTAAAGCAAAAGATGGATGGTACCAAGAGAGCTACAACAATCTGTTGTGTTTGAGAAAGAAGCAGAGGCATAACGGAGAAAATGCAGGTTCTCTGGTCCATCTGTGTCCAAGCCCTCACACATATTCATAAGATATAGATTATGTCTGGAAAAGAGAGATCATGAGAGGAACATGAAACAAGCAAAACATTTCAGTGAGAAGGTGATTGGACCCAGTTCTCTGAGGAGATAAGGTAACAAGTTCAGTCTTCAGTCTGAACCAAGAGAAGGGGTTTCTTCACTTTCTACTTTGGAGGTTTTTTGAGCGCATCCAGCTGGGAGAACACTGCTGTAGGTATTAAACTTAGGCCACGTCCACACTAAGCCGGGTAATGCCTTAAACGTATAATTATTTAGTCTACACCCCCTATCGTCCACACTAACCCGGCGTCGTTTAAGGTCTGTGGCCGGATAACTATTACCCGGGTAAGAGAGCCGTGTAAATCTTAATTCAACGGCTAAACGAGCTAGTGTGGAAAGCTTCCCCGGATTATGAAAGGAAATGGCGTCAATGAATGCTGCATCAATAACAATACGACACTACAGACAAAGACAACAGCGAAGAGTAATAAATCGATCACGTCGTATGTCCACACCAAAAACTCTCTCTTCTTCTGAGCAGCTATTGTTCTCTTCGGTTAACGGGACAAGCAGATATGTACTGTGCTGTAGAGCTTCTTGTATATATTATGTAGGCGCTGGCGTCACGTAGATTATACGCGTTTTTCGTGCGTCTTTTCGTGCATGCCCAGTATTTGCACAGGTCGGTATGGGGTTGCGCAATCATGGGACCTTAAACGGGCGTAAATGCTCGTGTTGAGTGGATAACATTAGGGGGTCTAACTCCCCGTATAACCTTATCGGCTTAGTGTGGACATAGCCTTACTGTGGAGGGATTTTCCTTTCAGCCTGGGAACACCCCAGGATCACCTAAGGCCTGGTTCACAGCGCTGAACTTTTTAGTACGATTTTTGTCCCGATTCTCTCCCGCCCCGGCCTGATAATCGGGACTGCTCTTAAGACAATCCTATCATCAATAATAATCAATTCTGAATCACTTCTTACAAAAATTTAAAGAATCAAATCGATTCACAAGTTCAAAAAATCGGTTTAATTGTTTGACATTGTTTGCTGTTTTTTACAGCTGACATAGTAATTAAAATTCCAGACAGCCCTTTTAAGGCTTAGTTCTGAATGTGTTAATACAGTTTTTTTTACTCAATCAGTGTTAAGTCATTGAAGTATAGGTATAATTAAGATAGCTCAAAAAATGTTTTTAATAGCACTGACCCGTATCTATATCGAAGTGGATCATACTGAATCGGATCAAATCGGACTGTGATAACTGATTCTATATCTTGAGAATCAGATTTGAATGGAGATTAAATCTGAATCAATTCCAAGCCCTTACTCTGTTGAATGTGATGTGTAACCAGTGTTGGGGAGAATACTTTGTAAATGTATTTAGTAAAAAAAAATGCTGAATACCTGCTTTAAAATGTATTTTGTAACGTCTTCCGTTACTTTGCTGAATCCTGGTACTCTACTCTAAATACTTGGAATACTTTCCCTTAAAAACAGCATTTAAGTCTATTAAACCACAAAATGTGCTGGTAGCTACTCCGCAGGAAAAAAACGGGTGTATTAATGCTAAACATTAGGTAAAGACTACGTATTTAATTACTTTTGGCACAACACTGCTACCTCTCAGTGACCAAAAACCAACCAAACAAACAAACTGTAACTGTGAGAAATTACCTGACTAACACATATGGGCCCTGTCAAATAATGGACAAAAGAAAACAGTGGTAGAGGACTGTTTTGTTTTTGCCCATCGTTGCAGTGTGTTTTAATTTTTTTGTGACTTTCCCATACCTTGAAAGGCTGGTCAGCCGTATGCTTTGTTTCTAGCTTTTCTGTTGACATTGTTGATGTGTGGCGGCATAGTTTCTTGAGACCCGCCAGCAAAAGTTTACACAAAAATGTAAGAATTTTCCCACCTGGATTCATCAATAACCTTGCAAAAAATATTTTAGGTGGTAATATGAATATGCCGCTTATTCATTGATACCGAATTGCAGCTGCTCCAGCACTCACTGGAGTTCGCCTGCATACTTTACAGTTTGACACGAATCAAAAGCGGTGCGACGCTATGTCCCATATTTGATTTTTTTTTTTCCCGTTTTATCAACCATTGCTTTAGCAGGGCTTTTGTCAGGAATGTTCAAATCAAATATAGCATCACTTGAAAAAAATGAACTGCGAGAGAGCATCATTGAATGCATCATTTCCTTCACTGCTAGTAGGTTTATTTGGCTGCGGTTGTGGCTCCAACACCCCCCCCCCCCACCCCCCACCCCCCCAACACTGTGTGTAGCCAATCGGAAAGCATGGTGGAAGAGCAAAGTGAGTCAGGTTTCCCAGTAAATAAAAAGAAAAACAATAATTCACCTCAATATCTTCATATAGCATAAGAGCCCCTCCTTCTGCTGTGTCCACTGCTTTATTCAACCCCAGGATCACATTTTTTTTTCTATGAGTCCACAAACTATTGCCAATGTTTCATCCTTGGCATCATATTTACAAATTTGATTTTTGTCACAGTTTAAATCATGAGGTTTTGTGATACTTCATGTCTGAGCTTGGAATGTTTTAGAGTAAAATCAGTTTGCCTGTGGTTTCGCATAATTGCTGTGTGCCTGCACACCACACACTGTAGGACAAAAACAGGAATATCCATATTTTTTAATTGCTGTGCGTGTGGTCTGAGACATCTGCAAGAATTTTTAAATCCTGCCATGTGAACCAGGCCTAAGACAAGCTGAATAGTAATGCTAGGGTTTCTGCTGAAACTTTCTTCCTGTTAAAGCGAGTTATTCCTTTCCACTGTCACCACATGCTTTCTTAGGAGGGGTGGCTACTGCAAGAGTCAGACCTCATTGAGGTCAACTGGGTTTTCTTATATGGAGAATCTTTTATCAACTGGCTTCATAGTCGGATTATGTATTCAATGTTTTCAGGAATCAGAATGCATTTAAATAAATTGGAATCAGTCTTTGTGATTGTCTTCCTTGGATTGACTTGATATTTTTGTATGTTATCTTTTAAAGATGACATTTTCTGTGAATTGGTGCAATACAGATAAACTAAATTCAACCAAATTGAAATGTATAACACATGTCTATAAAGAGAAAAAGCACTGCAGTTTGCTTGATGGAGGGAAAAGTTATAAATAAAAGAATAAAAAATTAAAAACAAATCACTGGCCAAATGACTATATTGAAAGAGTTAGAAATGTATTGTATGATTTGAACTGATTACCCCTTCAGACCACATCTCAATAAAATCTGTCACAGACAAGTACAGTTGAACAACTGTTTATCTTAAAATCAGAATCACATAGGTTCTACCCAAATATATTTTCTGAATAATCTTTTTCAAAATATTTGTCTGATGTATTTGCTACATCAGACAAACAGAATTCAAAATATGGTACAGAAGCCTTTGTTTGCAATTCAGAGATCAGAAATTTTCTGTAGTTCTTAACTAGATTTGCACACACTGCAGCAGGGATTTTGGCCCTTTATCCCTGATGTCCTTGCACAGCTCTCTTTTCTTGGCCATTGTGGAGAGGTTGGAGTTTGTTTGAGTGTGTGGTCAGGTGTTTTTATACAGGTAATAAGTCTAAACAGGTGCAGTTAATGCAGGTAATGAGTGGAGAACAGGAGGGCTTCTTAAAGAAGAACTCACGGTTCTGTGGGAGCCTAAATTCTTACTGGTTGATAGGCGATCAAATACTTATGTCATGCAATAAAATGGAAAGTAATTATTTAAAAATCCTACACTATGATTTTCTGCATTTTTGTTTTAGATTCTGTCCCTCACAGTTGAAGATTACCTTTGAAATTAGAGATCTCTACATGCTTTGTAAGTGGGAAAACTTCAAAAATCATACAGCTTGCTGAAACACAAAGTTCATCAACCTAAAACAACTCTTCCTTAAACCAAAAAATGAGACCTGCAAATCCAAGTAGGTTGAAAACACATTTTGAAAGATGGACTGAAAGAAAGGAAGAACATAGAGAACAGGAAAAAGTGAAGGACACAATACAAAGGAGAGATAAAAATAAGGAAATCTAAAGAGGAACTAGGAAAGCATCAGGAAGGAAAGAAGAAGTGAAAATATGGAGCAGTGAAACTGGAGTAAGGGCAAGGAGGAGCATGTGAGCGTCTGAATGAGAGAAAGAATTAAATAAAAATGCAATAAAGCAGGCGGTGTGAAATCAATCTGCTTAGAGTTTTGTTTAATAAAAATTCATGAAGGGCTGGTGGCCGAGCTCATGAGAAATATTGGTGGCAATGCTGGGGGACGCCGTTCTTCGAAGGGGAGTGGAGGAGGGTAGAGGGTAGCGCATGTCTCTGTTGATAGTGTGTGTGAGTGTGTTTGCTTTTGGCTGTTTATCAGTGTGTTTGTTTTGACATCAGAGTGAGTTACAGGGCTGCAGTGAGTCCGTGAGAGAGGGGACAAAGAAGAAAATATTGAAGGTTTTCATAACAACTGCATTCCTACAGTGCAGAGAAAGAAAGGAAGCAGCCTGTAAGTCATGGTATCTGCCTCCATGTTTGTGTGCGTTTGTTTATCGGCACACATGTTAGTAGTGCTGGCTGTCATAGTCACCCATCTCCTGCTTCCTCATCAAGGCCTGATTTGAGCTTGAGCTACAGCAGGCCTTTATCAACTTTCTGTAAATCTCTTCCTTTAACAGCAGACAAGTCCAGGGGGGTCAATTGTTTCATTCTGTCCTAAAGACCAAGGATGATAGTCAAGCAGCAGGCATTTGGTTGCAGGCTAAAAAGACTGAAACTGCTTTGATTTCACTGCCTTGAACTTTAAACCAAAAATAATATCTTAATGATTTAACTTCTTTAAAAAATGGCCAATAAATGTTATCTGTAAAATATCATTTGATAATTTTCATCTTAAAAAGCCACACAATTTCTTGAATTGGCAGCTTTGATCTAGAAAGTGTATGCCTCAAATACAGTTAATTTTTTTAAGCAATGTCTAGATAAAATAAAACACTTTAATGAACATATATTGATATTAATATTTTAAATATTTTTGATAAATATTTTTAAAACAAAACAGTACTTAGTTTTACATAATCTATTTAAACTACTTAGGCCTACTTATTCAGTTTTTTTATTTTCATTATCTACTACTACTTAAAGTAATTGCACAATACAATCACACAGATGTATCATTGTTCTGACAGCCCATTTTCACAACCAATGGTCTGACCAGGTAACTTGCCGAGCTTTAGTCAAATAATACTGATCATCTTAAAATCAAAAAGCTTGTAATTAAATGCCTCGCTTCTAAACTTGCTTCTATTTTTTTATGTATTTATTTTTATTTGCCATATGTTGGCTAGAAATCTATATGAAGCTTTTTATTTGGGTCCAAATGTCAAGGAATAAAGCACACTTTTTAAAGTATTAAACCTGATTATACTATAATATGTCTATAATCTAAATATTATGTTTGTATTGGGATGAATATTGTAAAATGTGCAAAATGTAACTGAATCAGATCACATAACTGTACGTTCTGCTATAATGGCACATTTCCTTTATTTTTTGTTTCATTTTTTCCAATCTAAATAATCGTCTGAACATCTTGGGTTGAAAGTTCAAAGATATATACACAGGTTAGAAGTACACCAGATCTGCCAAACGTTCATCATGATGAAATCATCGAATTTTTATTAGTGTAGACAGAGTGTCTGTATAACACAGCATCAGATTCTGTAATGTTATCAGACATTGTTGCATAATTTGAATACCACTTACAGAAACATGGATTTGTGGGGCACGTGAAGGAATGTTTTGCTTCTCGGAGTTGTTTTTTCTTGATATGAAGCTTTATGTCTAAACAATCTGGGGCAACTTTGCTTAGTTAGACATTACGTATGCTACTGAGGAGGCAGGTTAGGCAGTGCCTCACCTGTCATAATGACAAGTAAAATCAGCACTTAAAAATATTGATAGAAGCGCTGTTTCACCTTATCTGTTCTATACATTTGTTTTCTATAACATTACTACATTTTTATGGTAAACATCATAGAATTTACATAACATTGTCTGTGGAGTGAGGTGGGTGAAGTGTGAGGTAGTAATGTCTTGTTCCTCACCCCTGGCGGTGCTTTGTCCCACACAGTGAATGAAGCAGGGGGTTGACACATGCTCATTTATAACTCTCTTTATGTAACCAATATACATGTTTACTTACACATGTACAACACATGCTGACATTCTACAGTCTGTTTTATATCAAAATGCGGAGGGTGCATAGGGGGCAGTGATGAGCCCCATATTAATCTTTGTCTTAGACTTAGACTTCCTTTATTGTCATTGCCCAAGAAAAACACACTGCAACTTTGGCAACGAAATCCCGTTGCTTGGCAACTGGCAAAAAGTTAACAGTAAAAACAATAAAAACCTGTTTGTTATAAAAGACTATAAATTATAGCTATAAAATATATAAATATTGTAAATAAAATAGTGCAGTGTAAATTATAAACAAAGTGTAGTATATGGCGGGAGAGTCATTTTGCATTCAATAATCTGATACCCAGAAGAAAGTAACTGTTCTTAAATCTGGTTGTTCTGTAGTGGATGCTGCAGAACCTAATGCCAGACGCCAGCAGAGAGAACAGTCCATGGTGTGGGTGGAGTCACTGAGGATCTTGTGAGCTCTGGCTAAGCAGCGCCTGTGTGCAACTTACTTGATGGGGGGTGTGGAGTCCCAAAAATGTTTTGCGCTGATCTCACTCACTGCAGAGACTTCCAGTCTTAGGCCTTGCAGCACCCAGTCCACACGGAGATGCAGCTGGTCAGCACACTCTCAACCGTCCCTCTGTAGACGTTGCAGAGGATGGGAGGGGATAGAAATGCCCTTCTCATCTGTCACAGGAAGAGCAGGCTGACTGTGCTTTCTTCACCAGGGAGGAGGTATGAAGCGTCCATTCAAGTTTATATGTGATGTGCACCCCCTGGGACTTGATGCTGCTGACGACTTCCACTGCTGTGTTGTTGTTGAGGAGTGGTGTGTGGCTGGGTCGGGTTCCGAAGTCGACAATGATCTCCTTTGTCTTGTCGACGTTCAGGAGCATGTTGTTCTCCTTACACCACTCCAACAGGTGTTGTACCCCCTCTCTGTAAGCCAGTTCATTGTTGTCCTGAATAAGGCCCACGACTGTTGAGTCATTCGCATATTTCAGGATGTGTTTGGTGTTGTACCTGGGTCGGCAGTCCTGAATCATCAGGGTGAACAGCAGGGGACTTAGGACGCAGCCCTGTGGGGAGCCTGTGTTCAGGGAGATGACTGGAGGTGTTGTTACCCACACAGACAGACTGTGTTCTGTCGATGAGAAAGTCCAGTAGCCAGTTGCGCAGGTTGGTGTTGAGGGGGCCCAGTTTATAAACTTAACTCACTCATATAAATATGTTCTGACACGATATACGATCAACCACCGATCACGTCTCTTCTGGCCCCCAAATCCCCCCAAGTTTGCAGTCTGGACAGATTCTCTTACTGAGATCCATGTATGTTTCATGGTGGCTATAGCCTGCATTTTAGAGGCCCAATACCTCCAGTGCCCAGACTTTAGCAAGTAAACCTTCTAATATTACTCTGTATTAATTTATCAACATTTAAAATCAAATCAAATCTAACTAAAATTCAGCTGCATAAGAAAGAATTCATGTTTGTCTGCTCTTACTACTGAGGATCTTCCCCTTGCTATTGTATTATGAAATATCTCAATAGCACAGCTATATGTGCCAAAGGTCAGAAGAGAGAATTCTTTTGCAAAGTTAGACAGGATCCAGCTGCAGGGAAGCCCTTGCGGGCCTCATCCTTTAAAGGTCTAAAATACAGGCACACAAATATGCAGAGGTTAGGCAATGTTGCAAATTCATTCAAATAATTTTTGAACTAGATGCAACTTTGATGACACATCCGTGATCAGTTAAAAAATAAGCTTCGTACCTGTCGAAGTTTACCCTAACAGGCTCATTTATCAGAGTGCCCTGCTTTTCACAAGCAAAGGTTCAGGAGCTTCCAGGTCAGAGGTCATGATACTGTTCTTGATTTATTATCATAAGTCGTAAGACAAATGGGTCAGGGCCAAGACAATTTAGATAAGAACTCTATCTGAATTCCCCTTCTTCCTTTCTTTTCATTTGCTTTCTCTTTTCAAAGCCAAAGGTTACAGAACGTTTCCTGAACTTTCTGTTTATAACTGCTCCTTTTTGGAAAGGTGATCCAAGAACAGGGCCTTGAAGAACAGAGTTAAATTAAACATGTGGGTAAATTCTGATTTTCCTTTTAATTTATATGAACATAGAGGTGGTGCTCTGCTGCCTTCGGAAGCACAAGCTGTCTGTCCTCAAGGCCGGAACGTGCTGTTGACGCCATCTCTGTGCAGTGAGTCATACTATGGTAAGACATGATGGATCTCAGGCACTCGAGATAGCATGTGACAGCCTCCAACTTAAGAAAGTAAAAGCATTCGAGTTCATAATGACATCAAGCTGAAGGTTAAAGAAGTTGACTACTGTGAGTTTGCTCTGGAAAACAGTATTACTGTTTTTAGTCCAAATCAGGCAGAAACATTAAACTAAAAGGAGGAAGAAAAAGAGTAAAGTGCATGTCTTTCTCTTCAGCACATCTAATTTGAACTTCCTCAAGATTAACCAGTATCATATTTTGGTAAGTATTTTCTGTTTTTAGGAATAATTATTTTTCCACAATTCCATAGATACTATTTCTTAAATGAGTGATGAGGTGTCTATGTTTTCTTAGCTTTACTTGGACTGATCTTAAAAGGTACAAAATTTGCCCCAGTGTACATTTTATTGTGTAATGTTCTTCTCTTCATTATTTATATCTCCACGTTCTCAAAAAGTGTCCCACACATAGCTCCATCCTGTCTGGTCTTACCAACTGATACGTTCATGCAGCCAGTGCACTCTTTCCTTCCTATTCCATTGTCAATAAAAATGCAGGGGGAATTCCCTTCACTCGGATGCGAATGCTTTCGAATCTCTGTGATCTTACTTGTCCATATCTCTCCTCCTCCCTTTGTCCAACATTTATGCTGTTAAGAAGCCACAGGTGAAGCATTGAACATGTTTTTCGGTACCTTTAGTGCCATACATACCAATCCACAGCCCTAGAGCTTTTCAAGATCACATCTCAAAAAATGTATTTGGTTTATAGGTGACAGATTAATACAAAGACATATATAAATATATACACATGTATATATAAATATATACACATGTATACATATATACACGAAATGGATGGAAATGGTGCATGGTTGTCAAGACATTTTTAAAAATAACATCGGAATAGTGTGGTGTGCATTTGTATTAATACCCTTTTCTCTGAAACTCCCAAATCAAATTCAGTTAAATTAAATACCTATAGTTAAACAAAGTGGTGGTTGCAGCATCATGCTGTGGGCAAACTTTTCTTGAGTGGGTACAATGAAGATGTACCCACTTTTCTTGAGTGGGTACAATGAAGATGGTCAGAGTTGATGGGAAGATAGAAATAACAGCACCTGTTAGATGATCCAAAATACCAAAAGCCAGAGGTTAGCCTTTAGTCACAACTAAGACCCAGAACAGGTAACCAGGAGATGATGGAGTCCTATCAAAACGTATTCATGTGATACGATGGCAAAGTCAGAGTTCAGATCTAAATCTACCCAGTCTGGCTATGAGATGAATTAGCACACAGGCAAAAAGCCAATGAATAACTTCTGCTTAATAACAAAACCTATAGAGAGAGCATGTTATGGAAATGATAATACATACACAAGTCTCACAAGCCTAACTAAAACCCTTTGGTCCTTTTACAGCTCTAATGAAAAACCCTCAATATTATCAATTATGCATTCACTGCTCATTTAGGAAAATCACTTTCACGGCTACATAAAGTGTGAGCTTAGATTTTTAACATTTCCCTGTGTGCTTTGCTGCACTTTACTGTCACTCTTTCACCCTTCCTCCCACAGCATCCTCTAGTCATTCCTCCCTCCCCCACTTTAATTCCTGTAAATATGCTTCCTCCCTGTCTCCCTCTTGTTTCAATCAACCAAAACTTGCACTTTCCCTATCATTAACCAACTTACTGTCCCATCTCCATCTACATTTCTGAATCCCCACCAGCTGTTCAGGACAACGTGTCAGCTATTGGCAGCGATGCACCAATAACAGGAGGATAATTGTCTCCAACCGTACGTAACATGTGGTGGTTTTACTCTGAGTCGGACTGCTGCTTTCAAACTCAGCCTGAGTCACTAGCTTTGGTTGTTTTTAAAATCATTCCAGAAAAATGCAAATGGGCTCTCTGCCTTGAATTCAGGCCCAACTTTAAGGGAAAAGAAGAAATAACCCCCTCCTTCCACCTGAGCAATTAAAAGGGGAGCCAATTAAAATTAATGTAATAGTCCCTGCCGGGTGAGTTGTTAAACAAGATGGGGGTTATTGTCCTTGGAGGAAATGGGCCAGAACTCAAGATATATTTTCTTCTTGGTTCAATGCACCTGCCCCTCCCAGTCAGTACAACCTCTGTGCAAACTTTCTGCTTTATTAAGGTAGAGTTCCTTAAAGAAAAGTCAAGTGCAAATTAACATAAGATGGACAAAGAAAAATAAAATGCCATGTTCCTGTTCAGGAAGTTAATCAAACATATCAAAGCATCATAGAGCTGTACTGGTTCAGTCAATGAGGATAAGATACTCTGCAAGTATAGACACCCAACTGTAGAGTCCTCTCTTGCCCAGTTACACTGCTCCAACAGGATTATTCTAAATTAACTTTATGTAAACATGAATTGATTAAAACATATGTGCACTGTGAGGTCTGTGTTGATGCAGAGTGATGAAAGTGACAGAACAGAAGGAGGATATTGTGGTGACAAGCAACAAATGACAGGAACTGTTTTATCTTACATAGTCGGTGTGTACTGGCGCTCATGTGGCAGATGAGTCTTCCTCCGTTCAGTGTGACACTGCGCGAGTACTCCCATGCCTTAATGTCTCAATCTCAGGAGATTAAGGGCCTAATCAAGCCAGCGTCTGCAATAATGGGGGAAATGGGAAGACAGATATGGTACTTTACACAGATGATTAACCAGCAGATTGCGTGTGTGTGTACATCATTGCAAGAATCTCACACTCTGAGCTCATTAGGTTAAGCAGGTTTGTGGGGCTGTCATACACAAAGCAAAATAACATTGCATTGGTTTGTGCACATTAATCCAGAGATATACACAGATTTGACTTGCAGGTTCATGTTGAAGATTGAAATGTAGCAGTTCTAGAGACATGTATCCTAAAATTTTTAAATGTAAAGTCTATTCAGTTTGCCATCTAACTGCTGATAATTTCAGTGCTAATTTATTAAAGTTTAATGTACAATTCCTTGGAAATTTATTTGATAAACCAACAAAAAGTAGTGAGTAATAGTGAAGTAGAAGGAAAGTGACATCTGCATTTGTATTCTGTCCTCCACAGTCCAACCTATTTAAAATCTAATTTTGCTGCAATTTCATAACATTTTTACCAACTTAACATGCATAAAGACTGAAATATTTCCAAATCTTGGCAAATATTTATCTCTGTCCATTCTGTTTCAGCTCAGGCTCAAACAGAATGGACGAAGAGTTTTTGTATACAGGATTTTTTTTAAGTTGTACCCCAGATCTCAGTGGAACTTTGGTCATGATTTACTCATTTAAAATACCTTAATATGCTTTAATCTAAACCATTCAGTTGTCACTCTGACAGTCAAGAGTCATATATTCAATAAAGTAAATCAATGTAACATTTTATTGATAAAGTACACAATGACTTGCTGTGAAATCACTGGTGATGCACATTCACAATTGTAGCGGTGAGGGTTTGGTATGTTGGATTAAAAAAATTAATCTCCCTGAAATACTCTGGACTGCGGCTTTAAGAGCCATTCTGATATTTGGGGAATCCTTGCGATTGTCAGAAGAGGAGAATCCGACCTGAAATTGTCTTAAAAATCCTGCCTTGTGAACCAGGTCTAATTTACACTTCTTTGCAAACTGTTGTAGTGATCACTGTAAAAAGTTAGTTGCTATGATTTATGTCTGCAGCTCTAAAAAATTTTATAAATTACTTAAAATTCTCATTGACTGTATGTCAGCAATTGCAGCACTATCTTCAATAATCGGACACATAAGCTGTTTATGGCCCTTTTAGACTTTGGTCAGCTTGGTCTGATACAGGTTGGTTCAGCCCCATTCCAGAGCGTTTTATACTACCCCGGGCCGGGCTGATTCAACCCTTTTTAATACTCCCAAGTGAATCCGAAGCGGGCTGAAGTGACCCAACATGCTCACTTATGGACTGATAGGTCCTTTACAGTGATGTCACTATCATTCCTACCGGCGTAGCGGTGGCAACTGATTGGCCGGGTGTAGTGATGTCACAGAATCGCTCCGTGGGAAACATCCGAACGGTAATGGCAATCTCACAAAATGAGTTGACATTACAAAGTTTCTCTTTAAAAAGAACCACAGGCCGACAAAAAGGGAAAACCATACCATCACGTCCTCAATTGTTGTTGATCTCTGCCTTCGCTTTCTTTCTACTTCCTGGCAGTTACAGATGATATCACCAACATTTCGTACCACTTTCTCTGCTGAACCCACCCATGTCTACACCAACGGCCTCGGTCTAACGACAGCTGTATGAACACAACCCGACCCGTGCCGAGTCGAGCGGAGCTGACCCAGGCCGGCGGGGGTGATCCAATTGTGAAAGCACTATTATAGTACTGCTTTGGACCTCATTCACAGTTTATTCCTCAGACAATGTGCGTCTTCCTGCTTTAAACACATCTTCTAACAAAGCTTCCTCAAGTGTGTGTTTCTTTGTGGAAAATTCGTCTGAGACTGGCTTGATATTTTCATTTTTTTTCTTCACTCTTTATAGCTCTAATTTATGCACTTAGTGCTTGATTGATGGAAGTGTGTGTTAAAATATCTTAAGTGATGCAATAACTGCTGTGTCAATAACAAGTAGTTAATACATTGCTAATAAGCACTACTGGGCTTTTAACAAGTGAGCATTGGCTGTGTGTATGTGTTTCTCTCTGAGGGGAACCTGTCAACCCATCAGCCTTATCAGCTGGTTGAGAGGTCTGCAAGCAGTCGCCGAATATTTCTTCACCTTGCATGTAAACAGTGTTGTCGCCATATTGCTCCTCACTGCAGAGTTGTGAAGGGTCTCCAGAGGGGGATGCGTACCTCTTGAGGCAAAAGAAAGGGAACATATGGGAACAGGACAGGCGAGAAAAGCGTGTGAGTGTGCGTATGTGAGGATGTTAGCACAGAGTAATGAGTGCCAAAGTTGCAGATTATGCTTATAGGTGTAAGAGGGTGCAAAAAGCAAGTATGTCAATAGGTGCTGAAAAGGTGGTAAACACAGCGGGACAGCAAGGGGACAAGTGAAAGAAATAAAAAGCTATTGCATATGTGTACGTGTGTGTCTGAGATTGTCTATGAGTGAAGCAGACAGAGAGAGAGAGAGAGAGAAAGAGAGAGAGAGAGAGCGCAGCGGCCTATGCAGTGTGGTGGAACTTCTCTCATCTCAGCGCATTTGGTTTGCTCCCATTCTTCATTAACTCCATTAACAGATGAGCCGCGGCGATTAGAGGAGCTACCCGCTGATTCAGCTCTCAAACCCCCGCCCTCTGCTCCCCCTCCCAAAAAAACTCTATCCTCTCCCCCCTCTGTTGTTCTGTTCAATTCCAGATTGCTCTTCCTCATCTCAAAACTGTTTCATCCAGACAAGTGTACCTGCCATACAAGCAGGCAAAATTAGAAACAATCGGGTAAAAAATACTGATCACGTTTGATAATTTGCTGTAATACGTTTAAACAACCTGCTGTGCACAGAGGACCATAAAGCCAATCTACCTCTCCGCAGTGGCTCTTTTATTCAGCTAACAATTTTTACTGCTCTGTGCCATCTTAAAGCCCTCTGCTCCTCCAGCAGGCATTGCCAAGGGGGCAGTCTGCCTGCCGCACACTGTGCTATTAGCCACAATTGGCTCTTTAGCTAAGAAAGAGGAGGAAAAACATGGATTGACTGCCAAAAGTTCCTTTGCACAAGCAAGAAAGGGACATTAGAAATAAACAAACAAGCGAAGGAGGTTTTCTTTTAATTCTCCAGCATCTGTTCCATAATAGGCACGATTAACAGATTAATTAGACTTGCATTCCTTCCTGCCTCATTCGCTTCCTTATTGTTTCTTTACTCAAAAAGGGCTACTGAAGTTTCCAACATGCAGCATCATAAGGCTTACATTACCTACCTCTCCTGGCCCTCAGGTGATCTGGATCTTCTTAATTACTCTTTCGGGTGTCTTAACATACCAAAGCATCACGGTTCAGATCACAAACCCCTCTGAGAGAAAAAGGACAGCATTTGTCCATTTGATAAGGCATCAGCTCTGACTTCTGGTGGGTGATGAATCATACAACAAAGCAGCTGCCACTCAGAAAACTCAGTTCCAGCAACATCTGAGATCTGAGCGGTTGGTGCAATAGCTTTGGCGCTTTGGAAAAAACAGCAGTAACAACCTGAACAACAAAAAGACTTTCAAATGCATAAACACAGACTTAAGGGGCTTGGTAGATGATTGTTAGCTGGATTGGGACACACATTGTCACACTCACCCATTTATGTGTTTTGTAGGGTTTTTTTCCTATGTGTGGCTCCATTTTCTCCAGCTTTCTGGTTTTGCATCATGAAATTAATGACCTGCCAGGTGACTGAAGACGGGCTCCCTTTTTTCCTGCATATTTGTGGCTTTCTGTCAGTTGTGCACAAGGGTGAGTACTGTGTGTGCCTGTGTGTGTCTGCAAATGCTCATTTGCATATGTCTTGGTTGTTTACATGCATTCGTATCTTTAGTGTGCATAGAACGTACTCCGAACATGGCGGAAGCCTTAGGATCCATGTGTAGTGCTCTTTTTGACACAAGGCACTACATATAAATTATTTAGACTTCTCCTTATTCTCATGTCCTTCCCACCTATCTCTTTCTCTGCCTCAAACGCCAACCTCCACACTTAAAAAGAGGATTTCGACCTGTGTTTTGTTTCACAGAGTCACATGCACGACTGATAAACAGCAGAGAAGAGGCCATCTGATTGAAGTTTTACACATTGCTCCAATGTGACTCCAAGCATCCCAGTACAGAATTCGTCTGACATGTATGCCACCTGCAAATTAGTCTGCCTCCCTCTATGATTTCATCCTCATCAACTTCTCCCCTTTTCAACCGCTCTCTCCATCTTTCCTTATACTGAAGAGAGGAACAGCGTTGCCATCATGCTGAGTGTCAAAATAATATCATTAAACTTCTTTATATAATTAAACGACTTACAGCACCTTGGAAAATGTTTTCATACCTCTTGTTTTTTTTTCTAGTTTTTGTCACACTGAAAACACAAGCTTTAGTGTATTTTATTTGGATTTTATGAGACAAACAAACAGAGTAGTGCATGTAAAAGAAAATAATAAATGGTTAACATTTTTACAAATGAAAAACCAAACAGCCTGACACACCCTATTGTTCAGCCCCACTTTGTCAATACTTTCAAAAAACCACATTACAGCTGCATAACTGCAGATTTTTTTTAATGAACGATTGAAAATCAAGCTCAGCGACACCCGAAAGGAAGAATCTGAACAGCATTTTTTGTTATCTCGGCAAATATTCCCAAATAACTTTAGCGCTGAATGTTAATGGTGACATTCTAACATGAATATGCTTCATTATAAATTTGACTGTAGCTCTGGATGTATTTTTAGGGTTGCTGTCCAGCATTAAGGTGACCCTCCACCCTAATCTTCTTCCCATCAACGCTGACCAAATTCCCCTTCCCTGCTAAAGAAAGGATACACAAAGTATGGTGCTACCATCATCAGTTTCACCGTCAAGACGTGATCAGGGTATTGTTCAACTTAGTTTTTTGGCCAATTAGGGTTTTTGATATAGGCCAAAGACTCATTTTGGTTTGATCCAACAGAGTCTAATCTGTCTGCAGTTCCCAAAATGACTTGTGACACTCGGCAGAGGGCTTCTTCTAGTTTTGCTGTCACTACTTTCTCACATCTGAGCTGTGGAATGCTCAAAGTTACCATGGGCTTCCTGGCTGCTTCTCTAAATCCTGTTCCTGGTTGAAGTGGACAGACTGTGTTATGGTAGGTTTGTCTTTTCATTTTCAGACGATAGATCAAATACTTTTTAGTGAGATGTTCAAAGTTTGGGAAGTTGTTTGACTTCTTCAGCCCCAGGGTCTCTCCAACCTCGTATCTCAAACAGGACACAGCGTCCCATCAGGAAAGTTGTGGGGTAGATCAGGTTAAGAGTTATAAAACAATTTCACAATACACTGTATTATGACAGAAAGCCCTACAAAAATGCTTGTAAAACTGTACTATGAGATCATTTTTGTCCTGATGTGCATGACAAAGCAATAGCTCCATCCATCCTCGTTTTTATCTCATTGAAGCTGTCTTGTCCCAGGCCATATCCAGACGGAGGCAGGCTAACATATTTTGAAATAACTTCATACTATTAAGATACTAAATACAACAAAGGGTCCCAACAATAGAGGAAGAGATGCTCTGGACTGAGGAAGGGAATGGCTTCCATTCTTCCAGTGACTCTTGCCTGTCTCCGACATGAATAAGAGTCATGGCTAAACGTGCTGCATAATTTGTACTTTTAATGGCAGAGCCTTCCATTCCTGTGACATGACTTAATCAATAACCAAGGCCTGTCGGAGTCTCAGCCCAGACTCGGCTGGCATTTTATTAATTTTGAACAGGCACACTAACTAGGCGTCTTCTAGCAATAGGCATTTCACACAGGATAATAGGCATGCTGGATTGATAGGTTCATTCCCTGTATGCTCAAACCCTCATCCCTCTCTTTTTCCCCTGCCTATCCCTCTATCCCTTTTATCTATCTCGCTCCATCTCCTCTTTGCCTCTATCTGTCAAAGACGGGTTTAGGAAGGGCCGCTTTTGTGTCATCTAAGGAAGAAGCAAGAGATGGATAAAAAGAACGAAAAGAAGGAATAAATAAAAAAAGTGGAATGAAATAAAGAACAGGAAAAAGTTGTGACAGATGGAAAAGAAATGTCAAAATGTGAAAGTGTCATTACCTACAGTTGTCTGATTCAAAGCTACATCTGTCTTTTCCTTTGAGAATAAAACATTCATGCAGACATAGTTGGTGTCAATTCAATGTCAATTCAATATATTTATATATAGCACCATTCACAACAGATGTCATCTTAAGGCACTTTACGAGCAAAGTCATTTCAACAAAATTATACAAACATTCCAATCAGTTAAACGTTTTCCATGTAAGGAATCCCAGCAGATTACGTAGAGTCGTTGACGTGTTGTTGTGTCCAGAACATGCAGACTCCAACCACAGAAATGCCTCAGCAATCCCTCATACTGAGTAGCATACAGCGACAGTGGAGAGTAAAAACTCCCCTTTAACAGAAAGAAACTTCCAGCAGAACCTGGCGCAGTTCAGCAACGGTCTGGGGGTTTGAGGAGACAGAGAAGAGTCACGCTTTCATCAAACAATAAACATGTTTTGAAACATAAAAAGGCGGGCCATTTTTTGTGCATTTTCTTCAAAGAGTAGATTACCTACACAGTCAGTTTTACACGGTTAATCTTTGGGCTCGATTAAATTAAAAGTGTGAAAATTCAGGAGGTTGCCTCAGTAAGCAATACACAGGGTTGGAAATAGATAATGTCTTTGATCAGTTTTTCCCCATTGAAAAAAAATATTTGATTGAAATGTGAAACATTTAATATTTTAAATAAATAAAATTAAATTCTCACTCAAGGTCACTGGATGGCATTGTTGTGTACATTACCGACACAGGAATAAAAAGGAAAAACATTTTCAGTTATTTTTTTATTTAATAACAATTATAACTTTTTTAAGCATTCAATCATTTTGTTTTTTTAGATTCAAAATCTTGATGATAGCAAATTTATGAAGAAATAAAAAATATTTCAAACTGCCTTTTTCTTGTTTCTAGCATACATACAGTGGTAATTTTTTTTGAGTAATTGTTCCCTTGAAAAGTCCCTTGTCCTGCACCCGATTCCTACATAGATGAAAGGTTTCACAAATCAAAAGCGGTGTCTTAAAATGTGTGATTTGTATAGAATAAGTCAGGCTAGGTTTAACTATTCTTTATAATGCTGTTTTTTTTATGCTTGCGGTAAACAGACATGCTCAAAGCTGCATTAAATACAGTATGATCCTATCGTTTTTTGTTTTTTTTTTAAGAATCTCTGATTACTCTATTAGTATGTTTTAGATGCATCCCTAATCCTGCTCAGATTAGTTAATGGCTCAATCATTTCTTCCATAAATATCAATTCTGTAGAAGCTTGTAAATTAAACATGTCTTTATTTCAGGTGTGCTGAGCAAGGAGGAGCATCTAAGCATGCAGGACATCTCTTCAGGACTGGATTCAGCCACCCATGTTGTAGACCAATTCGGTTCATGTCAGTCAAAAAAAATGTCATTTTGGACTCAAGATGATCAAATCCAGTTCAAAAACCCCCAAAAATAAGTGAATTAACTTTGAAATGTATCACTGATTCAGAATCTGTGACTCTGATTCCAAACTTTATTGTTACAGTCTCCATAGCTGTATTGCCACATTTCTTACTGCTCTTCCAAAAGAAGAGGGAATGCCAAAAACTTCTCAAACAAGAGTTTTTCCTGACTGATTTTACATCTGTAATGGGTCATTTTTCAACTAAGCAGTAAAAATATTTACACAACTAGCAGAGAAACTCGCACTATTTATCATAGTTGGCTGTTCAGCAATCACTTTATTAGGCAATGTTTTTGTCAAGAAGGAGACAACACTTAGGCCACCTTATTTACTAGCATGTCATATATTACATGTGATTCAAATCCAAGCAGGAATTGTGTAAGCTAGGACAAATGAAGCTGCATGTTGGCAATCAGCATAAGAGAGAAAACCGATAGCTTTGAAGTTAGGTGACGCTTCGCCGTCTTATGAATGACCAGCTTTATATAATTATTTGGTCAAATATGAATATCCCCACTTCAGTAAAATAAAATAAAATAAAATTTTTTGGAAAAGAAGGCATGAACTGCATCGAAAAAAGCTATTTGATCTTTTAAATCATCTTGTAAATGGTTACCATATATCTCCTCTCCTCCTTTCTGCAAAACACCACTTAATTTCTCTTATCTGTTTTCATGACCTTCAAGATCATCACATTCACAGCAAGCACAAAATGTCTCAGCTGTGTTGTTGACATTGTGTTTATCTCTGACCAAATACAGCATGAGCTTGCTGGCGATGAGGGTGGAAAGTTTCAGCATCATCACGTTTGGCCAGTTTGGATCACATACTGTTGTTTAGTTGTGCTTCGAGGACTAAAAGGAGAGAACCAAACATTTAGCCCCTGACACAGGCAGTCCTGTGACTCATCTTGTTGATAGGACAAGGGACAGAGGGGGAGGCAGATGGATGGAAAACAACAGGGGAGTGCGGGAGGTGCAGCAGATACAGTAGGTTTTGGTGGGTGGGAGTGGAAGGAAACAAGGATTGTGTGTTTATCAGAGACAAGCAAGGAAAGAAGGGATGCATCTTTAAAGATGAGTCACTATTGTTGACAACCCACTCATTTCTTTTTCAGTCATGACCAAACACGAGGACAAAGAAACGTGTATTATGATGGCACTTTGCAGTAATCACATATAATCCCAACAGTCAATAACTCTGCATTCAGTCTGCTGCCTCTTGCCTTGACAGAAGCATTACTCACAATGTTCTGAAGGTTTCTGCATAAGACAGGTTGTAGACCAACATTGTGCTTGCTGTGTTTTGGTACTTTTGATCCGAGTAGAACTTGTTCAAAGCACACCATTATAAGGGGATTAGTTCACTTTTTTTTCCTGTCATGCCTTTGTCCATATTAGATATTTCTGACCTCTGTGTTCTGGTATGTACCACTTAAATACCCAAAGGTTTTGCCAAAGCATAAAAGTGCTTACACAATGATCAGTCTGATGGATGTTTTGTGCAAATTTACGTCACGCTTAGTTTGTTTCGTAGAGTAAAATAAAATGTTCTGGGTCTGAACAACCCTGCTTGATTTTGGCACTTTTAATAGGGATGAAGTTACAAAATGTGCTGCTCATACAGAACATTCTCAACTGCAGGCATAGCATCTGGCACCACTCTGTGTAATACAGCATATTCAAAAGGTTATTCATCTTAAGAGAAAATTCTTCCATCAGTCAATCACTACCCTTTTAGAAATCAGAGTACACTTGGACATGAGAAAATACTTGTAAAGAAAAAAAGAAAAAAAATTACTTTAATATGATAACAATCCTTTTGCAGTGTGATGTAACAGCATCCATGTGCAATCTAGAAACTTCAGACGTACAATATAATTTTCTGTTTATTGGCTTAACTGTAACAGAATGACTGTATGATAGCCATTTATGGTTTCGAAAGTTTTTCAAAGTAATCTATGATCCCCCTGGGTGATATGTGTTATTCTTTCTAATTTATTACACTTGAAAAATTATTTTATCCACATAAAAGGACCATTAATCTTTTTCCTGCAAAGGTACAATGGTTGGGAGTCTTTGGACATTTGTTGAAATTATTTTGGATACATTCCAAGAATACATATCTTAGCAGTTAACTGAAAAGTAAACCTAAACATCTATAACAAATTTCATAACTCAAACACCTGAGTTATAAAAGACATTCAATGGAGCTCAGGAGTCATAATTACTTAAATTAACCTTAAGTAGTATATACAGTATATATATAAAATCCTCTTATCTTCCTACAAAGGAAAAAACTGTTCAAACTGGGCTAAGGCATTTTGCCTTTCTTTGAATTGAAAATACTGAAATTGCTTTTAGGTGGCCCTTGAAAAAATGGGTGGTCTATATAAATATTACTGAATTATGTTCTACTTTTGCTTCAACAGAAATCTGTCTGTATACATCATAAAATGATAGAAACTGTTTTGAACAGAAACAGCCTAGAACAAAGCCTCATAGCCTAATAAAACATATTCAAGCTGTAGCCTAACACAGATATCTCATGTTGACTCTCTGACATAAAGAAGTTACTTTTAGGTGGTACTTTTTAAGCTTTATTGGGCTTTACTGGACATTGAGACAATGTGGTGAATTCCCCATTTCGGTAGGCATATTGTAATCTAACTGTGTCCACAGTTTTAATGATAATGGCTTATGAAAGCTGAAAAGTTATCCATGACAGTGTAACAGAAAAGGTCTAAGTAGTAAACTACACATATTTTGCTTTTATTAAGATTTTGATTAACTTCCTTGAGTTATTTTGCCATGGATTTTTCTGTCTTGTTCCTTACATGGCAACAAGTAAAGATCACATAAAACTTTGTAGAATCAGAATCTTTGTGATGTCTGCATGCTGCTGTTTACATGTCTTGTGATCACAGCGAGGAAAAGACTGAGGTGTAATTTATTTTTTTTAAACAATGATTGATTAATGGTCAGATATTGACACACATAAAAAGGACATGGACATAAGCTAGACAAGGAAAAAATGAATCAGGAAATTATACGTTAGGGTATCTCAGGTCCGGTAAAAGGTCCACTCCGACAGTTTCTGAAGTTTTACAAAGTAACCCAGGGGCATGATAAAGGTTGAAGATGTTTAATCATTTCAATTTCCTGGTATATACAATAATATCTTCCTTTTTAAAATGGGAAGTAAACTCAGATGGAGTAAAATCAGATCCGGTGATGTTCCTTTTTATTACATTCCTGCCGACATGGCAGCTACGCTCTGAGATTCACGTGATGTCTGGAGCTCTATACAAACCAGATTTTAATCAACATACATTCATTTATTGTCACTTTAAATGGTTTTTAATTCATGAAACTATAAAGCCCTTAATAATCAAGCTCCATCATAAGTCAAAGATCTAATTGTTCCATATGTTCCTAACACAGCACTTTGCTTTCATACTGCAGGTTTATTAGTACTTCCTAGGATTTCTAAAGGTAGAATGGGAGGCATATCTTTTAGTTATCAGGCTCCTCTCCTGTGGAGCCAGATCCTAGTTTTAGTCTGTGATGCAGATACACTGTGTATTGTAAGATTAGGCTTAAAACCTTATAGTTAGAATAGTTATTTTTGTAGTTATGTTGCTATAGGCTTAGACTTATGGAGGACAGACTGACAACTTTTCTTCACTCTTCTACTTTTCTCTTCTACTACTCTCTAGTTTTATATTTTTATTTTATTTGTTGCTGTTATTTCAGCTGTTACCTTGTTTTCTCTCAGTGCTTTTCTCTCCATCGAAGCTTCACCTGGTCTGGTATCCTGCTGAGTTACAATGCCCTGCGATGATGCTCCCAGTGACTGAACATCCTCCATGTCCTGTCATCAACTTCATACTTTCTTTTATATACTGTAGAAAATAGTCTTAAATAATTGTTTTGTTCTTTTCGTGTCTCTTCTCTGTCCTCTCAACACTCCAGACGGTCACAGCAGATAATCACTTATACTGAGCCGGGTTCTGCTGGAGATTTCTTCTTGTTAAAGGGGAGTTTTTCCTCTTCACTGTTACTATATGCTTGCTCAGTATGAGGGATTGCTGTATTGGTAGTCTGCATGTTCAAGGCACAACCTCAGGTCAATGACTCCACACAATCAGCTGGGATTCCTTACATAGAAAACCTTTAACTGATTGGAATGTTTATACAATAGTATTGAACTGATTTTTCTTGTAAAGTGACTTGAGATGATATTTGTTGTGAATTGGAGCTATATAAATCAGTGTTAATTTTTTTGACGAAATATTTTCATCTTTTTTTTCGTCACGAAAATATGTTTGCAGAAAAAAACGAAACGAAAATTTAAATTAAAAGCGTGGAAAAAGACGAAGACGATAACTAAACTGATTGACATTTTTGTCAACGAATAAAAGACAAGACGAAAACCCAAAATGACGAATATCCGATCAGAAGACAGGAAAAATGCAAGAAATAGACAAAAGGACCACTCAAAAAATTGAACAGGTGGTACAAGGTGAACCAATCAGAACCAATCAGAGTCCACCTTGTTTAGAGATGACATTAGGTTAACCTTTTTAAGCAAGCTCCCGGGAAGCCAAGCCAACTGAAGACGAAGGCATGAGAAGAAACCGAGGAAAATGTGAACAGCAGGTCGAAAAAGACAGGGAGTACATATGGACTCATTTTGCTTATGACAACAAATGAAAGCAAAACAACCTGCAAAGAGTGTGGAGCTGCGTTCCGAGGGAAGAACACAACTAACCTGAAGAGGCATCTGCAGACCGGCCACTTCGCCATTTTCTCCGAGACAAATCCAGTTAGATGTTGTACATGTGATGACCCGAAAAGTACTAGCCAGGCAAATATAATAAACGCCATCCAGCTAAGTCACAGTCCATTTGGAAGAGCACGGGGTGTCATTTAGTTTTCATATCTATGACCTCTAAGCTGAAACTGCCCCCTAGATTCAGACAGCCACATAATGTTAAAGTGGCTGATTTCTGACTTCTGTGTGGAATCATTTTCCAATCTGCTGCAGACAGTGATACGTGTAACGTGTGCAAAGGAGCAGAGACAGATATCAAACATATGTAAAGCATCCTCTACATCCTCTGCCAACCCTGCAAGCATCAATATATATGTATATAAATATATATATATATATATATAAATATATATATATATATATATATATATATATATATATATATATATATATATATATATATATATATATATATATATATGTGTGTGTGTATGTGTGTGTGTGAAAAAATAATTCAAAAATATTTGTCTAATGACAATTATATTCCCTTATATGTGAATGTGTGTCTACTTCTAATGCTTCATATGTTTGGCATATTATTCACTTTTTGGTGTGGTAGTCCTAAAATGTGTCCATCAGTGCAACAAGATAAATAATGTTATTATTTAATTCAGAAAATGTTGGACAGATGAGATAGATAAGCCCAAGGCATATTAGTTTGCCACAATTATATTTTCACATCAAACGTACATCCAAAAATTCAGAATTGTTATTTAAATACTGTATACTATTTTCAATTATCAATCTATTTAAAATGATAAAAAAAATTCAATACTTAAATTGCATGGTACCAAAGGACTACCTTAAGATTACCAGTTCCAACACTGCATGGAAATAGTACAATTATGAAAATATTTGAGACAGAACTGAACTTGTGTGCAGTCCCTGTATTCCACTGCTGTCTTCTGTCCTTCCTGATTCTGGAAGGAACCCAGAACCCTGTGTATAAAATTACACTCCTAAATAAATAGTTCCGCTGTGCTCTATACAGAAGAAGAAAAACTGCATTAGAAAAAATATTTGTATTTTTGTCGACTAAAAGTGCTGGTTATTGTTGTCGACTAAAATTGCCGGTAATTTTCGTTGACTAAAATTGGACAAAAACTAAAATAAATCTAATGACTAAATTTGGACTTAAACTGAAATTATTTTAGGCAAAAGACTAAGACTTAAACTAAATAAAAATGTCCTGTCAAGATTAACACTGATATAAATATAATGAATAGAATCAAACTGTACTTAAATGAATTAGTCTGGAATATTTAGCTGGGGATCCTAATATTCAATAAGTGTTCATTTAACACATCCAGTCTCAGACTTGGTTACACAAAGGGGTCTCACACCTAGCTGTAGCTTGCATAGAGAGTTTACAAGACATATAATTCAAAACAGCTAATGACAGCAAGTCTTGCAAAAATGGAAATGGCACTTGTTATTTTATAATGCCTTTAAGTCATACCCCTCAAAATAACATGTAATTATACATATATTTTGTTTTAATTTACTTTAAGAAAGCCAATTTATTTGGGTGGAACCTGATTCAAAGTGTTTGGGCCTAGGCCCACCCAAAGCCTTGCCCCTGAGATAGGTATAAAGTACATTTAAAAAAAGTTAGGTTTTAAACAAGATCCTCATTTCATCTCAATTTTAATACATACAAGTGAGTTCTTCAGCAATCTACACTTTGGCAATCTTATCTTGATGCACAGCTAACATCCTTTGGATCTGTAGGCGACATAACTGAACATTCTTCTCTTTCTTCTAAAATATTGGCTTTGTATCGTTACTATTTCCATCATACCCAGTGCTTCCATCCTTTACTACCACAACCTTTTGATCTGACCCAAACCCAAAGTTTCCTTCTCCACTCCCCTCCATCAATATTTCATTAAAATGCAGTAACAAATTTATTTGAATACGGTCTCTGATGGTAACTTAGAGCTGGATGGACAAAAATTGGGGTGGCGGTGAGCTTGTGAGCGGCATGGTAGCAAGAAGCTTTAGCGCATGCATTAGTCACACAAGTACTGACTGCCAGTGGCAGAGAGAGAGGGGCCTGTGAGAGGTAGTATATTGAGTTTTGTTGGGGATGGGGAGTATTGTGTGTAAAATGCGTGCATGTCTATCACAATGTGTTAGAAGAAAGAGAGGAGGGGGGACCAAGAATTGAAGGAGTAAATTTATCATAGTTATGGCTTTCTCAGGAATCCATTTTCCTACGGTCTGCTGACAGCAAGTCGTATCTGCATACCACCCCCCTCGTCATCTGCACCCAGGGTGATTGACAGCACTGAGTTTCAGCCTAATAGGCCTGGTTACACACTTCACCACTGGATATACAATCAAATATAATACATTCTTCTCATACTCGCAATATCCTTTCCTCAAATTTACTATGGTGGTCCTTATGCAAAAGGTCTTTCATCAGATATTAACAGCTATTCTAGCAAAAGCACAACTTTCTTGAAAATGTCTCTCTCAGTTCAGTGTGTTTGTAGATAATGTTAAACGTCAAAATCTTTTAGAAAACAATACTACATGATGTGGTCCTGCCAGAAGAATGTTGAGATAATCAATTATTCTGTAAGCAAATCAGGTTTCATTCTGAAATTCGGACTTCAGAATGAGCCAGTGTGTGCTAACCTTTTACATTAACACCAGATATATTTAAATAATTAAAACCAACTTAAAATAACTAATTGGTCCATAAGGGTCATGGTTTTATTACTTGTCAATTAATTATTTTAACTAGAGATGCACCAAACAATCTTTGGTCATCGTCCATGGTCAGTATTCTGATTGATCGGCTTTGACTATTGACCTGTCAGCTGAAAATAAAAAAATATTTTTTTTTATAAGCACCATACTAAGTGCTAGCAGATAACAGCACTCTTCAGTGAGAAAGTTGTGAAAAATGATCATAACATTAAGTGCCTGATTTATCAATGGTTTGGACTTACTAACGTGGTGCAGAGAGCATTGCGGCTGTTAAACCTGGAGGAAGACACATGCAATCCATTTAGCGCTTTTCCCCATGCTCAATATGTAATATGGGCATTTCTGTCAGAAGATGGAAAATATTGGAGAAAAGGCAAATAAGGCGGCGTTCGAGGCGCAGTGTCATTTACTAAACATCAAAACGTTTTCACCGGCTCTTTTAGCACCTATTTTTGTGCTTTTGAAAGGCATGTCTTAACTTTGCATTACAACATTCAAAATAAGTTTATTACTAATGAACAAATGTCATTCACACACAATATAACCTAATATTTAACACTGTAATGGCCATAAACATACGGTTTTCTTAAATATTTACCTTTTTTCCCCCCAAAGAGTCATCGTAACTTCATAAAAAGCTACATTTAAAAAAAAAATCACATCCACGAGGGCTTTTAGAGGGGTGCAGAATGAAAGTAAAACATTTCTTTAAAAAATTATATTTCATTTAAGATATAATAAAATGTACATTTAAAATAGGTACGACAATGACGTTATGTTTACATCTACTAACAAGTCGCGGCTACAGGTTGCAGATACGGTCTCTATGATCCAACTATCTGGTCGGCACAGCTTGACAGGCGCTAAGAAGAATGATAGAGTCTGCAAGTCAAGCAGCTGCTTCAGAGCCTCGGAGATGTTATCTGTCTCAGCAGAGGGGTGACCACAGAAGAGCAGAAACTAGAATAGTTTTAAATGAAGCCCACACTAGATGGACCCACATAAAATATTTCACTGTCATCAAACGCAGGCAGAAACGTCGACTTTCCTCCTGGATCGGTAAGCTAACTTTCTTGCTAACTTTGCTAACGTTAGCTGTCAGTTAAACTCCTCTAAAATACATTACTCATTGGACACAGTTCAGGTTAGTCACTTGGTGTACCAGCAGCGAACCTAGCAACCCAACAGGTGGAATAATGTTTTTGGTGTTGTAGCTACAACCTAGATAAACTACATGTTTCTATCATGCTCATGTTCCATATCAGACCTTCAACATGTAAGCATCACTCAGTTGTTGCAGATTTGCCAGCTGTAGATTCATGATGCATATTTCCAATTCTACCACATCCCAAAGAGGCTAAATTGAATTAAAATGTAACACTTGTGGAGACCATCGGAGTACAGTAACCTCATCACTCCCACGAAACCAAACTTTTGGTGTATTGTCTATTCTGCAATAAGGCACCACTAGATGGGTAAACCCTGGTAATGAAGGTGCTTGGTCACCATAAATGCTCTCAAAACGTTCCGATTGTGACTTCAGTCTCCTGTTCTGAGATGAAAGGAGTGGCAATTTTTGTGGTCCTCTGCTACTGAACATTCTCAGCTTCAAAGTTCGAACTGCAGTGGTTTTAGACATTTTATCCTGAAAATCTTGATTTCAACAAGTGGTTACTTGAGGTGCTTGTGTCTCATCCTCTTGAACCAATGCACAAATGCTTTTGACCTTTGACATCAGCGAAGCATTTTTGTAATAAACATCTGCAGCTTAATAGATAAAAGGAATAGGCTGCCAAAATTCTACATTGGTGCAACCAGTTGGTAGACTGTTTTTAATTTTCTATGACAGGCTGGATCCTGTCTTTGATTGTACATTAAAGGATAACAAAACTATTTGCTAAGATTATTGAGAAAAGAGCAAAATCTCATTTGTTTACCCCAAACAACTCCTAAGATCTCTTTGAATAATGTAAAAGGTAGTTTAGTATATACTGAGTTATCCATATGAATAAATGGGCATTTTTTAATAAAATCATTAAATTAAGTCTAACAATGTTTATATATAACTAACCAAAAGGCAGCATTAATTTATTTTCAGTTACTTAACATCTATGTTGACCTGTACCTTCTTAAAGGCTTTGAGAAACTAAACACTGTACATATTGACATTTTATAATTAAAAAATATTTCTAATATTTAAGTGAATATTTGTACAATCCATATAAAAAATTTGCCAATTCATGCAGCACTTACAACGCAGACTTTTGTCCCTCCTACACATCACACAGGGCAATCAGTATAAAAGTCATAGTATGACAAGGTCTTATAATGTATTTTTTTATATATATACATGACTCTGTTCCTTAGTGTAGAAAAATGTTTAGTTTTTATCTTGATTAGTGTTTTCCTAATTATCGCCTTATTTCTGCTTTGTAAATTACTTCTGTTGGTATATAAAAAATGAAATTTTAAGCTTGCAGCTCTATTTCAAGCTACTTTGTGTGAAAGCATGCAGTGAGGGAGAGAAACACCTGGCAAAGAGGATGAATGGGAATCGAAGAAGGCAGACACAGTGTAGTACAGGTTTCGATGGGACTCTTCATCGCAGCAGACAGAAAATGAAAGCTAATTGTTATAATAATTATCATGACTGCAGGGAGAAGAGAGGAAAGAAACTGATTATACCCACAGAGAAAAGGAAAGAGAAAGAAGGAGACAGATTACCTGTCTGTGAGTAGCCTGTCATTAACCTCACTTTCTCCCTCTCTCTCCCTCTCACTCACACACACGCACACTCCATCTTGTGCAGTCTCCAGTCCAGTGGAGTCCCAATCTATATACCATTGTTCCCCTTGTCTCTGCTGGACTGCACTAATTGAAGGCAATCTGAGCACGCTCCTGTCAGACTCTTATCTCACCTCTCTGTCTCATCCTGAACATGTAACCATTCACACACAACCCCACACACACACGTACAGCCTTCGCTAACACTGCAAATAATTCAAAGAGCCTACAGTGTAAGATGTATACACTTAATTATTAAACATAATCCAGCTTCACACCCAGAGATTCATCAAATAAAAATAAAAAAACGTGCCATTTCAACGTGTTAAAGAAAGGTGTTTACTCATTTTGTATGAGCACTAGACAATTAATCAGTTCACTACATTTAACATACAAACACAGATGCCTTGTGTCTCATAAGGGCGGGTTAATACATTATAATAAAGGCATTATAAAAATCTAGCAAGGTCACAATAGGGGTTGTTTTTAATCAAAGAAATACTACTTTGCAATTATAATTAAATTCCAAACAATACTGGATAAAGCGGAGATGAAGAAGGACTGAGTAAACTTTCAGAGCAAGTGACTCATGCAATGTTACATGCGAAAGCTCTGGACTGCCCCAACACAGCATTAAGTTTAAGCTCTGGCAACATACGATCTATAAACCTAGCATGTGCCCCACATACTCACAAACATAACCTTCTATTTATGATCACAGTGAATGTTTCCATGGTCAGATATATGCAAGCAACTGAAAGGTTTTTTTTTAATATGAAGCAGGAAACTTAGAATACATATATCATAAAATAAGAAATATAACTTTTCAGATACATAATCATAACTCCAACTGATTTACAGGAAAGACAGCCACTTTTATAGAGAGGTTACCTCAGAGGGTGTTTTCAGGACACAGGAATACTAAATAATTTACTTCTGATCATGTTTTGTTGAACAGGGAAGGTTGCAAAGCTTTGGTAAAGACCAGGTAAAAATGTGCAGAAAGCCTTCAAATAAATAGATTTTTATCAATCTTAAACTAAAAACCATTTTATTTTTAGCACAATTATTCAGTAGCCAAATACAGAGAAAACTTTTTTTGTGTTCACTGGTGCAACATTTGCAAGGGTATAAATGTAAAATAAATATTTTTATTTCTACTTAAGTTCCTTTGAGCATCTGTGCAAAGTGTCGACAAACTTGAAAAACCAAAGACTGGAACTGTGACAAACAAGGCTAGAGGTGGAGCCTAGTTTATCCTTCCAACGGCCACACGGGAAAAAAATTCCTATGTATATTTTGATCATCATAAGTGTGGAAAGCAAATCTTGATCCTAGTAGGTCATTCTGCCTGGATATAAAAAGGAAAAATAACCATGAAATAATATAAAATGACACCAGACTGAATGAAAGTCAAATTTGGATTTTTAAAGTTTAAAATGAAATAATTTCCTCCAGATTAATGAAAAAAGCCCTATTTGAATTAGTGGCAGGACAAATTATTGTAAAGAAGCCTCTGGAGACTCTGTTTGGCGTTCTCTAATAATAAAGATCCTAAAGATTCATCTTCAATGCATCCCATACTCAGAACAAGCAGTTACATCTGGAAAATGAAAACTACAGCAGATTCAATAGATATGTATTGTGAGCAAGCCAATAGTGATGTTATAACTAAAGATCAGCGCATTTATGACATATTGAAATTGTCTCGCCAATTTAAGCTATCCACATGTTCCTGATACAGAACAATATATATGACAAATCTTTCTTTTTTATCTTCAGTACAGCTCCAGTCTAGAAGCAAATTCTTTTACATGTCTTTCATTTGGCTGAGTAAATTTCAGAGTAGTGGAAGAAGGAAATACAAATTATACAAAGACTATAATCAAGTCATCACTCTGGTCTTTTCAGTAAATATATTTTTAAAAGATACTCAAAGATATAGGGCACTCAGAAGAGAAGGAAGGAATAAATAGGCTGTGCTTCTTAATGTAATTAGAGCACATGAAAACAACCACTGTGCTGAGAAATTAAGTAAACACACAGGGAAAATGCAGGCAAACACACACACAGACACGCACACACACACACTCAATGCATGGCTAAGTATAGATCGCCCTCTACTGACAGTCAATGGAAGGTCAACAGTTTTAACTGAGAAACAAAGTGAAACTCACAAAATGCAGGGATTACTTAAAATATATGAAAATACATGAGATGAACCCCATTAAGATAAATAAATAATTAAAAATACAATATGCACAGTGATGGAAACAAGTGTTGATATAATAAGCTGCTGATTAGTGTATCATGGTCACCAAAAACCTCTCTTGGATAGACATTATCTTGGTGATGGCCACTCCAAAACACTGCCTGCATTGTCGCTGAGACAGTTTGTATAATCTTGTGGGTTTTTGTTTTTTTTAGAGCAATTGTTCATTAGAAAAACTAAGTTTTAACTTTCTGGAGCTTATTTCTTGAGCTGTTGCTTAAATATTATTCACACAATGTGAAAATAATGTTTCTCATTATATCATCTATTGTGTGATGTACTCCAGTCACTCCTAAAGAAAAACCTCAACAGAAAATGATGCTGCCACCCCCATGCTTGACAGTTTATGCTTTCAAGCTTTGGTATGTAAAGATGGCAATCATGTTTGAAAATGTCAGTTTAACTCCATGTGACCACAGGACATGTCTCCCAAAATAAAGGCCTTAGTCCTTAGTGCAGCTGCAAACTGTAATTTGGTTTTTGATTATATTTTTTGTAGCTAATAGATCTGGCAAGATCTGGTGCCTCTTAGTCCAAAATGATGTTTATTCAAAACTTACCTCAAAAGGTTTTAAGAATTGTACTTAACATTTGTTTCTTGCAATAAACCTTGCATTGCATGCTCATTGAAATACCGCAAGCCGTATGTCATATTTTGGAGAAAATATATTCCATGAAAAAAAAGTTCAAAAATCTTGGACAGTATGGAACATTTTATTTACTTTTCCTAGATGTACTAATTTAGATGTAGGTGGTTGGATGAATGAAAATTTAGAATAATTTTGAGTTTTCGATTAGGTGTTTCGATATGATTCTTTTTTCCT
Source organism: Apricaphanius iberus (assembly GCA_028564705.1). Classification (NCBI taxonomy): domain Eukaryota; kingdom Metazoa; phylum Chordata; class Actinopteri; order Cyprinodontiformes; family Aphaniidae; genus Apricaphanius; species Apricaphanius iberus. Next base: position 420,778 of record JAPXFQ010001652.1, read on the forward strand.
AGTCTGTCGCTGTGTTGCCCAGCGATGGACTGGTGACATGTCCTTGGTGTACTTCGCCTCTTGTCCGTTGACTGGTGGAGATAGATACCAGCCCCCCTGCAACACTTCGAGGATACGAGGCATGGAAGGGATGGATGTGAGGTTCCACAATTTTACTGATATCTTGCCTGATTTATTTCAATTTCCCTGATATGTCACACATGGAAGCGGCATCTTTAAGGTGCAGCTTAAAGTGAATCCACAGGTGGGTGTCCATTTAAATCTTTGAGGAAATAAAGACCTTCTATTGAAAAAGGCTCTAGGTTTCTGGCTGTTAGCAAATATAAATCATTTAGGTCAAACAGAGATGATTGGGACTGTATTGTTATTCAATAACACACAGCTTTAAAGTCACCTTACATAAAGAACTGAAAGCAAAACATCAGCTTCTGGTACTGGGCTGTGTGGGAGTGCATAGAGCAATAAGCACAGCATGTTTTTTTAACATACATTCAGGCCAAAAGAGGATGATACCATGATGGGTGAAGTCACAGATACAATGAGGGTCCCTATGATCAGTGTGCAAAATGTGTGTCTGAGAACATGCGTGTATCATGTCTTTTGCGTACACACATCGAATTGAGGCGTCATCGCGGGTTCTCTGCTCGTCTGAGAAAGTCACACTTCGTGCTCGTTTCCAACCCCCTGCCAGGGACAAGACCCGCTGACAGCAACCGCATTGTTATGTTTTTTTCATGTTTGTCAAACGCGGCGTCTCAATGCACATGCACAAGTCGGCACACAGATGTTGTCAGCATGTTACCATCTTTTCAGACACCTCTCACTCCCGAGTGAGACAGAGTTTGTCAACTCGTTGCCGACAACATACATGGAATCTGCACACTTTCACAGTCCCATCTCAAATCAATCGACTTGCTTTCCAATTAAATTCCTAAAGCAACTCTTTCTTCTGTCTGCTGGAGAGCAAGGCCTTGGATCAGCAGCAGCACAAGAGCGATTTTATCACAGTGTGAGATCATGACGTGTAGCAGATAGTTTTTATTAGTCCACCTGCTTTCAGAAGGAGTACCTCCTGCTACTTCTGCCTGCAGCAAGCTGGCCTGCTGCTTATGTCTCCGTTTGCAAGCAGACCCCCCTTTTCCAGCTCAGCAGCTGAGAAAGTGCCAATCCCACAGTTTAAAGGCCCCACTGGCCCTGCCAGCATGATAGATAGTTTAGAAATGAGGACGCGTGTTTAAAAGAGAAGAGGAGAGGGGGAAGAAGTGGGAGGAAAGCAAAAAAGAGGCACGCAGCAGCAGCTGTCAGACAACACACAGTCCAAGCTTCACTGACCATGCTCCTAACCGACAAGAAAACAGACAAAAAAAATGCTTTTCTTTGAAACTAAGATACCAATGAACAAACTGAAAGAGGACTGAGACAAAGAAAAAACATCAAGATAGATGAAAAAGATCAAGACCAGACTTGATAAAAGAGAGTTTTTGTTACATGAAATGGGGACCAAGTGTTTGCACCAAACCAGCACAAAACACCTAAAGGCAATAGCTTTAAACAAACTGCGATCCAGTAGTTAATAAAAATACCTTTAGGAAACTGCATGACATGACTTAAAAAATGCCACAACCACCACTTTCTTTTTCCAAAGTTCCACTTGGACCCATTCAAAAACACAGAACCAAACAAACTAATCTGTAAGATTTTATTCAAGAAACCTGAAATCAGACGCCACATTAGTCTGGTTTGAATGAAATCCAAGAGCTTTGATTAAGGTGTTATTTTCATGTGTGGAGCACAGGAAAATTAGCAGGCTTTCTGAAATGTCACCGTCTATCTGTTATCTGAATTGGCTGTCAAATTGACTTTTAGTGTTCACAGCTCTGACACCATCAGCTCTTTTCAGCTCCACCATGCAAACAACACGTGCATCAATACAACAGGTGGGACCTCTCTGAAGTTTTTCAACCATCACAGTTCATAGTGTTACTGATCATTTATGCTTCATTACCAATTTATATTGTAGCTCCACATTTAAGTGTATGAAATACAAATGTGCAAGAAACCAGACAATTATTTAAAAAGGATAAAATAAAAATACATTCAGGCATCCAGTTTGTGAAAAAAAAATCTCCTTGTATTTAATTCTTTGAGGTTTTGCACTTTGACTGTTATTTCCTGAATTGTTTTTGACCCTCACACTCAAATGTCATTTTTTCCCATAGCATGCATATGTTAATATGTTAATGCCTACATGGTAGATTGTTTAAAAAATTTGGTCTATGTTTGTCTGCTCTGATTTTGCTAAAAGATTTTTCATTGGTCTGCCCATTTATTTAGCAAAAAATCTGATTCTAATGACTCTGAGATATTATTTTTCATTTGATCCACATTTCCCACCTTACAAACAAAAATTGCTTATTTTATTATGATGTTATACCACCAAGTAGTGTATCATTATGAAATAGAGGGGGTGGAGAAATCTAAACATTTTACATATAGCATACTTTATTTACATGGCAATTTAGATAAAGAGCACATGATTGACTAAAGTGCTGTGCAGCAGGGAGATGGCAACAAAACAATTTAAAACATACGATACAACAGAATACACCGCATATGAAAACAAACAGATGGCAAGCAAATGTCAGTCATTCACTGATTTAAAAGCCAGCAAATAAAAGTGAGTTTTCATGTGCAATTTAAAAACATCCACGGAAGTAGCCTGTCTAATATGTAGAGGCATTCCAAGGCAAGGCAAGGCAAGGCAAGGCAATTTTATTTCTATAGCACACTTTCAACACAAGGTAATTCAAGGTGCTTTACATGATTCAGTGATAATGAAACCACATGATTACAAAGCATATAAGTTTAACAGTAATCAATCAGTAAGAAAAGATATTGTAAGGAACAAATCCACGTAATTAATACACAATCACTTAAAAATAAAGCTAAAAGATAGAATAAAATATAGAAATTAAAACGACAACAATAAAATAATATAAAGATCAAATGTTTACAATAAAAAAAAAAAAAAAAAGCAGTTACTCATAAGCAAGTTTAAATAGATACGTTTTAATTTTAGACTTAAAAGAGTTCAGTGTCTCTGCAGCTTTACATTCTCCTGGTAGTTTGTTCCAGAGATGAGGAGCATAGAAACTGAAAGCTGCTTCTCCATGTTTTGTTCTGGTTCTAGGGACGATCAGTAAATTAGAGCTGGAGGACCTGAGTGATCTGGATGGTTTGTACCATGATAGCAGATCTCTAATGTACTCAGGTGCTAAACCATTCAATGATTTATATACCAATAAAAGCACTTTGAAGTCTATTCTCTGAGCTACAGGGAGCCAGTGTAAGGACTTTAGAACTGGGGTGATGTGTTCTACTTCCAAAGCTTTAGAGCCATAGCAAAAAATGAACAGTCACCCCTGATCTTTAGCATGGATTTTGGAACTGTAAGGGGCAGCCTCCCAGAGAGAACGAGAGGGGATATAAGGCGGAAGAAGTTTGAATAAATATATAGGCACGAGACCATTTACAGATTTAAAAAGAACAAGTAAAAGAAAGTAAAAAAATAAAAAACTGGATTGGAAGCCCAGTGCAAGGATGCCAGGATGAAAGTGATAATCTCATGTCATTTTTTACCTGTTAAAAATTGCACTGCTGCATTTTGAACCAGTCACAGCACAAAGTAAAGTGAGTTACCATTATCTAATTGTGATGTTATGAAAGCATGGATAACCTGCCATCTTCAGATAAATTACATCTAGAGAAGAACGGCATGAGATGAAAAAATTTGGATTTTGCATGGCAGTCAAAAGTAAGAAAATCATCTAGTTTTACCCCAAAACTGGTGACACAGCTTTTCATTGTCTTAAATAACGGTGGCATGCATTTACATTGAGTCCCCTCTATTCTAATATTTCTGAAAAAAATACAGTAACACAAACAGACAAGCAAATAACCCTGAAAAGACCCATACACACTGTTATACATGATGGTGGCAGCATGGGGGGATGGTCCTTATTAACGGGAGCAGGCTACCTGATCAGAGTTACAGCTAAATTAAATGGAGCTCATCACACAGCATCACTGAAAGAAAGAAAAAAACTCCTATAAAAAACTTGTAGGTAGAGTAGAAAAATCGTTGGTTTATTCACATAATAACACTAAAATACATTTGAATTTGTGGTTACAATATGCCGAAACATGAAACACCTGAAGGGCTGTCAATAATTTTGAAAACGCCTGCATTTAACATTTTAATCAGCATCACAAATTTATTTTGTGTGCGTTCTTTGGCTTTCCTTTACAATGTTAATACAGTCGAATGGGTAAACCCCATTGAGTTTGCAGATGTAGACACGGGTTCTCCTTTCCCATTGCTCTCACAGGGACCCTGCCTAAAACTTATTAAACAGATCTTAAGAGCATCTTCATTCATCATTGCCACTTCTATTACGCATCAATGCCTCGGTGTGTGTGTGTGTGTGCGTGTGCGTGTGTGTGTGTATTTATGTGTTGAGGGGATGTGAATGTGTGTGTTGCCCCAAGAGGCTTACTGTCGGTTGAGAGAAGGGATGATGCAGGAAGATTAATACTGGTGTGACGGTAGAACCATGCCAGGGAGGAAGGGTTACTCATTACCCATCTGACCAGCCGTCTTCAGCCCCAAAGACGAGGAATAAAAAAGCTCACACAAACACAAGCACAGATGGCAGCTGTAGAGAAAAGTATCTCTAAACTGTCTTCATCCCATGTCCTGTTTCCGAGCATTTGTTAACACTTACCACACTCCCCTGTACCATTTTTGTTTTCCAGCTTTGTCTTTCATCTACCTATCAGATTTTTATCAGTCCCGTTGAAATATATCACATTAGTCTCGCTCACTTCAACAGGGTCGAAAAAAACTTGACATATCAAATTAATCGACTGCCTCACACTCATCTTTATGGCTGGACAAGGGAGGATGTATGGACGGAGAGGAGATGGGATGTGCTTGAGACAGGAGAGGGGTCAAAGACTGCAATTACCACCCAATTGATTTCCATTGGTGTGATGGAGAAAATAAGTGTTACTCCGTCAATGTTCACTCAACCTGGCAGTGAATCCTCCACTGAGAAATGGAGAGAAAGACAGAATTCTCTCAGTCCATTCATTCAGACTGTCATTAATTAGTGTGCTCATTTAATTTCTTGCAAATGTTTATTTGTTCACTGAAGCAGCTGATGATCTGCAGCAGTACACATCCAGACAGAGATAAATTTAATTACATCGTATTTAGAAGTGCTTGTTGTCACACTGGGTTCCTGGATGTTTCAAAGTTAGATGTAAGACTTTTTAAGATTTTTTTTTTATTTCAATAAGCTACATAACTAAGAGTTAACTTCTTGCTATTAGAAATTAATTTCAACTTCATGACTCAAGCATGTTGAATATAACAGAGTCTGTTGAGGTTGCTGGATTTAGAGTCTGGCTTATCCAGTCGTGAACAATCTAACAGTGTTTTCATTGGAATTGCCAAAATATGTAACAAATTCGTTTCAGCAGAAAAGGTAATTACAAGGTCAAATGTAATCTAAAACCTGATATATAAAAATCGAGATATAGTTGGAAGTTCTTAAATGACTAACATGCATTGAAGATGATTGAATTGGGAATGTTTATAACCTTAAATCTCTGCAAAATCCAGATTATATCACACAGGCATTTTTCTGAGCTACTTACTGAAATATATTTTAGCATATACAGGTGAAAGCCAAATAAAAAGAATGTCATGCAAAAAAGTAAAAAGTTATATATAATATAGACATACAAAGCAAGATATTTCAAGCCTTTCTTTGTTATCTCTTTGATGGACTGTCACGTACAGCAAAGGAAACTAATGCTAAATCTCAGGAAAATAGAATATATTTTAAGTACTTTAAGCTCAAGGAGTCAAACTCTAATCAGCCAATTCATCCAAAACTCCCCCAAAGGCTTCATGTGCCTTTAAATGCTCTTTCAGTCTAGTTTAGTAGAACAATCATGGGGAAGACCTGACGGTTGAGCAGAAAACCATCATTGACACCCTCCATAAGGAAGAAAAGCCTCACAAGGTAATTGCAAAAGAAATTTGATATTGACACAGAAATTAATATAAAGCTATATGGAAGGAAAACGTGTGTTTGTTTTTTTGGTTTGTTTTTATTTTCTCTCTTAACTTTTTGTTTCCTGCCTCTCTGCTTCACCTTCTTTCTTTCTTCCACCTATTTTCCGTCTCTTTGTCCATAACATCAGAAAATAAAACCCACAGCAATCTCTAATATATGTTTCTTACACATATATATCAAGTGGAGTAATATAGCAAAAGCTGTAACGCTCCACTTGAGAAAGTATATCTGTTTAGTGTTTACTTGGTACTCAGACATCAGTTCCAAGTGCCACACCGCCAGACGATCCAAACAGGAACGGAGGCATATAAAACAGGAGGCAATTCTGAAGCCGGGATCATACTGTGCGTTTCTCTGCCATCTCAAAGATTGCTTCATGCCACCCTGTGCGAGCTCCAGCGAGCACTAGAGTTGTGTTACACTGTACAGCCGTAGATTTCAGTTGGTCAGACTGCATAACGTCTAGCGGTAGTAGGATGCGCTGAAACCAAAGGTCACCAGCGATGTAGCATACGACACTGAAAGCTGGCAGATGGACAAAGCCAAGATGGCAACAAGGAGGTACAAATAAGTGCTAGCTGCAGTAATACTTTGTTTCTAGACTGAATTAAATGACAAAAGGAAGAAGAGGAAGAAAAGATGAATCTGGACACACTCATGACTGGGAAAAACGGGACAGTTTGGGATGTCTGTTGTTCAAAATGAGCTCACAGTAAGCTTTATTTAGCATTATCCTTGCTAAAACGTCACTCACAGGGTGCAATTTAATTGGTTCACCGTAGACTGGAGTCACAGAATTTCTGACTCTGTCTGGAGACCGCGGAGGGCTGGTTTTGGTTGTAAGTGCAATAAATTTCTGTTTAGCAGCACGTCACGCTGCACAGCTACAGAACAGCAAATTACACGCATGCTCACCATTTTTCATCATGACTCTTTTCCAGACGAAAGTAAAGGTCTAGGACGGATGTAATCACACAGTGTGATCCCAGCCTTAAATAAGAAGATTTGATTCAGCGAATGAAAGGATGATCTTACTATGAGTGTCGTAGGGGTTAATGGTTGGATGAATTTCAGGCAATCCAATGGGTGAGAAACGGCCACTGGCGCAACCTGGGACAATGGGAGCTGGATGGGGTTCAGTGAGTGTGGGGACAGATGCAGAACAGGGAGGCAGAGCATTGTAGAACGAGCTGGAGGATTCCGACTCAAGAGAGGATTGGTTCCTGAGGAGACTCGTGTAGTAGTGGACAGAACTGGGAAGGAAGACTGGAGCTGGGGAAACCTAGGAGCACAGAGATGGCAGGGTATCCACAGTTTGACTTGGAAAACGCTAATCATACTCGAGGAAATGCTTTGTAGCTTGACTTCCACCAACTATGTTTGGCCATCAGGTGTAGAAGGATCATCCAGCAGCTTCTTTTATATTCCACAGCCTGAACAGTGCTGGCAGGTGTGCTTGACTGCAGAGGACCAGTCACACCCACCAGCAGACACCCACTAGGGTAACACCTTCACCACAGGATCACGAAAGGATCATCAGGAAAAGGCCATTCAAAAGGGTTGGGGACCTTCACAAGGAGTGGACGGAGGCTGGAGTCCACTCCATGAGCCATCAAGAGCCACCACACATGGATGGATCCTTGACATAGGCTTGAAATGTCATATTCCTCTTGTCAAGCCACTGCTGGTCTGTTGCTCTGAGATCCAAAGTCCTCTTTTCTGATGAGAGCAACTTTTGCATCTTATTTGGAAACCTAGGTCCCAGAGTCTGGAGGAAGAATGGAGAGGCACACAATCCAAGATGCTTGAAGTCCAGTGTGACATTTCCACAGTCTGTGTTGTTTTGGGGAGTCATGTCATCTGCTGCTGATGGTCCGCTGGGCTTTATTAAGTCCAGAGTCAAAGCAGCCATCTACCAGGATATTTTGGAGCACTTGATGCTTCATTCCACGGAGCAACTTTATGGAAATTACTTCGATTTCCAGCTGGACTTGGCACCTGCCTACACTGCCAAAAAGTACCAAAACCTGTTCAGTGACCAGGGGAATAATGTGCTTGATTTGCCAGCAAAGTCAACTGACTTGAACACACTAGAGAAACTATGGAGCATTGCCAAGCGAAAGATGACAGAGATGAGATTGAACAATAAAGAAGAGCTAAAGGCCGCTAGCGAAGCAACCTGGTCTTCTATAACAGCTCAACGGTGCCATAGACTGATAGCATCCATGCCATGCCGCATTGAGGCAGTAATTGATTCAATTGGACTCAAACCAAGTACTCAGTATAAATACATGATTATATTTTTGAGAGGTCCAACATTTCTCTATTTAAAATTATTGCTTTACTGATTTCATGTACTGGGGTTTTCATAATCTGTAGGCCATAACAAAAATTTTAACAAATTAAGACTTGAAATATCTCTCTTTGCATGTAATGAGTCTATGTCACATATTAATATCCATGGCTGTAACAGCCGCAGGACATCTCCTCCATGCTTTCCGTATCGGTGCTCTCTGTTCCCTGCACTTTTTTCAGCTTTTACTGCTGTTTAATATGCAGCAACATATTTTTCCAAGCTGTCTTTAAATGCACCTCAAGTGCACATATGCTAACGTGGGCATTGGTGGATCACAGCCAGGTGCTGCAGAGCAGAGCAGCTTGTACAGCAAACCAGACAGATCCAGCAAAAGGCAACCAACTTTGCTCAGACTCTTCCAAACAATCTTGAGTTTTGCTGTTGTATGCATGTTATATTAGCTAACTGATAGTTAATACATGCCAAGATATTGTTTTAAGCTAGTTAACAATACTAATGTTACTTATGTTACATCCCTTACTAGTTAGTTCATGCTTGGAATAAACCCAGTCCTTTTATTTCTGTGCAAAACTTGAGCTTTCTATTGCTCTCACATATTTAAAATACATGTTTAAATCCCCAATGGAAAGATTAGAGTTGGGGAGGAGACAGACTAGAGGCAAACAGTTGGGAAGATGATGCAGGGTCTTCACAGGTCAGGAGAGATTAGAACCTGCTGAGAGAAAGAGATAAATTGCTGGGAAAACCAAGCAGGTATCAGGACAGGGTTTTCACTGATATTTCAAAATTTATCTCATTCACATTGAAAAATATGTTTTTGTTTGTACTTTTTTTAGGTAACCCAGGATTGATGTACAGCTGAAATGAGAAAAATTAGAATATGATGCAAAAGTTCACTCAGTTCCATAATTCATATATATAATAATATATAATATTATATGGTTATGGTTTCAAACTGATAAAAAAAACCAAATTAATTATCTTAGAAGATTAATATTTCATATGAAATCAATAAAATACAGATTTTCAATAGAGAAATGTCAGACCCATGAAAAGAATAATCATACATATGTACTCAGTACTTTGTGCCCCATTTACATCAATTACTGTGGCATGGAGGCTATCAACCTACTGAAATCCTTTCATACACACCAGTGAGAACCTTTCATACACAGTAGTAAAACCTTTTCATACACTCTAGTAAAATCCTTTCATACACACGAGTAAACTTTTACTGGAACAGGAAGGCATTTCACTTGAACAGGAAGGTGAATAAAAAAAACAGATTGTTAACTCTAAAAATAGACATAGTAAATTCAAAAAAAGTAAAGTTGAAAAGAAAGGTTACATGGTGGCGGGTCTTAGAGCCCATTGGCTATCAGTGACATGACTGGCATCGGGTGACAGAGGTTAGGGTGATGTCATTTCCCCCCCAAGAACAGCTTCTGTTGTTGTTGCTGCCATGTCAGTACATAGTATCATCCTTGCTCTGATGTGGCATACCAAACATTGGGTTGACGGATAGACGGTCATGTGCAGTAGGTTTAGTTTTTTATTAGTGTATCATTCATGCAAGTTTTGTTTCTATTTGAACTATACACCAATATTGAGCAGAAATTAGCAGCTAACATTAGCGGCTAGTTAGTCAATGCAACAACTCCTAAACCTTTGTATCATAATTAATGTTAATGGTACCTTTTAATATTAGTATGTACACCACTTACATTGCAGCCATTTTCAGTAGTGGCTTATTTTTGCAGTTAAAAAAATCATCCTAATTGTGCATGTAGTAAGCTCTACATGTATTTGCATGGCTCTGCAGGACCACAAGTGGTAATAATAAACTGAACTGAAGGATATGCGCTATTGTTTTATTCACTTAATATTTCGTAGTTATACTTTTCTACTTGTATGAATCTAATTGCTACTTGAAGCCACTTAAAGTCCCTCGAGAAATATTAGAGCCATTTGCGATCAGCGTATATCCATATGTTTTGGGACAGCCAAAGTTTAGCCTCTAAATAAGGCATTATCTGCCATAAAACTCCTTCATTTCAACAATAATAAACTGAACTGAAGGATATGCATGATTGTTTTATTCATTTAATATTTTGTTATCATACTTTTCTACTTGTATGAATCTAACTGCTTATACAACCTTCCCTGCTGCTGCTGTTACTTATAAATGTCCACTTTGGGAGACAATAAAGGCATATTCTATTATATTCTATTACATTACATTGCAATAATTAACACGGGGAGAACCAAGGAGCTGGAGGTGGATTTCAACCACAGACCACACTGACACCCACTATAACTACCTGGGCAACAGATTGGACTGAAAACTCAACAACGAAGCCATCTGCAAGAAGGGACAGAGCATACTGGACATCCTGAGGAAATGTAGGTCTTTCTACAAGTCTTTTGTGGAGAGTGTAATTTCTTCAGCCATCTTCTACTGGGGTAGCGGCATCAGAACCAGGGACTTAAAAAAGCTAAGCAACCTGATAAATAAGGCTGGTTCTGTTATGAGGAAGACTGTGGAACTTAGAAAAATAAACAATTTCCCTTTAATTTTACACTCATACCCATATGCATGGGATAATAAAGTCTCATAGCATCCTTTTATATATCTATCTATACATCGTAGGGACTAGCAGTTGTATTGTTTATCTAAAACTCAGAAGTCACCACACTGGCTCTGTGTTTCTAACAAAATAAATAAAAAAGTATCTTATTAGTTTAAAAATCACTGAATGGCTTCACACAAAAATACATTAAAGATCTTTTATTGTATCAATCCTCCAGCCCACTCGGGTTTCCGTGTTTATGTAAACTTTGCATCCTGAGAATCAGATTCAAACATGGAAAATCACTATTCAGTTTTTTTTGCTCCTCTAATGTGGAACAAAATTCCAAAGAACAACAAAACTGCTGAAAGACTGAGTTCCAAGGATAAAACCAAACTGTTTTGAACTGCCTTTGATTAAGCTCTGGAACATCTTTACTTCTAGTCTTGATTGCAGATTTAATTAGTTCTCTTAAATTTGTCACTGTAATAATTTTTTTTCACTTATTTTTTTTTTTTAATCATGTACCGCACTTTGAACTGTTTTTCACCCCCTGAAATGTGCTATACAATTAAACTTGGCTTCCATCCATCCATTTTCTGAACCGCTTACTCCTCCAGGGGTCGCGGGGGGGGTGGTGCCTATCTCCAGCTGTCAACTGGCAAGAGGCGGGGTACACCCTGGACAGGTCGCCAGTCCATCACAGGGCCATTAAACTTGACTTACATTCTCTAATGTACCTTATGATATAATTATCCAATCAGAAAAGAAATTTCCTTTATTGTCCCACACTGGGAAAAATCAGGCTTGTAGGGGAAGTAGCGTTCTTTGCAACCTGGAACTTATTTCTAACATCCATTACGTTCATTTACTCACCCAGACAAGTTTGGAGCTATTTGGAGTCCTTCAGAAGATATGTTGTTCCATTTGCGATCAGTGTACATCCATATAATGGGAGTTGTCAGGGCAACCAATGTGCAGCCTCTAAATAAGACATTATCTGCCACAAAACTATTTCACTAATGTTTTGTTATGAATAACTTGCAATATCCCCCTGCGAGTTTGGAAATTCTCAGATGTGCTTTACTGTCATCATCTGGAGTGTTTTAGAGGCTTTTAATCGAACCGATTCCAACTTGCACTAAGCGGCAGTCCACCATTGTAGCTGCAGTGAGAGCAGGTTTGAAGGGAGCCTGTGGAAGTTGAACTTAGTCTACTTGGTAATTTTGTTTGTGCAATTTGGAAACATGAAAACGCAAAACATGTTGATGTTTGCAGTAGCAAGTTCTGTCTAGCCGACCGGCGTAGAGCACCGAGTCAAAGTCCTGCTCAGACTATAACCATGATGCCGCACAGCAGTGACGTAATTGAAATTGCATGTTAGTATATGTGACAGTGTGAAGGTCCTGTCACTATACCTCAGATTGCTCATGTAACCTGGCTGCTTGACCACAGGGATATCCCTTTGGCTGACTGGTTAGCCCACATGACTCTAACCCAGGGGTCTGACGATCAAATCCCGCCCGGGCCCACATTATGCGCCTTGCCACATTTGGTTGGAATAAGAGGGGGGGTTAAAAAAGCAGAAATTGCATTGTGGATTTGATCCTTCTTTGAAGCAAATATGAGCTTTCAGTTGTAATTTCCAGGAAGTGGTTACGGACGATAATAAGGAATGTCAGTTCTGCTAGGATGCTTAAACGAAATCAGCAGTAGTTCCTTGGCATATTTAGACAGTTTCCAGAAAAATGAAGAACAGGATAGAGAGAGAGAGAGAGAGAGAGAGAGAGAGTAGCCTCTGAACATTGTGAAACAGAAAACATGCAGTGACTTTCAAATACAGTAAAAAAACAGCTTTGATAGTATTTTCAGAACACCCCAGATAACAACAATGGCAGAACCTCCGAGATGCTTAGATCTTAGTGGAATAGTGCTAGCGATTCATCACAAAACATTGTTGAAATGAAGGAGTTTTATGGCAGATATTGCCTTATTTAGAGGCTAAACTTTGGCTGTCCCAAAATATATGGTTATATGCTGATCGCAAATGGCTCTAATATTTCCCGAAGGACCTCAAGTGGCTTCAAGTAGCAATTAGATTCACACAAGTAGAAAAGTATAACAACGAAATATTAAATGAATAAAACAATCCTGCATATCCTTCAGTTCAGTTTATTATTACCACTTGTGGTCCTTCAGAGACATGCAAATACATGTAGAAAAATCTACATACACAATTGACTTTTGACTAATAATAATGGCTCTAATGTAAGTGGTGAAGATATTGTTATTAAATGGAAACATTAACATTGATACAAAGGTTAAGGAGTTGTTGCATTGACTAACTAGCAGCTAATGTTAGCTGCCAACAAGAAGTAATTTCTGCTCAATCTTGGTGTATGATACGCACTAGCATGACTTGCATGATTGATACACTATACTAAACCTACCGCACATGACCGTGTATCCGTCAACCCAATGTTTGGTATGCCACGTCAGCGCAAGGATGATACTACGTACTGACATGGCAGCAACAACAACAGAAGCTGTTCTTGGGGGGAAACGACGTCACCCTAACCTCTGTGACCCGATGCCAGTCATGTCACTGATAGCCAATGGGCTCTAAGACCCGCCCCCATGTAAAATTAGGCTCTACTCAAAAAGAAAAGTCTGAATTGAAACTAAACTGTTGACTGAAAGCGAAGGGGCAGAGAAAAGTAAAAAGTATCCAAAAAGAAACAAAAATACCAAACAGTTGGTTACAGTATTTTTAATATTTTTCAAGTCAAGTTTTCAATATTTCTACAAGTTTAAAATATTTTTTTCAACTTTACTTAGACATAAAACTTGCCATCACCATTGGTGAGGGCAAGTGAAATGCCTTCCTGTTAAAGTGAAATGCCTTCCTTTTTCAGTGAAATGCCTTCCTGTTCAAGTTAAATTTTACTTGTGTGTATGAAAGGTTTTTAATGGTGTGTATGAAAGGATGTCACTAGTTTGTATGAAAGGTTTTTAATGGTGTGTATGAAAGGATGTCACTAGTTTGTATGAAAGGTTCATTTTTTTCACTAGTTTATATGAGAGCTTTCACTAGTGTGTATGAAAGGTTCTCACTAGTGCGTATGAAATTACTTTAATTTTATATGTGTATATGCAAGACAATTCTGAATAATGTCCCAGGTGGCACCCCATGGGTTTTCTAACCTCTCTGAAACCAATGGCTTTATCTGAAGGATGAAAATAGGTAAAGCTCAATAAAACCCAAGGACAGCAGAACTTGAAGTTTTTCAAATAGAAAATAATTGACGTCAGATGTGAACCCAAAAAGACTGAATGATGAAACTGAATTAAAAGCTACTTCAACAAAGTTAAATTTTAAGGTTTTATTCAATAATAGAACTAGTCTTACTACAGCTTGTTTTTTTATTTTACCTCTAAAGGATTGTTTTCCACTTGAAGGTTAAAGGATATATTTTATGTTATGTTAAATACAGTTTAAATATGTAATTCACTTTCCATCACATAAACCTGCAATCAAGTGTATACAGTTGTAAAAGACACAGGAGGTGGATGACAAAACAAAAGTATTAATAGTTTAATAAATTGTATTGAACTTCCCTAAACAAAAATAAGGAAGTATAACAAAAATACCCGTTTTTAAGTCAAAACGTGATAGATATATACTTTCAACGGAGGTAGTAGTGGATGATTGACGATTTCATTGTAATTGCCAAAACATCTGATAAACCAATGATATAAAAAGTAGTAACTGAAAAAATGTGAACAGCCCTGACCTATGCAACCTGCCAAGCTAGCTATTAGACAGACAGACAGACAGACAGACAGACAGACAGACAGACAGACAGACAGACAGACAGACAGACAGACAGACAGGTCACATGTTGAAAATGTAGCAACAAGACCTGATAAAAGAGAAGATTAGAGAAATAGATGGAAGCTGGAGCAGTTCTACAGAAGGTACTCAGATACTTTGACAAAAACAGAGTTAGTATCAGTAGGTTTTATTACACTACCATTGCTAGCCCTTGGAAAACAAGAATAACCACAAACTCGTTTGCCACTCGTACTTTCTCTCTTTTTTCTTAGTCTTTTATTTGTTTCCTATTTTATCTTTATTATTCCCCTCTTCATCTCCCTCTCCTCCCCACATCCCACCATCCCCCTCCCCTTTCTGAGCCTCCAGGCTTTAGGGCCAGTCTGTGGTATGTCAATAGAATCAGTGGAAAACAGTTTGGAAACCCAAACCTCAGTGAAATTATTTGATTACAACCTCCTATTACTCGTTGGTTTGGAGGCATTAAAAACTCGCTAAAAAGTAATTATTTCCATTTTGTGTTTGAGTTGTTATACAGAATTTGCTATGAGGTTTTTAGATTTTTTTCATCTGAGGTCAGTTCATAAGAGAAGAGTTGCTTTTTTTTTGTATTACTTTTTTTTTAAACGGAGAGAAAATTGATTATGTGCTTAAAGAAAAAAAGACAAGAAGATGCGCTTTTAAACAAGACTGGAAAACTTGCAGTTTACTCCACTCAATAAACTCTCCCCATTATCAAGCCAAGCTTTTTTCTCATCATATGGGGAAGGTTCGAGTTAGTCGGCAGTAGTTGTCTAATTACCCAAAAGTCACAGAACAATGACCTTGTAGTACAACAGAAGACAGACAAGGACTAATTAAGGCTACTTTGTCTCTCACCGGCAATTAAAAAACAACGAAGCTCTGCAAATTTTCACCCCAAATCTCTTTGTCTCTTAGTCTTTTCTTATTAGACTCTCGACCCATTTATCGTTTCCATTTATCTCTTCAAAAACAACGATGTTCCTTTAAATGACAGCGGTGTGACAGAAGAGCCTGGGATGTGAAAGAGTCGTATTAAAGGGACGACAGAGGGGGAGGTTAAAGAGAAGAGGAAGGGGAGTTTGATGACGTAGTTTATCTGTTAGGTGTTTTTATTACACGCACACATTTACAGTAGCATTTGTGTAGACGTATGAAGGCAGCCGTTTGTGCGAACATGCGACCGTACCTATAAGTGTGTGTGATTGGGCTGTTTGGCAGGTAGAAGGCTGTGAGTGCAGCCTGTCACAGCCCAGCCCTGATTACTCTGCACCATTCATCAAAGTGTCACCTCTCTGACAGCTGCTAATAAATATACTGCTACAGACCCCCACTCGCACCTGGCAGCGCACCACATTTACACACAGGCATACACACTATGCCCCCCTCACACACACAAACACATTCACTCTGCCACCCCCGGCAGCCAAACGCAGCACAAAGCAGCTCAAGCAGCAACACATGCTGGAGCTCATTTGCTAATTGCTGCATTTCCCATCAATTCTTCTTCTGTCTTGTTCAAATGTCAACAAGAGCAAGAACATTGCAATAGATTAAAAATATATGTTACGTTACCTCATCCATATGGTTTTAAAAAACATGCTATGCCATGATCTTCCCCAACCTCTACTTGCAAAGGTTACTTCATCAGGTTGCAAATTTACCCATACCCCTCGAACAACTTTGTTTATTTGTGTGTTACCACTACAGAACTCATTGTATTTCATTACCTTGTATATTTATGGTGAGTTTCCTGTTTGAAGGTCAAGTCTTTTCCACGCTGTTTTTTTCCCCCAGTTTGGCCTGTTACTCACATGTAAACACAGGTTTTCAGCACCAAAAAACTAATCTTTTTAAAAACTCTGGCCAAGGTGAAGATCTGTGTTTTCTCCGTTTTCAGCGTCTGCATGTGGACAGATGAAACAGGAGTTTTAAGTGCTGTAACGTTATTGTCTGCAACAAAAAAGGCTCCAAAATCACTTGTTTAACATGTGTTTTCACTCAAACAGCATTTATTGCCTCAGAGCTGTTTTGGTAATATTGACTGTCCAAGAGCTTTTTGATCCCTTGTTTGCATATAATCTATCACTGTGGTATGCAGAAGTTAGAGAATAGAAATGTACTCTGAGCGGATAGGATCTGGGAGAACTACTGCCCCCTACAGGTTTGCCATGTCTGTGAATATGCTTAAAAACGCATTAATTTGGTTATGTGTGAATGGAGTTTTTTTTTTTAAGGATTGGAGGAAAATATATATAGATATTTTTTAAAACGCTACGTGTGTACATGGCCCAAGTCTTTGATACGTCACCTTTGCGGCTTATGGTAAGCTTTAAACATAATGTCTCATTACTTTTTTTTTTTGAAGAATAGTATTTTTTTCAAATCCCACTTTTCCGTAAATGCCAGATTTGTGGAGGGTATGAATAATAGTTATACTGTGAATCATTGCAGCTCTCCTAGAGTTACAGTGGACCACTTGGCTGCTTTGTGTTTAATGATCTACAACCTAAAATGGCCGGTACTTGTATAGCGCTTTACTCAGCCCCCGTCCACACAACTGCGTTTTCGTTTAGAAACGGAGAATTTAAACGAAAACTATCTCCGTCCACACCAGCGTTTTCCCTGCGTATTAGAATTGATCTCCATCCACATTAAAACGACTGAAAACGCGGCTCACGTGACCATTCTCCAACACTGGGCATGCGAGCGCCGGTATAAACAGGAAACAGATTGACCATTCCTCAGCTGCTAGCAAAGACATCAAAGCCAGTAACGCTCATAATTCCTTATCCATGTTGCAGTTTCTAACGTAATGTACTCCAGGCTGTTTTTGTATGTTATCTTCCGGGGACGGGTCAGGTGATAGGTGGCTGACTAATCAATGAAGGATACGCCATGAACGATGACACCCAATAATAGAGCCGAGTGTGATCTGCTGCGTCATCGTTTCTAAAGTCCTCTGTTTTGAGACGTCCACACCAAAACGCCCTCCAGAGTTTCAAAATGAAAAACGGGGTCGGCAGCGTTTTTAAACTTCTCCGTTTTGGGTCTCCGTTTTTGCCGTTTTAGTGTGGATGGGAGGAGCAAACGTAGCAAAAGGTCTCCGTTTTTAAACGAATACGCAGTAGTGTGGACGGGGCCTCAATCTAAAGCGCTTCACACTACATTCAGTCACTCACACAGTCATGCACACATTCACACACTGGTGATAGCAAGGTACATTGTAGCCACAGCTGCACTGACAGAGGTGAAATTGGTGGACAATGGTGCCCTTTGACCACCAACGGGGGAAGTGTCTTGCCCATGGATATAACCACCTAGACAGTTGGGCCTGGGTATCCAAACTCCTGAGCCACGGTCGCCCCTGGCCTGTCACTTTAGAGAGATGGATATTCCTTGGTAGATTTGTAGTTGATGTTGGTTTGAAGTGTTCTTTATGAGATGTTCAAACTTTTGGATATTGTTTTATAACCCAACGGTGCTTTAATCTCTTCCACAACATTATCCCTGACCTTCCTGATGTATGCCTTGGTCTTGGTCATGATGCTGTTTGTTTACTAATAAGGTAGGCAGTTACATGGGATTTAGAATAAAATGTTTCTGATTTTTATTTGTAAAAAATATATATTTTACATTTTTAGTAACATTGGATAGTTTTCCTTCAACTTTTATCGGCCTGCCATACAATTCTAACGGACTGCATTGAAATGTACTTAAAAGATGAAAACAGCGTATAAATATTCAATGATTAAGAATACTTTTAAGAATACTTTTTCAATGCATGTCATAGTTTTTAGTCCATTTACAGTAAAACTTGTGTAGACAACCAAAATTATTCTGAAGCATGTGGTAATGTAATGTTTCATTGGGCCTCAAAAATACCTAAGATTGCTACCTCAAAAATGTGCATTTGCATGTAATTGCTGGTTTGCTGTACTTCATTTCAATTCATTTGTAGTCAGTACAGAACACACACCCATGCGGTGATCTTCTCTCCGTTTGTCTATGATCAGGCACTGTATGATTGTTGCAAGAATTTGCTCTCTAACTGCAAATGCAGCCTTCAGGACTCCTGTCTCAGTTATGGCAGATGCTCCCAGGCTCCCCCTGTTGGGAGACAGATGAAGCGTGTGACTCAACAGGGCTGTGTAAGTGGCTGTGCCTTGTGTAACACAATAAGTGGGACTTCGGTGATCTAGTGCCGGAAGCGTGGATTTTGGTGTATCCTGCGCTGGACGGTGTCCTTGCCAAGCTGAGCGTGTGTTCGTGAGCGTCTGTGGGCGAGTGTGTGTGGACACAGGGCTGTGGGCATGCTGCGCTGGCAGATGGCATTGCTGCATTGCCGGGTCCACCCTGGCTAACAGGGGGGAGGACAGGGAGAAGGTGGAAATGGGGGAGGCAATAGGATGTGAGTCAAAGGCAGCAGCGTGGGTGAGGATGGGCGTAAAAATGAAAAAGACAGAGGGAGTAAGCAGACGGGCGGATAGTTTATGTTATTACAAGAAATATGTGGTTGAAGAGGTGATGAAATAATGCATCAAAAGTATTAACAGATAGAAGAAAAAGTTTGAAAGCAGTGAATTGTATCCCTCTGAGTACAGTTTTAAGGGGTCAGTTGCCAGCTGCACTCAAGCTCTGACTGTAAGCGTGTGTTACCATGCATTGCATGCCTGCTGGACAGCAAGGCTGGGCCAGGTGTAGAGTGGGAGTGCTGGAAAGTCTGGGAACAGTGGGCCTGTTAATTAGAGAGGGGTGATTAATGGGACAGCAGAGGAGGAGCACAGAGTTGGGGAGATGAGATGAGCGATGGTAGAAAGATTTTAGGGGAGGAGATAATAGGTTTGGGAAAAAGAAATAAAAAATAAAAAAACTGAAATGAAGTTGCCATTCGTGCTCAAACTGTGTCCTACCTGTCATACCTGCACACAACATGATCAGTGATGATGTCTGAATTGGTACTGTGTTATTAAGATGTAAGAAGCGGTGGTGTGACAAACACTCCTCAGGGGATGTGCCGTGCAAACACCAATCATTTGGCAGATGCGCCGTGAGCAAATTGGCAACCTATTCCCCATGGACAAGACACACACCATTATCAAGAACGGGAATAATCGAGTGCCGTCTCTTATATGAGGAGCAATTAATCCACACCGAATCAAACTTCAAGAGAACAGAGTGTGGGGTCAGAAAAGTGGGGAGAATGAAGATAGAAGGAGCAGTTAGTTGAGTAGTTTGGCACCTTTCTCTTCAGGACAAATTTCTGCTTTTAATTTTATTTTAAAGAAAATCTAGAAGTTTAACCCTTTTTTTAGTTTCAATGAAACTGTAGGGGGAATGATTGACAAATGAAGGAAGGACGGTTTGGGGAGAAGAGCGCTAGTTCTGTGAGGCAGCTCAAAATTTAAACATGTATGGTGCCTTTCAAAAGTACTAATTTCATCATCTTAATTTCATTTCATCTTCACAGTCAGAACAGCAAGAGAAAGTCGAATTATTACCTTAGTTCAACTGAAATCAGACTATTGAAATACATTTATATGCCTTAGTCTGACTTGAATCTAACCAAACTGGAGTTTAACAAATCGGACTATTCTACACTGATAATGCAATTAAGAATCGCATTTCTCTTTAACCAGCCCCCCGCCCCCACCCATATTCCCACAACCCCTCTGGAACTGAGGAGAATAAATGTTGCGAATAGACAAAAAAAAAGTAGTTGTATAAGAATAATATGGTGGCTAAGACAAAGGTAAGCAGCTGATGAGTGCATTTCTGGACTGACGAAGAGGCGGTGCATTGTGACTGTGCACATCCTGCTTTTACTCTGTCTGCGTCACTCACGCCAGCCTATGTTTACTGCCTGTGTGTAGCTCGAGGCTAAGCAGTAGTATGACAACACGAACGGATGCATGTCGCCATCTATCGTCAAGGAGTGGAACGTGCTTCATTTTTTTAATTGGATTTTCTGAGTGACATATAAACTGGGACTCTGCTTTCAACAGGGGTCAAGCTCTTAGTCTGATTACTCCAAAAAGCTTGATTTAGATGTGCATGCAAAGGTCCTGACTGTGTTACATTACAACCATATCACCACAAACTTCAGTGTGTTTTGTGGATATTATATGAGGTAATCAAACACAAAGTATCAAATACTCCTAGAGTGATATGAAAAGTGATACAAGTTTTTTTTAACAAGTACAAATCTAAAACAGTTTGATGTGCTTTATTATTCAGCCTCCCTTTACTCCCATATCCCTGAATGAAATCAAAAGTGGAAAATTCCCTTAAAAGTCACCTAATTCATTAATAGACTCCACATATGTGTCATTTAATCTCAAAATAAATCCAGCGGTTCTATGAAGGCAGAGATCTGAGAACATCGCTAAAAAACTGCATCAAGAACACCAAAAAACACAGCCATGGATACATTTATGGAGAAATTTAAAACAGGGACATGTTATAAAAAATACATATAACATCCAAAGGAGCCCTGTACAATTAATCAACTGAAAATAGAGAGAGTGTGGTACAACTCCTAACCTACTGTACATAGCTTAATAAGGCAGTCCACCTAAACTAACAGAGTGGCCAAAAAGTGATTTAATTAAAGTCGCCAAAAGGCCCAAGGTATCTCTGGAGGAGTTGCAGGCTTAGATATGACCTAATAGGAAAAATTTTAGCTCAATCTGGCCTTTTCTGAAGAATAGCAAGAAGAATTGCATACTACCCTAAAAACACAATTTTCACTCTGAAACATGGTGGTGACATTACGCCATGGGGTTGCTTTTGTTCTAAGCAAGGACACAAAAGTTGATACCAAGTGGGATGGAGATAAGTACAGGAAGAATGTTTGAGAAAAAAACTTGGAGGCTGTAATAAACCTGGAACTGAGGCAGACCTTCACCTCGCAGCAGGACAACAACCATAAAACAAACATACAGCTAGAGCTACAATGGAATGGCTTACATCAGGAGTGTATTGCCCAGGGTCATTTGCAGCTCTTTTATCCTGATTCAAGATCGCTGCAAATTTCGCTCACCAGCACATGTAGTTGACTAAAAATTTTGTCTTTTTTTCATACTGAGATTTTCATCATTTCAAATGATTTTTCAATTAAAATAAAAGTTAGCAACAGCATAATGTTGTTTTTTAACCATATTTTTCCTGTAATTTCAGTTTCATAGTATATATGAACATTAAAATGCATAGAATTTTATTACATAGCAAACTTTGGTGCACTCATTCATGAAGTTTGACCAAATACAGCAATTGGTTTTGAAGATTGACCCATACAATACTCCTGCTGTGTTTTTGGTTTTTTTATGTTTTGAATTTACAGATCATCTTGTTTTTACAAAAGGTCAGACTACTATGTGCATTTTTAGATACTAGAGCGAAGGTATAATATTAATTTTGTATTTTTTATTGAGATTATAATGTATTTGCAATTTGGTAATTTTGGCCCATATGGCAAGAAGTTTGGATACCACCACTTTAGATTAAAAAAAAAGATGGTTGAGTCCATCAAATCGTCAATATGTGGCAAGACTTGAGAATGGAATCTCTCCAACCAATGTGACCGTGCTAGAAATCTTTGGCAAATGAAGATGGAGAAACTTTTCAATCTCCAGATCTGTAAAGTCAGTGGAGATAAACCCCCTAATACCATGCAGCTGTGGTGGTGCGTTCACACCACCCAAAACGTCAAGACTGGCAAGATTACAAGTAAAGTCTGTGGTTGAGGCCGTCAGAGCCGCTGCTGCGCTTTGTGTGCGTTTCAAGCCTTAACGGGGCAAAAACAAGCTAGCTGAACTGTTGACGACGTTGCTGCGGCGCGTTAACCAATCAGAGCGTCTCACTGTAGTGACATCACCCAATGTCAACGTTGTCTAGCCAGCCAGGATCCGCCCTGTTTAAAATATATCCGGCAGAGAAAGCCCCCCCGCACGTGCTTTGCAAGCTTCAGCCTACTAAAACTACAACTAAACAGTGCAATGACGTAATTAAAACTTTCGTAAGTCTGTAAGACCTTAAATTTTAGATGTTAAAAACATTTATTCAATACTTGAATTTTTAGAAGATTTACACAAGGCATTAGAGATCCTATGATACCACTTTTTTTTAAACGACCCGATATATGGATTTGAGCACATGCCGATACAGAGTACCAATAACTGTACCACACACAAAAATGCAATGAATTGTTTATTAGTTGTATTTACTTCTCTGGTTGCTATAACAAATGATGGTGAATTACATAACAAATAAAATAATTAAAATGACCAAACAACAAAGTTTTATGTGAAAAATAAAAATTTTCTATCAATTTATTGCAGATTTTCCTCAGCTCAAGCATTGGTTTATGGTATTGGTTAACTGTAACCAGTACTGATACAGTACATAAGAACGGTATCGGCCATGATAACTAATACTAGTGTCGTGTTGGTGTATCCCTACAAGGAATCTCTAATGAAAGTTTTCATCATGTGTCCCACTTCAGTCTTCAGTCTTACCTCATCGTTTTACAAAACCTTCACAAGTAAAAGCCAAATCATTGTATTCTGTCTGATTGCTCTGTGGCCAACATGATTAAGGAAAAGACTAAAAGGAAATGTTTCACTATGATAGACAAAGTAGGAAAGAGAAGTTGAGCTGCTCTTGGTTTAATCTTCTGCAGAGAGTGAGAGAAACAAAAGAGGCAGGAAAGAAATCATGTTCAAGGATATAGCACGTAATTTACTCATCCAGCCCGGTGGACATTTTGCAAAAAGCTGTATTAACATTACACTGGAAACATTTTACTTCCTTGCAGAATGGTTGGCTTCCCGCCGGAGACTGACAGCAGAGCCAGAGTAAAAGAGATGTTTTCTGAGTCTCGGTAATTCATCACTCTGTCATAGGAAAGCCCAGTTTTACACATAATTTTAAGATGTAATCACAGCTTTCAGAGGAGGTGCAAAAGGAGGTAACACTTCCAACTCCCCAAGAATAGGGAGTTTGTCAAATTCACAAAAATAATTTATAGCAATTTATTTCACATGTAAAAGAAACGATTGGAAAGGTTTCAAACTGAAGTCATAAAATAAACGTAACAATTGGTAGAATCAGAAAAAAACAGCTGTAATGTAATATTTGATGCATAAGAAAAAAAATAATAGATCATTTCCATCAATGTATGGCCAATATTTTTTATTCAGGCATTAAGTATGGAATGTGGAAATAAACTAAAGAAGATAGAAAGTTAGGTGGATGGATGAATGGATGGACAGATGGATGGATGGACGGGTGATTGGTCAAAAGAATGATGTGACCGAGAAAAACTTTTTGATGGACAGAAGAGGAACAAATTGTTGGACAGATAGATGCTTACAACCTTATTCATTTGGTACAAAAAAGTGCAGAAATGCTGGTAGTTCTCCATACTCTGTTTTCTTTTATCACACTTAAAAAGAGCTGGAAAGTAATTTCCCAGACTGTGTAAGCATGCTTGAGTTTATGTAATATATTCTTTTACACATGCATTTTCAGAATCTAAAAATGTAATAGCGCCCCCATTCTATAAAAGGCCTGATAACGGTTCCCCTCTAAATGGGTAAGGACTAATCAGTTGAGCTTTTACAAAATGATAAGTGATTGACTACAAGCCTTGGCGTTCGGATATGCTCTGCTCAGCATTCTCATTACTAAATGTGCTTGAAATCAACTCTGTTTTGCAAGTACATTAATATTTTCCATCACCAACAGATCCCAACATCTTTCCTCTCAGTGCTGTCCTGGCAAATTAACTGGAGAAAGCGGTTTATCAGCTTGTTATGTCAATCCCTCAACCCCCTACCTTGACATATTTACCATCCATGTGTGTGTGTGCGTTGGATCAGCAGACTCTTGAAGAGAGAGTGTCGGCTCGCCTGCAGCCCCAGCTTCGCTCCCACACTGCGACTGTGAGCCTGTGTTTCCTGCAGAGCAAACATGTTAGTTCATCTGCTTTCACAGTGGGCAAACAGTGAAGGGGGCTCATGAGCGGTGCTAATGGAGGGAAGAGAGAGGTGTGGCAAAAAAAATTTAAAAATTCGGATGGATTGCAGAAGTAGAGCAGGAAGTAAGGGAGGGGACAGGATTATAATTTCATGTGCAGCAAGACTTACATCAGTACTCAATGCAAGTAGCTGTGTATGTACTTCATATAGAATAAGATGTATGTGTATGTGTGTGTGGGGGGGGTTCAGGGCCACAGGGAAAGCTCAGAAATCAGAAACTTGGCTAATTGCAACTTTTGGGTTTTGCATGGGGGTCTTCTCAGGCTAATATAATTAGCTAATCTGCTGTGTGCTGTCCTCCTCACCCTCACTGCCAGCAAGCCCATTTCTGGTACCACAACAAGGCCCTCCCCACTCCTTCTCAAAACACCCCCACTTACGCTCACACCCGGTGCCTTACTTCCCAGAGACCAGATTGCTGAGTCCAGGCTTGTACTTCTGGAAAGGCCCTACATCTGGGCTACACTGACAAAGAAGATTAATACCTCAGACACTCGCAGGCGCACAAGCATGGGCATACTCGCACACATTTCTCGCCCACGCACCAAGGTACCATCGTGGATCATCCTCAAAATGCTCGTAAACATGCACGAATCGCCCTCAATCAGAACCAAAAAACAGAGCGCATTCCACCTTTCCACCACTCCCTTTCATCCAGTCTGTGTTTCTTTGGGCTGTAGACCAGCCTAACTCCCAGTTTCCCCCCTTCTTACCCCCAAACCACCTAAGTCCCCCACCCACACATTCCACTTTACGCAGAATCTGCAGGCCACAGAAAAAACAACTTTCTGCTGATGCGACTACTCCTTCATCCTTCCGTCTTCCTCCTGATCGCATCAGGCACACCGGTTTTTGGGGCTGAATGTGAGCCCTGAGCTCTGCTTCAAACGTTACAGCTGAGTGGGTTACAGCATGCTCCAGGTGCCCCCCCTCCTGGAGAGAGGTCCACAAGGCAAACATCCTTTTCAAGTCTGCTTTCATTTAAGGGCAGAAGAACTCTCAATATAGTGCCTTACAGAATAATTTACACCACTATCCCTTTTTTATATACATTTCGTCACATCACAACCACAAGCTACAATGTATTTTACTGAGATTGTAATATATCAACAGAATAGCAAATTTGAAGCAAAATATGTGGCAAACTTTTTTACTAATATAAATACAAAGTTGAGCATATGCATGTTTTCAGCCAGTTATTGGGCTAACTAAATACGTTCGAATGCACATAATTGGTTTTCAGTTTAGGAAATTTGATATTCATAACACAGTAAATGTAGAAAATGGTGCTCTGGATGAGACACATTATGCAAGGAAAAATAAAACTTCAAAACTGCCTGAAGAGATCAGCCCCACCAAAAAAACACGACAGTGGTGCCATCATGTTGTGGGATTCTTGTCCTTTAGCCTGGACAGAAACATTGGTAAAAATTAATGGATGGAGTAAAATATAGGTTAACTGTAGGAGAAAGCCTGTGAGAGGCTACAAAACAATTGAGACCCTCCAGCATTACAATCAAGCTTTAATCAAAGCATGTTTCTGTTATATTGGCCTAGTCAAAGTTTCATAGCTAAATCCAGCTCTAAAGTTGTGGTACGACTTGAACAAAAAAAAACAGCAAAACTTTCAGTCTCTAGAAGTAAAACGCTTGTCTTTGTACTGGCAGTACTGGACAGTTATACAAAGTATTTTGGGATTTTTGCTGACAAAAAACAATATGCATCATTTTAAAGCCATTTAAAAATACTGCATTGCATTACAAATCCTACTAGAATGCAATGAACACATCTGGTTGTCTTCTGCTTTTGCATGGCACTGTATTTGTTAAAAAGAAGGAAACAGATGCCTACACATCACTTAGGATACTAAAAGGGGAAAATATTAGGTGCAAAAAGAGATAAGCGCTGGATAAGAAACATAGCAAAGGGTTATTTCCAGATGAGAATTATTTCTATAATTGACCTGAGTTAGTTCAGAGTGGAAACTCCCCGGCATTCCCCTTGCGGGTTGCCAAATGTGTAGCTTGGCCCACAAGAGAACGCAGAGAGTGGTGTCAAAAGGGTTAGAGGTGCTGACATAACCTCCTTCCCCCACATTCACCTGCGACGGCTTGCATGACTCAAGCACCACACCTGTCACTGGAGACTGAACATGTACAACTGAGCTGGACAGAAACAGTAAAGCATAGAATGGGGAGGCGGCTGAATGAGAAAAATATTTGACTGTAGTGTTGGAGCATGGGATCAGATAAGGGAGTAATTACTTAGACGGGGACTAGTCTTACACATTTCCCCCCATGTCAGCACATTGCTCATCTGAGAACAGAAAGACAGCGATGGAGGGAGCGAGACAAAGAGACAGATTGACAGGAGTCTATGTCAGGTTGGAAACCAAAAAAAAGAGGATGCAAAGGAGGTTCTGCAAGCTGCTGTCTTGGTCATGTTGATGATCAACCATAAATTACTGCTACTGTGCGAAAAATACTTCTGTGAAATACTGTTCTGTGAAATTATTGCAGAGTTTCCACATTTTAAGTATCAGTAAGTATAACTTATTATATTAACTCACTATATTAAGTATAACTAACAGATACCAAGATGAGTACGGCATTAGAACGGTATCGGCCCTGATACCATTGTCGGTATCGGTGCATCTCTATTATATAACACAGATGATCAATGTGAAGCTGCAAGACTATTAAATTTTCATCTTAATCTACTAAAAATGAGAACTGCAGATTAACTTCAAAAACAAGGGGAAAAAATTTGATGGACAAGCATCAATAAAAGGGGGACTGAATACCCAAACAGTGATACCCAAAATACAGTGAAAAGATATTAAATATAAGCCTATTTTTTGGGTTATTTTCAGGTTATTTCTGCATCCCTAACCACCCAAAAAAAGGAAAGCTAAAATTTTATTTGTCTGTTCACATGCTTTCCTGTTTCAGTGGAACAGCTATGCATTTAAAAACTTTATGACGAAATGGACATTTATTTTCTATCACAATTTGTTTTCAATTTATTTAGGACATACAAAAGTACTATGTTAAATTTGATTCAATATCCTTAGCATTAAATGTCACTGTAAAGCTCTACATTGAGAGCGTTACAAACAAACACCTCTAAAAATTAGCTGAAAATGTATTTATTATTAAATGAGCTACTACACATCAATTCCATTTAATCATAATGTTTTACATTTAACAGTCAATAATAGTTAAAGCAAATCATTTTATGGCTATTTTCAACTGAAGTTTTATTAACTGAATACTTTTAATTTCTTTAACATATAGGGATAAACATATCATATAGGGATAAACAATACAATTGCTTATCCCTATATGATACCATCAAACATTGTAAAGTTAGACATCTGAAATAAAATCCTTGTTAAATCCCATTATTTTTTCTGTAAAATATAATTTGACTTGTACCAAAAAGGTAAAAGAGAAAGATCTTTCAAGGATTTGTTACTGCCTTTTATAGCTTCAGTGAAAATAAATCAAACTGTCTTTTCGCCACTGTGTGAGGAGAAAAAAGAAGCAGAGAAAATACAAGTAATATTATATAAACAAAAATAATAAAACACCTTTACCATGCAATTTTGCCAAGGGTCGTATTTCAATATCAGAATATAAAGGGGAGCGTTTGTGAAGATGATAAAAATGAATAACTACAGTAGGAAGTGTCATGATCCAACTTGTAATGCTGTTTGGGGTATATTGTAGGTGTATTCTTCCACTCTCTGCACCCTATCGGACCAGCCTTCCGTGTCCTTATAAATAATTCATTTTTTAATCTGATTTCCCAGAGCGGCTCTCAATGCGTTAGTCACATATTCAATAACGGTGCGCCGTGAATAATCTGGTTCTGTGTTTCTGTGATCCCCCTCCTCTCCGTCTTTTGCGGAGGAGGTGGGGAGGTCTGTCAGAGTCACCGTGACAGTAACGGTGGAAGAGAGGAGAAGAGAGGACGAGAGAGGAGGAAAGTCAGGTGCATCATCTGTCAACTTCCCTACAAGATGACAATGAACAGATGCATGCAGTTCTGTTACATATCCATGTTTCGGATTACTTGTCTCTCTCATTTGGAGCCTGAGCATCAGCGCTGCTTCTCCTGGCGCGTTCTCGCAGCCACGCATCTGGAGAGCTGGAAATGACTTGTTCAATGATTAAACAATTTTTCAACTGACAGGGACAAATAGGAAACTATAAAGATGTAGGGAAAAATACGACACACCATATTCTTTAAGTACTTCTAATTTAAATATAATGTAGAACAACTTAAAAGGTTATATCATGTTTTTGTATCTTCTATTTTTGTCCAGGATTTGTAGAGAGACAGGGATTTTTGAAAAACACTTACATCAAACATCTAAATTAGAAACATACACCATGTCTTATTTTCCACAGTTCATTTTTCTGGTTCTGGGATTAGTTCCAGTATTTTCTCACAAAAAGCCAAAATGTGGAAAGGAAGACAAATGATTTATAGTGGAATATGGCTTATGGAAGAACTTGTTTTTAATAACAATATGTAAATCTATTTAACAAAAAAATATATATTGCCTATTTTTTCCTAAAGCACAAAAAACTAGAAAATGTGACAATACTTCATTACAATATAATGACAATTTCCTTTACCCCATTGTGCTCTAGGTACCGTTTTTTTCCCTGCCACTCTGTCTGGCCACAAACAACCGAATGCACTCATTTTATTGCACTGCTTTTTTGCTGCTAACATAAAACATGGTTTCTTTACAATAGAACCAGTTAGATGTTGATTTTTCCTTATTTTCGACACTTACAAATACACTCTAGCATAAAGAGCTGCAGGTCACTGTAAGGATTTCTACTACAGCTGTTCAGTATATATACATTGCGATGCCGGAGAGAAATGAATGTATGAAAACATTAATAAAACAGACAATTTCTGCACGATTTACACAATTTTACAGTGTGTATAGTTATCTACACAATCAAATCAATTAAAACGGGTTGGTGTATCCCACATATTCCTTCTTAAATGTTGTGAATGGTGGTATTTGTATAGAAGTTCAGAAAGTGCCTACAGAAGCCAAAATTAGGTGTTGCAAACCCTCAATTAGTTCACTTTATTTTGTCCCATCAGCAGGTCTGTTCATATTCAACCATATTAAGTTACTAAATATGAAGCAATGGACTAACCTCGATAAAAACCTTCATCTATTAACTATTATCCTACAATACTTTGTAACTAGGAAACTTAACCTCTGAACATTCTGGGAGATAAAAAAGCACAGAGTTAATCATAAAGACATTTTGTGGAAGAGTGGAAAAAAGAAGAAAAACTAACTCCTTAATCAAACACTGGACAGTGGAGAGGATCTGCAGCACTTGCATATCTAGATGTACAGAAATGCACACAAACAACTGGAGATGAGTAAGCTTCAATCTTTAGCTGGACAAACCTGGAGCACCCCCTAGTGTTGCTTTCCTATAATCTACCAATTTATACTGGTGTGAGACAGCTCTCACATCTAAATAAAGACCCCAAAACAGTGAATTAGTTGCTAAATGGTAGAAATTATGTATATCAAAGAGCAGGTTTTTTTCTTGAAAATAGAACATGTGATTTAAGAATCTTGAAGCTCTCTTCACAAGATCACTGCAAGAAAGATATATACATATATTTTTTATCTAAAAGATAGGCCTCTTATTATTTTAGGCAACATCCGCGGCCTCTCATAATTTAGTTTTATTTAATGCACGTTTTTGATTATTTAGTACACACTTTATCACAACAAAATTTGAAGTTTGGTAATTTACTGGTCTGTAGACTGGAAAGATAAAAACTATCCTTTAGTCTTTCAATCAGGCCTAAATCTCAGTTCTGAACGTGATCCAAGGTCCTGCCCTGCATCCAAATCCTCAGTGAAACCCTAATGCGCGTTTCCATCCAGGTTTGTGTAAACGTTTGTGTGTTTGTGATTAAAAAAAGAAAGAAAAAGGAGGGAATATGCGAGCCGAGGCGTTTCTGCAATCTTTGCACATCCTAATTTGGTACTCGGGGAGTTAACACACCTGCCAGCTTCCTGCTGACGAGGGTGATTTCCTAACTGTTGTTGTTTGTGCGTCAGTTTAAGGAGAGGTGAGGACAGTGAGAAAAGGGAGCGAAGTCTGCGGCGGGCAAGACAGAGCAAGCGTGCACACACACACACAAAACCAGATCCCCGGCTACTGCCAATAAGAGTCAATTTGAACATGTAAAAATGTTGACTGCTTGATGATTGATGGTAGTTATTTGTGGCTTTCTAACCCCCTTCTGTTACCACCACTTCCCCTTCTTCCACTTATTTTTTTACCTCTAATTTCATTCTTTTTTTTATGCTCCCCTCCACTCCATCCTAGGATGATTAACATTGTGTAATGTTGTGTAAGGAGTCCAATTTCCATCATTCTCACTTTGTCAGACATTCATCAGAGCCTGAACTCTGACTACATACGAATGACACTTTCTAAACTGTGAAAAAAGCTAAAATAAAGTTAAAAAAATACTTTTTTTAGATTTATTTATATTTTATGAATTTGTTAGTATTGAAAATAAATAACATCTTGTTTTTGTCCCCATTTACTTATATAATTAGGTGTTAGAAATTAAGATCTCAATCAGTGTTGTTCTGGGTGTCTGCCATCATTGCCACCTCCCCATCCATCATTTCCTCACACTAGTAATCCAACTCCATGTAAAGAAGGAAGAGGAAGATAAGATAGGAAGAGGAGAGGACACGGGAGGCCTTAGAGCAACTTTCCCATCCATCATTTCTTTAGCCCAAACTTTAGAGGAGCAGGAAAAGGAGAAGGCAAAGTCACACACGAACTGTTTTCACAGAATGATTCTTTGCTTCCTCCCACGTTTCCTTAAGCAATCAACTAAGCACAACCATATCCTCAACTGCACGGTCGCACGGCCAGGAATTCCTCCAATTCTCTTCCTCATTCTCCACAGCCAAAAATCATTGTCCTTTCTGCCAGCTTCCCCGTTTCTTCCTCCGGCCTGGTCTGCAGACAGACATGGGGGAGGGTTAGAGAGAAAGAGGGGAGGGAGGAAGAAGGGGGTACAAGACAGGACAGGGACTTTAGTCTAGAGATCATTACCTTTACATTATTAATGTATGGCCAAACCACAAAGGACATTCACAGACAATGAGAAAGAGAGTGACTGCTTCTCTGTGCTCTGAACAAAAACTTAAAGAGAGAAGGTAGATTTCTAGACTAAACTAGTTGAGTTCTTTCTAAATGCTGGGCAGTAGAAGCAACAAACAGTGTTAAATGCAAGTTAAAGTTCCTAAAATCATATCTATACATTTTTTGTATTCTTTTTTCATATTTCTACACTTTCACCCTAAATTTCAGAGAACGTTACTCCATTATTGTGAATGGGAAGAGGAAATTAGACATTGTTTTTAATCTCTTAACTGTAACAAGGGTTACTATTCCTCTCCCTCTCAGTCTGAGACATCTGTGGAAAATCTTGTCAAATCAATTGCCTTCAAAAGTCAACTAATTAAAACCACACAACCCCCAGCCTGGTGTGATAACCAATGGTTGGCTTTTGCTGTGTCTGTGGCTTTGTACATCTAGTCTGGAAATCTTGGTCCAATTTTTTCCATTTACAACAGCTCCTGCTCAGTCAGACCGGCTGGAGAAAATGTGTGGACACCAGTGCCAAGATAATCGAATGAATTTAGGTCTGGACTTTGAATGGGCCATTTTAAATCCTTAAATATGCTTTGATTTAAACTATGCTATTGTAGTTCAGGCTGTCGGTTTACATTCTAAATTCTACCGACAGGTAGGCCTGGGCGGCATAGCGGTTCATACCAAAAACCAGTGTTTATTTTCGTTATATGAATTTTTAGTATACCCCTATACCAGTGAATTGCTCAGATAAGTTAGGGAAATTTTAATGTGGGGAAGTGTTTCAGCAGGGACTGATTTCACTACTACACGCTCTTCACCCAAGTGTGAAAAGTAGCTATTAGCAGGTGGTACCAGAGTGAAGCACACAATGCATAGGAAGTAATTCCAAAAAGAGGAGTCACATCTGTAGTTTAGAAGTTAGCGGCTTTAAAAGGTCTGACGAGAACCGAACAGCACATCTTTGTACACACGGTCAACAGCGGCAAAACCAGTAGGAAAGAAATTTTAAAAACGCTGATTTTGTTTTACATACCATTCTTGGGGGATTAAATAAAAGGTTATTGTATGTCTGGTTATATTGGGAATATTAAATCAATAATTCATTAATTTTTAAATTATTTATTTAAAGAGGGCAACACCCGATGTTTAAACCAGTATATATATATCTTATGGTCACTCTGAAACAAAGAGACCGCTTGCTTACCACTGACCCAGCTTTCGGCTAACAAAGAGCTCTGAATTGAATGATCGCAGCTCGAACAAAGGGCTGAGACGGACTACGTTCGGCTTTAGGGATTGATCGCAGAAAAGTAAATCCTTTGGTTGCGATGGAAAAACGCAAGAAAAAAAAGGGAGAAAAATTCAGTCCATTCGTTGGATTAAAAAAGGAAAGGGTGAGAGGACAGCTGGAGCTCCGATGGCCAATCGAAGCTCAGGGAAGGTTTGCTAGTGGTAAGAAAGGTTTAAGACACATGTGTACAGCACTCGTCTCAGGGGGAATTTTTAATACTTAATGTAAAGACACTACAAAATGCAATTTGCTGCTTGTATCAATGTTAGGTAAAAAAACAAGTACACTTTCAGCCTTAGAACATCAAGAATGTCTACTAGAATCATAATAATTGTAATTATTTTCATATCATTCACCTGTGTCTGGAAAAAACAACATGATGCAGTCCATATGACAGCAAAATGGGCTATTTAAAGCTTATTTTTATATTATTCATTCTTATAAGATAATATGGATATGAACGGTCTTGTATGGAAAAAATACAGTGATAAAGATGTGTTTTTATTAAAAACCGTGATATGAACATTTTGCCATACCATCCAGCCCTACCAACAGGTGAACATCTACCCAAATCTGAAGTCTTGTGCAGACTAACAAGTACTTTGTTTGTAACTCCGTATATTTCTTTACAGCTCTAACTGTAAATGGGCGACTGTGGCTCAGTGGTAGAGTAGTTGGCTTGCAATCGGAGGGTCGTAGGTTCGATTCCAGCTTCCTCCAGTCACATGTCGATGTGCCCCTGGGGGCACTTAACCCCCAAATTCTACATTGTCCTACCGAGCCATGTTGGGTGTCGGTGTATGAATGGGAGTGTGAATGGGTGAATGTGGCTTCAATGTAAAGCGCTTTGAGTGGTCAGTAAGACTAGAAAAGCGCTATATAAGTTCAGTCCATTTACCATTTAACTGGCTTTCCACAGTTTGATGCTGCCACCACCAAATGTTAAAATTAGAACGGCAAATTCAGGATGCTCATGTGTTTTAATCTTTCAAGTAGATGGTTGCTAAAAGCACAGAACAAAGTAACAAAGTTAATCTGCAAGGGATGCACCGATAACGATACTGGTATCAGCCCCAAGTATCTGTATCGTATCGGTTTGACAAAAGTGGTATCAATGCATCCCTATAATCTGCAGATGGAACTTTTTTCAGAATTTAGATCAGAGTAAATCTTACCATATTGCACATACTAATTTAAATAACACAAATAAAAAAATTGTATAGGTCACAGTACTAATCCAAAGCAGCACAGTCAGCTGTACAGAAATTTACTTCCATATCAACAGCAAGAACCTGCAGGTCCCTTGAAGATATTTCAATGTTTTTGGAGACATTTTTTAGCAGTCTTACAGTATGTTTTTAGGGTAAGCTTGCTTGGGATGCCCAGATATGAGAATGTTTATCTTATTTTTCTCCATTTGTTTATAATTTCAAAATTATTCTTTAAAACATCTCAACAGCCAAGAGCACACTAAAGGGAATTCCTGAAATTTAAACAGGGAAAACCTTTTGTAAAATGTTGAGTAATGCTGTTCTGACATTACAAGCCTTTATCTAGCAAATGTACTTCTCACCTCCAAGTTTTAACTATATTTTACAGGAAGTGCAAATCGTTTGTTATCCAGTTTTTATTGTTTACTTATAACTGTAGTTTCTAATTTTTTTTAAGTTATGATTAACAACATACCAGAGGACCCCACGTGAAAACAACACAAACTGCCTTCAGAAAGGTGCACTTTAAACATTACACTTTTTGAAAGCTCTGATGAAGACCAGCCTGCCACAACATCTGCTTGTTCAATGGTTTTCTGCTTCATTGAAAGGGTCCTGACCTGTGCCAGCTCTGTGTGGTACAGAAGGACCTCTGCGAGTGACAAAAAGGCTTTGCAGGAAGTAATACAAAATGGCAGAAAGTTAACACCCACCTGTCTGCCCTCTTGGCTCCCCCCAGAAAGCATCAAGAATCTTGAAAGACTCATAACATCCTTGACGGCACCTCTACAAAACAACTACAATAGTGATCCGCTTTTTTCACAAGATTTATTACATTAAATAATACCATAACTTCTTTGAAACTGTAATTACACTTTTAAATATTCCACAACATATGTGTTAGCTATTTAAAGAAAAAATGAAAATCTATTTCAGAATCAGAATCCAGCGATTGTGAAGTTAATTTTGACAGTATGAAGGAATATGCTTGTTTTATACATTTAAACAATTTATCAATACACCAAAATTTTAGCATGGAAGTCCCTTTGAACCTGCTATGAAACAGCTTTGTTGTATATTTATACAATAACAGTAACCTCAAATCTCAAAACAGCCTGCAACTTTCCTCACATGATTAACACCGCAACTCAACAATGTCACACAGCAGTGTGAAACATTTTTTTTTCCAGCTTTCGTTCGGCAAAGTAGCACCAACTTCAATGAAAACTGTTTAAAAGTTGGCATACAGATACATCTTTTTATTGTTTTGTTTGCAAAAAGGAAAACTGCAACACTGCAATTTACTCAGAAGTGTAATTTTTTTTTTTTATGAATGTTTTCACCAAGAAAAAGTGCAAAACGAAATGCTGATTTCACTTCATGGTTACATTTTTGGCCTATTGAATAGCACAAGGGTTATTTTTCTTTTCACCTTAGAAATCTAGTCAAGTCTCAAGCATCAGTATGGTTTTGATTTTAATAGAGTGCATTTTGCAACCATGTCCTGCATAAAAGTGATCAAATAAAACATCTGTATCAGCAGATGATATATCTTTAATATCTCTGATCTCTAGCAAAAACAAAAAGTCCCGATTGGGACTTAGAAAAACTCAAAACCTATAAATATAAAGAAAACATTTGTTTTTGCAAGAATATGTGGGTGCAAGGCATATTTAAAGCATAGAGAAGACTTAACACACTCTCAGGAAGCTGCGTGCACAATTAAGGTGTGTGCTGTGTGTTTCATTAAATGCTCAATATATCTTGCGTTTTCTGGATCATTTAAGCCCCATTACAGAACAGTTGCACCGCTTTAATTTCTAAAGTGCCTTTCAAAGGCATCACCTCGGGCATTTGTTTCTGCTTCCACATTCACACCTATGCACGCGAATACATTTCAAAGTTAGCATCCTATGCGTCACGCACACCCTCCCAGACGTTCTGCATAAAAACAATGCAGCTGCTGGACTTGCATCTCTCCAAACATACAGAAATTAACTAAAAACAGGACCTACATTTTTCCCATATTTCAAAGCTTTCATTATCTCTTTTCTGGAGCTTCATCTCCTTTTATTCATGTGTGTTTTTCAGTGTAACAGATGAGAGCATCTTTGCAGGAGCTGCAGCCGCTATCTTGGCTCCCTGAACTATTTTGACTTTCCAGGTTGGCCGGAAGATAAACCCCGGCAATAAGTGGTGCCAAGGTCAGATTCCCTCTTATGGTGTTTGCGTACACACATACTTGGACTTGTTCATTTAGTTTAAGGTGTTTGCACGGACGGTGTGTGTTTGGTTACAGTAAATCCATTGTGGGCTAAATCTAAAGAGAACAGCTTCCCTTTTTTTTGTTTTGTAAGTCTGAACTTGAGAGCTTGCAAGAGAAAGTACGAGGCATGTGTCTGCTGAGCCAGCTGCAGGCTGAGGGGAGGTGAAGGTAAACGGAGTGTTGTTCAGAGCAATTGATACATCGTGAAAAGTCTGGGCTTCCTGTCCGGGGTTTTGTGGCCAAGATGCTAAACGCTTCAGGAAACCAGATACACTTGCACATGCTCTAAAGAGATAGAGAGACAAGGAAAGGTGGGGGAACATGAGGGATGAAAGAACAAGTCACTTTGAGGTTGTTGTAAGACCTCGAAATAATCTGAGGTAATTCAAGCTGTTTAGAATCAAATCAGTATTCATTTTTCAGAGAATGCCTTCATCATTTGTTCTTCTCCTCCTCTATAATGAGATGAAATGTGGCTAAATTAGCAGCTGAGAGGCATTTACAAGACAGTCAAATGATCCTTTACAAAACACACTCAATATGCATTAGATGCAGGCTTTGTGTACACAGGACGGACTCCTTATGCACTCAAATGAGGAGGCCGGGTGGAGGGGCTGGGTTTTAAAATGTTGCGCAGTGGCAAAAGCAAAAATGCCAACCTGAAATCATCCATCACCAGCGATGAAAAAGGCCTCCAGCACTCCGAGTGGATGAGAGTGAGAGGTTTGCAGTGGCCCACTGGGTTCCCCCCACCACCACCAACGCCACCTCCCCTCCAAAACAATCTCCACAAAGAACGGAACGTGTAAATGAACGTGTAAATGTTAAGAAATGTTCTCTTCTATTAGAGGAATTGCATCATTAAATCACATTATGAAAACAAAAAATGCATCATTAATTTCCATCCCCAAACAGCCGTAAGTACGCGGTGCTTCTCTGTCAGTGCGGCCATCTCCACCGAGCCCCATGGGGCGTCTATCTCAAAGCCATTTCATTCCATTATATACAGATCAGGAGACTGATCTCAGGGGAAAAGAGTTCGCTGTTAAATAAAATAAATAAATAAATAAATACATTTCTCTGCTGGCCTCACAGTCGTGCCAGCAAACAGGTAGTGTCTCCTTTCCTCTTCTCGCCCTCCTTCCATTAGGCCATGATAGGTAACATGAATAATAGATAAGGGAGGTGATGAGATCAATCAGAGGCTATCAGTCTGGGAGATAAGAGTGGACAGACTGGGCTGTATATCTGCAGTGGACTGAAGTAGAACAGCAGGTCGGCTGTCAGAGATAGCAGGAAGAGGTGGAGATAAGCTGTGATCTATGGAACACGGGGATGGCCCGACTAGAGCGTCCCCGTAAGAATGCGATGCCTTGCATAAGTATTTGTAACCATGAACTTTTGCTATCTAACTATAAAATATCCATAACAAAGCAAAGTAGTGCATAACAGTAAAACTTTGGGGGGGGTGGGGGTCAGAAACCTGAGGCGTCCTTTCCTTCACCTGGTTGTAATTTAATTACAATATAAATACAGCTGTTCTGCTATGGTTTTAGAGATTTGTGAGAGAACATTAGGAAACAAAAACACACTCTGGCTCCTGAGGAGCAGCTTATCTCAATCTCTTGCCCTTTTCTCTTTCTTGAGTCTCTATTGCTTTTATTTTTGTTACTTTACACATCCACTCTGTGAAGTCATTGTACTAGAATGGATTTCTTCTTTGGTGTACCTTTTGGAGGACTTTGGGATAACAAAAATGCCAGTTTGCTCAGCTGCAGGTGAAAGAACCCAGTAGCCCTGTTTCAATCACTCCTTGGCCCAGCAGTTTTGGACAGAAGCGACATGAAAACAACACTTATCCGATACCCAGAACAAGGTGCTTAACTGAAAGGTAACTACACTTCCAATGGGAAGCTGCTCTTCTCATCAACATCACTGTATTATTCTGGTAAGTCACACCTGGTTCCCATCCTCAACATCCACCTTTCCAGTAATTTAAACCCCATGAGTTTACTTTCCCTCCTTGCCAGATTTGTCCATTCTCTCTACTCCAGTTGCTTTGCTTCCTGTCTGATATCTTCAAATTTCCCACATGCCAGTTCCTTGGCTTTTCCAAGTCCTTTTAAAATAAATATGTATTATTTAAAGTGGAGAAGGTGTCTGCTTTGCATTTTACTTAATAGTTGTCAACTTCGGACACCTACTAAAATTAAAAGAAAGCAAACATTTTTGTGACATGTTTTGGTAAGGGATCATTAATTCTGGCAATGTTTTTTTTTTTTTTTACAAGCTGATTTAGTAGTGAATCTTATGTAAATGTTCAAATGTAGCTTATGATCACCTAGGGAGCCCAGCTAAGAGTTAATTTATAACCTAATGTTTTTTGTGACCAAAAATGTTTTGTTTTTTGCAGGAAAATAAAGGAAATTATGAGCTTACCACATGAGGATATGTTGGACACACAGACTTAGCGACTGTAGCTAGTCATATCTCCAAATTCTCTTCAATGAGGAATATGTAAATGTTGAATGAAATTGGTCCAAGAGTGTGGCCTTAAGGAACCCCACAATGTGTTCTTTGTTAACTCAGATTTACAATGACCAAATGACAAAGTGCTAACAATTAAAACCAACGAGCTGGTCAATTGATGGCATAGCAATCATGGGTAAATCATGTTAGAGCATGCAAGACACTAGATAATCACATTACAGAAGGAAAATTACTTTAAACACAAAACTAGAGCTTGGCTGAAATGGTTTAGATAAAAGCACATTAATGTAGTACAATGGCCCAGTCAAAGTCAA
Source organism: Apricaphanius iberus (assembly GCA_028564705.1). Taxonomy (NCBI): domain Eukaryota; kingdom Metazoa; phylum Chordata; class Actinopteri; order Cyprinodontiformes; family Aphaniidae; genus Apricaphanius; species Apricaphanius iberus. The sequence continues at coordinate 460,463 of JAPXFQ010001652.1, forward strand.
GGACTATATCAATTTGAGAATCTATCGCAAGACCTGAAAACTGATGTTTAGAGACGTTTAATTTAGTTTTCTTGAGCTTGAGTTGTTTTGCAAAGTATATCGTGGAGAAAGGGTATTATTTACATGTGCGAAGTTCATAACAACGAACACCAAAATACTAAGAGTTGTATTGACTTTGGTTTTCTTAACTTTGATTCTAAAATGCAATTAAGAATTTACTGCCAAATCTACTGTTCAAATGGACTAAGTTTTAGTTATTTTTGCAAATCTGGAAGAGACATCCCCTAAAGTCCTTTCAAACGTATTTTTTAAAATGTGGTTCTACAAAAAACAATCTCTCAAGGGGTCTGAATACAAATGTAATGTAAAAAAAAAATGTGAGAATAGTTCAGGGGGTATAAGTACTTTAGCAAGGCACTTAGAAAACGGTGAGACAAGGCACATCGCTCCAACTCGTATCCATGTCCACGCCAGCAAGTAACCAACCTCCAGCACTCCTGTGTTCCTACATCTGTGACAATGCCACTGCAGTATGACAAATGCAAACAAAAGGTTCCTCTATTCATCATTGTGCACACACACACATGCGGGTGAGGCTAATTATACAACTGAGAAAATCATGACATTTTGTTGTTTTGTTTGTCCTACAAGAGATTGCAGTGCTGAACATGAGGATGTGGAAGGAGAAAAAATAGCCTTACAGCCGCTCGCTGAAAAGTCTGTAAGGGTCTGTAAGGCGGAGAAAACACAAAGCAAACAACAAACATAAATGTGTGTACACCACCTATTCCTTGTCTCTGCTTGTGGGCATTATTAATCCAGTGCACAGTGAGAAGATTTTGACCCTAAACAGAAAAGTACTGTTGAGGCTACAGGAGGCATTGATTTATTTTGGTGCAACTCTATCCACATTAATTATCCCCATGCAGGTGCAGGCCCAACCAGCTGTAGCCACATGCTGTATACACCCCTACACACACACACAAGGCAAACACATGCAGCTCGCCCCCATTGTTTTGCCAGGCTGTACCTCTGGTATCTGGGTGGCACAGAGAATAGTGGCCATCAGAACAGTCAAGGATTGCAAATCCAGATATAGCAGACTAACAAATAGCAAACCCCAAGTACAAACAGAAGACGCATGAAAACTGAACTGAATCTGTAACGCCATCCATATGCTTTTTTTTTTTTTCTCTGAAAAACACATCAATAAATATGTTATTGCAGCACAAGGGAAGAGTGCTCCATTACAAGTAACAGTTTTGTGTATTCACACTAGTGTCTTTTCCAGATGTCATCATTCAACCACAAACTTCAATGTATTTGCTACAGATTTTATGTGATACATGAACACAAAATAGGGTATTGTGCAGCGGAAAGAAAAGTATGTTTCTTTTTTCCATCTAAGTGGAAGGCAGGAGGTGACTCTAACAAGCCTAAAGAGATACAGTGACATTGCAAATAGCTGTGAGTTTAAAAAAATCTGCCAGGGCAACAGGGGTTGCATGGTACTGAAGTAAACAAAAAATGTCTGAATCACAGGCCTCATGTAGTTATTTTTTCAAAAAACGAACTCAGTATAGCGATCCTGTTAGCAGAACAAATGCACCAAAATAAATTTTTAAACTTATTCATAAATGACTTCTGATCTTTGTTAATGCTCATTAATCATATAAATGTTATTCATTAAGACAAAAAATAAGATATCCAAACTAATCTGGCTCAACATAAATTAGTAATTTTTCCCCAAGCTAAAGAAAAGCCATCAAGCAGTGGTGGTGACGACTTTGTGGAGGAAGTTCAGAGTGGAGCCTCTAGCTTAATCTAGTTTAGATGTCGTTTTATGTTGTTGTGTGACTCTTACATGAGTTGTGGATGCACTTCTGGAGAAATTTTGGTAGGCTGTCGATTCCTGGGAATCACTGTAATTGGAATTTGCTGGAGCTTTATTGTAACCTTTTTATTCTGATAGATTTAGCTTTAATTTCTTTATTTTATGTAATGGTGTGTTGTTTTTTTTAGATGTTTTAGCCTATTTCATGCAGAGATATAGTTCTATTTAGGAGCATTCTTAGTTCTACAGGTCTAGGGGTAATCAGGTATGAAAAATGGGTGATGAAAATAAATTCCAAAAATGTGGTTAGTCATAGTTAATTTATGATTTAACAAAGGGTCAAATGTATATCTTCACATACAGTTATGATAGTGTAGATAACTTTTTTTATTTTGAATAAAATTAATTGAAAACTGTTAGTTATATTTACTTTAGACAAGGTTTTCCTTTTGTAATATCAAATTTAGTTACCTAAAGGTGACAATAAGGCAAAAACTGAAGTTAATTTTAAAAGTGAAAGCTCTACTTAAGTAAGTATACATTAACTCACTGGAAATAAACGTTGCTGCATCAGTTTGTTTAAAAAATATCCCATTTTGCAAGACTATTCCTTTTGACCTAAGGTAAATAGCAGCAGAATGTAGTTGGCACATGAATTCAGTTATTGAAACAGCAGATTTTCTGTTTTCTTGGGTGAAAACAGAAGGGTGTCTTTTCTGGCGAAAGACACCCTTAAACCATTGTGTACAGCAGGGTGTCAATCTCCAGTCCTCAAGGGCCGGTGTCCTGCAACATTTAGATTTGTTCTTGATCCAACCCACCTGAATCAAATGGTTAAATTGCCTCCTCAGCAAACAGTTAGGTTCTATTGATTCCTGTTAATGACCTAATTATTTGATTCGGATGTATTGAAACAGAAATGTCTAAAAGCTTCAGGCCACCAGTGATTGAGCATTGGAGTTGGACACCTGTGGTTTAGAAAAATATTAAAGTAACTGTTTTTCAAAATAAAAATGTGTAATTTGTAAATGAATTGTTTTTGTGGGAAGATTTATCCTCTGCCAAACCTGAAGTGATGTGCCAGAAAGAAGTCCTGACAGCTCCATCAATAGAAAACAATGGATTTTAATGCCAACTATGACACAAAAGAAACTTTAAATATTTACAATCACACAAATGATGGACCACAACTGTACAGCTATAAGCCTGCTGTGTGCCCCAGAAAGCAGCGATAGAGCACGGGGAGATCAGGGAAGAATTCCTGGATAAAATAAAACATTGCTAAACTAAGCAAACATTATTAGCCTGGTTGCTCCAAGGTAGCATTTCTTTAACAACCAACACATCACACTGCCTCGAATCTTTGAAATCATTCTTTCAACAAAGTTGGTAATTAGCAGATGTTAGTCAAGAACATCTACAATGTACAGATCTCATCTATGTAGAGCTGGGCCTCTGATCGATCCATGATTGTGTCTCCCACCTGCTACAGGTCGATAAACAGCCACTGACAGCGGTCCAATGAAATTGTAAGAACAGAAGGCACTCCAGCTCGTGTGAATCACACCTGATCTTTGCTTCTTAATCCCAAATTAAACTCCATCACATTGTTGGGATTTTAATCCTCTGGTCTGAAGGGAGCGCCACAAACGTACAGTCCAGGCTTTTCAGCTACACAAAGCACTCCCAGATATGGAAAATAGTGGCCTTTTTTATGTTTGGAAACTTGTGGATTTGATGTCCTGACACGCTGATGTCCGTGTAGCCTCTACAAACATATTTACAATCAGAAAAAATTAACGTGATCCAAAACTAGTGAACACGACCGCTGAACCTGTTAACAATAAGTAGCTGAGGCAGCTCATAGCATATCACTCCCTCCCCTTTTGTCACAGGTCAAAATTATGTAACTTTTTTATTGACATTTGTACCATTATACATTGTGAAATTTAAAATGACCTCAATAAACGTTTCAAGTAGTAATTTTTGAACATTTCGTATGCATTTTATAAACTATTTTAACCTGCAATATGCACTTTAAATTCCTAAATTACACAAGAAGTAGTGATCATCAGAAAGACCTAATTGTGAAAAACATCTTCAAAAATAGCTTTCATCGTGTTTTCATTTATTTCCACTCTGTTGGTATCTTTGCAAGTGTATTGTTCTTAGGTGGAACCAGGCTGGGACTTACACCTGTGTTTGTGTGTCTGTGTGGTACCGGCAGCTCTACCACTGCACTTTCCCTAACAGACTAAGTGGTGTGTGATGTGTCACTAAGGGCTGCACTCATTATGGACCACATTAGCACCCCACCTCGCCCTGATTGCTCTCCCGCTGAGCTGAAATCCACTGCGCATTTGTGTTTCTTTATATGTGTGTGCATGAGGTAGAAAGAAAGACCGAGACAGTAGTGAAAGTGTAAGCGGGAAAGAGAAGCCTTTTCCACCCTAGGACGAACGCTATCTTCATTCCAATGACAGCTTCCTCATATCTATGAAACAAATGGTTACCAGTGTCGGTCGGCATGCATCAGAAGCTTGAGAGTGAGCCCCATCACTGCTCCTCTGTTGCTCTCATTTATTACCCAGTTTGTTTGCCCTATAATCCTCGGCCTTGCCCTGCCAGCCCATCCATCAACACAGACACACACACACACATCTGTCGGTTGACTGTCAGCAAATTGTAGTCCTGCACATAAGACAAAATGTATAGAGTTTTTAAATTTGCATTAGCCCTCAATATACTTATCACAACACCCTTATACTTTACTGATGTGATTAACTTCAGTCCTTGCCATATACAGCACTTATTCATGTGGTTGTTAACTTTTTTACCCTTAAAAGGATAGGGGTTTTTTTGTCAATACAACAAAATCGCCCACCTCCCTTTGCAGGAATGTAGGCATAGGTCAATTTTCAGAGTACTGCTTCTTGACCTCAAACAATCTTTGACAGAACAGATAAAGATACTGTATGCTGAAATCAAGGGTCACGTTAATGGAATATTCACCGTATTTGACCGATTTTTTAGAACGGTTACAGAAAATCTGAAGGCTGTCCCTAATTTTTACAGATTAGTTTTCTCACCTCCCTCAGACCGCTTTTACCCAGATTTTTTATTTACTACTGTTTAACTTTATGCACGGATTGCAGGTAAATAAATTACATCCATTATTTATCCTGCTTCTCCTTGAAGGATCTCAGGGGGTCTGGTGTATTTTTCCAGCAGCTTTTGGGTGAGAGGCCGGGTTTACCCTGGACAGTCGCCAGTCCATCCATCCTAGTGCACCCGGTTAGACGCGTGCCATAGAGCCCGATTTGTGCCACAAATGTTGTGCGCCGCTTGCTGAAGCTTTAACAGCAGGCGCTGCTCCGGTAGATTACGGGTTAGAAAATGGCTCGTCCTGAGAATCTTCGACTTATGGTCGCTATAATGGCGGAAAAAGTTTTCTCATGTTAAACTTTTTGTCTGAAACGAATAACATAATTGCAGTCTCCAGTCTCCAGTGGAGCAAAGCGCGGATTCTTCCTGCAGATCAACAGCTATCATAATACATGGGAGTAATCTATTCTGTCCACGGAAAAAAATGCAATACCTCATGTCAATAACTTCTGCAACAATCCGACTGTTAGATTATGGAAATAAAGAAAAGTGAGCATTTTCGTTCCATGTCATGGAGGAACTGCATCGGATATTCTAATAATAGCACGTTTAATTTCATTTTTTAATGTGTAGTTCTCTGGGTCAGATTGTTTTGACTGAACACTACTAAACAGATATTATTGGATAGTTGGATTGCAGGAGATAGGCAAACCCCCCCCCACACACACACACACCCCACCCCCAATCACACTAAAATTTGATGAATAAAAATAGATTGTGACCGGATTTTTTAGACGCTGCTGGTGAATATAACGGACAAAAAAATGTCTAGCGCAACCTCTGGCTGAAATGTCTTTATCCTGCAGAGAGACAAACTCAGTCTAATGCTTTAGTTAATCTGTCTTTAGATTACATAGCTCAGCAGCTCATAAAAGCCAATATGAGTTGGTTTGCCAGTAAACAATACAGTCCCTTCCCATTTATCAGCACTGTTGATATGGAGCACCACTTAAAATAAAGCGTTAGGTTGTTCTTTCTTTTTCTTATTGCAGTAGAAGTAGTAACCTCACATTCAGTACGTTTAATGCACATCAAAATTGAACTTTTTGGAGTCATCGGACTAGTGGCCGTGCTTTAAAATATGCCATTTACACCCGCAAGAAGTCGGATACACGACACGGTGGACATTTGCAATTGCCTCCAATCAACCATCCAATGCACATTAAAACTATACTGTGCAATAAAAAAGTCTGCGAAAAAGCAGGGCCATGAAGCTTGAACCACGTTATGGCGGGACCACTGTATACTGTTTATTAGTAAACAATAACATATGTGCCTATATACAGACGTGGACAAAATTGTTGGTACCCTTCATTAAATCAAAGAAAAACTCATAATGGTCACAGAAATAACTTTAATCTGACAATAATAAATAAAAATTATATAAATGTTGACCAATGAAAGTCAGACATTGCTTTTCATCCATGCTTCAACGGAATTATTTAAAAAATAAGTGCATGAAACAGGCCTGGACAAAAATGATGGTACCCACAACTTAATATTTGGTTGCACAACCTTTTGAGGCAATCACTGCAATCAAATGATTCCTGTAACTGTCAATGAGACTTCTGCACCTCTCAGCAGGTATTTTGGCCCACTCCTCATGAGCAAACTGTTCTAGTTGTTTCCGGTTTGAAGGGCGCCTTTTCCAGACAGCACGTTTCAGCTCCTTCCAAAGATGCTCAATAGGATTGAGATCAGGGCTCATAGAAGGCCAGTGTTTTCCTCTTAGCCCTTCTTGGGTGTTTTTAGCTGTGTGTTTTGGGTCATTTTCCTGTTGTAAGACCCGTGACCTGCGACTGAGACCATGCTTTCTGACACTGGCCAGCACATTTCTCTCTAGAATCCCCTGATAGTCTTGAGATTTCATTGTACCCTGCACAGATTCAAGACACCCTGTGTCAGATGCAGCAAATCAGCCCCAGAACATAACCGAGCCTCCCCCATGTTTCACAGTAGGGACCGTGTTCTTTTCTAGATATGCTTCATTTTTCCGTCTGTGAACATAGAGCTGATGTGCCTTGGCAAAAAGTTACATTTTTGTCTCATCTGTCCACAGGACATTCTCCCAGAAGCTTTGTGGCTCGTCAGCATGTAGTTTGGCATACTCCAGTCTTTTTTTTTTTATGATTTGTCCTCTCCTTGTTTGTCTCCCATGTAGCCCTCTTTGGCTCAAACAGTGAAGGATGTTCCGATCTGACACTGATGTTCCTTGAGCATAAAGTTCAGCTTGGATGTATTTTGAAGTCTTTCTAGGCTCTTTTGTTACCATTTGGATTATCCGTCTCTTTGATCTGTCATCAATTTTCTTCCTGCAGCCACGTCCAGGGAGGTTGGCTACAGTCCCATGGATCGTACATTACTGAATGACATGTGCAGCTGTAGTCACAGAAACATCGAGCTGCTTGGAGATGGTCTTATAGCCTTTACAGTTAACATGCTTGTCTATGATTTTCTTTTTTCATCTCCTGAGACAACTCTTTCCTTTGCTTCCTCTGGTTTATATTGAATGTGGTACACACCATGTCACCAAACAACACAGTGACTACCTGGAGTCCTATATATAGGCCCAATGAGTGATTACAGGATTGTAGACACCTGGGATGCTGATTAGTGGACATACCTTGTATTAACGTGTCCCTTTGGTCACATTATTTTCATTCTTTTCTAGGGGTACCATAATTTTTGTCCAGGCCTGTTTCATGCATCTATTTTTTAAGTAATTCCGTTGAAGCATGGATGAAAAGCAATGTCTGACTTTCATTATTCAACATTTATATAATTTTTATTTATTATTACTTTTGTCAGATTAAAGTTATTTCTGTGACCATTATGAGTTTTTCTTTTATTTAATGAAGGGTACCAACAATTTTGTCCACGTCTGTAACTGCCTACGTTAAATCATTGTAAACATTCCTTCTGTCTGGGACTCCCCCTGCTTGTTCAGGCTGTCCCTGGCCCTCGGGGAGGATGTTCTCCACGGTCTGCATACTCCCCATGTTGCTGCTGGCCTCCCGCGGGGTGAGGAAGGGGTAGAAAAAACCCCATGACAGCGGAGAACTTCCAGCTCCTTCCCGATCCTGCAGGCTCCTGATTGGTTGATGTGGCGCGAATTGAAGCTGGAGTTCAGACTTTTTCAACTTGAGCAGACTTTTTCACACGGCGCAGACGTCTCATTCGCACAAATCCTCCACGCATATCAGATAGAAAACCTTTTTCGCCATGCAAATCTGCTTCTGACTTGAAGCGGGACCCCCTTCTGCGCGTCATTGCGCTCCTCCATTGACATAACTTGTAAACCTGACTCTCTGCCTGCTTAATTCGCTTTTGGTGTGTACGTAGATGTATTTTAAAAGTCTGATTTCAGTCAGACTAAGTAAATAACTAAATAATTTGTTTTTCTGTTGCTGCTGGCCCGTCTGCAGCTTGTGCAGAACACTGCTGCTCGCCTTTTAACACAGACCCGTAGGCATGATCACATCACTCCTGTCCTAGCATTCCTTCACTGGCTCCCTTTGCACTATAGTATTCATTTCAAGCTTTTATTATTCACTTTTAAATGCTTGCATAACCTTGCCCCCATGTAGCTTTCGGATCTGCTTCAGCCTTACTGTCCATCCTGACCCCTAAGATCAGCCGATCAGCTGCTGCTGACGGTCCCTAAATCCAGGCTGAAGCTCAGAGGTCACAGAGCTTTCGCCATAGCTGCACCCAAGCTCTGGAACGAGCTACCCTTGAGTGTAAGACAGGCTTCCTCTCTTCCTGTTTTTAAGTCTCTTTTAAAAACACACTTTTATCTATTGGCTTTTAACACACTGTGATTTCGTTGTGTATGGCACCCTAACATGCTCCAGCTGCGAACCTGGTTTTTACACTGTTTGTTGATGTTTTATATGTCTTTATGTTTTATAATTTGTTTTTTTTTCCGACCTAATATACAGCACTTTGGGGACCCTTGTGTTTTTTTTAAATGTGCTATATAAATAAAGTTGATGATGATGATGATGATGATGATGATGATGATGATGATGATGATGATGATGATGATGATGTGAACGTACTGACTTTAACATTACATTTGACCAGAGTTTGAATTAAATATCCATAATTGCCACGATTATTTGACAATTAATATAGAATAAATATAACATTTTAATATATCCTTTACTTTAACCCTACTATGACCATTTTTGTAGGACACATGCCAGTTAGGGGCAGATGGTAATAAGAGGGTTATGTTAACCCGACTTTAGGGACTAGAGATTCATTTCTTTTAGCTGTTGGCTACAAGGCTGCACAACAATAGATTTATCTTGCTACCGCGCACAGTGAAAATATTGATAAGATAGATTAAAAATATGTAAAGCTCACTGGTAGAAAACCGCAGCAAGGAAATAAATACTACCCAAATAAATACTGAAATTGCTCAGATACAAAATCAACCATCTACCATCGTAAGTATTTATCCATCTATCCATCCTACCATTCATAGTACCTGTGTAAATAAACTCAAACCTTTTCCAACTAACATGCTCCAAAAATCAACATTACTACTTCTAACAGCAGAACAGACAATAATTACATCATGTTATTGACAGTTGTTCATTGCCGACCAGACACCAGGAAAACTGTAATATAGATTTCTCACCCTGTTAAGGTCACCTTATGGAACAAAGCCCTTCACCTTTAGGTAAAATGTTACCTCACTAAAGCTATGGCTTTTTTCCAGGAAAGGGTCATCCTGAGATAATCAATAATGGTAATTATGTTTACTGGAGGTTTGACTTTAACTGGCAGATCAAGTGGGAAATGCTTTAAAAATAAACAATAAAAGGTGTTGAGTGAAACAATTCCCTGAGCCAATACTGATAGAAGACCGCTGTACAAGTCCCCCAAGTATCATAATGCTCCATCAGATGCATCAACATGAATATAAAATTACTGGCCATGTGCAACAAGATATTTTCAAGCTCTCACCAAGCAGAGCATGGCCATACACATACACAGGCACACACACAGCGTATTTTGGGGGGTAAGCTGCCAGCAAATGAAAGATCTCCCTCCCAATTCACTTGTTATTGTGCTGTCTGGGTGACAAGTATACCTATAGAGTGAGTATTTATATCCGGAATGTTTTGTTCCGTTTTCCTGCAATGATGAATGTTTCTTTTATAAATCCATTGCCGGGCCTTTTAAACCATAAACAATATTTCTCAAGCTCAGATTCCTTGTGCAGCAGTCTTGGGGAACCTTGAGATTTCCAGGCTCTGATTTAATGGCTCGTAATTCTTGAAAGGCAATCCTTCTTCACCCTCCAATGCTCAGATGCACCCTCGTTCAGGGCAGCCCACCCCATGCTCGGCCTCTGCGCCCCTTCCAGATCCCCTGGCCGGTTCAGCACCAGTTAAAACCATTCAGCTGGAAACAGCATTGTAGGCCCCCTGTGTCCGTACATTACCTACTGTAGGTTGACAGCACTGGGCTTCCTGAAAAAGTTTTTTCTTTTTTAGATGTTACCGTTTTATACTAGAAATTATCCTTAGTGACTCGTATGTTGTGATCTGACAAAGATTGAGATAAATTAGGTTTCTAATGAAGAATAACTCATTTGAAGACACAAACCAGAATCTTCACTGACTGAAAAAAAAAACTGGGCATCAGCCCATCAGGACCCCAAAACCAAAACAACTCATTAAAAAATGTGCATTTGCATATATAATCTATACCTATATTTTTTTAAGCACCAACTTGCACACTGTACACTGTTGTTAAGATCCATGCCATGCGTCTGAATGGTATCTCGTTAGATCAACAAAAGTTTGAGAAGTTTGAAATGAATTGCCTTCAACCTCCTTATAGCCAAGGTTTCTTGATACTGCACTGCAATAGGATTTCCTTCTTCACAACTAATGTAAAATTCTGCAGTCCAAACTTAGAATTCCTTTATCACCCATTGCTTTTTTTGTTGTAAATTTGTTAACCCCAAAGGAAATATAAATGTCTTTGTAACTGCTATACTACAATTTTCTTCGAATATTCATTGTATTTTATTTTTTTTTTTATAGTTATACGCGTTTATTTACTTTACCTTGGTAAAGGAATGTCTTTGACACCATGATATGCCTACTTTCCATTACGGTTTCACAAGAACTTTGCTTACAGAGTCTAACAATATCTGATGTTTGAAGCCAAAAAAAAGGGGGGGCAAAAAATCAGACAAAAACATTTATAAAAACACATGAACTATCACAAAAAATGTCTGCTGTTTCACAAAAAAATATGTTGTGGATGGCCTGCTGAAAGTTTAGAGAAACCAAACAGGAGAACAACATTTATCAGAACTTATGAATGAGAATGCCAGAGACGTAATAAATTACAGAAAGGAAAACAATCCCATGACAAAAACCAATACAGTTGTTAAATTATTATAGACACGCACATAAGTCTAAGTATAGTATTATACATCAACTGGAGGAGGTCCGATAAAACTCGGGAAAAGAGTAGGGAATTTTCTTTAGCTTAATGAAAATGACTAATATTAAAAAAGCAGATTAGAATTGCACACAATTCAGTTTGGGCTAAGATAATTATTAATTTAGAAAAGATTTAGTAATTAAACTGGATAAAGTAACAGACGCAAAGAGCAGAAATGATTTTTGATACAGTGTAGAGCTTTTTAATTGTTGTGCAAATATTTTAACTGGGTTAATCTGCAAATGCAAAACTCGCCACACTGCTCCTCTTCCACACATAAAACTGGAATGAACAGAGAAGCAAGCCGCTGTGGTTCTTCATTATAATAATGACAAACAGTGTTTTCTGTCTTAACTGCAGAGCTGAGGGGAGGGGGAGGACTGCAATAGTAGGCAGTACTATAGGCTCTATATAGTACAATAGGCTCGGCACTTTGATATTGATGTCTCCGATATTGATGTTCCGGGGGATCTCCGGCAGGTTCATGTTTTTCACGGCGGAGACAGCGCGAGCAGGGGCCGCCGACAGACCTCCCTCTGACTTTTCCAAACGGTTCTGCACCTCTACTTGTGCTACAATCTCGTTCCTGTTGGTCTCCAGCACCATTCCTCCCATCACCACCTCCTGCAGGATATAATGGACCTTATCCATGTGGAATATTAGGTCCAGTTCACAAACATTTTCAAAGCATTTATCCAATGTTTCCACAAAGACCTGAATCAGGTCCAGAAGGCCAAGCTCGCTTTCAGACGAATCCACACAGAAGACAAAGTAGAGAGTGACATAGTGTCGGTAAATCAACTTGTAGTCTGAGCCACCAATGAGACTTCCACCTTCCAAGAAGTTACAAACATTGTCGTCTCTCTTTGATACCAAATGGAAAGTCTCCCGAATTATCTGCTGCTGCATGTCCTCTGAAAAATATTGATACAATCTGATCAGCCGCGGCTTCCCATGGTTGTTAAAAATCAATATAGCTTTTATCATGTTTGATATTTGGCGTGGCCAAACAGCAGTGCGAAATAATGAAGGCTTTCTGTTAGCTTGAGTGAGAATATTCGTTTGAAGATGCTAATGGATGTTGGCAAGAACAATCCCCTAAGCAGTCAGTATTACAGTGGTTCTCATGAAACTTCTGATGAAGATGATGTTCAGGGTTGTTCATTATCTTCTTCATTTAATAAAGAATTATTCTGTGTGCTATATCCAGATGTTCCAGATTTCTTTACCAGCTTATTCAGCTTTAAGTGAGTGACCCTGATGTTGCTACACAAACAGATGATGGCAGAAGAGATTAAACGCTCCATAAAAGACTTGGATGATACATTTTGCAGAAAACTCTGAAGAACCTACGCTTTCTCAAGCAGTGTAGTCTAGTCTAGCTCTTCACCACTGTGTCTCCAGTCCAGTTAGTGGTCCAGTTGAATAAAGAATTCATTATCCTTTACCACCTCTTCCTCTTAGCTGAAAAGTGTTCTACAATCATCTCTCTGAACTCAGCTTCTTGTCCATCTCTGATACACCCAGTGACTGCAGATTTATCTCAATAAGTCAAACCATTTTCTGCAGATGACGGGACTCTGTCTTGTAATGGAAGTTTGAAGTGTACAAATCTTATTAGACAAAAGACCAAACAACAACATGGGCAACTTCCAATCTGTTTCAGAGTTTTTTCATCCTTATAACTGGAGCTCCAAATCAGTACTTGGAATTGGAACAAGACTTCCCTAGACCCTAATGCTAAAAGCTCTGTGCACCTTGTAAAATCTAAACAAACTGTCAGGTTGTTGTACCATTTACGAAGTTCCACTACAGCTGAACTTTAACTTTGTTGTTTTTCTGCATGTCTTTCTTTGCGGTAGCACATAGAAGAGGTGGAGATGGTTTTAAAAACCTCTAATAAATGCACATTGGCAAGTCAACAAAGCACAAGGGGAAAACAACAGCAAGTTTAAAAAGCAATCATTAAGCCGGTATCTCTAATTGTGTTCTTTCCTCTCCTCATGTATAATCCCTGGTTCCTCGCTTTGCCTTCATTAACAATGGATGAATTAATTAGAAACCTTTATAGGATTCCTGCACAGTGAACCCTGGAGATAAAAAACATCCTATTCCTCTGACCTGTTCCTTTCCTTCAGAATTCTCTTTTTTTTCACACCGCTCTCTCTCCTGCCTCTGCTCTTAATTGTATTGTTTGCTTGTATTGTCGATACCAGGATTAATTTCACTATAGATCAGGATTATTGACCTTCTCATCAATGTTATTTCATTTCTATAAAGTGCTAATTATAGGGAACAGGGGAAAGCAAATTGCACTGTAACTTGCCTCACTTGATTTCCAATTAAAACAGAAAGAAAACAACATCAATTTATTCTTAGTTGTCCTCTGTAAAAAGTATTTCATGTACTAGTAAAAAAAATGTTTCACATCTAGGCAGTACATCGTTAGTAAATGCTACATGAAATTGGTACAAGTTTAAAGCTTTGCTCTGACCCAACAAATACCCTTCCTGTCACACTTGCTGCACTCGCTGCTCCTTTCTTGGTTTTCTTGCTTCATTTCAAAGAAGGAGCTGGGCACAGTTCATAAACAATTAACTGGCTGGATAAGTGATGCACTCAAGCTCTAACAGACCTGAAAAACATCATGTTATAAATTCTGGTAATTGACTCCAGGGAGGTGAGCATCAGGCCACTGAAACTAAGCAAGCACCTTTTCTGTTGAATACATGGCATCTGCCACTTTTGCATCATTATCATCTCATATGAGGTAACAAGAAGTGTGTAGATAGTTGTATGAACATGTTTAAGGAAGCGGTTACATGTGATTCAAAAAAAGTGTTTGGAGATCCTTCCAAAGGTCTAGCCATGAAAAGTAAGCACGGAGACCCTTTTCGCCACCCTTTCTCCAACCCTCCCCTCTCCAGCAGTCCTCTAATGAAATGAAAGGTCAGAGCACTAATAAAACTATTAGCAAAAAGGAATCTCTCAGATGTGTTAATGCACTTTTAATTCCTGTTAGCAAATTTCATCCCCCAGCAGTTTGCTGCCCGCTAATGAGAAATAAAACGCCCCGCTCCAGGGATGAGGGGAGGTGGAGTGGGAATGGGTCGATGCTCTGGCTACTCCGTAGTGTTCTCTGTATACACACAAGTAGTGTACACTAATGTTAAGAGTCACACACACAGTGTGGATGTGCTTGATGTTATTCACGGGCCGAGGCCTGTTTTCAGCCCTGTGATTCTGCAGGGTTAATTAAAGAGCACATCTCCATCTGTTCTCGTTCAGCCTGAGCTCAGTCTCTTCCCATCGAGCGTACCGTACTGTCATTACACACACACACACATTACATCACTCTCACTTTTCCCCACTCAGTCCGCTCTTTTTCACCGGGTACCAATAATTGACATGAACGCCTTCACAGGAACACTGATCAACATGCTTGGACCTAAAGACACGACCTGGCCTCTAACCTGACTTGTCTGCTACCCTGACCAATTAGGTACACCCTTACCTTGACCTTTATGTCTAAACCCACCAAAGGAAATACAAGCCATTGCAGTCAAGATAGTCACTGTTTTTCTGTAGGAATGCCAATTAGCCTGCTGTACCATGTGCACTCCGAGGGAAATCAGGGTTCAAGGTGTTTTTATGGGCAAACCTTCTCCACTTAAAAGCTTTGCTTCCTGGAGCAAAAGGGAAACTTCAGCAACAGGCTGAATAATGTTCCTGTAATAAAAAAATAAAAATAAAAAAAACTTGCCGCAGCTTTCCAAATAACCCAAATATTTTTTATACTGTCCAAAATAACAGACGTTTTTCGAAAATAAAAAAGAAAAATGTAACTATAATAAGATTCACTTAAAAACATTTTTATGAGTTGTGAAGATTCAGGAGCGCCTAAGATTTTCTTTCTGACACTTAAAATGTGCGGCCTCTCAATTTTTAGTGGCATAAAATGGGACCTTGGTGACTAAACTATGACTCCGCACTTTTTCTGCTCATCATACTGTATTTCCCTACAGTACCTGGGAAAGTAATTCATAGCTCATAATGGCAAACTTGATTGTATTTGGGGGATTTTTAGGTGATAAAAAGCAGAATATAACTGAACTGAAATGATATCCCTATCCCACTTAACTTTGGAAGGGAAACAATTTCATTTCAAATCAGTTATTAAAAGAGAACTACAAATCAGATGGGAGATTCTGTTGACAGGACAACTATTATTTGTGAAAATGTATGAACTGCTGGAGGGACTAGAGGGAGTAGCCGTGTATATGGATGATGTCATTGTCCATGGAAATGACATGAGCTCACATGATGCTTGCCTACAGAACACACTGGAGAGGATGGAGCAGGCAGGTCTCAAACTCAACAAAGAAAAGTGTGTATTCAGATAGCCGGAGCTGAAATTCCTGGGTCACATAGTAGATGCTAGCGGAGTCAGGGCTGACCCGGAAAAAATAAATGCCATTATTCAGCTACAGGAACCAACAGACATTCATGAACTCATACACGCTTTGGGCATGATCATTTACATGAGTAAATACATACCAGACTTGGCATCAGCAGAAGGCCCTCTGTATGACCTGCTGAAGGGAGGAACCGCCTGGACATGGGATCATCCACAAAAGAGAGCGTTCCAGCGACTCAAGGAAGCCCTCGTCACCTCACCTGTCTTAGCCCACTATGACCCCCGAAGGTAGACATCTGTTTCAGGAGACGCAAGCAGTTATGGATTAGGAGGCGTCCTCCTACAGCTGAACGACGAAAGCTGGAAACCTGTTGCATACTGTTCTAGGATATTGACATCAGCAGAGTCCAGGTATGCACAAATTGAAAAAGAGTCTTTAGCAGGTGTATGGGCTTGTGAGAGGTTCCAGAAATATCCGGTAGGACTGGACAGATTCAGACTCATTACAGATCACAAGCCGCTGGTGCAGCTGATTAATAGTAAAGATTTAGATGCAGTTCCAGTGCGATGTCAGAGACTTTTGATGCGCTTGATGCGGTTTAATGCCAAAGCAGAGTACACACCCGGAAAGACTCTGGTCATAGCTGATACACTGTCACGCAGCCCAGTTCAGGACAGCGACAACGACACAGAGTCTGTCATTGCCTGTCATGTTAATACTGTCATACATTGTTGGCCATATCGCAGCAGAAGCTGGACTAGATGAGGGCAGAGACACAGAAAGATTAGCAGCTACAGTGCGTAAGACAGCTGATCAAAGAAGGATGGCCGGAAAGAGAGTGTAACATTCCAGGCATTGTAAAAGACTTTTATGCAATGAAAGACTCATTATCAGTGTGTGTGAAGGACTCATTACACTCGGGTGTCGCATTGCTATTCCACAGTCAACGAGAGAGGAAATACTGGATCGGCTACATGATGGACACCAGAGCCTGTCGAAGTGTAGACAACGGGCTCAGGAAGACGTGTGGTGGCCTAGGATATCTGCAGATATTAAGAACAGAGTGGAAGAATGTCACTTTTGTCAGGTAAACAGGCGCACACAGCGTAGAGAACCACTACATTCTACACCCCTTCCTGATAGGCCATGGCAGAACATTGCCACATATATTTGTGAATACAAAAGCAAACATTACATCATGATATCAGACTATTACTCATGTTACATAGAAATTTTACATTTGCCAACCACGACAACAGAACAGGTTGTTAAGATGTTATAATCTATATTTGCAAGATTTGGCATCCCGGACCAGATAGTCAGTGACAACGGCCCACAATACACAAGTTAGGCCTGGAAAGACTTTTTAGACAGTATGACATCTCACACAACACATCTAGCCCACATAACCCACAGGGCAACGGACACGCAGAGAGAGCAGTTCAAACTGCAAAACGCATTCTTAAAAAGGAAGACCCTCTACTAGCATTGATGTGTTACAGAGCAACACCAACATCTGCAACTGGGATAATCACAGCTGAAATGCTCATGGCTAGGAAGATTAGGACCACACTTCCCTCACTCAACAGAAATCTGACCCTTAAGTGGCCAGATAGAGCTCTTATTAGACGTAGAGATGCAGAGGCCAAGCAACAGCAGGCATATTACTTTAACAAAAAACATGGGGTCTTGCCACCATTACATCAAGGTGATCAGGTCTTACTGAAGCTGGATGAGGACAAGACATGGAAAGGTCCAGCATCTGTCATGCAGGAGAGTGGTGCATAGCGCTCGTATCAGGTGAATTCGCCACGGGGAGGAGTGGTGAGAAGGAACAGACGATACCTTCAACTGGTAACACAGTTGATGTAACCAGTGTTGATGTAACCAGTCGGAGATCTGGAACGAGCTGTGGGTGGAGTCCCGGGGAGACTCGGCAGCCTGTAGGACACACACACGTTGTTACGATGCTGTCTGTGATGGTGTCTCAATAAAGTGGATGTGAGCACAAATAAGTTGCCTCTTCCAGCACTTATTTGACAATCATGGTCCCAAACGCACAAGAAGTTGGCCATCTTGGTTTGAACGTGCGATTTTGACGCCGTTTTTACAGCCTCTACATTCAATCAAACTCGTCCCTGGAATTTTGATCGATCGGCTTGTAAACTGGTCAGGTTGGCCTTCAGGCATGTGGGATCAAAATGTATCAAAATAATTTGACTTTTCATATATGATGAAGGGGCGGGGCATGGCATCAAAGGTTGACTTAACGGCAAAAATATTGAAGCAGTTATAACTCTTCTTCAGAAAGACACAGAGGTTTGAAACCTTCTGTGGTGGATGCTTTCCAGATCCCTGACAATCCTAGATGGTCAAATGCTGACACCAGTTCAGCCCGGGCCACCTAGAACAGGAAGTGCAATGCTTGATGCCTAAGAAAGGGGTACAATTTAACATCTGCATAATGGGAAATTATGATTGCTAATGCAAAAAACTTCAGCTTTCAAGATTGCTGCCATGGAGCACTTTTGTGTCCCCACCAATCCTACTCTGTTGCCTAGAGGTGACGTACAAAACTTTATTGCTACCTTTGACCCATATTGTTATGTTTTCGTTTAGTATTTTGATTTCAAATATTTTGATGTAAAATAAACATATTATTACAAAATAGTCCTTACTCTGTAAGAATCATCGTACGAGATGTTGCTGGATGGTAACTGCTACAAAACTGGCATATGCACGGCTTAAAATTAAGTTTTGTTGTTGCAACTACAACCTCGACACACTAGATGTCGCTTAGGTGCCCATGTTCCATATTCAACCTTTAACCAGTGCTGAGAGATTTTGAAAAAGGGTGTGGCTGTGGTGGCATGGCGAAGCTTGGCGTCACGCCATGGAAATACGTTTGGCTCCACTTTGCACATACGTCATCTGATCTGCTCCATATTCCAAAACATAGGTATTAATCCAGCTCTAAAGACATGTGTATGAAAACATTTACTTGTCATAGCCTAATAACTACACAGCGCCCCCTAGAATTATCAAAACAATCCTCATCCAGCAATGCTTTCAACTAGGACTGTGAAATTCAGAACATAATTTTTTCCCAAGACTCCTCAACACAATGCTAAAGCCAGGGACTTTTTCCCTTATGAGGTCGGTCACTTTGGTTGAAAGATGCCATCCTTACCTTTTAAACAGTTTCTCATGCAGATTTTTATCATCAGGTTCGGTGTAAATGTTGAGATGGTGTTGAGGCAGTGATGTGTGAGTCTCGCTGTCGCAGCACAGGCCAGAGCGGTACTAAGATGCAAGGATCATTCAAGGCTGCTTGTAGCTTTAATAAATTTTGTGTTTGAAGCAAGAGAAAATGTAAAAGTTCAGTTTATATTGTTGCAAGGTACTTTATATATTAAATGACTATTTAAAGCAAGTTATGAAAACGAACATTTACTTTCTCTATAAAAATAAAAGGGGTTGTGTTAAAATATAGATTGAATTATTGATAAAATAATATGGTTTTAGGAATGAAGGGGAACCACATTTGTGTTTATTTCATGCGAGAATAAACTTTTATTTAATTCTATGCAACTTTATTTAATCCCAAATACACAGCAGCTGCGATAAGACAGGAAAACAAAAAGCACAAGGAGAAAAAATATGCTCTGAGGGAGGGAGGCTGAGACTTTCTATTACCAAAATAAGCCTTTTAATCAATAAAGAGATAAAAGATATTTTAATCAAAGACATATTTCCTTGTTTGTCTAATGCTTCTGCCGCCACTGTGCACATAATCTTTAAACGGTAAAAACAATGCATAATGCTCTCCCAGAGAGCCATTCATCCATATAAACAGAAAACAGGAGCAGTCAGCAGAAACGCACACCAGCCCAGCCCAGCTCACAGACACTCCATAGACGCCAAATTACATTAGGATGGGCATATTAAGGGGAAATGCATCCTGTAAAATAGGATATTATTCCCACATACAAACACACTGCTGGTCCACACACACACATTTTTTAACATCATAGTTTCGGGCCCTGTGCGCAGTATTCCATAACAGATCTACACTGTTTCGTGCATGTACACAATCGTGCACACACGTGTGCATACCATAAATGCAGGGCATGCTGCTATTAGTATGATGGCTGTTTGTCGGAGAAGCAGGCATCCGCTGGCTGTGGGTAAAGCGTTTCAATGAGATTAGAGAGGTAACTGGAACCTTTGCAGATATGCTGGACAGAGCTATAACAAGTCCAGCAGTAGTGTTCAAGCTGGATCAAGTTCCAGGAGCTAACGAGGCAAAGACTAACTGACACTTAATTGAGCAATGCAGGGTGCACACCTAGGCTAAGGAAGCAGGCAAGCCAGTAACTAATAATAAAAAAAGCATAACTTACCTGTAAATTTTTTGTTAACGCTGTAGAAATAGAGGGTCTTCTGCACATGATCTAGTTGCACTACATTGTATGTGTTAAAAACAACCCTAGCGTGTCTGAGTGTGTGCTTGCGTTTGTGCGTCAGCTAGTGTGAGGTCTGGACTGTCAACAGAGCATCGTAGTTTGCACTTCTGCCGAGCACCAGGGAGCAAACAGCAGCTCCGGTAATAATGATTCATGCTTTCCGTCAGGCCCCCTGACAGGCAGAGTTCGATCCCCTGTTCAGCGCGCTGTAGCGGCAGCAGCCGAGGCCGGCGCAGTACCACGGACATCATCATAACAGCTGAGGGAGAGCTGGGCTGCTGACATATTGATCGCCCCCTCAGTTAGGAGATTTGATGGATTGACCCCAGACTCTTGACTTTAAGTAGTGAAACGCGAAGGGCAAATCAAAAGTCAGGAAGAAAAAAAAACTGAGATCAGCAAGGAAAAGGTGAAAGCAAAACATGAGACTGACACAAAAAAAACTCAGTAAAGTCAATCTTGGCAGCTTCTAAAGATTTTTATTAATAACAATTAGTTTTACACAGTTTACACAAATATCATCTTTGTGCTTTGAATAAGTAATTCAAAGCACAAAGCTTTATAATGAATTTAACAACTATTGATTTCAGTCATAATAACACACAATGTACACTTTTTTTAAACCTTCAAAAGAAATTAAGACAAAAACATAATGTTTTGAATACGTTTCCACGATGTAACAAGTTACTCTTTAGTTTGACCACATGCTTATTTTTAATATAATTAACTTGTTTAGTTAGTTATAATTAATAATAGTTTAATCACATTTAACACATTTTTAGACATAACAACAATTTAATTAAAAGCGATAAGATGAAGATATTGAGAGTATGGTAGTTTTGATTAAGAGAATAAAAGCACCAAAAGTTAACCACTAAAATAAAATATAAATATATAAAAATTCAATATAATTATATAAATTATCTAACATTGGCTAACAAATCTTCATTTTGAACAAGTTTAAGGATAGAATCTTATTTTTTTTACCCTGATCACAAGTATTTCAGAAGTGGAAAAAAATACACACTTCACAAAAGCATTCAAGAGCCATTCATCGCTGCTATCAACTCAGTACCTGTGAGCGCCAAGACCTCACTGTAGTTTAGAGATGAGCTTCAGGGAAGGATTACAGGTGAACACACAAGCATTCTTCACACGTTTAGAAACTGGAACACTAAGGCTGATTTTCTCAAGGTGGCAGTAATTTTTTAACAGTAGTCTGTCTCACACCAAGGTGACCACAGCTTTAAAGTTACTTCAGTCCAATGCTTTAGACTGTAAATGATTTATTAAAAAGTATATTGCCTTAGGCAGAGCGTCATCTGCACTGAGGTTCAAATCAAAATTCCAATCATATAATTACGGACCCATTTTTCCATTCAAGGATAATGTTTATAAAATGTCTATGCATCTAAGGCGCTTCCACCAGACAGTTCCATTCTACAATACTGAATGATGCTAGAACCAGTTCTTAACTGGTGCTGTAAAACACAGCACCAGTTTTTTTACAGCCAGATGGTCAGCTGGGTTCCATGTTATTATATAAATGTAGGGATTGCTCTCAAAAATGTGGTCTTCCTTAGTATGTTTCCTACACTTTCACAAGGCGCTTAATAAAAAAAACCTTAGCCCGTTTAACAAGGCTGTTTACAAAGGCAACTTGCAGTTCTGTTATTTACCAACTACACCGCAAACATTTCATTATTTATATCCTTTATTTAACCAGGAAAACCCCATTGAGATTAAAAATCTCTTTTGCAAGGGAGACCTGGCCAACATAGACCACTGAGTTACATCTCATCATTACATACATACAAAAACACACAGAAAAGCATGAAAAAATAAATACATGGAAACAGTTTAGCTAACCATGTTGGTAGAGGTCTGTGCTCTCCGGGTGATTTTCTAGTTCCTACAACTACCTTCTCCATCTCCATCATCTGTCTTTATGCATAACTTTTGAGGTTTAGTACAGATTTTTAAAATATAAAAAGAAAATGGAGAGAAGATACGTGAGAAAATGCATCCGTTTCTCCCTTCTCTCACACCAACTGTCCACAGCAACTCAGACAGTCGCACTAAGCCTAGTCCCTCGCCTCGTCAGGCCCTGTGGGCTTCAGAGGCCAGGCAGGACCAGAGAGGGTACAAGCTTACACTAACGATAGAGGAAGCCATGTCCAGTGGGCTGGAGCCTGAGACGGAACAGAAGACCCTGCACCATTGTTCTGCCAACCCACTGACAGCGTGTGATTTAGGACCAGAGCTGCCCAGGAGCGTTAGGGGAGGAAAAGGAGCAAGGGAGGTCACAGAGTGGCTCCACAGGCGCCCTTCAACAATCCTAACCGAATCCCTCCATCCATGAGATGGCAAAATGAATCATGGCTGACCCAGGGCTGGGCCTGAGCTTGGGCCTGGCCTCTCTCTACCGCCTCATACCCCTTCTATTGACCCCCTCCTCTCCCTGGAAAAACATGACAAATCTGGTGTTTATTTACTTAAAAAGACCAGGAGAAAGACCAAAGGGGGACAGGTTTAAAAAAAACTCTGTAAAATCAATACAGAGTTAGTAGTTCTTGCCCTGCTGTCGCTCATTTTTTTTTTTTTTTTTAACGGCAGAAGACATATAAGTTGGAGCCTAATAGAGATCCCAGGTGGAGACGGATGCAGGTGTCCTCTGCAACATGCACATAACCGAAAAGGAAATTGTAGAACAGGGAAAGCCAGCAGAGATGAGGAGATGGTAAAAAGTTAACCAAAACCACTCTTTTTTATGCCATCAACCAGATGATTTTCGATGATAACGGTCATCTTAGGGCCAGACAGCATGTTCATCCCTAAATGGTTTAAAGAAACAGAAAGCAGAACAGTCAGAGTCCAAACTGTGGATTATGTATGTGCTTAGAGACATGCAAGATCAAATTTGTCCTAAAAGTTTGACTCCAGACAACAGAGCATTGAATCCACAGAGCCTCCATTCTCACCACATGACAGGTAGAAAACAGATAAGGCTCTAAGGGAAGAGGGAGGGTGGCCATCAAGCTGGCCCCCTAAAAAGAAATAGCAGCGGTGAGCTGTCAAGGTTTCTGTCATATTCTACATCACCTCAGCCGCCCATTCCATCCCATTTCTGGCAAACCATTCAGACGGCTACGGCCAAGGATGAAAGTGCTGGAAAATGGAAGTCATTGTAAACCATTTTCTGGCCTGGAGCCCCCACCTCAGCCATCCTCTCCATCTCCACCCCTCTTCTTCCCAACTGCTCTTGAAGACAAATGGGCACAGGGCAATGACAGAGTGCCTGGTCCACAAATCACCAGCGGCTAAGCTGCTCGTCCACTGCTTCCTCTTCCCCCGCTGCCCCCTCCCTGCACGTAACCTCACAACCCGCCACCCCCCAATTCCCGGCCGCTCCATTAGTCATGTGCACACGGGCAGCAGCCAGCAGCCGTAATTAGACAAGGACAAATCGCCGGCCGCGGACACAGACGAGTCCGGCCGCTAAATAAGGCCCTTCCATCCTGCAGGGTGGGCGGCAAAAAAGGGCCAAGGAGGAGACTAGGGTGTCAGACAGAGGGAACAGAGTTGGTACTGTCCAATGAACAATATTCTTTTGGTTTGGCCTGGAATGTAACTCATTATTATACTGCGGACCAGTGGCTCAGACCCAGATCTAACCCATTAACCCCTAAACTACAAAGAAAATGCAGCATGGATTAACATCCACTTTTCTCAAGAGTGAACTAATTCCAAGATTATAAAATTCCGTAAGTGGCACCTGGGCTGTCTTGATTCATACTTGAAATTAGTTTTGGTATCAAATATACAAAAAGGTAAACATTGCTTAATTATTATGTACACCTGATGAGCTTTGCTTCAAAACAGACACTAACTGAATTGGAGTGCAGAACAAATTAAGAACTTCAAGAATGAAGTCAAGTGGACAACAATTCAGAAAGAACAAATGAAGGTGGGTTCATCTGAAGCTAGACTATGGCTCTGGATTTCACCCAACTATTTATGTTTCATCTACCATTAATGTCCTCAGTAACTAACATTTAAAACTATAAGTAAGACTCAATATTTGTCTGAGAGATACTTGGATCAGATATTGGTCTTAGGTCATTCAATTTCAAGAAAAGACTATTTTGTTGCTGCAGGTCATAATTTGACTTGAAGTTACGAAGTCAGTCATAAAAATATAAATATACCTAAATAATACAGTCGAATTTATTTCAGTAAATCAACTTAAAAGGTGAACCTGATATATAATAAATATAGACTCAGTTATTTTTCTAGATTGTGGTTCATAGCTGATTAAAACCCCAAATTCTAAATCTCAGAAAATTAGAATATTAAATGAAATCAAATAGACAAGGATTTAAAAAAGAGAAATGTTGGACCTCTGAAGAGTATAATCATGTACTCTGTACTTTGGTTTGGTCCCTTTTTGCATCAGTTACTCTCTCAATGCGGTGTGGCATGGATGCCATTTAATAAAATAGAGAGCAATTAAAGGCTCAGGAACCCTTTGCAGGTGTTTTGGATTAATTAGCTGACTAGAGTGAGACACTTTGAGCCTTAACTGCTGAACCTATATATTCAAATTTTTAGAAATTTTGAATATGGGCTTTTTAAACTGTAAACTATAATCATCAAATGTGATAGCAAATTAAGGCTTGAATTATCTCACTTTGCATGTAATAAGTCTGTATTATATATTAATTTAACCCTTTAAGTTGAATTACTGAAAGAGGTAAACTTTCCTGTGATAATTTTTAAAGTTTCAACTGTAGCAATGTAATGCAATTTTTTTACAAGCATCAATAATTCTTATATTTTTAGATGTTGCAGATTACTTATATAGACGTCTGTTGCAGAGGATCACTGTTAGTAGATGGTGCTACTGGGACAGTGATAACCTTCTACTAAAAATATTTTGTGCTGAAAATGAGAAAATATAGCATGAATGTTGAAAGCAGTGAAAGTCATCTCAAATTGTTAGAGTAACTAAAATCCAAAGCTCTACAGAAAAGCAGCAAGTAACATCAGCAAAATACATAAACGTCTTTTTCTGTTTTTTAACCGCCTTTTTAATCTCGTCACTAGAGATGCACGTATACCGATACCAGGTATCAGGGCCAATAGTGTTCTAATATACTTGTATCGGTTAGTTAACCGAAGCACGAACTGATACTTAAAATGTGGAAACTTTGCAATAATTACAATGAAAATGTTTATTGTTCACTTGATATTTAAGTTTTGTGGTAATTTGTATCTTTTAAAAAAATCTAATTCATGATAATTTGTTGTAACAGTCAGAGAAAAAAATAATACCCGTTATCTAATTCATTGCATTTTTTTATGTGGTAGAAGTATCGGCAATGGTACTTGGTATCTGCAAGTACTCAGATACAAATATCGGTATCGTATTGGTTTGAAAAAAGTGGTGTCTTACCTACATGTGCCATAAATATGTTGACATGTAATTAGAAGATTTGGACACAAGTAAGGAATATTTAGAATCCTGAAATATGGAGGGTCTGCTGTTAAAATTAGTGATGCGAACAGTACTGATAGAAAATAAATTTAGCTTAAATGTCACCATCATTTCCTTGGCTTTGCTTCACTAAAATAGAAAATTACTATTAAATTGAGCTATTTTACACAACTTTTCTCAATCTTCTATGTATATACAATAATTCATCTTTGCTCATAAATCACTAATTACCACTAATGTCAAAAAACTTCTTTCAGTTTTTTTCTGGATATTACCTTTTTTGAGCAATTAATGAAAATGTAAACCTAATAACGCTGAACAGTTGGCAAAAACAACTTTTTAAAACTACAGTTTGGTTGTAAAATCTGCTGTTCCCTCCCTACCTTCATTCTGAGGCTTTTAATACACCTTTACTACAGCTGAACTTATGAGTACAATCTCCAGCAGTAAAGCTGACAGTGTTGTTGTAGGCATTCCATATTCTATGGAAACTGTTTTGGTCGACAAAACATCTGTATCAGCAGATATTCAAATAAAGATGTACAGATTAGACCAGAACTAAGAACTCCCATTTAGATTTAGTGTACTTCGATACTAAAAGGAGATCTACAGCTAGTTCAGCATGAAACCCTCAGAAGTGCATATATGCGTTCTGGCAGCCATGTAGCATTATTGGATGTTAAGTAACATCTATTGTCAAAACGCTGTAAATATTTTCTATCTTCTTTTTGTCTTTTTGAAAAGAAAAAAATCCAATTCACGTTGTATTGCTGTTTTCAAACATCAGCAAGGTGGATTTTGTTGTAAAAAACATGAGAAGCCCTGATTTTGAGACAGTTTACACGACATCGTTGCCATTTTTGTTTAAATAGGCGGGACAAATCAACTCTCCGTTTACACGACAGAGCGAGCAAGCTGAGCTTGTGGAAAAAGATTTAGTATGCCCGGACTTTAGATGGCTATGTGCCCCGTGTTTGTTGTGTTCTATGCTTTCCCACTTTCCTCCTCCTTACTCGGAAAAATTGGTGAAGAATGGCATAGTGTGCCAGTCTAATATACCCTGAGCAGTTGGCAGTGATGTCATCGTTTTCAAAACTCCCCGGCCTTGCGTTGACATGACAGAGTAACCGCAAGGCAAGACAACGAATCTCCCAGCATTGTTAGAAGTCTCCACTCTTGAAGCCATTTTTGCCCCCCCCCCCCCAACAGACCTTTTATCGTGTAAACGAGAGGCCAAATCGCAGACAAAAACCTCAGTTTTGCTGAAAAATGTTTTTGTGTAAACAGCTCCTCAAATAATTATTTTTGCTACAGCACACTGGCTTTTATAAAGGTTATCTTTTATAATACAAATTAACCTATTTTTAAAGTACCTAATTTGCTTTGTTTAAGCAGATTTTTAAAAAGCAGTCTCACTCTTTTTAGGAGGAACTGAACCATGATGCAATCAAATTCCTTTGACTGCAACACCACTACGTCACTTGTTTTTGTGGTGTTTCAATCAGTTCTAAATAAATAAATGAAGGCAAAAATGCAAAGCTGCAGCAATATAGTGCTATAAAGAGGTTTCAGGGTACATTAAGTGCAACATTAGAAGGATGAAATTACCCAAACTGAGAACTCACTGAATCAGATTACACATAAGACGAAGAAACCAGCCGTCAACAAAATATAAATTAGAGCCATACGAGGGTAGAGATGGCTGAATCCACAGAGGAGTATCAGTAACAATTGCTTTGGCCAGGTCAGAGCTGCAACACACTCCCAAGGCAACATGAAACTGACCAACACACACACACACACACAGAGCACGCTCCACTGGAGCAAACTTTATTGATCTGCCACCTAATTTCCTAATTAGTTTTTATTGGATTTCATAATCGTCATCAGGGCACATCAAAAGAAACTCAAAACCCCAGCAACATTTTTTGCCCTCCTCAACATAATTTTTTTAACTGTTAAAATGAAGCCATGTATTCAATTGCAAGTCCCCAGCTGTGAGCGCAACCCCTTTTTTTTTTTTTCATTACCCCTCCAGAACTCCTTGGACAGCAAACACTGCACAAACACACCATTTCTCCCATGTGCAGTAACTGATGTTTAGCATTGCACATTTTCTGCATGATCTGCTGCTATTTGTCACAGTGCTCTCACCGCAGTCGCTTCTTACTTGTAGCACTTGTTAAACACACTGCAGTACGGGCCCTGGAAAAATGTAGAGATAGCGGAAAAAACACAGCACCCTTCCGACAACAGTTTAGTTGTTTTGCCTTTCTACTTCCTTATGTTTTTACATAACTAAGCAAAAAAACTCCTGACCAAAACTTTTGGTCATACTGTTTTCTCTCCACGCCACACTTCAATGTTTATGCTCAACAAAGAAAAAGTCTTCCAAAAAACCTGTTAATATCATAGGTGCCTCTATATTAACATAATGAACAACTGAATGTCCAGCAGTAATCAGAACGTCCTCCATTTAAAACCAGAACCACTGGTAAGTGTTTAACATACATGTGTGTTTTTGAGTGTTCCAACAGCTGCAGGGAGCTTTACTAAAGCGCAGAAAGGAGGGTAAAAGACTGCAAATGACTTAATTCACATTCGGAAACAGTTAAGTTAACTGACACTTTAATACAAAACAAGCGATTTTCCCTTAAAGACTACAGGCCTGAGCTTCTTTGCAAGCATCTCTGCCATCAAATGGGATTTTCTTTACTGCAATTGCCATCTGGCTTAAAGTAAATGTGAGAGGATGTCTAAAGTGTGTCTATTTACATCACTGATCTAATCTTGAAACTTTAATAAAAAGCTAAAAAAAAAATTCGATGCTCGTTCCAAGTGTTTTTTCCACACACATTTTTTCTAAAGTTTGGACCATATGGGGGGGGGGGGCATCTCTGGAATGATG
Source organism: Apricaphanius iberus (assembly GCA_028564705.1). NCBI lineage: Eukaryota > Metazoa > Chordata > Actinopteri > Cyprinodontiformes > Aphaniidae > Apricaphanius > Apricaphanius iberus. The sequence continues at coordinate 489,225 of JAPXFQ010001652.1, forward strand.
CAATGTTGTGCAGCATAGTTTTAGGAATATAGCAGAAAAAGGAAAAGATAAATGCTTAGAAATTTTATAGGATTCATATTGTTGCAAGTGAATCAGAAAAAGAGTCGAACCAAGTACAGTGGTCACTTAAGGAATACAGATTCCTAATGGTATCGTTCGGAATATTTAAAAATATATCCACAGAACATCTTCCCACACACATATCAAGCCTATTTAAAAACCTCAAAGTCAAACTTCATCATTCAAAGTAGCTGGAAAAATTAGATGTTAAATCTGCCTCCTCTCTCCGTCAGGAGACACCAGGTTTGAGCGTGACTGGATGATGATAGGCTGTTCTGCCTTAACATGCGACTTTTGTGGTGTGTTAGATTTATCACTCAGCTCGCGCCGAGAGGACGCGAACTTTGAGCGGCCAGAGAAACAGAGCAGCGACTGCATGCGTTTGTGCAAAACTGCAGAAAAAGTGTGGGTGTTAAACCCCTTCACCGGGAAAAGAGTGGGTGTTAAAACACCCAAATCCCTTATGGATGTTATGCCCCTGATCACTGACCATTTTCCAACATTGCAGATGTTGAAGCCAGTATCTAGCCCACTCTCTCTCTCCCGTTGCTCACTGGCCTTTCCCCGTAAATTCCGTCCATTTCTACAAAGCGCTTCCAAGCTTCCAGTCTGCCCCACTTCGGCCGTTGTGGTCCTTCACGGCCAGATATTCTTTCTCACTTTAATATTTTTTTTTTCCACCTGCAATGTTTTGTATCTGCAATCAGTCCATAGGTGGGCATGTTGGTTGGTTCCCCACAGCCCGGTTCGCACTGAGCCAGAAGTAGTCCAAAGAAAATGGGTCTGCTTGGCCGGGACAAAAGTAGTGGAAAAGCGTTAGATATGGGCTAGCCCAACCCAGTCCAAGCCGACCCTAATGGAACAGGGCCATTTTTTGTCTTATCATAGACAGATCCCCAACACATTCATATGGTCTTTTGATGTCAGCTTAGCTCCGGCATTGTACTCTGGAAAGTTTATGTATGACTCCCTTTACATTATCAGTTTCTTTATTTGGGCAATGGATGAAAACAAGTTGGTCAAACTTGGTTGACGGTAGTGCTATTGCATGACAGACAGTGTGGCTGTGGCAGCTTTAGTTTTCATGAGCATAGTGTCTATTCACAGCAAAAGTCATCTATAGGTTCTTAATAAAATAAAACATCAAATCTAATGACATACAACTTAATCCAGTTTCATTTGATTCAGTATTTTTTTCTGAACCAATTAAGTCATATTAAAACCTGATCAAAGTTCTTTACAACTGTAATTGTATAATTTATTAATCTGAGTAATACAAAAAGCTGTATTAATGGTATGGCGGAAGATCTTTTTCTTCCAAGTGGATCATCTACACTATTAGTCCTCCTAATTGTAAATCATCTTGAGAGGGGGTTTAGAAAAATAAGTCAGTAATATTTATTGTGTAGAAAATAAATCAGTAACATTTAAATTGCAATAAAATATTATTGAAAAATATTATCTTAAGCTTTTTTTTTTTTTTTTTTTTTACGTCTATCTTTTGGACACACGCCACCTAATGGAGATGAAAGCCCCCTAAATGACTTCGAACTTCCATCACATCAACCTGTGCTCACAGCAGGAAAGCAGGACAAACCTAAATCCCAGTGAAAATGTTTTTGGCCTTGATCACCATGCCCATCGATCCCTGGCTGATTCCCACTCAGATATGTCTTATTTTATTAGTGGCTTCGGCCTTCTGCCGCCCCATTCGGCTGTGATCAATACTAGCATGAGGATGGCCCTTATTTTTCACTTTTAGTGCTTTAACGCTGTTTAACCGTGTCACCTGATAAACGACAGACCCTCCCCAAACACTGATTTCCTATTGATTTCTCCCTCATTCGGCCACCCCTTCCTTCGTCACTCTTCTATTGTTTTGTTTTTTTTATCTCCAGTTATCTCTTCTCTGCCTATCTTCATACTCACACCTTGATCCCACACCTACATGTGGCCTGGGTCATCTCTCTTATGGAGGATTGGGAAATAATGGTAAAAGCACATACTCGTTCACCTCTTTACATGTACAAGGTAGGAAGGAGATATTTTAGTGCCACTGAAGGGTTTCTGTTTCCTCTTTTCCATTATTATCCACAAGCTCGCCTACACAAACAAGCTGAAGTAAGGATCTGTGCGCATAAAAGCAGCCACTAAGCTGGATGCAGTGAGCACGATGCAACAGATGTTACGACAACCTGGAGGGAGACAGCTCCATCTATCATCCCCTGAAGTCTGATGATAGAAGCATGGTTTGGAAGGAGCAGGGTTTGTGGAGAAAAAATGCTTTTGCGTAATTTATAATCCACTTATGTGACTTCTATCGGGGCTATATTTATATCAACGTCTAATATTTGTGCAATAAGGTGAAAACAGATGACCTGTAGTTAAGAAATAAGATAATGGCAATCTGAAATAAAACTCAATTTATACAGAAAATTAATTACAAAGCGGAGGATTGATATGCTTTTGGACTACATCGGTTCAAGCTCCCTCTCTTTGGTCTGAGAGTACATTCTTTATGCAAAATTAAACCTGTTCCTATTCCTGCTTAGCCTGGCTCATCCACTCAGTTACCACTTTATTGATCTCTCATCTAAAGCACTTCTGTCAATCCAGTCTGTTACCTTCTAGCCTTAAGGCCAGTAATGACAGGAAATGCAGGTTTCTTATCGCGAAATATCTAATGATGCTGACTTCAATTTAACTAATTCAAGTAATACTATTGTCTTATCATAATGAACCTCTTGTGTTTATTTAACCCCGGTAAATACATAAATTATGTAGTGTGCAGCTTTTTTGTACTTTAACTTCACACAATTGCTATAATTGTAGGTTTTGTCTAAAAAGTCAGCCTAAAAATTTTCTGAAACTATTTTTGCAAGAAAACTCCAAACATGTTAACACATAGGAATGTAATCCTTGATGTGTGTATAAGAATATGCAAAATGTAAAAGCTGTGTATATGTGAAAAGTTTTACTGTTTCTATTGGGCTCACTTCAATCCACTACAGAAACACATAATAGTTATTTATATGCAGGCCTGGACGATATATCAAGTTAAAAAAAATAAATTAAATAAATTTTCCTCTGAGTAAAAAGACGACCCAATATTGTTAAGATAGATATAAATATACCGCTATGTCTTCTTGCCTCCCCATCTATTTCTTCTGTTACTTCACCTTGCTCCGCCTCCATCCCTCGCTGAACGCATCTCACTCTAAATGCCAACCCCTCTGCTCAGTCTGGAAGGCAGTGACAGCATGGAGACAAACCACAAACACAGGCATGAGGGAACGTATTGAAAAGGAGCCGCTGGTTAGTGAAAATAAAACTACTAGCTCAAATATTTGGAGATTGTTCGGATTCACTGTGTCGGATGTGAAATAGATTAATGCGGTCTGTAGAGAATGTTGAAAATACTTGTTAAATAACTCTAGAACTACAAATCTTTACCACCATTTACAACAGTGACACAAAGAAAAGTATAAAGAGTCTGTAAAACTTTGTTCTGCAGGCCAGAAAACAAGACTTTTCCAGCCTCTTCCTGACCTAAAACCACGGGGCAGGCTAGCCATAGGGAGGTTAGGAAGTTTGTGGTTTTGCGATCGCTTGCCTTGACGCTCTCCTGTCAACCTTTGCAAATAATGTGAAAAGTCAAACCAGTCCCATACAATGGACGAGGACTTCCACTTTGGAACAAAATCTTCGTTTTCGCTCTCGTGACCGACTCCATTCTTGTTCACATGTTGTACACATGCGCGGTGGTGGGGGGTCATTTGCTGAGATATCTATATATATATATATATATATATATATATATATATATACACACACAAACGGGAAAACAAGTTTTTGATGCACTGTTGATTTTTGAAGTTTTTCTCATTAAAAGCATGTAGAGGTCTCTAATTTGTATCAAAGGTAATCTTCAACTGTGAGGAAATGAATCTAAAACAAAAATGCAGAAAATCACATAGGATGATTTTTGAATAGTTAATGTCAATTTTATTGCATTATTATTATTATTGCATTAAGTATTTGATCTCCTATCAACCAGTAAGAATGTCGGCTCCCACAGACCTGTTAGTTCTTCTTTAAGAAGCCCTCCAGTTCTCCACTCATTACCTGTATAAAAGACACATGTCCACACACAAACAAACACCAACCTCTCCGCAATGGCCAACACCAGAGAGCTGTGCATGGGTCGTGGCTGGGTCTTCCAGCATGACAATGGCCCAAAAACACGTGGCAAGGGCAACTAAGGAGTGGCTCCGTAGGAAGCATCTCAAGGTCCTGGAGTGACCTGGCTAGTCTCTGGTCCTGAATCCAAAAGAAGATCTTTGGAGAGAGCTGAAAGTCTGTGTTGCCAAGCGACACGTTCTGGAGAAGACCTATCTGGAGGAGTGGGCTAAAATCTCTGCTGCAGTGTGCAAACCTGGTTAGGAGCTACAGAAAACATTGGATCTCTGTAATTGCAAACAAAGGTTTCTGCACCAAATATGGAGTTCTGTTTGTCTGATGTGTCAAATACTTATGCAATAAAATGGAATTATGAAAAAATCATCCACTGTGATTTTCTGCATTTCTGTTTTAGATTCTGTCCCTCAAAGTTCAAGAGTACCTTTGATACAAATTACAGACCTCTACATGCTTTGTAAATGGGAAAACTTCAAAAATCAGCAGTGTATCAAATACTTGTTCTCACCACTGTATAATTATATCAGTTTTGTTTCTTTTTCAGCCCGCTCTATGTGTCAGTCTTTGAGAGAGCGACAAACAGAAGACACTATAGTAAGAGGTGGGCTGAGGAAGGCTGAAGGATTTCATTGGATCATCAGCCAATCTATTTTGAGAAAACAGCCAATGGGCTGCTGCGGTCAGCAGATCAGATTATAATAGGCTTGTGGTGAAACTAAAACAGCCCTGTACCGGCCCAAAAAGGTGCATCACCCAGTACGCCAGACGGTCAGTCCAGGCCTGTCTACATCTGTACGTCAATGAAAGTGCCTGTGTGACATTTTAGACCTGTAGCTTAGATTCTTCATTTCTTTTTTGTTAATACTTTTTTTGGAAGAAAAAGAGCTACTTATGTTGAAAACCAGATATTAGAAAAATAATTACTTTTAGTCCACCCAGCTCTATGTATATGGTATATTTCAAGAATATACCATATACCAGGCCAGTTTGTGGTTTGTGCAACCCAGTCAAGTTTTTCCCTACCAAACTTGTTTATTCGTGTTCTTATAGAGCATATTTTGTGTGCTGGTAACAGTCATATTGGAACTGAAGAGGCTATCTCCAAACTGCTTTCTCAAAGCTGTCAGCATAAACTTGGCCAAAACAGTAAATGGTAAACTGCTGCATTAACAGTTCCTGTCAATGGCTTGAGATGGCCGAGCCCAGCTCCAGTATAATGTCCCCAAATCATAATTACTTTGCAGGTAAACTTTAATCTTGACAACGCATTCATGCAAGGAAAGTGTCATAGCATCCACCAAACCTATATTCATCCACTAGTCTGCCAGACAGAGAGTTCAGATTCATCACTGCAGAAAAAAAGTGTGCACTACTCCAGAGTGCAGTGGCAGCGTACTTTCAAACACCGTACCGAATGCATTGCACTCATTGCACTTAGTGACATGAGACTTAAATGCAACTGCTTGGCCCTGTAAAGCCATTCAATAACACTTCCTATTCACAATTGTTGAGCTAATTTGAAGGTCACATGGAGGCTGGTGTTCTGCAGCTGCTGACTGTAGAAAGTTGAGGAGTTCAGGGAACTACGCACCTCAGACCTCAACCTGTTATTTAATGTGGGTTACCACTTTGTTTTTGCAAAAGGTGCCGTATCATGGTGAAAACACTGAAATGTGTGAGGAATTGTTTTACAGATGCTGGCAAAAAACAGTCTGCATCCTGGAATTTTATACATCTGTGGTCAAATATTTTGGGGCGACCTGATACTTTTAGCAACACTTTATGTCATTAGTCATGGGTATTCGAAATTAAACTGATTTATGTACTTCTAGTCAAAGTGATCTTATTCTATTCTCGAGATGCATTAAAAACTTACGAAACAATTCTGAGGTAATCTAATGCTTATTGTACAATTAAAATAACAAACACTCTTTGAATGCAGATTTTAGATGTTCTGAAGATTGTGTTTAACGTTAAAATATGTCTAAATAATGAGAGATATTCTTTTTTAATAAGTTGTGTTAATATGGTCCTGATGAGTCATATTAGTCAAATGAATACATTTATTTATTGAACACTCTACCGCTTACATTATTCTCATAAGCAAGATATTGTTTATGCCTGGAGACCACTGCAAAATGAGCATACCTGGTTATTGGTGGATACTTTCCTGTATTTGTTTGCTCTTTAAGCCATTTAAACTATACTGAATGTTGGCAAAGCAGTTCAATTCACAAAGAAAAAAAGAGACACAGGCAGCATAGAATAATTCACTCTTCAACCTACAATTCTGCTATTAATCTCCTCGAGAATCTGTCTCGCTGCTACCTCTTTGCATGGTGTTAAAATAATTTTTTTAAAAAGCATGACCTGGCAACTTTAATTAGCCACCACCATCCACTCTTTAACAATGGGTTAAGTGATAAATTGACATTTACAGTGTGCCCTGCCAAGTTACACCGGGTACAGAGCACACTGAGAAACTAGCCGTGAAGCAATAACTGGGGAACAGGCAAGAGATTTTCTATTAACACAATGGGAGAGGAGTAAAAGAGGTTGGGGGGAGAGGAGTGGGTATTTGAAGTCCATTTTCTTGAGCAAAACTGGCCCTCTCTCACAGCCGCTCCAGCCTGTCTGAAGAGTTCAAGGTACAGGCTTGGAGGAGCTCTAGCTCCAGCTAGTGGTATTAGAGTCCCACTGCCAAGATAGACCACAGCGAACACATTAATCATGACCAGGGGAGTGTAAAATTCAATCGGCTCCTTCCATCCATTTCATGTGAAGCAGACTGAAGGCCGGCCTTGTAGTGCAGGAAAAAGGGAGGATGAAAAGAAGTGGAGAAAAAGAGAAAAAAAGAGCTCCCTACACTTCATCAGAACCCCCTACTTCATAACAAATGGAGTGTCTCTCTGGTGGAGGAGTGCCATCAGAAACGCGCATTCTCTCTATCCATTTAATCCCGGCAGCGGAGGAAGGGTCAGGGAGGGAGCAGTGGGCGCGTGTTCTGCTCTCCGCTCGCCGCTTCTCCAGTCACACAGTAAACTACCTTTTAGGAATTGTTTCTCAATAAGAAATGATCAGTCCATTTATCTGCGCCAGGCGGGCCTGTCTCCTCACCCAGACCTCCAATATTTTTCGTTTGACCTGATCAGGGCTATAAACTAGACCGAGACACTTTCAATTTGTCACCCGAGGAGGCCTCTGCAAGTCCCAGGCTACTGATTGCATCCAGCTTCCCAAATATAAAAATTCCTCTGGAGCTTGAAACCTCTTAAGTGTTTTTTTTTTCCTTCAAGTATACAGCAGCTCAGAGAAAGAGTCTAAGCAGTGAACATTTGTTATTGACTATAGAAGTGTTCTTTTATTTTTTTGCCTTTTGTTTTTACCTTACAATTTACATTTTTAGATAGTGTACTTACAGTACATTTATGCATTTTCCAACCTCAAACTTCAATGCATTTCATAGGGATTCTATGTACAAGTGACACATAGTTGCATCCAAATGTTACATGGAATGAGAAGAATATATAGTTGTTTTTTTTATAGATGGGAATCTGAAAAGTGTGGCATACATTTGTATTGAGCTCCACCTGATTGAATTGGGTATGCATCTACCAACGTAATACACCCACAGACTGAAATCTTGTCTATTCTTCACTACAAAAATTCTGATTCATAGCATTCCTAGCATCTGTGAAGAATTCCCCAAACCGTAAAAATATTGAATGGAAGCCAATGGAGCTATAAAAGTGAATTCCGCTTTGTGTAACGTCCTGAATCACACATATACAGTATAACTTCGATTTAAATGATAAATAATGATGTACATTACAATGTGTTTGTCCAGTGATTTGGGATTTATTTGATTCTAAAAATTCGCAGTTAAAATGCCTACAAATCAGAAGTCAGAAGTCGCATATATGATGCCATTTGGCTAACGGGAGCTACCAATAGCTTTAGCACGTAAAATATTCACCTAAAGCTTGTAGACTTCTCCTCCATGCTGGCTCTCACTCCACCAACAGCTTTATCCCCGACATAGCTAATACTTTCCACATGGTCAGATTTATAGAGGTTTTCTTCGTGTTTAATGCTCCTTTCTTTGGCCTGGAGGCTACGAACCTAGCTCTCCTTCTTCTTCTGCAGTTGTTGTCCGCTAAACGTTTTCACGCAAAACGTAAAGTAACTTTTGCCTCCGGTCGAAAATCAAAATTTTCTTTGCATCAAAATTGTTTTTTAAAATTCACAGACATCATATGTTCGATCCACGGCGCATTTCAAACAGGATCAGAAAAAAATTTTATCGCTGTATTGACTCTCATTCATTTTTTTTTTGGGCAGTGGTGGCCCCTGGACTGTGTGGTGCATTCACACCGCACAGTTGGTCTGCGTCAGGCAACGCATTCAACGGATGAAGTTTGACGTATGTACTTTTTGGCTTCTGAGGTAAAAACAACGCATGGGCGGGGCTTCCTCTGTTGCCGCACGTTCTGAACGATGGATCGTAACGAGAGATTGACATGGCTTTATTTGCTAGATAAAGCTAGACAATGTTGACATCGGGTGAATCAGCGCTCATTCTTCAGATGTGTTCTGAGTTTGGGGAGTTTAACCATTTGCTCCAGGAGCTGCTTATGGTTGAAGTTCGCTTTCGATGCTACTTCCGTCTGTCCCGCCCCTAATTTTACGACCTCCTCGGCCGCATCGGAGCTTCAATCTCCTACCAGGACGCCAACTACAGGTTCTCCGTTCCTCTTTAGGAGCGCCTGTCCATCTGACTTCGGTAAGTGTTATTTCTGATTTTTTAAATCTGCGTTTGTTGAAAATGTTTTCACTGGACCCGCGCTTCATTCAAGATACGTGTATAGTGACATAACTACAGTGAGACGCTCCGATTGGTTGCTGTACCGCGTTAACTGCATTGGGTCCGTCAAAAGTTAAACTAGCTGAACAACTGCTTTGCTGCGTTGCCATATGTAACGCAAGTGAAGTTGACGGAGCCAACGTACAAAACGCACCGCACAGACTCTGACAGACCTCTGACGTACTCTACCATAGACTTTACATGTAATCTTGCAGCAACTGACGCTGAAGCATGGGGTTGGTCTGAATGCAGCATTAGGCTCCCCATAAATCATCAATGATTTAAATAACATCTTTTCTAAAGTAAATGTAATGTCGCCGCAGTGACGCGTTACACTACTATGTTAAAAAAATAGTAATGTAATTACATGAACTAGTTACTTTGTAACGCGTTACACCCAACACTGGACATGACTGACCTCAACTCTTCAAGTGTAGCTCTTTCTGTATGTAAACCTGTTCTGCTCCAGGCTCCAAAAGAATTTCTCCTGTGGCTGCGCTGTATTTAGCTCCATCACTCTTCACATCAACACCAACCACCATCCCTGTCCCTGTCAAAGAAAAACAAAGAATGATGCTACCACCACAAGTTTCAACGTGACGACGGTGTATTCAGGGTGATGCATAGGGTTTTTCTTCCAGGCTCACACAGTAATTTGCATGTCTGCCAAAAAGTGAAATTTTTCTCACATGTGACATCTTTTTACCTCATTTGTCTTGTCCCCTACATGTTTTGTGGCAAACCCGAAATGAGACCAGCAAGTCTTCTTAATCTGCCAAGCTTTGTGAAGTGCACAAAAAATACCTTGACAAAATCTCACTTATAATTGATTTCATTCAGAAGTACCAAGTAAAAAGGTCTGAATAGAAAAAAAGTACAGACTTAAGTGATTAGCTTAAAAACAGTGAAAAAATGTATATCCTTTTCCTTCACCTTTACAAACATGAATTACATTTTAGTGTTCTGTCAGATAAAATCCGAATAAAATGCACTGAAATTTGTGGTTCTAACAATACAAAACATGAAAAACATCCAGGAGAAGCTTAAAAAAAGGTACTGATACATGTGTAAGGCGCAGTAAGTATATTTTACACTCCACCAGTGCAAAAAAAAATAATCTAAACACAAGTAAAAGCATTCATTACCAATAATTCACCCAGTGGACAAATATTAACCAACTTGTTTTCTTTCAAAACATGAACAAACTTTGAACAGGGATAATTACAATTCACACATGACTTGCTTTCCCATCAGGCCCTTTAAAACAGTTAAACATTCCTTGAATTGGATGGAACATGTCAATGATTTTTTGACAGCACTGAAATATGACGAGAAAACGCTGAAGCCCACACTCACAACCTGTTCAAACTGCCGCCTCGTTCCGGTCACATGCGAGCTATTAATCACTGATGCCTCCGGCTGTCACCGCACATGTATGTGCTTATAAAACACTAATGGGCAACTGAGCGAAGCAGGAAAACATGTACTAATGTGGCCATTCCACTCTTACTTGTTTTTGTCCTCCATGCAGAGATGAGGTGTACGAAGTCAGACTTTTCACTCAGTAATAATGAGACAAATGACCATCCAGTTCACCCTCAAACAATCCCTAGAATAAAAAGGAAGAAGTTGTGTCCTTAAAGCTATTTAAGAAAATAAACATTTTTATTAAACTGAAGGTCATTAGACAATGTCAAATTGTGTAACCTTAATTTCATCTTTTAAAGCTTGATTAATAAGCCTTACAGCTAATCAGAGTAAAAGTAAGATATGGTGGTTTGGTTTTCATCATCTTTAAGTTTTATTACTCTACTGTGCCTTGAAAAAGTATTCGTAAAGTTTCTATATTTTGTCATATTATTATACATACATTTCTTCTTAGATTGTCATATTTGTCAAACATTGATGGGTTATTTGGATTTATTGTGGTAGCCAGCACATAGTAGTGCATAACTGTGAAATGTATATATTGCTTTCTACTCTTTTATTATACTTGGTCCGTTGTTTCTAACAGCTTTGGTGAGCTTAAAGAATAAACTGGACACACAGATTTTCCAGAGTCCTGTATCTTCTTTATAAGGGTTTTCTTCAAGTACACCGTTTTAGGATTAATTTATTTTCTCGTGCTCAAAGACCTATCATTTTTAGTTTCCTGTAATTCTCGATCAGATTTCTAAGTTTCTGTTTTTTTAAAGACAATTTTTGGAAGAACACAAGCTTGGAACAATATAGAACGTTAACCATAATTAACAACAGACACAAGGTGCTTTGCCACATATTGATCCACCTATAGTATTTGTTGTTTAAACAGTTATTCTTAGTCACAATCAAAGCACTCAACTCCAGCTCTATCCTCACTAGCATTTATCAAACATATTTACTTTTGGAAAATTGATACAATCCCACTACCAGCTGTGTTTGGCACAGTTCAACTTGTTTTAATCTTTAATGATTAGACTGAGTACAAGCATATGAACGTCTAAACATGAAGCTATTTTATTGTAGCTCTTTCCAAACTTCTGAAGGCCAAAATATACATTTTCAAAAATTAATTTAGCTTTAATAGGGGTTTTTAGTTGTTCCAATTACTTTAGTACTATGTTAAAACTTCCACTCAATTAGGGAACTCAAATACGTTTTTAAAATCTGCACATATTTTGGGAAGACTGGGGTTTAAATTAATTTACAAGGCAAATTAAGGTGTGTGTTTATTTTTTTATTTTTTTAGATGAACAAAAAATTATTAAGTGCATTGTTTGAACTAAGTGAAAAAATTGTTGTGGGTAAACAGGGAGTTTTGTGACAGAACAGCAGTAATTAGATCTAATTAACAAACGTGCTTTTTTAGAGAGAGCAGTTAGTTAGGACCCTGGTTAAAAACAGTAAGGCACACAGAGTGTTGCACATTAACACAACACTGTGATGTTTTCTCGGGGGAAACATACTAAGAGTTTAACAGCAACAAAATATGTGTGCACACCTTTACTCACCTGAAAGCAACCCGTTTCAGCTGTTTGTTCACTACTTTAGCCTCCAATTTGGTACTTGGTCCCGCTATGAACAAAAAACATTTCTTCACAATATGCAAAACATGCATAGCCTAAAATAAATACATAAAGTGTGCCTCAATTTGGGCACTGAAGGCTTGGTGAGCCCTTCTTATAAGACCCTGCCACTGTTGCTGGGCATGAAGCCTCATTGATTCAATGGTTGAAGGACCTAAGCGTCTTTCTTTACTCACTTTTTTTATATTTATTTATTGTTATTTTATAAAAATAAGTACATATTTTTATTTGAGTTGCAATTTTTCTGTTTCTGCAATTTCATTAGACTTCTTTGAAAAATCACAATCTGCTATACATCTAAGCAAAAGCAAATACACAAAGATATCTTTAAAAAACAACTTACTTTGATTACTTACATACCTTACTATGATCCGACCGGAAAGGTTTCTAAAAGCCTTTTTTTATTGTTTGAAATTGAATAAATAAATAAAAGAAAGTTATGTTGCTAGAAAAGGAAAGTATTAATGTGTGTCAAATGTTTTATATTTACGGTTTCAATAGTTTTTTTTAACCCTTATTGCATGAACGGTTTCAGGTAATCATTTTCAGTGTAATGCAATCTGTCTCTCATGTTTTTCTTTATACAACATTGCTTCATTTTATTGATGCTTGCTGGTATTTGTTCATGCATAGCTTCCTTAAGGTGTGTTATATGTGAGTTATGGCTCATTACAGGTCCCTGGTTGTTTTCTTTTGTAGTCATTCTGCTGCTGGTTTCCTGAGTGGATTGTGGTTTTGGTCTGATATTCTGCTGTCTAACAGACGGCATCAAAATTGTCTTGTAGAACACTTTGGTATACAACAGAGTTCATAGTCCATTCAGTGACTGCAAGATCCTATGACTGCTTCTTTATGTATCACAATCTATATAAGTTAAGTCAAAGTGCTTCACGGGAATATAAACAAACAGGTATAAAGAGATTAAATTTAAAAACAAGAAATATAATAGTAGGCTATATTACAATAAAAATAATAGAAATCAGCTAAAAAGCAACATTTTTACTTCACTGGAAAGCTGCACCAAACAATGCTTTCAGTCCAACAAGTCTAAATCACAACCCCTCCAGTACTGTATTTGACAGTTGGCAGGAAGTGTTTAAGTAATCAACAAAGAGCATCAAGTCTAAACATCTCTTTGTTCACATTTAGTCATTGTTGTTGTTCCAGAAGTTTTGGTTTTCATCTAGATGCAACTGTGCAAGTCTGAACAGACTGTTGCTATAAAATGTCATCTCCCTTCTCAGCAAATTCTACTGTTAATTCTGCTTATAGTAATTATAACATTTACAAAGCATTAAGTGTCTGAGATGAAGGTCTTTGGATTTTAGTAATTTCTCAAGCACTGTATGATGTGAACTTATTTGGATGTCTGTGGCTTCGGAACTTTACATCTCTGAAAGATAGTTCTTGCTATTGAGTTATAGACGTAATGTTTGTAGTATACCTCATTACCCTTTACAGATTGATGGGAAGCATCAGTTGCTTCTTTAAGGTCAAACCTGATCACTTTCCTCCTCAAAGCGGAGTTAACACACAACTTTATGCTGTGGTGGAGCAAACGGCAATAAGTTGCGCTTTTTGTGGTGGTTGCTTTTCCAGATGCTCAATGAATGAAGTGCATTCAATTGTCAGATATTTGCTACTTTCCTATCAGTCTGTGTTTTCACAAGGACCTCACTTTATAGTATTGTAGGTAATCTGTCCCTTAAATAAACCCTCTTAATTTGCAGAAACTGCTAGCTCATTTACAGCAGCTTCTGATCAAAGAATCTAGTTTGCCCTCTTTGTGCGACAACCCATTTCGATGAAAATATTTACTTTTAATTTGAATCCATTTGGCCTATTTAATTTGGCCTGTAACATGTATTTTAATATATTTCTGTGATGCGTTTATGTAATTAAACTTGCTTAATCTAAATGCGAGAATGGTAAAGACGTGACAATATTTTTATTAACTCAAAATGCAGTTGATAGGGCTATTGCTGTAACAAAATTCTTCTGAGTTAAATGGACTAAAACAGATATATAACTTCCCTTTTTTCCTAAATGTCCCTCTCCGTACGCTGTTTTTAAATTGACACCAACAGATAACTGCAGCTACTGCACACTCTCCACACTGCATCATTAAACTGACACGTGTTAAAAGTAAAACGCTGATACAAAAAAAAAAAAAAAAGCAATTGACTTAAAGAGATTAAATGCATACAGACAGTGATTAATGTCCTGGCATTCGCTGATTTTACTTATAGCTGAAGGTTGAGTTTGTTGAACCACAGTGACATCTCCTGGAGAACAGACTTCATGACAAGTAAATTATAACTAACTAAATGGAAAACGAGCAAACATAAGCTGTTAGTGTATGACAATAAGGCTTTATTTAAGAATGTCTCGAGAAAATGACAGGTGATAGTCTTACTGTCAGAGGTCAACTGCTACACGTCTACAGATTGCTCCTTTACATAATCTGTGCACAGAAGAGGATGCTCAATTACGTTGGAACGGTTTCTCCTGAAATACATCTACAAAGTGAATAGGTCTTGGTTAGAATACCATTTAACATGCAAATGTACTTCGTTTTATAACCTAATAGGTTTGAGTGCATCCTATAAGCTATAACGTATCAGTTTTTGTTTTTACAGTTTCACTGAACTATTCTAAAGACAGTTTCTACTCTAGAAATAAAGGTAGACATGTCAAATTTCACCATTCCAGCAGTGGACCAAGTGAGGTAAAGCTTTTAGGGTCCAAGTAAAAATATGGACAAAAATACAAGTTGCTCATGCAGATCACATTGTGAATGCATTAGGTTAATGAAGTAAAATATTACAACAAAACACGTAGAAAAAAAATCAAGTGTGTATCGTGGTTTGTGATGACTTAAATCAGAAAAATGCCGGTGTGTCTAAATTGTTGGGTTTTTTTGTTAATCACAGCAACAAATGGCACTTCTGTTCTCATTTTAGTTTCACAGCGGTACATGTAGGCTACAATATTTGGGAATATTAATACATTTCCTCCGAAAGTGAAATGTGAACCCGGCTACTATAACACGACAACAAAATTGGCACAGTGTGGTGACAAGGCCACTAAATCTGATCTATATGGGAATGAAGAGGGAATAAGTGGAACAGAAATACAGCTTCTTCACAGTATCAGAGAGCCAGGAGCTGAATAAAAATATAATGAAAAATCCTGAAATAAGGTCTGTAGTCTATATAACACAATTTTACTTCGGGGGGGAAAAAATCTATTGAGGTGAAGCTAATTTATTAAAATATAAAAAGGTACCTAGGACATGAGTGGACCAAATAAGGTTAAAATAAATCCCTCATTGGGGAACAACCTCACAGTCTATCGTCATTCAATATTTATCTGCAATGGAACAAAAAAATAGTAAAAGAAATAATACATGAGGAAATACTGAAGCTAGGTATGGATGAGCCTGTGGCACAGGAGCTGAAACCTGAACCTGAGCCTTCCTAGAGTACAGTTATATATATATTTCTAGTTGTATGAGTGAGTCAAATGACCAAATAGACACCATTCAGGCCCAGCATGGCCTCCTCAAACATTCATTTCTATGTAAACAATCACACAGCCAAGAAAATGGAAGAAGCGCTGATTTCAGCTCTAAAAATCTACAATTAAGACCTATTATAACACGGCCACACAGTGTGGAGAGAATTGTGTAGGTGGACAATAAATATATATAATATCTTCATATATACACAGGAAAAGGATGGGAGCACAGTGGCAACTTTGTCTTGATTTCCCTTTGGGTTTCTGAGGATAGTTCATTCAGAGGACTCTAGATCTCTTGCTGGCCAACGAACCATGCTTAAAGACAAGAGGGAAACAGTAAGCAGAAACTAATCAATGCATGGAATGATTGTTTAAAGCATGTGGTATAGCTTTCTTGAGCATACCTTAGCTTGCTTGTAAAAATGAGGGGCCAGCTCAACCAGCCATGACGACTCCACAGCGGTCACATCACGCATGTAGTATTTTGATGTCTGCACCACTTCATTAAAGACGACCCTGAGAAAATTACAAAAAAAGATTATTAGAAAGAGTTGGAAAAACATCCACATTTACAGTAAGTTGCAAAAGTTTTCCCTCCTCAATATATTTTTTTATTTTATCTTAAAGTTTGTCAAACATAATTCTCCATGCATTTATAGTTATGTGATGGGATACACCAACACAAAGTAGAGTAAAATTCAAGCGGAAGGAGAGGATGTAAGGTTTTCAAATTCATCTCAAAAACTGAAGAATGTGGAATGCATTCAGAACCAATATCTGTCAGAATAAGCCTGTGAATATTCTCACAGAATACGCTTTTAGCTGCTACTCTTTTGGGGTTTGATCCTACCCAGCTTTGCACATCTAGAGTTGTACGGAGCCCGGCAGGGGTCAGGTGCAGAAATAATTTTTGAGGGGTAAGAATCCGTACCCTCAGTTTGTCAAACTGTGACCGTCTGGGGGTCCTTCCCACTTGATAATATTGCCGTTAGAAAGTAAAGCGCTACTCTGGCAGAGGGGTTAACATACAGGACGTTGTGGTCCGAGTCCTGGTCAAGCCATTAGTCTGTGATTTATTACATAACATTGCCTGCAGGAAAGTAGGCTATGAACATAACCGTTGTAAAAACCGGGGATATTTCCCCGGCATCATTTATGAATCATAGTTTTGTCCCCACCACTTTTTTTAACAGTGCAGGTTTAACATTCACTTATGCTCCCACTGCTATTTAAGTAAGAGTAAAGGGGGCTAATAACAAATGCACCTCACACTTTTCAGATTTTAATTTGTGAGAATTTGTATCCTTTTCCTTTCGCTTCTCAACTTTGCCCTACTTTCTGACCTAAGATCCCAATGAAATACACGATATGTGGTAGTAACATCTAGGACGTTTGAATACTTTTAAAAGCCACTGTACCATCAAATATTTGATCAAAGACTGGGAAGGTTTTGCTCATTTATTCACCAATACATTTAATTACATAGTAACTACTGACAAACATTGTGGTAGCGATAACATACTGACCACTTTGGAGGTTTCTCTCCATACAGCACAGAACTGGGGTGGATGTGAAGCTCAAGGTCATCTCGTAAAGTCCTGGAAAGACAGATCAACAGCAGAATCTTCAAAAAAATTAAAAAATAGCTTAAAAGCATAAACAACTCCTGACTGAACTGCGCTCTCACCGATAGGAACCAGAATGGTGAATACGGGCAGCATTAGCAAAGAATCCAGACACAATACACTTCAAGATGACATCTGGGTCACCTGCATAAAACACACACCAATAGGAGATAGGCAAATATCTGCAGACAAGTCACGGTCTTTCAAACTTGAAGAAATCTTGGTTGATTCAACTTAACGTAATCTTGACAAAGACTTACCCTCACTGGAAGTTCGTGGCACTTTGAACTTGTTCATGAGACGCCGAAGCTGCTCTCTCACGGTGATGGCACGCAGCAGACCTTTGTAATTGAGAAAATGCTCCTGACACCATTGGGAGCTTTTCTGATGCTGCAGGAAATGAAAAAACAAAACAAAAAAAACATTCATTGCCATGATTAAGAGACAATCAAGTTATGTGAGTTTACCACAGACTGAGCTGCCTGCATCCACAGGCTGTACCTTAATAAATGCTTCGTATACATTCAGCATGGTGAGGTGGTCACCCTCAGCTACTGCAAATTTCCTGTGTTCGCGAGCCTGCCAAAAAAACAGGATAAACTGGTAAACTGATGGAGCAGACAGCACAAAAAGCTAAAACAAAAAGAAAAAAAATAGATCCCTTACGGCATCTTTCTTCTGATTGGGCGGCACAACAAATATATTCTGAATCTGCATCATCGCTGCTATGGTAACTATCTCTTTGGAGCAGCCAAAGTTTCCAGACTCCAGGAGCATCTTGGCAAACATGGGGCTGAGAGGAAACTCAGCCATCCGCACACCCATGGGGTCAGTGAGGCGGCCGTAATTGTCCAGACCTGCCACGAAACACGCTGACTGTGAACACGTGAGCAGTGAGCACGCCAGGGCTGCACAGCTTGGCTAGTGTGAAAACAGCAGCTGTTTTCACATGAACAAAATGTCTCTTACCTCCAAGAGCATAAAGGAGCTCAAGAGCCTGAACCATAGTCTGAGCTGGAGGAGGCTAAAACGGTAAAATAGACAGAATTAATCCCCAATCTGGGCGCAGTTTCAGAACTTTATTTTTTAAAGCGGGTGAGCGAATTTCCACTGAGTGGGTTTAATGTGAGGAACTTACAGAAAGGAAGCTAAAACGCAGCACATTGTCTATGCCTAAGGCTTTAAGCTGGAGGATCACCGGAGCCAAATTAGAGCGCTGCATCTCTGGGACCGTAGAGGCGGGTAACTTCTCATAGTCCTCCTCTGATGCAGCAAAAGAAAAACAATGTGGCGTTACTTAAAAAGGAATTATATCAATCCATATGGTTTGTTTTTTTAGTTTTTCCGTTTCAAAATAAAATCAGAGAAAAAAAATTATCTGTTAATTTTATCTTTGTTGTTTTGCTTTAAAACCAAATTTGGAAAAAAAAAGTAGAGAAAGAAAAAAAGCTTAATTTTTCCTAATTTACAGGTTGAAACAAACAAAACATAAAAACGTTTTGTCCCCTTTGGCGGAACAGGTCTTGTGCAAGAGTTTTTGTTCAAAAATCTGTTCCCCTGAAATATTCTGTTTCCCCTGTGTCTGGAGCGCGCACTGCAGCCAGAAAAGCGGATCTGACAGTCTTTACGCCACCTCTTATCTATTTCTCGGTAAAATGATGTTAGGTAGTTATATTAAAGTTGTTACTTTATTAATCTGCCAGTAAATATTTTGATGCAAATAAACATGGGTGTGTGTGTTTTAAACAGTTTTATGTTTTAAATGGCGAGACTCGAAGTTCATAAAAAACCTGAGGGATATCAGCCACCAATACTGTCTTCATTCACATTATGTTCATTTTATTAATCCCCAATGTTAAAGGAGACATATCATGGAAAATCCACTTTTTTAGCCCTTAAATGCATGTAAATGTGTATTTTAGGTGTTTAGGAGTGCAGACAACTTACATTTATTCTCTTCTGGTGCTGTGTTTATATCTTTACATTCTTTTTTGGTCCTATTTTTCAGTCTGTTTAGTTTTCTCTATTCACTATTACGTTTTCTTGTCTATTACGTCACAGCATTTGTTATTGAACTGCCAAATAAGGTAATGGACTTCCGGGTAACCAATTTCGTGAAGCCGCCATTTTTTCTCCCCCACAGCGATTTTGTAGTCCAAGGTCAGTCATGTCGAAATTACAAGAAAGCAAGTCAAAATGTTCAGTTATTGGGTGTATTAACCCACAAAAATCCCTACATCGACCCCCAGCATCAGAGCCTCTGAGAAGTGCCTGGTTACATTTTATTTTTAGTGGAAATATACCGACATCCGTCGGGAAAGTTCTCCTCGTTTGCGCGAAGCACTTCGAGGACGAGTGCATCAGCAACCTCGGTCTATATCAGCAGGGATTTGCCGAAAGACTTCGTCTGATTGAGAGATCAGTTCCTTCTCTCCACGGAAACGACGGACAAAATAAAGCGGTAAGCTTCAAATAACACTAAAATGACAGTAAACTTTATTTTAGACATGAATGTTGTGTGCTGATATGTCGTACGAGTGATTGTTTTGATAGATGTAGCATTGTACATTCTGCTTCTGTTAGCGATGTGTGCTAGCTTTTAGCTGAGGATATAACTGTACTGCTTGGTTTGAAGAAAATGATTGGGCTTTTTTTGTCGTGGGGTACACATGATGTACAGAAATTTAGCGACGATATCTTCGTAATAAAAAGTCTATCTGCCGGTAGTAATCAAATCGCTGCTATCAGACTACAAAAATGTCGAACGGGGTGGTGCAGAACGCTCTGTAACCTGGAGGGGGCGGGGCATGAAATGTTTAGCTTACATTTAAAGGGACCGCACAAAAATGAGTTGCTCTAAAGATGCTCCTCAGAACAGACCAAACCACTGTGGTTCTACTTTACATAGACCACAAGTGAATGATTTACATTTGAAAAGGAAGGATTTAAAAGCATGATATATCTCCTTTAAAGGATGGAAACTGACTCTGCTGGACACGATAACTAGGCTTCCCGTACAGATGAATGTAGTATTACTATTAAACCGTTCTAATGTAGTGTGACACATAGTCGACACAAAATATATTTCTATTTTTTGATCGCTGTGTGTTTGGTCTAAAATAATCTTCAGTAGCAGATGTATTATTTAGGTATAGTGCCCTATGAAGGCATATTTCCTCACTTTAAAAAAAATATATAATTTTAGTAAAAGGGGAATATTTCAGCCTGACTTCTATACTCTGTTGTACCGTTTTTATACCCAGTAGGGAAGATATTAAAACCCTCATTTTGTGTTTTAGATCCTTCATTCCTGACATCATATAGCATATTTTAGCTGCCGGAAATATTCAGTTCCACTCTTCACAGCATAAGAACAAAATCATTTACAGATGTCTTTAACAGTGCATATTCCTTTCAACATGGACACTTAGTTTTATCATTATGAAGAAATGAGGATGGGATGGAATATTTCAGCTGCCTGCTATTCCGTTAACCCCTTATAGCATGGGAACAAAATAACTTACATGCCTGTCATTTATTAGTTAGTCTTCAGCTGCCTGAAATATTTGGAAAGAGGTTGTTTATTTGTATTAATTTATTTACTGGAAGATTAAGAAAGAAACAACTTTAACATGTCTACCTTTTGTCATTGTATAGAGAAATAGATCAGAAGTGGCGTGAAGACAGTCAGACCCGCCTGTCTGGCTACAGTGCACACTCGTTACCTAAAACCTGTACTTCCAGTGTTACGACAAATTAAAACATTATATATTAAAAAAAAAAAATTTAAAAAGCTAAATAAAAAATCCATCACTGTGGTTTTTGTATTTGTTGAATATTAAGCTTTTAAAAACTGAAAAATCATTGTTTATTTTGTTTGTTTTTTTGGGGGGGTCTAAACGGAAAAACCAAAGAACTAACCATACACGGATTTATGTGTCCTCGATTATTTTCTTTTTACTAAGGTTATAGCAATCCGACACAAACCTGTGTACAGCCTGAAGCACTTCCCAGGTCGGTTTCGTCCAGCCCTGCCGGCCCTCTGGCTGGCTGAAGCCTTGGAGATGGGAGTGACCACCAGAGATTCGATGGCAGTGCGAGGATTGTAGGCCCGTAGCTTCACAAACGCACAGTCGATGACAAACATGATACCATTTATAGTAATGGAGGTTTCAGCTATGTTTGTCGCAACCACAATCTGGAAAGAAAACGGAAATGTAGAAAAAGATTAACATTACTGACACCTTGTTATGGATGGATATATGTTTGTTCATGATATCAATAAATACTATTATGTAAGATTTTGTATAGGATGGAAATAATCATGTGGTGGTACAACCACATAGCAGTACTGACTGAAAAACTTTCTGTAAAAGCTCTACTGCCTGATTTAGTGTAGACACCACTGTGGAGGTAACTTATCAGCAGATAAATGTGTTTTGGTTGCTGTGTGTGTCCCAAAGATAAAAAATAGATATCAAAATTGGGCTTAAAATAAATCCTTGGGGAATATCTTCTGACTTAAAAAAAAACACCCTTCTGTCAAAAATAACAAATTTCTAGAATTAAGTTTTTTAATACACATCACTTTCTTTTTATGAAATAAAGCTGTAAAGTGCTGATTGTTATATGAATTGATAATAATCAGGTTTTATTGCCTAATCATTTAAATAAAGCTGTAATAACATGGTTGCAAAAGTGCACACACCCTTAAGCTAATTCCTTGTTTAACCCTCTGATTCAAATCTAGCATTCACTCATCTCCCATCTGCTATCAAGAATCTGATAAACTATAAATAAAATTCGGTAGGATTAGTTGAATTTTCTTGGCATTTCTAGGAAGTCTGGAAATATAATACCAAAATATTTGCTAATATCTGTGTGTCTTCCACCTTTTTAAAAGCTGAGTTTCAACTGGTGTTATAAATGTGAAAGAATTGGCTAAGCAGTCAGATCAGATGACAATTTAAAAAGGATAGAGTTTAATCTCATCAGGAGCAGGAGAATCTTTCCACAATCCAAGTTCAGCAGAGTTGTCTGAGCTATAGACACAGAGAACGGTGTAAAAGTAAATAACTGAGCATGATGATCTAAGAAAGGGTCAGAGTTCAATTCAGCTTGTAGAGGATTAAGTCACTCAATAAAAATGGATAATTAGGGATCAAAGGATTAGTTAAGAGATCCATAACATTAGTGTTACTTTATGCTTTTTTTAAATGTAATTTTTGAAGAAAAAGGAAATCTGAAAAGGATTAAACTCTTGTCTGAACTATAGCGAGTTGTATGTATGTATATATATATATATACACACACACACACACAAACTATAAAATCAGCCCCGGTGATGAGGGCATATGAGCTGCAAGACAATGTAATTATTACATTCTTTAAAACAACCAACAAAAAAAAACTATTTGTGATATACAAAACAACTTATTACCTTTTTAATTAAATGCAAATAAAAATATTAATTTAGTTAATTTAAAATAAATATAAAATAATAAGTTGCCATTACTTTGTGCTTATGAGCCTGTATAAGCACACATATAATCAAAGCAAGTTGTACTTTGTAGTTTTACTGTTCAATATTAAAATGTGCAGTACAGATATTTAAGGCTACATTCACAACTGATAGTCCGGTAAGACTCTTTTTGATTGGGGACCAAAATTGCAACATTGTTGCTGTTTTTAGCCGGTGCAGTTAGCATTCACACTGGCTTTTTATTATCAGAAAGTCCAGCACTATGAGCAACAATTTCACCTCTCCGCCTGTGGTGGCGCTGTTGTAGAGCTGTGCTTCCTCCTGCTGCAGGGGAACTTCCAGTACAGCTGAATGTAAACGAATACGGAGGAGCAGCAGATGTTACGGTTTTAGGATTGATCTGTTGTGTTTGGCAAATGTGCCAGATAGACACTGCAGCAGTAACCTTAGGATGAACATAGAATGAGGCAGAGGAATACAGAGAATGCTATTTTTTATCCAAGATGGCTGAAAAGGCTCCATATGAGACAGTTTGCGATGAGTAGTGCCGCCTGAATACAACTTCCAGCACATGCCCTCCTTATACAGACGCTGAGTAAGGTATGTACAAGATCAGCATTTATCTCTCCAGCATGCGTGGATGTTTAGATTATATTTACCCAGGATGCTCTGTACAATAGTCCGCTTCCTGCTTTTGGTGTAGCCACCGTTCCGTTAACCATTCACAAATGCAATCAAACCGAGAACACCATTTTTAGGCAGACTTTAGTTTGTTTGTTTGGACCAAATCAGAGTTCGATTGCCCATTCACACCTGCCCAAATGAACCGGACTTTCCGGGCAAACGAACTAGAGTTCGTTTACAGCAAACTAAACAGGGATAGTGTGAATGCATCCTGAAAGTCAGTTCAAATATTTAAGAAATATCTATCACTTAACTAGTCACAATAAGAACTATGAACAGGTGTGTGTTTTGTAGACTGTCAACACCATGCGAAGGGCAAAAAAAATAAAGATCATGCCAGTACAGTACAAAATTTCCCAAAAAAAATTTATTTAAAGCATGGTAAACAAAATGTAGGTTTTATACGGAGTGTTGAGATCGAAGAAGGCAGCAGTAGAAAAATTGTTTGATTTATAAGCTTCAAAGGCATTAAGGTATAGCTGGGCAGCCTATGATTCCATCTATGATTAATTGGCCGTAGCAGTACCGATATTTATCCGTGTGCCACACGCACCTGATATACCCCCCCACTGTTGACGAGAACCACAGCTGGCAAATTTTCTTGGGGAAACACTGACGGCTTATATTTTTAGTTTGTTTAGGTGAGAATTTAAAGGAAGTTAGCACTCAGTTTTGTACAGGCTTAGTAATTTAAATCAAATGACAGCAATGAGAATTACCCAAACAATCACACTATATCAAAACACAGAGAGAAAACATTCACCTTGCGAACAGTAGAGGGAGGCCGTTCAAAGACTTTCATCTGGTCTGCGTAGGGTAGACCGGAGTACATGGGCAAAATCCGTAGGTGCTTCTTCATACCATAACGAGAAAGAGATCTGGCCTGATCCTGCAGGAGGGACACCACCTTCTCCACTTCTTCCTAAAAATGGATTTAAATCGACATTCATTTGCCAGTGATAAGAAAACCAAGGACTTTAGTTATGATCAGTGCATAGACATAAAAAGGGAGCAAAACATAATTGTAATCCTTTACCTGCCCAGTAAGGAAAGCCAGAACATCCCCGTCGTCCTCCATCTCATGGATCTTCATCACGGTCTCCACTGTGGCCTTTACGTAATCTGGGACTGGGCTAACAATACACCAGAAATCAAAGTTATACAGAAGGCTGTAAGATCAACATATTCACTTCTTCCTAAAGGATTATCCGTTTGGAGTACCTGACAGTGTAGAAGATGTCCACCGGAAAAGTGCGTCCCTCGACTGTAAGGATCCCACACGTGTCCTTGTTGGGATCCCCCGACTCATTCAAGTTAAAGAACTCATGGAATTTCTTCAGATGATGAAAATAGGTCATTATTTTGTACATTTCAATTACATTACATATATTATTCACAATTAAAAAACGCTATGAAAGAGTTTAAAAGGTTAAACTTTGAAGTGTTTGCAAGAAATCAATTGACAACTGCCAAAGTTTGTAATTATCAAATCGTTTGAAAGGGTTACATTCACAGATGGTAGATTTGGCCTGTTTTAGCTGACTTGCTTGATGCGGAAAACATTCGTGACCCGATCTTAGCCATCTATCCATCGTCAGGTCTTATCAGATGTGGGTGCATTGTTATTCCACCTGACAGATATGCTCTCCCAGTGCCTGCCTTTGTTGAGCTTTTCATCTTAACTTGGCATATCTGTTCATCTTAATGATGCAGTCACCTTGGCGTCAAGAGTCGCAGAGGCCACAATCACCCTCAGGTCTCGCCTCTTCTTCTGAATCTGTTAAGGAATCGGAGGAAAAATATGAGCGGAAACAGAGAAAAAGGATGATTTAAAAAGAAGTACATTAAAAGAAGTTGGGCGAATTGACTGATTTCAAAAACTTTCTCACTTAACAAGGAATGTATATATCCTTGTTAAAATATTTCTTAAAGTAGAAACAAAACTTTTCACTAGAGCTCAATAGAGACAAACATTATATAAAAGTTTATAGAACTGATTTTAATCCCTCTGAATAAAACAATGTTTTGATCCCAACCAGTGATGCCACAATTTTGGGTCCCACAGTACTCATGCAGTAACATCCTTGAATAAATGCCACCCTGGGTGGATCCCTCCTTCTGCCCACTTTAAATGAGATTCTGGGTTGGAATAAAATTAGATAGACATAAACAAAGTTCGTAAGCTAGTGCTGGCATTCTCAGCAGAGTAGCGGAGGCCCACTCTCCTACTCCTGCTTTACTAATACCACTCAGGGCGACTACCTATATAGTGGCAGGTTTTGATATAGACAGTGTTTTACGTTTCATGTTTTTCATTAAGAATATTCCAACAAGGACAAAAGAACAGGTCTGCACAGAGGCTAGAATAGGCTAAGAGACTATCAGCAATTAACTTTATGAGAAGATGGCGACTGTTTGTGCAGTTATTTAATAATAAAAATGACATTATATTCTTAATCAGACGGAGGATTAGGGTTAAGAGGATCAGGCCACAGTAACAGAGGAGGAGCTATTTAAAGATCTAATGGCAGAGCCGACCAGTCAACAAGAGCACTATTGGTAAATCAGTCCCTGTCTACACAGAGACAAAACCAGGTGTAGCAGCAAATACAGGTGCTGGCCAGTAAATTAGAATATCATCAAAAAGTTGAATTATTTCAGTAATTCCATTCAAAACGTGAAACTTGTACATTATATTCATGCAATGCACACAGACCAATGTATTTCCAATGTTTATTTCTTTTAATTTTGATATTAATAAGTGACAACTAATGAAAACTCCAAATTTGGTATCTCAAAAAATTTGAATATTTCAAAGGCCAATGAAAAAATATGTTGTTTTTTTTTAAATGTTGGCCAACTGAAAAGAATGAACATGAAAAGAATGTGCATGTATAGCACTCAATACTTAGTTGGGGCTCCTTTTGCTTCCATCACTGCAGTAATACGGCGTGGCATGGACTCGATCAGTCTGTGGCACTGCTCAGGTGTTATGAGAGCCCAGGTTGCTCTGATAGTCGTCTTCAGCTCCTCTGCATTGTTGGGTCTAGTGTATTGCATCTTCCGCTTCACAATACCCCATAGATTTTCTATGGGGTTAAGGTCAGGCGAGTTTGCTGGCCAATCAAGGACAGGGATACCATGGTCCTTGAACCAGGTACTGGTGGTTTTGGCACTGTGTGCAGGTGCCAAGTCCTGTTGAAAAGTGAAGTCTGCATCCCCATAAAGTTGGTCAGCAGCAGGAAGCATGAAGTGCTCTAAAACTTCCTGGTAGACGGCTGCATTGACCTTGGACCTCAGGAAACAGAGTGGGCCAACACCGGCAGATGACATGGCACCCCACACCATCACTGACGGTGGAAACTTTACACTGGACCTCATGCAACGTGGATTCTGTGCTTCTCCGCTCTTCCTCCAGACTCTGGGTCCTTAATTTCCAAACGAAATGCAAAAATTGCTTTCATCAGAAAACATAACTTTGGACCACTCAACAGCAGTCCAGTCCTTTTTGTCCTTGGCCCAGGCGAGACGCTTCTTACGCTGTTTTTTGTTCAAGAGTGGCTTGACACACGGAATGCGACACCTGAATCCCATGTCTTTCATGAGTCTCTTCGTGGTGGTTCTTGAAGCGCTGACTCCAGCTGCAGTCCACTCTTTGTGGATCTCCCCCACATTTTTGAATGGGTTTGTCGTCACAATTCTCTGCAGGGTGCGGTTATCCCTAGAGCTTGTACACTTTTTTCTACCACATTTTTTCCGTCCCTTCGCCTGTCTGTTAATGTGCTTGGACACAGAGCTCTGCGAACAGCCAGCTTCTTTAGCAATCACATTTTGTGTCTTGCCCTCCTTGTACAAAGTGTCAATGGTCGTCTTTTGGACAGCTGTTAAGTCAGAAGTCTTCCCCATGATTGTGGAGCCTTCAGAACAAGACTGAGGGACCTTTTAAAGGCCTTTGCAGGTGTTTTGAGTTAATCAGCTGATTAGAGTGGCACCAGGTGTCTTCTATATTGAGCCTTTTCAGAATATTCTAATTTTCTGAGATACTGAATTTGGTGTTTTCATTAGCTGTCAGTTGTAATAATAAAAATGAAAATTAATAAACACTTGAAATATATCACTATGTGTGGAAGGAAAGTATACAGTATAGAAGTTTCACGTTTTGAATGGAATTACTGAAATAATTCAACTTTTAGATAAAATTCTAATTTACTGGCCAGCACCTGTACAGTGTGGAGAACAAGTATTTGATACACTGCTGATTTTTGAAGTTTTCCCACTCAGCATGTAGAGGTCTGTCATTTGTATCAAAGGTACTCTTCAACTCTGAAGGACAGCATCTAGAACAAAAATGCAGAAAATCAAGGGGATAATTTTTAAATAATTAATTTCTATTTTATTCCATGACATAAGTATTTGATCGCCTACCAACCAGTAAGAATTTAGGCTCCCACAGACCTGTTAGTTCTTCATTAAGAAGCCCTCCTGTTCTCCACTCATTACATGTATAAAAGACACATGTCCACACACAAACAAACTCCAACCTCTCCACAATGGCCAAGACCAGAGAGCTGTACAAGGACATCAGGAGTAAAATTGTAGACCTGCTCAAGGCTGGAATGGGCTACAGGAACAATAGGCAAGCAGGTTGGTGACGAGGCAACAACTGTTGGTGCAATAATTAGAAAATGGAAAATGTTTAAGACGACGGTCAATCTCCCATGATCTGGAGCGCAATGCAAGCTCTCTCCTCGTTGGCCATCAATGATCATGAGGACAGTGAGGGATGAGCTCAGAACCACAAGTGTTATTTATGATTTTTTAAATCTGCGTTGGTTGAAAATGTTTTCACTGGGCCCGCGCTTCATTCAAGATACGTGAATAGTGACATAACTACAGTGAGACGCTCCGATTGGTTGCCGCACTGCGTTAACTCCGTTGGATCTGTCAAAAGTTCAGCTTGCTGAACTTCTGTGACGCATGCGTTGGTACGTTGCCGTTTGAAACGCAAGCGTCGTTGACAGAGCCAACGTACTCAGCGCAACGCAGAGCCCTTGACGGACCTATGACGTACTCCACCATAGACTTTACATGTAATCTTGCCGCAGCTAACGCTGACGTATGGGGCGGTGTGAATGCAGCACTAGAGTATGATTTGCTATCCCTCTTCTATCACCAGTAGCAAAAAATAGATCCAGAGAACCACAGAAACAATGTGCTTTTGAATAAAGCTCTCATTTAAAGCTAGATTTTTTTTTATACTTTTTGCCACTGGGTGGACTGTAGATGCTCAGTGTCCTTTTTTTTTTTGTTTTTCTGGCAGTGACCGAACATCACCAATGGGCCCAGGATGATACTACACTAGCTTCTGCAGCTGTGCAGACAAGACTGCTTTTGACTGCCATTTTTGAAACGTTATCTATTTCGTCTCCATGTAAACAGGTTCTCAGAGTACTTTAATGGACAGAAATATTTTAGCCAGCTGTTGCTTATCCTGACAACACAGGATAAGCAACAGGCTTACCCTGTGTTGCCAGACTTTTGATCATGGGAGACCAAAACTCCACGAAGAGGAGATCCTCATTCCCACATTTATTCTAGCTTGTGGATTGAATAATCATATTTAGGCGTTTTTCTGCTAAGGTTAAAGGCCAACCTCAGTGCACAGAAAAGGTAATATATCAAAACCTTGGATGAGAATCTTTGTCCTTCAGGCAGAACACTGATTTATCTTCCAACACTTTTCAGGGGAAAGCCATAGTAGATGACGTCTTTACTTCTACAATAGCCCATACGGACAAAGCGCAAGGAACACTGCCGCTATTAAAACATTGATTTCCCCTCAAAATGCTAAAAAGTTGTACCATAAATACATTTTTACCTCTTCGTTAGTTCCAAGCGATGAAAGAGAGACTGATGTGCTCGTCATGTTGCTGCAAATAGATCATTCTCAGGGAATTGAGTGTTTGAAAGCAGCACTAGTTGGACTTCTGTTGTTG
This sequence comes from Apricaphanius iberus, assembly GCA_028564705.1. Lineage (NCBI taxonomy): Eukaryota > Metazoa > Chordata > Actinopteri > Cyprinodontiformes > Aphaniidae > Apricaphanius > Apricaphanius iberus. The sequence continues at coordinate 518,720 of JAPXFQ010001652.1, forward strand.
AGTTTCTTACTCGAAGAAACAGATACCGCATGCTTGTGATAATTTATGTATGCACTGCCCCCTACTGGCTGAAAATTACACACTGTGCCTTTAAACCTACATGAAATCAGTGGAGGACCCAAAACTTCTTGTTATCATGTAGCATCATAACAAACAAGGGATTTTGGGAAGTCGTTGTCAACATGAGTAGGTCAAATTTATCTATTAATTTATATATTTTTCAAACTTAATATACAGTTTTATTACTAGATCTGGTTGATCCACTGGAACGGCAAAGGTGAAAAGTTCTTCAAACAACCAGCCATACTTTAAACTTTACTACAAAAATTACTGTCATTAATTGTTCCACTCAAATTCTAAAAGATAAAATAAAAATCAATACATTGCTTTTGAATATCGATACAATTTCATGACAAAATATTACGGCATACTGGTGTACCAATATTTTCTTACATCCCTATCCATAAATAGCAGGATCCTTTTTGTGTCAATACATTGACAACTGATTGGGCTTCAAAATTCAAAAACCTACGAGCGTAAAGTTCAAACCTGGTGATCAGCAACAAGAAAAGTCACGTTTTACTTTGAAGTCAGAAACTTTTTTCTTTTGGGACCTTGTATCTTCACAGGAAAAGGAAACTACCACAGTTAGAGACCATTACATTTTTGTAAGTGAACAAAAATGGTATCAGTCGGCCTTACCTTCTTCAGTAAACCAATGGCTATGTCTGTGTACAGAGTTCTCTCATGTGCTTCATCCAACATCAACACACTGAACAGAACAGAGGAAGGCAGAGAATTAGCAACTAATAATAACCAAATCTAGCTAATACAACAAGATCCAACTTCTGACTTAAAACAAAAAATGAAAATAAAAACGATATGGTCAGTTTATTAGGTACACCTGTTCAAATTATTCTTTAACCAAATAGAAAATCATTACGGAACTTTGTGCACTTGTGCATTTAGACGTGGTAAAGACGAGTTGCTGAAGTTATAACAGCTGAGCATCAGAATGGAGAAGAACTGGTTTTTGGTTATTGTACCCTTTGGCAAGGCACTTCACCAGCCATGCTTGCCGGAGGTGGTCAGTTACAAACGCCTGGGCTACTTGGATTTCAATAATCAAAGATAAAAAAAGGCTTTTGTGTAGATGAAAATGTCTTGCTGACGTGAGTAGATTGTTTTAGGATTATAAAAAGATGAGAGTAGCTCAATTAACCATTTGTTACAATCACAGTATGGGAAATAAATTTCTAAATGCTCGACGCACTAGACACTGAACCAAATAAGCTAAAGCAGCACCACATAACACACCTTCTAAAAACAGAAAACTAAAAATGCAATTCACACACAGTAACATAAATTGGAGACTGACGGATTGGAAAATGTTGCTTAATCTGACGAATATTGATTTCAGCGGCAACACTTAGATAGGGGGTTAGGATTTGGCCTTGAAAACACAAGAGCATGGATGGATCTGGCCCTGTATTAAAGGTTGGTGGTGGAATCTTTGTGTGGTGGATAATTTATTGAAACACTTAAGGACTCTCCTGACAATCCGTTTACTTTACTCCTATGGTCTCCAGAGCAACCGAATCTCAATCTATCAGAGGACCTTTGCTATGAATGCTGGAATGGAAGACTCACGAGGATACCCTGCCCACAAGCGTGCAGCAACTGACCGACGCAGTTATGTCTATATGGACCAAAATGCTGCAGGAACGCAGACGCTTTGTTGAATCTAAGCCATGAATAATTAAGACAGGTCTGCAGCTTTCATAGAAGCAAGGTGTGCCAAATAAAATGGCCAGCGAGTGCATCTTTTACTTCTAAAGACGTACCTGTATTTTTTTAAAAGAGGATCTGCCATCATTTCTCTCACGAGCATGCCGTCTGTCAGAAACTACAACCAAAGATGCATTAGTAAACACCGAATGACTGCGTACACGAGAAAGACTGCCGCCATCTTCCTTTGGCTACCTTTATCCTTGTGGCCTGGGGGTCAGAGCAGTCATCAAACCGGATGGTGTAGCCCACTTCATGTCCAAGCAAGGCGCCTCGCTCCTCCGCAACACGGTTAGCCACCTATCAGCAAAGGTGTGCGGGGGAGGAAATGGGGACAAGGTCTCAAATTTGAAGCAGTCACGTGTCCTACAGTGTGAACCAAATTAGCCTGCAGCCATATGACATTGACAAAAAAAAAAAAAAAAAGAGAGAGAGAGGACATGAGTTGAGCTCTTACAGAGATAGCAGCCACACGTCGAGGCTGCGTCACTCCAATGACTTTCCCCTCTGCTGCCCAGCCGGCCTCCAGCAGGTACTGATTGAAGGCAGATGGGAAAGGAAGAACAAAGCATGAATAACAGATTCTGCATAAATTAAGCTTTAGCTGAAGTGGCCCAAGCTCTGCTCTATACAGGAAAATAGGCTGCTAAGCATCCACTCAAGGTCATATCGAAACACTGTAGAGAAAACTGAATTTCCTGCAATCCCCGGGCAAACCTCTTCACATTCAGTTGAAGGTTTTACAGGCACTAACCTGAGGTATCTGTGTGGTCTTCCCACATCCAGTCTCTCCAACTATTATGACAGTCTGGAAGCTTTCAACCAGGTATAAGATGTTGTTTCTGTGCTGCATTAGAAATAAATAAGAAAATGCACAAACGGGCAGGGAGAGAGACAAGTCATGATGACAAAAAATCCTGCTGATGCTCTGATGCATGTGTGGAATGAGTGTGTAACCTTAAAAACTGGGAGCTTTTGCCGCTGTTTCTCTATAGAGAGGGCCGTGTTTGGGTTGAAGATGATGGGGGAGCCGGTGGTCTCTGAGCCCAGATCTCGTTCCTCTGAGATCCCCGGAGCCTCAGCGCCTGGAGCAGAGCAGATGGCGAAGAGGAGGAGGAGATGTTTTATTCAAATGTTTGCCGCAAACTAAAGATTTTCGGTGGACGATAGCCACGGTTTAATGCAAAGCCTTGCATTAGCGCCGTTTCACTTGAGTTCAGTATTTAAATTGTTATTCTTCCAAGCTGGTTTCATCTTGGCAGGTAAACACTTGAATTCAGCGCAGTTAAGCCCGAGTTGAAGCGCTCAAGCTGCAGAAATCACGCAGCAGCATCAAGCTACGCCGCAGACGCAAACATCCATCACCGATTCACCGCGCTAACTACGCATTTACAATTATACACCCGAAAAACAGCATTCCATTCCCTCTCACTTATTTTCTTTACACTTACCCGGCTTCCAAAATTTCATCGTGGAGCGGGGAGCCGCCATGTTGGATTCTACGTCACATCATTTGTTTCCTGCCTTCTGAGCGATGTCAGAGTATGGCAAGCCATTTTACCAGTTAATCGACGAACGCGCTCTTCCAAGAGGTTCAGTATTCATTGTCCAAATTATTTTAGTTAAATTACCTAAATGCTATTAAAAGTAACTGGGGGCAAGTATATGCTGAATTTATATTCGGGTGAACTATATATCCCTGAACTTCAACAGATCGGACACATTTTTTGAGATATTGTTTTAACACTTCCACATAATATTCCTTCCTCTTATTAGGGTTTCCTGTTTTTTTTCTATTAGCTAAAGTGCTAATAGTTCTCCTGCAGTAAAACAGCCACACAACATGAAACAACAAAAGCAACAAAAAAAATGGAAAGGCAAGGAGCTAACTTCTAAAGTCATTTAATTTTGGCTGTTTTATACTAAATTAAATAAAAAGTTACTGAGGAGATGGAGGTAAATGCATTCGGGAAGGAGACAGAATGACGATGACAATAGTGACAATGAAGAGGAAAACTTCCCCTTTAACAGGAAGAAACCTTTCAGCAGAACCTGGCTCAGTACATGCGGCGATCTGCTGCAACCACAGGGGGGTTTGAGAAGACAGACACGGAATGAACAAAAGGAACTGATGTGAGAGTACTTTCTATATTAAAGAAAGTAAAAAGTTGATAACAGGACATAGAGAAAGTTCAGTTACTGGAAACATCCTCTCAGTCGATGCCCCCATCCAACAGGGCATTGCAGCTAAGCAGGATACCAGACCAGGTGTAGCTTCTATGGAGAGAAAAACACTAAAAAACATAGCACATCTATGTTTTTTTACATAAATAAATAAATAAGTAATAGTACAAAATAGTACAAAAGCACAAAGGATACTCAAATTTTAAAAGCATGTAAGAAGGGAAAAACATTTAAGTAAAAAATTTAAAGATGTATAGACTTTAGCAGAACTTGAATAACAGAACAAGAATCCTAAACGGGAAAAATAACACAAAGGAACTTACAGAAAGGAAAAAAATAATGAGAATTGAATATAGAAGTTATCAAAATCCAAACACAAATAAAAACTTAAGATAAGAAAACCTTGGGATCCTAACAGATTCAGGTCAAGTGGTCGGCTGCACTGTAAAAAGAGAACTCAGGTCAAACGTACAAAAAAATTGCTTCATTTTGTTAGGAGTCATTGATTTAAGTTAATCAAACTTTATTTACATTTGCTTAACTTGACAACTTAAACAACTAAATAAAGTAAGTTGGATAAACTTAATTCAGTTCTTTTAACAAACTGAAGCAATTTAAGTTGGATCCGTGTTCTCTTTTTTCAGTGTGGGCCATTTTAGCAGCTTAACTTTCCATCACTAAAACCAATATGGAGTCTTGCTGAACCATCCAGTCTGATTTAATCTTCACAAGGGCAGATAGTGGCTGACTTTCTTGGTACTTTTCCATTCATCCTACCTTCAATTATATGAAGTCTTCAAATATGGTGTGCTGAGAAACAGCCCCCGCACCATGATACTCCCACCTCCAATTAAAATGCTGCTTTCAGTTTAACATGTAGTGTTACCAACCTCTAAAACATGGTGTGTACCATGATATCCATCTCATCTGACCAGACAATCTTCCACATGTATTTCATAACTCGTTTTTGCTTCACCGACGGTGCTCTGCGTGGTGAACATGCCTACGGGCCACAGAGGTTAAGTGAACCAAATGGTAGAATTGCTACTTACCAACAGATGTCGTTTGGTAAGATTTTTCTCGTCTTTTTGGACCTCCCTTTCTTCATATGTTAATTACTTCCCTCCTATCATTCTAATGTATTACACCCAACTTCTACATCTATGGCATGTTATCTGTGTTGGTAAGGTCTGGATGGGTTGTTACCAACATATGGTGAGAATTTTAGACCAATTCCACCTTGAGAAATACAAATACTTGGAGAACAGATGTGTGCAATACTTATTTTAACTTCTGTCCGTGTATAGCATGCTGATTCACCAGAATTTTAAATTAAATTATTTCCTTTTAAATGTTTTTTTTTAACTTCCTAAACAGTAAAGGAGAACTAGGAAAAAGTTGTGAAATGACAGCAATAAGGGCAACTGTGTTCAAGCTCTGTGTCAGATTTCATAAATTGATCACTCTTTGCAAGTATTCGGTGTTGTCTGATACCCAGATGTCAATATCACATCTGAAGTATCAAGCAATGGCTTGATACTTCATTCGGGCTGCAAGAACATGTAATAAATAATAAACATTTTGTTACAAAATTCAGGGCCTTATCACTTCAAAACAACAAAATAAGAGAGAAAATGATATGCAAATTGAGGCAGCAGCAAGAAATCCAACATCCTAAATATGTCCATTTACTGAAGCACTCCATTTGGATTTAAAAGTAAAGGATGCAGTTCTGATTAACTACAACACACTGCATTGACTTTGAAAACATCTAAAATCTTATAAGAATGTTGGGTACTGGACCCAAAATGTCAAGCAGTTTCTACTATTTTAAGACTAGTGTAAAAAATGTTTAATTATATATATATATATATATATATACACACACACACACACATATTCCTTCCTTATAACAAGATTGTGCAAAGACCAGGAGAAACATGTGATGAAACAAAGAAAAAGAGTTGCTGCAATGAAAGTACTAATGTCTCTGAAAATGGAGGCCAAATGAAGCCCATGTTTAATGATTCTCAAAAGATTTGATCAGAAAATATAATTGTTTCAAAACACCAGCTGCATATTGAACATCATAACATCTTAGCAAGAACTGTTCTCAAAAGTTCTCCACTATAAAATACTGAGAAATATGTTACACCAAGAGATATAACATAAATACAAATCAATGTTTAATACAAGGTGGGATTTGACAAAAAAAAATACAATACAGACTTTACAGTATAAATTATTTTCCAAATAGATCTAAAAGCTACGAATGAAAAAAACAAAACAATTTGATTTTATTTATCTGTTAACCTCGGGTGTTTTAATAATGGCAGACAAAAACTAAAAACAAACCATGGCAGATCACAGATGCAGCTTATCTTAAAAAACAAAATGATTCAATATCCTATTTGTGTTTCAGACTGAATTTGAGCAAACATGCACGTCTCTCACGAACAGCATCCGCTTTAATGTTAGAAGTTATTTATCAGGAGAGTACAATTTACACTTTTTAGACATCAGACATTTGATAAGCAAAACCAAATGACAATCTGGACGGGAAAAAAAGACTAATTAAATCACAATTTCGACTCCTGTTAAAAAAATTATATTAAACCTTAAAGGTGCAGAGAGACTAGAATTGGTTATCACAACTCCCATTGTTCAGAAATTATTTAGTTTTAAAATTTCAGAGCAAAGTTTAACAGACTGAAGTATCAGAATTAATTCATGTTGCATTGAAGTTTACACAGACTGAACCCTCATGTTGAAATGCCACTTTGTTTATGGAGCTCAGTGAAGTTTTGAGTTAAGGACAACAAATACAGACAGATGATCGTAGCTTGTTATGTTTGCAGGATAAAGTCTAGATTCATGTCAGTCCTCTGAATTTGAAGAAAGTAGGTTGATTGAGCTCCGTTTCACCTCAACGTATTGTATTAAAACCAACCTGCCTAAAACATCTTACCTTTCTGGAACTGTAGTGTTTTTTTTTTTTTTTTTATGTTCACATAAAGAAATAAACTAAAATTCGGGAAGTATAATGAAAGATGTCCTTTAAAAAACGGAAGCCTAAAATGTAGGAGATGTACAGCATCTGAGCAGGTTCATCACTGTGGTCCTGCTGAATCTTGTTTAGCCAACCAGCATTCCCATAATGCTGTGCACACAGAGGCGTCTTTGTGTAGAGCACCGCCAACCCCAAACCCTGAAGTTCTTCAGTCTTGTCAACTTACTTCAACAAAATGTTCATTTTATTTCCTCATGCAATCTTTTTAGTCAAAATGTAGAGCTGTGTAAAAGATTATCCACACCACCTGAAAAAGAAAAAAGTAAAATAATTTATGATGTGCTGATCATATTTGTCATTGTGTGACAGGGTATTTGTTGGTCAAAGAAACAAGTTTGGCAAAAGAGGACTAAACTTCCATCAATACTTGGACATTTTGAGACTACATTTCAAACATTTTTAAGAAGAAAAACAACAAAAAACAAATTATGAAAGGGAAAAAATATTTTTCCATGATTTAAGACAAATATGTACCATATTCACACCTTAACATTCCTATAATATGATTTTTAATACACCAAAAGTGATACAATTGTATGGCCACATTTATTTTTTAAGAATCTATATTTGGTTTTATATTAAGGTTGTGACTTAAAACATATTTTGGGTCTAAAACTAAATTGCTACATTTATCTACACTAAATTTGATAACAATATCCTAAAACAAATTAATACTGTGCAGATATTTTTCTAGGTACAGGTGAAAGGTACCCATAATTATGCCATTTGTTCCCTGCTTATTTAAATGTGTTAATCTTCACGTCATAAAAGATATCGTCATGAAACATTAATTTCTCTTTTCACATAAACATCTGCAGCTTCCATCCAAGTTGTAAATTGAAAGAAAATGGGTGTTTCGACACGTTTCTGAAGCAGTATATTACTCGAACGCCGAGTGAGTAAACATTTCCTGTGACTTTCGTATTTCACGTTACGCTGGAAACAAGTGACATGGTTATGTCACTTGTTTCCAGCGTAACTTGTGAGCATGTGATATGTGCATTTACAGCATTTCGTTGGCTAATCGATGTCCTTCGCAGCGACCATTGAAGGAAGATGTGACGTCACCAGAAGCTGAACTTTAGCCGTAAAGAACTGCAAGTATCTCGAGATTGATTTATCTGGGTTTCTTTACTATTTCTCACACTTATCATTTACCTGGACTAATTAGTTTATTAAGAGGACCTTAATCTTACTCTTATGGATATAAAACAAACAAAAAAACAAGCTTTATTGTTTGAGATGGAATCGGTTTTATCACGTGTTGGTGCATTCAGTCATCCTTGATTGGATGACATAATTTAATCAGAAGACTCTTAGCTTTCTAATTAAATAAAATATTTATAGGTTCATAATATATGAATAGGTTCATAATAAACGCTATGACACTATAAATTCAGAAATGTTACAAGAAAAGAAACTCAGACGTTTACTGCGAATATAAAGTCAGACAAAAAGCTACAGAAGTCCGATGTGCATCTGGATATTTTCCTAAGTGTAAATAGTACACCCAGGTTTTTTTTCCTGCATCAGGACGACCTCTCTTGACGCAAACTTCCCATAAATGGTTTGAACGGGATCCAGAGTACATGCCAGAGACCGTCAGAGAGAAGCTGCAGCATGGCTACACAAAGTCTACACCTGGGAGATGTTCTGGTACAGGAAAAGAGTTGGATCGTACCACTTACCCTTATCAGTTCAAATGTGTGTCTCCTAAATTTACAACCTTAATCTTAGATGACTTCTGGTATTTTTGTCACAGATGACTGTATATTCAGGTAACAGGTCTGAGGTTTTTTTTCTTACTTCATAACTTCATAATGTCTGAGAAAATCTGAGTCATAGAAATGTATGCCTCTAGTCATGTAACATTGTCATTTACTTTCCATGCAAATGTAATGTTTTAAACTTGAATATGTAAGTAAATTAATTTTTAAAAATCAGGGGGCGGGGGTAATCCCCCATTGCCATTTTTTTTCTTCATCTACAATGGGCCTAGTATTCTGTCATATCATTCTAAAGAAACAGGAAAAAATAAAAATCCTGCAACTGCTCTGCAATAATTTTACGAAAAACAGAAGAAAAAAAACAGAAGATTAACTCCTCCTGCTAGTTCTCCCTTCATAGAATTAAAATAAAAAAGAATTAAAAACACACAAGAGGATGCATGTTGGTTTGTCTGATTGTAGTTTTTACCCCCCATTGAATCAGTTCCTGCGCAAAAGCAGGGCCAGCATTTGGATCTAGCAATAAAAACTTAGGGCTAAAATACAATCAACTTCCTCTTCAACTAAAACTGGGAGCCTAACAATCAGTTTAGGGCTGAGACCGGAAATGTATTATATTTACAGAAGCTTAAACAACATAAGGTACCTCCAAACAGAATGTGAATGAATATTTAATTTCTATTTCATTATTGTTGGTTTTTTTATTAGATTTCTTCTGTCATTGATTGGGACCAAATTCAGTGCCCTAACTCAGTTCTCAGTGTGCATTTCAAAGTGGAACAAGGAAATCAGAAAATCAGAAGAAAACAAACACTGCTCAGCACAGATTCAAGATGACTTCATCCTTCTGCTGTTTGTTTAAAATGTATCCACTAAACTGAATGCAAGCCGATGCAAAATACAGACATGCACTTACAACCTTGGAATAAAAAGACATTTTGAATGCCATCTCCCTAAAACTAAAATGACATCATCTGTTGAACTGCACATACAGTGTAATTATTTCTGCAATACTTAGCAAAAAGGAAAAAGCTCTCCTTTTTCATATTAATATACTTACCAGGAAAAGGGCAAAAGATGTCATGAAGCCTTCTTTGGTGAGTTCCCAAGTGCCTCCATACTCTTCTTCATCAATCTGCTGAAAGCTGCTGAAGTATACGTACAGGAGGCCTGCATTAATGATGCAGAAACTAAAGAGGCAAACAGGGAAGATGAGAACTTGTCATGTCTTTTCATCCAAACCATTTAAAATGAGAACAGGAAAACATTAGATTCTGACAGCCAGCTCAGAATACCTACATGGCTATTCCTAGAAATCCTTTCAACGGTGCAACTCCCCATATCACACCAAGGATAATTGCAATAATTTGTCGAATCCAGTAAATCACATCCAAAAACTCATCCTGTGTGAAAAACAAAAAAGCAAATTTAAAGCCAATTAATGTAATGAATCTGATTTAAGCATTTAAATCACAGAAGAGCTAACAACACTGATCAGTTAGTTTGTCCCAGCTGACAATGAGCAGGTTAAAAGTCTTAACTTTGGAAAGAGAAACCAATGGAGAGTGAGAATGTGTCAACAGAGTGGAAGTTACGGTGAGCAGAAAATTAGAGCATTTCAGCTTCTTCACATGTTGGCAATTTTTTTCTGAAAAGGATAAGAGCTAGATTTATATTCACAGGCAACAACTGAATTAAATATTTGCGGACTGGTGCAAGCGGAACTACCTCCGTATCAACACCGGAAAGACCAAAGAGCTGGCAGTAGACTTCCACAGGCACAAACATCCTCCACTGCAGCCAACGAACATCCACTGAGGTTGTGTACCTTATAGTTTATCTGAAGGCCAAACTGGATCGGATTCATAACAAAAAAGAACTCTACAATGAAGGGCAGAGCGGGTTTTACCTGTGCAAAGTCCAATCCTAAATACCCTCTACGACTCTCTAGTGGCTTCGGTTATTTTAACGGTGTGGTCTGCTGGGGACAGAGAGAGACTGAAACTGATCCGGAGGGCCAGCTCCGTTCCAGGGTCCCTTCTGGACCCAGTGGAGGTGGTGAGTGACAGGAGGATGGCGGCTAAGCCGTCATCCCTAATGGACAACACCTCCCACCCCACACAGGAGACTGACGGCACTGAGCAGCTCTTTCATTGGCAGGCTGTTGCATCCGCCATGTGGGAGGAAAAGATCCAGACGGTCTTTCCTTCCAGCTGCTGTCAGACTTTACAACATTTCCCTAACAGCTGGCCGATGACACAAAAGGCTAAAAACACACACAACTTTTTAGGGTTTTTTTTGTTTTTTTTTACGACATTGCTTCTTACTTTGTGTTTTGTTTTTCTGTAGTTTTTATCTGACTGTCGACTTTATCCTGCAACGACAACTGTCCCACTTGTGGGACTAAGAGTTTTAATCCATCTCATCTACCTAAAATTCACCCAGTCGGGCAAATAACTTCAGCTTCACAGGCTCTTCCTTTTTAATAATAATCGTTATAATGAAGAAAACACAAAAAACAATTCAAACACCCTTTCTTTTTGCTGCACTCTAAAGCTACTGAGGCGTCGAGCATTAACTCAACATTACAGGTGTGTGATGAGCAGGTTTCTGCTGTAAAGAAGTAGATAAAATCTTTTTGGAGACTTTGTAAGGACAAATAAACTTTAACGACTGATAGATATCGGCGACCAAAAAAGAAGTCTTGATCAGGACATCCCATACCTGCTCAGGAAGGTTTTCACTGTAGCCGTCTCGCTGCATTTAACTAAACTTTCTTTGATAGATAACCACTTACCAGTGAGCATTAAATAAGCTGATTTTGATACTGAAATTACAACTGAATTCATACACACATAGATGCACCTGAATGTGACTACAAGAATGTGGGGCGGATGTGACTGACTGGCTGTAGCGTAAAACACTTTGGAGTCTTCAGATTTGATAAAGGGATAATCTATGTAGGCCATTTACTGTTTTAAACGCAAAAAAAGGATTTGAATACGGGCTGAACTGGACTCTATATAAAAGCATAGAAGTAGGATCCATTTAGATGAATTTTGTTAATTGCTTCCAAATAATAAAACTTTATTGAATTCCTAATTACTGTTTTTGTTTAGGGATAAAAATGTCTACCCTTTACAGTAAACAGTATAGTGAATACAGGCAGGTCAGCTGAAGAGGCAGTAATTTATTGTAGCCTTCATAATGACCATCAGTGGGTCTGTTGTTGCTGTCGTTGCTCCAATCGTTCGATTGGTTATTATATCACAATTATAAATTACAACTGGACAATAACCTTATAAATCCCTTTATTGGTATTGGAGGGTTGAATTATGGAAACATGTGGTTAACATAAAGGGACACATACCCAGTTTATGGTCTTTTTTTTAATTATTATTTTTATTAGGCGCATACCCAGGATATAACTGATTTACCTGAAGGGAAGGCTTAGGTGTTTTTATACATAAAAAGATGACTGAATTTTTTCAAAACATACAGAAAAACTACCGATTAATGAACACATGCCCATTAATGGCCTAGATAGGAGAAAATTGAAGAAGAAAAAAATGGATTACAAGGAGAAAATCTTAAATTCAGAATTTGACTTTCATATTTAATTAGGAAAAAACTTAAAGTATACGGTCTTTGATTTTCAGATGTAATATTCCATGTTGCTGTTTTAATGGTAAAGTGACAAACACGACGAAATGAATAGACCACTAAAAATTCTAATGATTCATAAAAGAAATAAAACATCAAATAAATATCTGCCTCAAATGTTCCTGCAATAATTTGCACCCCAAAATTGATCTTAAAACATGCAGTAGCCCAAAAACTTTGTCAACTAACATAAAACTAACATAACAGATTGCAGTATAATCTACACTTTTTCTACTTTTCTTTCACATGAATCCAACAAATTGTTAAAATTACATTTAAACAGTTTTTAATTCCTAGTTTCTCCCACACAAGTCTTGTCCCTCCCCGCATAACGAAGCTTCTCTGGTTACGAATCTTTTAATAACCTCAACACCTGCAAATAAGTACAACTAATGTAGTTGATCATGTAAAATCAAGTGCATTTTTTGGAAACTTTAATGAAAGTAGTTTTCTAGTACTAAATTATTTAAATTTAAAAAATGTTTAAATAGTTGGTGTTTAAACGATTTGACCACCAAGATGAACAGCGAAACTAACCAGATTAATCCTTGGCATAGGGGTTAGCTTCGGCTATCATTCTTTATCAACACCTAATTGGAAAGTATAGGAACTCACAACGCCTAGTAGCAAAAAGAAAGCACATGTTTACACAATTTAACTAAAACGCGGTTAAATTACCCACCTTCTCTTCCCAAACTGCATTACTGCAGAAGGCTTTGCTCCATGTGGATTGTTTCACAGCCCCATTCAGCAGGTGACTTTCCTCTTTCCGTTTAGAACTGCTCGCCATTCTTTTGCTTCCTTCAGTCAAGGCGTTGAAAAGTTGCAAAGCGGATCTACAGACACCTTTCGTAAGAGTTAACTTCCTAGCGGGAACCCAAAGAAGCCGGCGCTCGGGAATATTTGAGGGTATTACATGGACCTTCGCTCCGCTGAGCTGACAGATTTCTGTTGCTAACTGTTAAAGGGAGTTGGAGCATGCGCATTACCCTATTACCCTAGTCTAAGCCAGCCAATCAGATAGTGCGACGTTTCGGCTGTGCCATAAGTAAGGTAGTGTATAAAAACTACAGCGACCCCTTTTGGACCAGAACTATAATTGCAACTGTGGTAAAACTGCAGTTATTACAAAGTTTTTTGTTTTTAACAAGCTGGTCCTTACCCCGGTTATAGCCCCAAAACGGAATAATAAATAAATTATGATACTATGATACGGCACATAAACTGTAACTAATTAGTTTCTTGGACCAATTTCATTTTTTACCTTTACAGTTTTACTTTAACAATGAATTAAACATTAAAGTTTTACCCTTTTAGCTTTAGCTGTATTGAGATAGCATTAACGTTTTCATGTGCTAGATTAGGGGCCTGTGATCTGCATCTCCAGAGCCACAAATGTCTCTTGGTGTCTGTGGCTCACTTCATATATCAAACAATGAAATGTCATTCTGTTAGTTTTTGTTTCATTCTTTCGTTCCGTGCCTCCATAAAAACAAAAAAGAAACTCCCTCCCCGGTTAATTATAGGAAATAATTTTTTACCTTTGCAGGGAAATTTATTGAAAACGTAAAAACTTAATGCTACGATGATATATCATAAAAGTAGGACAAAGTAAGGTCCTGGGGCACAGAGGCTGAGCCTCTACATGGCGAATCAGCTGGCCCCATAGGTTTCTATGGGGATCTAGAGAAGGTCTAGAGAAAGTGCAGGTCACTCCATTCGTGGTACCCCAGCCTTTGGCAACAGTTCCTTAAGGATGCAACCTCGACAAACTGGGGCATTGTGGTCCATGAAGATGAAATTAGGACTGTGCTGTTCAAGCAGGAGCACAATGACTGGATTAATGAAGTTATTCAGGTAGTATGGGCTTGTCCCTGTAGCATTCACAAAGTGTTGGCCAGTTTGTATTGACTTCATACACCTGCCCACACTGTAACACCACCACCACTAAAGGTGACAACATTTGCTGATGCATAACACTCTCCTTGATGTCTCACAATGCCGGCAGCTGTCATTTCTGCTCAAGGCGAATTGACTTCCATCAGGGAACAGCGCTCAGGCCCATTTGTCCCTTGTCCAGCATAAATACCTTCTGGTCCATGCAAGACGATGATGCCTGTATACATATGCAGGTCTAGGGTGGCAGTTGGCACTCTAAAGAGAGCCTTGCCACCCCTGCTGCCACCCCAGCCAGCAGCTATGAATTCAAGAAATAGTTATGTAAAATCGGATATTAAGTGTGTGACAATATATTTTTTCCGATAACATGAATGCAACACAACCTAACCTGATACCTACTCCAGAGGCTTCTTAGTGGTGAGACAGTGAGGAATATTTCTGCTCTGTTCCAGACTACACCTTTTAGGAGATATTGCTTAATTCACTACAAATAGATATTTTGATATATTCATCCTTTTTAGCATGTTGTTAGCTTTTCTGGGTATGATGAAATGTAAGGAATTTAAAGTATTTGGGGAATTTAGAGGACCATTATTCTTAACTTCTGAACTTTATCTATCTTTAATGTTACTATTGTATTCTATACAATCCAACAGAAATAAACCTAAAAACTTTTTAGATGAAAAATATAATTAGTGCTATAACTTGGGTTAGTAAATGTACTCAAACTAAAACTATTGCTTTGTTTGTATTTGATCTTAGAATATGGAACCAGAGTTTTAAACATTTTTGAGGGCTTTTTTTAAATTTGAGAAATTAAAAAAGAAGAATTTTGCCAGAGAAGCTGTAAAGAAGCTACAGGGATTTCTAACCGATGTTGTGTGCTCATTGTGTGACAACAATGTGCTTTGTTTTCAGTATGTTTGAATAAGAAAGTACAGTTGTAACACAGAAGCGTTTTGCTTCCAAAGAGGAAGATGCAGAGAAACACGCTCTATGGTTAATTTTCTTTAGATGGAGCTGGGTTTTTCATCAAGGTGGATGAAAATAGAAACGGTTCCAAATTACAACAGCGAATTTAAAACCAAATCTTCAGGTTTTTTAAGGATGAAAGGGCTTTTCACTTTTTATTGCATTTTGATTACAATTTATTTAGGGTTAAGTTACAAAATGTAAAATATTAACTCAAAAATGTTTATGCCGTATGTACTAACAGTTTGAAAATTATTATTTTTATAAATATTTAAAACTATCAGGCGCTGCTGTGGCAACTTGGAGGTTGGGCGGCCTTCCTTTCAAAATGGAAGAGAGCTGCTGGCGTCTGTTACCAGCAAGCAAACAATATGACAATATTTGAAATAAAGCTTTCTGGAATATTTTCAAACCTGGCAGGATCAGGTGCAGCAGCAAGAGGTGCTAATCAGCTACAGCTGCATCACCAGTAGTGCCTAAGAAGATTGTCTTTAAAGGAAGATGTCTCATTCACGTACACAAACAGACACACAGTAGGATCCACACGGTGGTTCAACCGATCCTCCCTATGGCCAGCCTGCCCCTGGTTTCGGGTCAGGAGGACGCCTCTGGCCTGGAGAACAATGTTTTACACACTATTCGTGCTGTTAGCCGTGTTGCCACTGTAAATGGTGGTCAAGATTCATAGTGCTTTGTCTATCTCCATGCTGTCCCTGCTTTCTAGACTGAGTGCAGCAGTGTGGTTTGCAGTGTGAGATGCATTCAATGAGGAAAGAAGCGTTCATCGGGTTAGAGCATATTCTTCTGTTTGATCTCTCCCGTTCTAAAACTGTTTTTAAACATTGTCTTTCTTCTTGCCACGACATAAAGGCCAGTTGTAAGAGCTGTTCTGCTAACAGTTGTACTTATGACAGTTCTTCTACCAGAGCTGTAAGTCTCTGCAGTCTCAGATACCTTACTGCCCCCATTGGCTGCTTCTATGTTAAATATCTCCTCGCTGAGTCGGTTTGTATTGAATGGTCATCTCTTGGCTAGTGTTACAGTTGTGCAATTCTCATTTTTGACATGAAGGAAATAACAATAATTAATATTCCGTACAAAGCTTGGGATATTATGTCTTAATCCTACTTTACTCCAGAGGTGGCTAAAATCCAACTTAAATTCGCTGCAGATTATAGCGAGGCTACTGCCAAACACTGTAAAGCCTGCTACAAGGTGATACATGAAGCACGCACCAAAGGCTTCCAGGCTTTTCCTTTGTACCCTGCAACAGTAAAACTTACCAGAGGAAACAATGACTATGTATTTAAAGACATAAGTCAGGCTGAGAACTTGATATCCAGTCTGGATAAATGGAAAAATGTTATATGGCAATGCTGCTGGAATGAGGGCATAAATATCTTATTTCTATGCGAGTGTGGAGATGACACCCACAATTAATGTTGATTTATTTTATGAATGGGAGGGTGGGTGGGGAGGTTATGGGAACGTGAGAGTGTCACCTTAAATCTTTTTATTTTTTTTTACTTATTTACACATTTAAGTTAAACCAATTTGTGAAAATAAGTTGGCTCAACTTGATTAAATAGTGATAACTTAAGTTGTGTCAGCTCAAAGACATGAGTAGACCCAATTATCTTCAGTTTGTTAAATTTAAGATTCAGCTTTAAACTCTTTTTTATAGGTTCACACAATGTAAACACATTAGTTGAGTTTATTTAAAAAGGCTTTGCAGTCTGGTTGCCTTACTTTTTTAGTTCAGTCAAAGAGGAGTTCTTTTTTTTAGGACCGTGTGCTTCTGGTTCTCTTAACTCTCTATGATAATACTGTTCATTGAATTATGCAAAGAAATTCCCAAAAATGAAAAGCCATTGATGAAAAGAAACTAAGCCATGTAAAAAGAAGAATAAACATTACAAAGATTACATTAGGAAGCAGAAACTGAATAGTGAGATAAAATACAAAATATATTAAAAATAAATTAACAAAAATGTTAAGAAATGCTAAAAACGTTTACTTTGATAGAAAATTAGAAGTTAACAGAGGGAAAATGAACGCAATTTGGAACATCTTAAATAATGCAATGGGACCAAATTCAGAGCATAAAAAGTTGCCAGACTACTTTATAGAAAATTGAACGTTATGATGATATTGGCAACATGATTTTATGATTATTCATTTTTTTATTAAAGTGGGGGAAAATTTGCTTAAGAAATGATTATTCATAAATCAAGGACGTAAAAACGGGAAACAAAATAATGCAGTTTCATTTTGTTTGGTAAGGTTTAGGAATATGAAATTATCTCAATTGTTAGGAAAAGTGAGAATAAAAAATATGTGGAGAGTGACGAAATTGATATGTCAGTTGTGAAAAGAACTTTTGACTCAACTGTATTATCCATCCACTGACTTTTATTTGTAACTTGCCTGTAACAATCAGGTATATTTCAGAATAAAATGAAAGTTGGAACAATAATACCATTATTAAAAAAAGGTTAACAAACATCAATTTATAATTTCAGGACCGGTGTCTATGCTTTCACAATTTTCGAAAATTCTCGAAAAATGGTTTGTTCAGAAATTACAAAAGTTTTTAGAGAAATACAAATTAATCAGTGAAAAACAAAATGGATTTAGAGCAAAGAGATCTACAAGTTTAGTATTGATTGAGTTAATGGAAAAAATTATAGCAGCAACAGAAAGTAAACAATATACATTGGGAGTGTTTATAGACTTACGAAAAGCATTTGACATCATAAATCATGAACTTTTATTATCAAAACTGCTTAATTATGGAATTAGGGGTCCAGCACATCAATGGCTCACAAGCTATTTAACAAACAGACAACAGTTTGTATATTTTAATGGAAAAAACTCAGAATATTTAGAAGTCACATGTGGAGTTCCACAGGGGTCAGTTTTAGGTCCACTGCTCTTTATTTCATTTATTATTAAAATCTGTGAAGTATCCAAAACTTTTGTTGTTTGCAGATGACACTACCATTTTGTTCTCTTGGAGAAATTTATTAGAGATAATGGTATCTATAGGAGGAGGAAAATGGGGCTTAAAGTGAGGGATTGGTTTAATATTAATTAAAAAAATTAGCTATTCAAATGTAGACATGTCCCTCTAATAATTGTCCTGCTTCAAAACACCAAAAAAGAATTAAAATGTGAGATTATCAATAGATGGAATTAAAATAAAAAGAGACGGTGAAGTAAAATTTGTGGGTGTTATTTTGGATAAAAAAATAACTTGGAAAGCCCACATAAGTTATAGTAGGAGTAAAGTTAGCTAAAGCATGGGTATTTTATATAACAGTCAAACATCCCTGTTAATTATAATTTGCTATATATGTTGTTTTGCTCACCTATTCTTCTGTATCTTGGATATTGCACAGAAGTCTGGGAACATTATTATAGTAACACAAAAACCTTTGTTTTTGTCCAGAAAGTGCAATGAAATTATCAATCTTAAAAAAGTATCAAATCAGAGAGCACTCCAACAGTTTGTTTGACAAATCTCAACAGCTTAAATTAAGGGATATAGTTGATTTAAAAATCGTATTGTTTATGTTGGAAGCTAAACAAAAAAAATTTACCTGAAGGACTACAAAAATGTTTTACTCAGGTTTCAGAAGATGACAGCCATAGAAGACAGTATCACTTTAAAATTGTATATGCTCACACTACTTTAAAACAGAAGTGTGTTTCAATCTTTGGGGTTAATTTACGGAATTCCTTGAATATTGAATTTAAATGCTGTAAAAATATTAGTAAATTTAAAAAACGTATAAAGACAAAATAAAGACATTTGAAGTAAGTTAAAGAAATCCGAGACATGTTTACAGTTATTGTAAGTAGAAGTAAGGTGACTTGACAGGGTTCAGGTCTGGATTGAAATGAATTAAAGGAAGGAAAGGATTTGATATTTTTCTTTTTTTGTTTTGTTTTGAAAAGGAGCAGGTTATATAAGATTAATCTTCTTCTTTTTTTCCTTTGTTCATGAAAAAAGAGTGTATTTTGTGTATATCTTTGTATGATACATACATGAACACTTAAAAAAAACCCCTGTCGTATGTGTCAGTGTCTCAGTGCTGTATGTTCACCAACGTTCTCCCAAAAACAATATGGAGCCTTCACTGCTACAGCTTCAGCTACACAGGAAATAATTAATATTAAATTACGCATATGCCCCCCCTTTTTCACTAAATATGTGATTTCCAAATGCAGTTGGTTGCACTTGATTTTTTTAGGGGTGGTGCGGTAAAGAGGAATAGATACAGAAGAACACCGCACTTTCAAAAATGTAATTCATGAAGATGCATAATTTTCCTTCAATCTCATGAAGGAGCTCCATTTTATGTTGGCCCATCACATCAAATCCTAATAAAATTCATTGCAGTGTTTTAGGTTGTAATGTGGAACACAAGGAAAATGTCTAAGCAATATGCCGTACTTTTTGTAAGTACATGCATACAATCCCAGTGATCAAGTTTTGTTTCATTTTTCCCACATACAGCTGAAACCTGATAAGTACGTACAACGTGTAAAAAGTCACAAATCCTTTTTCTTTATCTCACGTGCCTATGGTGACATCATGGGACAAGTATGGATATGACTTTCAAGGTCACCACCACAATGCTGATCTCAAGCATTTTATGACATCTTTTAGACGTTGCTTCCCTGGTTAGTGGATGTAAAAGCATCTGGTGAGAAATGTGGCATGTTTGGAGTTTTTTTAGAATTTATTTACAAGAAAAGAAAAAAAGAAATAGTTTCAGTACTTTCTGTCTTACATATTTTGCTGTGTCAAAAAATGTTTTCAGTTAAAAAAAGTGTGATAATTCGACATATGGCTTTACTGATATGTGCATTTTGCAAATGAATGCAATATTGCAATGATTTTATTTTAACAAACAAAACACCAGGGTTTATGACCTTTGTCAAAGTGATTTATTCTAACTTCTGTCGTTTTCTTCTGTTGATCAAAATAACCTTTTACAGTTCACCAGGGGAAAAGAATTAATCAGACCTAAGCCTCATAATGGCCATCAGGAATTTCAACTCTTATTTTAGCAGTAAAAAGGGCAGATAATGTTAAAAAAAAGTACCTTTTTTTTTATGCGTCCAAAACAATTTTTTGTAATTTTCTATAAAAATAGATTCAGACTCAATTAAAAAAGAAAAATTTAAGGCAGCATTATTTTAAACGGTTTAATTTTTGTACTCCCTAAAATTATACTGTATATGTGTAAAGGTTTGTTGCTTTTGCGACAGAATGAAAAACTGATTTTTTTTTTCTCTTTAAATTCTTAAGAAACCTTTGACAGGTTTAACCTTAATGAGGGTGATCATTTCTAGGACTCACATCTTTGTAATCTTGAGAATATATTATGTAGAGCTTTCAAAGTGTCCCTCCCTAAAAAGCTTAAAGCAATTTTCTGTTAAAAGGTGTCTAATGCTTTATGATTTTGCTGAGATAAACATTGCCTGATGTCTTCACAACGGGATGCTCCCACAAGCTTACTAGCTTCGACCAATTTGTTTTTGGTTGCTGGGAACTGAAGGATCAAAGGTGGCTCCCCCTCTGTTCCTTGATTCTTAAAGCCTAAGTTTACATTTAAGAAAGACAAAGCTTGAAAAAGACTATATAGTTAGGCCTTAAATTAGCTAAAAGCAAGTCATTATCAGTTCCTTTCTAAATTTCCTTTTAAATAGTTACTAATTTCCTGTATTGTTTATGCTAGGTTTTGTTTCTAAACCTAAACCTTTCGAAACCAGTATTTTATAAATATGGCCCCTTGTCTTAAAGTGTTTTTTATAACCTTTAGTGAGGGTTTTAGGTCTTGATAAAGCTGAAGCCAACAGGTGACGGGGAGAATCTACATTGGTAAGGGTTGCAGGCTTTGCCAGCAGCGGGGAAGATGATTTTTGTGAGGTCGCTAAGAGGAATGGAGCTGCGATCAGGGCTGTTATCTTCTTCCACACATGGGTTGGAGCAGGCTTCCATGGGGTAGCGATAGTGCAGCAAGGTTGGCATGTGACAGGAATGAGAAGCAATGGCGAGTCCACAGTGTCAGGGGGAGGTAAAGGCTGGTATAGCAGCAGAGAAGTGGGAGTTCTCTGCTGTGATCAGAGAGCTGAAGTCCACTAGATCAGGCTGGAAGGCTGCAGAGTTGGAGTCTCGACAAAATGGATGATTATTGGTTAGATCTGTACTGGTGTGAGGAACACAGATCAGGACCTAGAGGCATCAACGGATCGATGTCTGAGAGATTTGAGGTCTACAGCTCTGCACAGCATCACCACAATGAGTTAAAGCAGGACCCTCGGACCGTTCACCTCTGGAGAAATCAAGGAAAAGGGATGATGAGAGTCAAAAGCGACTGGATCATCCCCCCCATAAGAGTTTCAGAAAACAGCAGACAGGTTCCTGAGGACCTCGTCCAGATCAAATCAGACAAAATCTTCTCCGGAGAGGTGATCTACAAGTTGGAGGGACCGGGGGTGGACCAGGAACCCAAGAATCTGTTTGAGATTGATGATAAAACAGGAGTAATTAGGAGCAAGCAGCCGCTGGACAGAGAGAAATACAGCAGCTTCACGTTGAAGGCATTTGCTCTGTCCCCCAGTGGAGAAAGACTGGAAAACCCTTCAACTATCGAGATTGTGGTGCTAGATCAGAACGACAATAAGCCTGTTTTCACCCAGAAGCAATTTCTTGGATCAGTCCCAGAGTTCTCTGTCCCAGGAACATTGGTTATGTCAGTCTCAGCCAAAGATGCCGATGACCCAATGACAGAAAATGCAGCACTGGGCTTCTCCATCACTGGTCAGGAGAGCATCCCCCCCAATGCTGTAAACAAGACTATGTTTGGCATTAACAACCAAACTGGAGCCATCTATACCAGGGATGTGGGCCTGGACCGAGAGTTGGTGAAGGAGTTCAAGTTAAAACTACGGGTTGCTGATATGGGGGGTGACGGATTAACCAGTGATGCTGTGGCCATTATCACTGTATCAGATATCAACAACCATGCGCCACAGTTCCACCATTCCTTATACAACATTAAAGCACAGGAGAACATTTACAACGTTGAGATTGGCCGAGTGAGTGTGACGGACAGAGATGATCCAGGAACAGGAAACTGGGAGGCCAAGTACACCATATCCAACGAGCCATATGGAAACTTTGCCATTCAGACGGATCCAGTCACCAACCAGGGAATGCTGACTGTAGTGAAGCCCCTGGATTATGAAGTCAAAAGGGAGTACGCCTTGATTTTGACTGTGGAAAATATAAATCCTCTGAGCAGCAAGGCTCCCAACATACCTCTGAGTTCTGCCACAGTGTTGGTCACAGTTGTAAATGAGAACGAGGCTCCGTATTTTAAGGAAAATCCCATACGGATCGTGGTCCCCAAGAATGAGAAACCTGGGAAGCTGCTGAAAAGCAACATTGCCTCGGACCCGGATCATTCTGAACTGAAATTTGAAATTAGCAAAGATCCTGAGGGATGGCTGGACATCAACATTGATACGGGAAACATTTTCCTCAGAAGATCCTTCAACATGCGATCTCCACATGTCAAAAACAACATCTACAGCGCAGTCATCAGGGTTACAGACGCCGGTGGTGTTTCAGCCTCTGCAGCAGTGAACATCATACTGGAGGAAACCAACGACTTCCCTCCCCAGCTCCTCCCTTTGAGCAGCTTCTTATGCACAGGTTACAGCAAAAGGACTCGTGGTCTGTTATTGACAGCAGTGGATGAAGATCGTTCTCCACATGCCGCTCCCTTCATTTTTGTCATCACTGACTGTCATTTAACTGGACTGTCACTAATGTCAACGATACCCATGCAGTCCTCAGGCCGGCCGTAGAGCTGGAAGCTGGAGAGTATGCAGTGGCAGGGTGGGTCACAGACTCTGGCAGCCCATCTCAGAGTGCTTTAACTCAAGTCAATGTCACCGCATGTCTCTGTGACTCCTTTGGTGATTGTAGATCTGAGGCGGGGGCATTCTTAGGCTCCAGAGTAGGAATCAGCTTCATCGCTCTCATTATTATCATTGCCTGTGGTGTTCTTCTACTAGTGTTGCTACTCTTGGCTGTGGCAATAAATGCCTGTGGAAGACGTCATCGCATAAAGAAAGGATCAGGTCTGCTTGTCCGGGAATCAGAGGACGACATACGCGATAACGTTTTCAACTACGACGAGCAGGGAGGGGGTGAGGAAGATGAGAATGCCTTCAACATCGACTTGCTGTGGAACCCCCGTGACGCACCTCCCACCCCGTGGTCCTTCTACCCGGGGTCTGCCGTTCCTCGAGGCAAGCAGCCGCTCAGGAAGGACGCCCCACACAACCTGCCCTCCCCCACATACCCCCGGCGGCCCCCTGCAGACCCCACCGACATCGAGGACTACATCAATGAAGGCTTGGAGGCTGCTGACAACGATCCCAACATGCCTCCATACGACACAGCCCTGATCTACGACTTCGAGGGAGAGGGCTCGGTGGCTGGCAGCCTCAGCTCCATAGCTTCAGGCAGCTCAGACGGAGATCAGGACTACGATTACCTCAACGACTGGGGGCCACGGTTTCAGAAACTAGCCAACATGTTTGACCCCCGCTAAGGCCATCAGAACACCACCTATGGAGTTAAGGGCGCAAGTCATGCCTGAGGTGATTTGTTTTTCTGGACAGATTGACAATTAATTCGGTCCAGAACAAGACAGGGTGTTCTAAAAAAAAAGAATGGGACATGAATTGTGCCTTTTTAGAGTTTATTTGGACACAACTTACAAGCTGGCGTGATGCAGCATTTTGTGAAGTGACACAGAAAAAAGAAGCTGCCCATACTACACTGTCTTGTCATTCATCATCAGACTCCTGCAGATCACCAATGATGGACACAGACGTATTAAAAGCCGATTTTTTTTTTTAAATGTGTAATTTTCTAAGAGGAATCTTCAATATTTTGCCTTTATGTTCAACAACAAACCCTCCATTGAAGCATTTATTCATCTTTAAGTGATGTATCTCAACAAACAGTAACATGTAATATTCAGCAACAACTGTCTTGAACTTGAAGGTAAATCTTGAATTGTCTTTTTGTATACATTTTCCCTGAATTCAGGTTTTACTGATGTTTTTAAAATAAACGCGTTTGTTTCTCATAAAAAAAAATAAAATAAAATAAAAATAAAATAAATATGGCCCCTTGGATTCAGTTCAACGGAAAAGGAAAAATAGGAATTTACCCTTCAGAACTGATCACCGATACATATGTGTAACAGAGACTATTTTGCTTCCTGGGGCTGATAATAACTTTGTTACCTTTTGTAACTAGAAATTCAGCAGCTGGTCATTGCTACAATGAAAAGCTGTGTAGGTGCCACGTAACAAAACACAAACTATGAGACAGGCAGAATAAGACATTTATGACATAGGGAAAAAAGGTGATTAAAAAGTTTGTTCCTCTAAAAAGTAATAATATATTTTAAATTCTTTAAATGTTTTAATACCCATCCTATAATCAAAGAAATTAAAGGAAAAAAACAGAATGAAAAAATATGTACAAAGTTTTTCTTGGAGGTCACTGATGAAACTTTTGATTGATGGGAGGGCGTTCTTCCCTGATGACACTGCAGGCTTTCATAAGGCCTTGAGAGCTCACTGAATGACAATGTGAAACATATATTGTGGCAATCTATTTTAACATGCCAGGGAAATTTTAATG
This sequence comes from Apricaphanius iberus, assembly GCA_028564705.1. Lineage (NCBI taxonomy): Eukaryota > Metazoa > Chordata > Actinopteri > Cyprinodontiformes > Aphaniidae > Apricaphanius > Apricaphanius iberus. Next base: position 543,768 of record JAPXFQ010001652.1, read on the forward strand.
AAGAACTTCAGAGATGCTCTCCATCTCCATCAATGCCAATAAGCATGAAAAGTATAATATTTTGGAATACTGTTTAGTCCCGACCAACATGAATGTAAACAGAAGCACATTATAGAACACTTTTAATTTCTCTCATTTTTCTCTTGTCTCTATAAAAAAAAGTTGATTATTTTCACTATTTTTATTTATGGCTAAAATCACTTTGTTAAGGTACTCAGGTAGAAGAACAAACTGTACAGAAAATGATAGCAGAGTAAAACTGTGTAACATGATTCCTCATACTATAATAGATAAAGGAGGGCTCACTGAGTTTTCACTCAATCAATTTAGATATTTTTGATGCATCTGGTTGGGATTTTCAAAGTAATATATATATATATATATATATATATATATATATATACGCCAATAAAGTAACACATTTTTTGCATCAATCGGTTTATAACTTTCCTTCTTTAACAATTAATTTCATTCATTATTTAAATATTATGAAAATTGTGAAACAAGAAAGATTTCTGAATGTTTAACATTGGGTTAGGTCATAAAATAATATTCCCTGATTGAAAGATCTTATAGTATAATGTTCATTATCCCAAAATATAAAAAGTATGGCCCGTCCACACACACTGACTGGCCTTCCAAGCAGAACATTACTTAGCGAACAAGGTAGAACAATCGTAACTCTAAAAGAACTGCAGAAATCCACAGCTCAGGTTGAATATTTTTATACAGGACTATGTTGAAAGAAAGCCATAAAGAGTCCCATTTACACGTTTCAAGAAGGTGTACAGAGGGCACAATAACCATGCCATGTGCTTTGGTCAGATTAGCCCTATTTGCTATATGTAAAAGCAGTATCAAAGGCAGAAAACTAAAACTGTAGATCAACCTAAAAAACCCCGCCAACATAGCTAAATAAATAAATAAAAAAGAATGGAGGCAGCATCTTGCTGTGGGGATGCATTTCTTTGGTAGAGTCAAAAAAGAAAAGTCCACACAGAAAATGATCCTAAATGCATAAAGATATTGACATGGAAACAAACGCAGAGCAGAAACAAAAAGAATGAGATACAAATAAACAAGAAGCACAAGAAAAACTCCAAGTTCAAACAACTATGGAGATGGTAGGAAGAAAGAAAAAGAAACATTGAAGAATGCAGAACTGAAATCTCAAAGCAATAATCCAGAATGGGAAAAATAATGCACAACAGAACTAACACAGGAACAATAAGATCTAATTAGAGAAATTTCATAAACCCAAACACAGATAAACTCAACGTAAAACACCTAATGGATTAACAGCTAATCCTGGAAGAGTCTTAACAACAAGCCTAAACAAACAACCAAAGCTACATTAGATTAGGTAGGATCAAAGCGTATTCATGTGTTAGAATGGCCTAGTCAAAGTCCAGACCTAAATGGAAATAAAATAAAAACTATGTTCACAAACGCTCTCTGGCTGCACTAAGATTTGTTTTTTATCCATATCAAATTTATTTATAGAGGACATTTAAAATCAAAAAGTTTGTACGAAGTGCTGTACACAAACAGCATTTTAAAAAGAAGAATGCCAAGACAAGACCATTTGTAAAGCGCATTTTAGCTGCAAGGCAACTCAAAGTGATTTACACGATTAGAAAGGAAAAAAAAACAACAAAAGACACAATACATTTCTGTGGAAATTCCTAAAAAATGGTGACAGGTTAAAAAACAGACAACACTTTATAATGCTTCAGTTGTGATTAGTTGAAAGCAATCATAAAAGGAATAAAAACTGAATGCTTCTTCTCCATGTTTGATTCGGATTCTGCAGAAGTAGACCTGAGTGGTCAAAAGATCTGGTGACTTTAATGTATTATGGTGTTAAGCCCTCAGTGATTTATAAACTAACAAAACTATTCTCTGAGAAGCCAGAGTGAGGACTTTAGAACTGGTGTGTTTCTAATTGTATCGGGGTGCGAGCAGCAGGATTCTAGCTGCAGCTGCAGAATGACTTTTTTTTTTTTTTTGCGAACCTGCAAAAAACACTTCTGGAGTAATCAGTTTGACTAAAGATCAAGGCATGGTCGAGTTCTTTCAAGATCTTTTGGCGACACTAGTCATTTAACCCTGGAAATGTTCTTCAGCTGATAAAACGCTTTGGCTGTCCTCATGTGGGCCTGATCAGTAGTTTCTATCTGTAATAGCTGAGGCTTAGTGTTGACTCTTGATTGTTGCTCTTTAGGTCAGAAAATAATCACTTCAATTTTGAAAAGGAACAATTAAGGGTGCGAATACTTTTGAGACAGCTGAGCATATTTTTGCCATGTCTGTTTATTAGATAGGCTACTGCAGTCAGACTTGGTCTGAGTTTAATGGTTTGGGGTGTCATTTGGGCACTATCTCTTTAAGAAAAGTTACCTGCGAGGAGGGGGACAGGTGTGAACTGACCGAACATCACGCTAAACCGCGACTTTCTTCGGTTTCTGCTCCTCTCAGACACTTTACGAGGAGTTCGGAGCGGAGCTGTGTCAGGGTGAGGTTCGAGACGGCAAACCTGACTCACTTTCTCTCCCTCCGCATCTCGGAGCTCGAGCCCTCACGCCAACTCAACCGTCAGTGACGTCTGCGTCACGTGTGCGCCTCTTCCCTCGGTACGTCCGTCGTATTTTCCTCCCCTCCGCCGTCTGCTTCAACACCGAGACAGAGCCGAGCTGAGCCAGGCGAATTAAACAAGAACCCTCAGAAAGAGCGTCGCTGTCGGGACCGCTGTGACGCCGGGTGTCACGTTTGTCTGCAGCCGATGGACGGAGGGGTCTTTACACCCATAAGTTGCCATCAGTGAAGTCCGTTAGGGGCTGCTGTGTGAGCCCGTTTCTATGTAAACTTTTTCTTTTTCTTTTCTATTTTTAAAAACCTTCACTGCGCACACTGAGATCCAACAAAAGCGAGGTGAGTGTGGTTTGCTGCTAATCACCTATATCAGTGTTTCACCTTAACTAAAACTTATCCGAGCTGAGGGGAAGCCTCACCTTTGTGGGCTTTGGCTCCGCAGCGCTGGCCAGCTGCATGTCGCCTGCTTAAAATGGCGACAGCCAACGGGGGTGGGAAAGAGAGCAGATATGGTGTAGTTTTGGGGATACCGAGAGGGCTCGCCTCTGTCCACCGGTCTGAATTGGCTGCTTGCAAGCCGTAATAATGCACATGAGCGAGTTAAGTTGAGGAGTTACTCCGCCTTAAGTTGGGCGGAAGAAGCATCATTTTCCTAATACGTAAAAAGCAGCTGCGCGCAGGGACGCCTATAGAGACACTTTTACACACAATACCGCACTTCTAGAAAGTGCTATGTCAATTAAGATGTAATTATGTTTACGTTAAAGTCAACATGTTGAAATTATTCGAAAATGTCCCTAAATTCCCTGTTTCATCAATGAAGAAATTAGAAATCACAGTCGCCCTCAGCTCTCATGTCTCTGTTTTCCTTTATAGACGGTACAGGTGTTCTCCAGTTTATAAAAAAGTAAAATTTCGGCAAAGACTGACTTTGGTTTTAATCAAGACTGACGTGTGTTTTAAACAGTAAAACAGCTAAGTTTATGTATTGCATGTTGCATGTAAGTTTTAAAGTTATTTTTTATATATATCATTAGAAAAGAGATGCACCAATCGCTTTGCAAGAAATCGGAATTTGATTTTATCATAATTTGTTAGTGACATACACAACCTAATCCATCTTTTTTTGTAAAGCAGTAAGATTTATTACACAACACAAAAGTGTGGTACAGAACAGCAAAACACAATTTCTGTTTGTATTCTTTGAATGCAACAAAATTTTAGAACCCCAAAGCATTTGTTAGGGACTTCAGATGAAATTTAGCTTGTAGCTAATTCTGGTATGGCCGAGTGCCATGCACTGTCCCTTTTTTAAATACATAAACTTAATTTCATGGCATAAAATCAGCCAGCATGTATATTGGTGCACTTTTTTGAGTTGAATGATGATCAGATAGTAGTTAAGGACATGATGCTTTGATGTAAGATCAGGGATAAAGTTGTACACTTTTATTTTCCATTGGATTCAACACTGCTATCTCTGTCATGGAGGCTGCAGCACATGTTTTCATTCTTTTGTTTTGTAGTCCTTTAGAGGAAAAAAAAAAAAGATGACCAGAAGTATCAAAAAAAAAAAAAGAAGAAGCGGAAATTGCCACCAACATATAAATTCCCCGATCCGTGGATTCTTGACGGTGTTGTCATTATTAGTGTGTGTCACTCCAGGATTAGACCAGAGCTTTCCCAGGCAGCTAATTTCTGTCCGATGTCCACGTGATCCTCGGGTACGAACACACACAGCTTAATCCATCCTTCTGTCTATCACTAACAGTCCACTCTCGCTACTAGCAGGGCTGGCCCAAGGCTGTACGAGGCCTTTATCAGAATCTTATTTGGGACTTCTCTTCCTGTTAAGATAATCCTCCTCCTTATTTGCATTTTGATATAGATTTAGTGGATTGTGGTTGAGAGGACCAGGTTCATTTAGCTGAGCCAAAAAAAACGCTCACAGAAATGTTTTTATTTTTTGCTGCGATCTATTCTGAAGCAAAAGCAATTATTCAAATCAAAGCATTAGATTGCAAATGTGGGAAGAATAATCTTCATGGTTCGCTTGTTGCTTTTGTGTAGTTACAAAGTAAATCTTCCAGTTTTAAATGGTAAAATATTTAAAACTTTTATATTTGCATAAACCGTTAAATGAAATTGTAGCGGTGCTCTCTATTTAATCGATGAATTGTTTTGTAAACGTGCCAAATCGATAGAGATTCGTAAGTGTTCAAAATCGATTACGTTTCATAATAATTAAACGACAGGAACATAAAAGTCTGGTGTTCTCCTCCGTACATTTTAGGGGACGGACTGCAGGAAACCTGACGGTGGTAGCCAGCAATTTCAGGCAGTGGCATTTCAACGGGTTTGAAGGCAGATTGAGGACGTTTCGCCCCACACGGTCGCCCCCCCCCCCCTCCCCCTCCCCCCAAAAAAATACAGGTGGCATGCTGGGAATCCTCAATACATGAATGTTAAACGTTTTTAGAATCTGTGTTAAAAATTGAAGTTATGGGAGAGGCTGCTGATGATTGGGAGCGACTTATTTTGCGTGACTCCTGTCACTAGCTCGTTTCTTGGTGCCACTTTAACAGGAAACGGGCTGATATGGCGATAATAAACACCGTGACGAACAAATAACCCTTTGGTGGGATTTGAACCAGTGTGGTCCAGTCCTTTTCCCAACTACTTGATGAATCAACACGTCTGAATGAGTTAAATAAAAAATAAAAAAATAGTTCAAAGCAAACATACCCACCCCCCACCCCAAAAACAAAAAAAACAAAACAAAAAACAACACAATTAGCGGCTTTATGTGATGTTACAAGAGGCATGTGGAAACTTGCGCGTACGAGGTTAGGTTTTATTTAAAGTATCTAACAATTAACAACAGAACAGCTAAATTGGCAGCGTGCTGCTGTTTCAGTGACAAACATTGTCCAAACTGAGCTTGATTAATTCTTACATAAATCTGTCTTGTAGCTTTAATCGCCGTCTCATCTTAGTGTATGATCAGAATCATACATTTTTTTATTTATTTACATGCGACTAATTCACAACAACTTTATAGCACACACGGTCCAGTTCATATCCATAATATATCAGTGCGATAGAGTCCAACATATAGAGAGCTTCAGCTACGCGCTTTTTCTGTTATGCTTCACCTTTTAGAGTCCCATGAGGAGTCGGTACATAAAGTCCCGCTCTGACCATATCCCCCCTTTACTGGTTACTTTCTTTTTTTTTTGTCTGTGTAGCTCCAGTTTTAGCCAATAAATCTCTCGCTGATGAGAAATGTTTTATGTACATCAGATGAGGTGAGTTGCTTTATCTTTTCTGTATCTGACCGTATAATGATGATTAACTTCTTACCAGGTATGACCAAATGATAGCAGGCCAGTTCAGATCAGCTGAGCCTCTTCGATCTGCTTGACTGGTGAACAGCCTGCGATGTAGGCCATTTTAGGTTGTACTACAAAACAGCAACCGCCATGTTTCTCTCCCTCCCCTCTCAGCAGTCCAGTTTGAATCCAAGCAGCCGCAGCAGTGCAGCCCACATAGCCCATCCTCTCCCTGACCTGAGGAGCAGCCAGCACTGACACTCAGGGATCAGAGGGAAGGACTACATGGGAACACTGTAATTGAGGCTTTCTGATCGTTGCCAGCATTGTCTTAGACAGAAGTTTAGATGCACACAAGATGCGAGTGTGATTAACAGGTGAAGGTTAGCTGGAAGGTGCCTGTTTATGTTGGGAGGAAGTGGCTGAAACAAGCGTTTCGTTTTGCTCTAAGACAAAGAAAAACATGGCGGAGGATGTGCAAGGTGGAACAGGGTGTCTGCGCCGCGTAGGTGCAGACCGGATAATTGGTTGGAGCACACTTGGGGTTTGAGGCTGTTTTTTAGGGCCGTCCTCCATTGAAATGAGTAGGATAGCATCTGGCGTTGCTCTTGCCACAGTGAACATAGCAACCCTATGTGACGAGGCCCCTGCAGGACCACAGGGAGCATTTGTGGGGGGGGGGGGGGGACGGCAGATGTCTGGACAGAACGCTGACGGGAAGGGACGGCAACCACACCTATCGGAGAGACGCGGACACTCTGTGCAGGAAGCAGCACTGAAATAGGAGCAGGGCAGGGACTCTCCAAATACCAGTGTGAGGGGCGTGTGGAACGAACAAGCCCCACTCGGGCCCTGGGACTGGATGTGTGTGTGTGTGTTTACCCACATGCGTGTGCTTTAGAGGAGACCGGGAGGAGGGGGGGTTTCTAGGAGGTGGTTGCCATGGGGACAGTAACACACCAGTGCCGCTGCCGACCTGTCTCCGAGTGCCAAACTTGTTGGTGGAGGGAGGCGGGGCTAGGGAACAGCAGGAGGGGGAAGGAGAGGGTGTAGCTATGTTTGAGAGGGAGGGGGAGGAGGGAGGAATAAAACCAGAGCAGACGAGGGAAGGCCTGCGCCGTACACCATCAGGGTAACATTTGTTCCCCGGCACAGATTTCAGGGAAGCGTCGGTGGTCTCAGGTGATTAGCTGCATCTAAACATGTGTGTCATGCTGCGCTAAAGTGAAGATAGCGTGCGTTTTAAATAGGGATGCAACGACACTACTTTTTTCAAACCGTTACCATTACTGATACTTGAATCAGAGTACTTGCCGATACAGAGTACCAGTGCTGATACTTCTACCACACACACATTTTCTTCTGTACTTGTTACAACAAATGATGGTGAATTAGATTAAAAAAACAATAATGAAGATGACCGCAACACACAAATTTCAAGTTAAAAATTACGATTTTCTGTGCAGTTGCTGCAGAGTTTCCGCATTTTAAGTATCGGTTCATGGCATCTGTTGACTATAACCGATACGTGTACATTAGACATTATAAGGGCCGATACGAAATACCAGTATTGGTATCGGTGTATCCCTAGCTTTACATAGAGGTACACTGATCTGCCTTTTTTGTGTGTGTAAGGTACGAACTTGACTTTCAAACACAGATAAGAGCCGATCGAGGAGAAAATTGTATGATTCTGATCTTTGGCTAACTAATTGGAGCATCTGTAAGTTAGAATTAGTGATATTTCTTCGCTTTTATTGTATTTAATTATCAGAGGGAATTAAACAAAACCTTTTTGTCCATTTTTCGCCGGCCGATCTCCAAACTGAGCCGATCGAGGAAAAATATAGGTCTCCTAGTTTTAAACTTTGATGTGTTGTTTTTGTGTGTTTTCGTGTGTGTGTCTGGGAGATGTGTGGTCTCTCTCACAGTAAAAATGGCACCCTCACCACCCTCGTAAACAGGCTTCACACAGAGGCATGCGGACACCCACCCCCGCACGTTACATGCACACACACACCCGCCCACCTCCCTACACTTTACTCTCAACCCCACAGGAAATTCACACACATACAAATGTTGACTGTGGCACATATAACTCCTACACAGAGCGCCATCGGGGGCCTGTAAGGTCAGAGGCCGAGGTTTACCGCGCACAGAGTTGGCGTCAAAGAGTCATCAGAGTGGACAGGAGCTGCCCGAGACGCCAGCAGCCCTGTTTTGACCATCTGACCGGGGTCAGGGCGTTTTGTTTCAGCCATCACACGAGTCAGGTGACTCCTTTCCATCCGTTTTGAGCTGATATGTTCTGTTTTGGGTTTTACTTTCTGCTCACCCAGACACTGTGTGCGGGTTTCAGTCTTTCGTGAACTCCAGGTTGTGTCCGTCGGCAGAACATTCCAGGCTTCGCAGTGCAGTGAGGAGGGAGGGAAACGCTCTGTGTGTGATTGCACCTCGGAGCATGAAGGGGGCTCGGAAGTGCGGGGGTAGGCTGAGTGCAGGGGTGGTGGTGGTGGTGGTGGGGGTACCATGAAGGAAAAATTCCTCAAAGAAACACCTCAGTGGTTCCTTCACGATAGTTACCAACACCCCCCACCCCAGACGACCTGCCCATCCCCCTACCATCATCACCATCTACCGTTCGCTCTCTCTCCTCTCGCCTGCCACCCACACCCAGCACAACCACGTGATGGATGACTGCGACTGCCCACCCATAAGCCTTTGTGTTGGTCATGTGACTAGCCTGGCTTGGCAGAGCGGTACCCCCTGATGCAGAACTGAATGGCAGTGGTGGTTGGGGGGGTGGCGGCCCAAACCGAGGGCAACTACTCTCAGTGGGGTAGAAGAGGGGGGGGGGGTAGAGGGGCATCACGTTCCCTCAGAGTAGCAAACCTCAGCTGCCTGTTAACCCCTCTCTCTCTCACACACTCGCACAGTCCCTTGTTTACCCTTAAAAACAGTCTAAGGTTTCTCATTGATGCAGATTTAAAAAATGTTTATGTCAAATCTGCCGACTGACTACGCTCCGGCCTTTCAGCGTCTAAGAGTGAACGTTCTGTCACGCCCCAGTCCTGTGGGAGTTAACCGAGCTCTGAGCTAATGTACCATGACCCGTGTGTGGGGCAAAGCAAGGATTTATTCATGCAGTCGAAGGTGCAAACAGAAGCAGTAGGTTTGCACATAATAATAATGAAATGTACGATCAGAAAACAGTGGATTTGTTTAATGATTGATGATGCAGCTTGCACACCTTTGCGATAAATATAGTGCAAGAAAAGGTTTGCCAGCTCTGAAAGTCGTCTCAGAACGAGCTTCGGCCTCTATTGAGTGGTTTTTGCGTTGTTTAAGGAAATGTTCAGCATGATTATGCGTTGCTCCCATTTGAGCTTCGGAGGCTCGCTGAGCTTCTCCTGCCGCCTGCATTAGGTGTCATGTCGGGGGAGAATGGCTGGGAGAGTAATTGCCCTAGAGCTGTCCTTCGATCCTGCATCACCGCCTCCATGTTGGGTGGAAAGGAAGGGAGGAGCGAACCGCTTCACTCCACAGGAAGTTTCGCCATAAAGAGGTGTAGTGATTATTATTTATTTTTTTTGAGATGCAGGTGTGTTCCTGTTGGTCCTGAACGCTCAGGAATACGTCTTTTTTATATTTTTATATATATGAACGTCTGATTAAATGCAGAGTCTTGTTAAATACCAGGCCGTGTCGTGCATCAAATAATAAAAAAAAGCATATATTTATTTTGTAGTGTTTTAAGTGATTTTTTTTTTTGACCCTTCAGAAGCAGAAAGCTGGCTGTCTCTGTGGGGGTGTGTCTGAAAGAGAGGAAGTGAGACGAGGTAGCATGGGGGAGGGGAAAAAAGGGGGTAGGACAGGAGCTCTCCCAAAAAGCCTGTAGTGTGGAGGAAGACTGAGACTGAATGGCATCATACATGAGGTTGGGTTTCAGGAGCCAGGGAAGTTTCACCTTATTTCTGGTTTTAGTAGAACAGTTTTGTTTCTGAAGAAAAAATGTTTCTCACATGAATTTGAATTTTATCCAGTAGGACGAAAACTTGAGTAAGAAATCTTTCTATGTTTGTACACCTGTGTTTTTTGTTTTTTTTCTAAATAGAAAGTGCGTTTTGGAGTATTATGATTTACTGATCTTAGATATTTTCATTTTCTCCCATTTCTTAGGATTTTATCAAAACCTGGGCAGAGATTGGCTCGAGGACCTATGGACAAGCAGCTCCATTCTCCTTCCCCCATGTCCAGTCGATAGTGAAGAAGGAATCCATCTTCTCTCTCCCGCCCCTCAGCCAATTGACCAACCCTCCCCACCCTCGGATCCCACCATGGCCAGCAAACGGAAGTCCACTACGCCCTGTATGATCCCAAGTAAGGTCATCCGCTCGGTGGAGGAGGCAGAGCGGGACTCTCCGGTTCCACTCCGTCACTCCAGGGTCTCTGGAGGCGACAGACGCAGCCCTCTAGACGCCGGCGACTCCTCCAAATCAGAGGCGGGGGACGGAGATAAGGACGGCGGTGGCACTTACACCTGTAAGCTCTGCAATTTTGAAACTCACGACCTCAACCTGTTCCTAGATCACGTCTACTCGGGACACCCGGACTTTCGGGCGGACCCAGGCTTCATCTGCATGAGCTGCGGGGTTTCGGCGCCAAAGTTTGAGGGGCTAGCTCTGCACAATGCCAGGGTCCACCCAAGCACTTTGAATACAACTCTGCAGCTGCGGAGAAGGGACAGGCGGGTGGTGGTCGAGCAGAATCTGGTGATTGGGGCGGAGGTGTGCAGGGACGGCGAGATCTCCATCACTAAAACGCCCATCATGAGGATGCTGAAGGGCAAATCTGAACCCAAACGGATCGTGGTGTCTCACGCTGTTTCTGACGAGCCGTCGTCGGATATGCACTCCGTCTCTATATCCAGAGAATCCGAGAGGAAAGAATCTGCCGCTGTTACGGTCACCCACGTCCCCACCATCGTCCACAATGGAGCAAGCAAGGCCAGCCTGCCCTCAGCCATCCAGATCGTCAACGGCTCTGCAGGGTTACCTTTGCTGAAGACGCCCATCACACAGGTAACACTCCTATGATTGTTCTGTATGCATTTCAAGTTAAATCACCTTATTCACCATGTTGTTTTCTGATCACTTCCAGGTTGTGTCTGTAGCTCAGAGCCGAAGTCTTCACCATACTGCACCTATTACGGCTTCCTCTACTACTTCCTCTGCCTCGTCATCCTCAACCTCGCAAAATCTTCCCAAGGTACAAGTTGGGGTTTGTGTGGCGATATTATGCAATTTACTATTTAGGTAAACAATTTATGTGCAGTCAAAGTTTTATTAGGGCTGGACGATAATTCGATAGCAATATATATCGATCGATAGACGTCTGGCGCGATAGGGAAAAAAAAAGGTTGATTAAAAAGTTTGACAGAAAAAAAGTTTCCCCTAATTTTTTCATTATACCCCATCCGGCAGCTTAATACAACAATCATTACTTACTACAAACGAATCATTAACAATGACCCATGCAGCTCTGTCAGCCACCCTCTCTCCTTTCAAACCACAAAAAGGATGAAATGATTTGAGCTGAAACAGAATTTTTTTAATCGTCCCTAAGCGAACCATCGGCGTATATTCGCTGCGGTCAGACGTCACAACAAAGCAGCAGCGGAGGACGTTAATCCGGAAAAATGTTTCAGTGGCTCAGGTAAATTTGCGTCCCGTTTTGAACCGATCCCATAAGCAGTGAAACACTAAATGTAGCAATAATGAACGAAATATAAAACTACGATCAGCTGTTTTAAGCAGGATTCCCCTCTTCCAGCTCGCCACGAATCTCTTACAGAGAGACACAGGAAACATACCAAGGTAACATCTGTGGCTGTTAAAATCTCCCCTCGGTTCTGCTCCCGGTCCTCAGAAGCGAAAAAAACGCTTTAAAAAACACAACAGGGGTTGGATAGACCTGCTGGCTTCAGCTCTCAGTGACTGAGCTGCAGTGTTTGATCCCATCAACACTGGTGAGTAGCTTGTTAGCTTTAGCCTACAGCTGAAGAGCTGAAATGAATTTGAATAAGCTTTATTGAGAAAAAACTAAAACAAGGGTTTCAGCCATTAATATAAAGTGTCATAAAATGTTTAAAAAGCATAAAAATAAGCTTTTAATTTAAATTACTAACATGATTTAAAAATGTATATAATATAATGGTTAATAATATTACTTTTCTTTATATTTACTGATGTTACTCAGGTCTCTTGGTTTGTTTCTGTGTCTTACAAACTTATGATAAAAATTGTTTGGAAATTTAGTTATTTTAATTCTTAGTTAAAATTAGTTCATTGAAGAATAACAAAATGACTGGGGAGGCACTTAAAATATATTTTTTACATTATGTGATTTATTTATTTATTTTTTTCTATATCGTCCAGCCGTAGGTTTTATTTTTAATTTATATATTGTGTCTTTTTTTAAATGATAGATTTGAACCATCAGCATTCCAGGCTGGTTTGCTAACACAACAAGCAGCTTAAAGCAGTCCAGAAATGGACCGTGGTCAGAAATTTGGGTCGGTCCTACAGAGAGTTTCAGGTCTTTAAAAACCATAATCGTGTTTTGTGGTCGTCAGAGTTTCTGTGGGGTCCGAAAAAAAAAGATTTTCCATCATGGATCTTAAATTCTTGAATTTGTACGTGTTTTGTTTCTTCAGTTGACTCTTTAGTTTTTAAGAAATTTGTAGCAAAGATTAATTCCCTCCGTTGTAGGTCTGGCTTCAGATCTTACAACAGAACCGAGGCTCAAGATGCAGGTAATTTATGGTCTTCATATCCAGGCTCTTGTGCACATCCTCACAAGGGATCATGGCTAAATTATTCAGTTAAGGGAACTGAAATAATGATATTCCTGTTTAACATAAATGTTAACAGCTCCATCAGTAGAGTGAATATCTCAGTGATGTCCAGTCATAAAAATATTTCAAAAGTCAATATATAAGCAAACGATTCACATACAATATAGGTAAGTTGCTAAAGTTGTACTTCCCTTGTTTAAATTACAAAATTAAGGTAAAATGATAGATTATGTAATTTTTTTTAGGTAAATTAATATTCCATAATTTGTGTAAGGATTAAATTGACATAAATTGAGTTGTAAAAAGTCTTAATCCAAACGGCTGAAATGTGCAGAAGCCCTGGATCATTGCCTGGTTGGAACATCTGCGTCTGAGCATACCAATTAAGAAAGAAGAACATGATCCAAAACCAACATCTTCAAGCCTTACTAAAACTGGCTGCTGCCTACATGGTCAAGCCTGATGGGGAGAAGTTTAGTGATCAGAGAGACAATGTTGAGCTTTTTGGCTACAAGGACGCCCTGTACCAGCTGTCTAACTTGTAGTAGTAACGTCGCTGTTTCACCACCAGTTGTAGATCAAATAAAAAGATGGATTGTTAAAAACCAAACCTTTGGATATTTTAACAGGACGATGATCCCAAAACATGGATCAGTGTTGGTTTTAGAATGGATATAGTCGTCTAACATTCAGTTTCTGCAATGTTATAAAGATAATTATAGATCAACTTGCAAGGATACATTTACCTGAAAAATTGGGGACTCTATGTATATTTGGACATTTGTGTAAAATTGCTGAAAGAAAACCCAAAATCAAACTTGTGACCTTTTTTTTCTCTCAGATCTATAAAGATGGTTTAACTTTGTCTCTCTGAAAAAGTATGGTTCAAATAAATAGTTTATTTTTATATTTATTCCTAAGATGAGTGGATGTAAAGATGTGAGTTGCACAGTCTAATCTGACACCATCTTTCTCTGCCAGGTAATGATCCCTCTGAGCAGCATCCCCACCTACAGTGCCTCCATGGACTCCTCCTCCTTCCTGAAGACCTCCTTCAGTAAGTTCCCGTACCCGACGAAGGCTGAGCTCTGCTACCTGACTGTGGTCACTAAGTTCCCCGAGGAGCAGATCAAGATCTGGTTCACGGCTCAGAGACTGAAGCAAGGCATCAGCTGGTCTCCCGAGGAGATAGAGGAAGCTAGGAGGAAGATGTTCAACACCATCATCCAGACAGCACCGGTCGGCCCTCAGAACCAAAGCCGGAGTCACCACAGCCCAGCTCCCCAGACCATCACAGTGCTGCCTGCCTCTCTGGGGCCCACGGGGATCCCTCAGATCCTGCAGGGATCCCTCGTCAGCCAGGGGGGGGTGATCGTCACGCAGCCCGTCATGGCAAACGGTATCCAGGTCAGCGGCGCTCCTGTGGCCCTGGCCGTCACACCGAAGCCCCAGGCGGCAGCTCGCCCCACCATGCAGGCCCGACCCGCTGCAGCTCTGGTGGCAGACAAAGGCCCCAGCATGGTGGTGGGCACGGTGGGTAGCAGCAGCGCCGCGAGCAGCATCATTACCAGCAGTAAAGCTGCGGGAGCGGGCACTAAAACGACCAGCAGCACTGAAGGCGGCGTCATCAACCTTAGTCTTGGAAGCGGTAGCCATAGCAACACTAAGGTGAGCAGCGTCAACGGTAAACACAGCAGTGCTAATGCCACTCCCAGCGACAAGAGCAGCAGTGACGTCAGCAGTCGCGTTGGTGCCAAAAACCAAGAAGTTAAACCCGGCAGCAGCGCGGTGCAGACAGACAGTAAGACGCCCGCAGACAGCAAAGCTGAAAGCCTGAAGAGCAAAGATGCTAACGGTAGCAGCAACCACCACGACTCAGCCACTGCAGGCAGAGAGGAAGCAGATCCGTCTACTTGTGACTCTCCGACCATCAAAAGGGAGGAGGCTTCATCTCCCGCCTCCAAATCTCCCTCTCCTGCTGTAGTTCCTGGCAGCAGCTCCAGCTCCCGGACGCCCTCCAACTCTTACCTGGACCCCAGCTTTTACAAGGGCAAGAAGTCTCAGGAGCAGCTCAGCGCGCTTAAGGACAGCTTCCAGGCCAGCCAGTGGCCAGACCAGGAGGAGGTGGAGCGCCTCATCGGTCTCACTGGCCTCACCGTGCGCGAGGTCCGCAAGTGGTTCAGCGACAGGCGCTACCACTTCCGCAACTGCAAGGGCTCGCGCTCCAGCACAGGTGGGCAGAGTAAGGCCGGCGCTGCATCAGGGGCAGGGAGTGCCGCTGGTACGCCGGCGGGCAGCGGCGCCCCCGTGGATCTGTCAGAAAGCAGCAGCAGCAAAACGCCCCAGCAGAGCTCCAGCACCGCCACCCAGAGCCCACCTCCCACACAGACTCCCACGTCTCCCACTAATCCTAAAAGGATCCTCAGATTACCCTCGCATGATTTCACAGCCATTCGCTACAAGGAGAGAGACCCCCACCAGGTGAGGCTCCAACTCTGCCTGAAAACCTTAAGCTTTTATTGTTCATTAACAACTTTGTCCTTTTAAGGGTATATAGTTTTTTTTAATCTTTGAAGTATTTGTGTGTTCAGACAAGAAATGAGCAAACATTAAAGGTTTTCATGCTGCTCCATGTCTGTAGAGTACAATATTGAGAAATTAACTTCTCTGTAAGTAAAAAAATTAGATTCTAGACTCATTACATTAATTCGCCATTTTCATAAGTATGTCTAAAGGCTAATGAAAAACCCATAAAAATTTCTTTTTCCTGGAAATTTGATTATATTTCTATTATAAAAGTGTTCTGTTCAGGACTACACAATCATGGGGGAGACTGTGATCCAAGCATGTCAGTTAGAAAGTTGTGGGAAAGAAAAAATGTGCTGACGAAAAAGGGGAAAACTACAGGGATAATCCCAGCATCGGACAAGTTTTAAAGCTAAGCCCATTTAAAAAAGTCGATGTGAACCCTTCAAATCCTTTCTTCCTTGTGTTGGGCCAACCGAAACCAAAGGGGCTGTAAATTGTGGCTCAGTTAAGTTACAAAGTCTTGTTTTCAAATAAGTCTTCTGAAAATCAATAGAGCTGGATATCACAAGAATCCACGCTAGAAAACATTATTTCGATCCAATCCAATCTTTTCCGATTAAATTAAAATTTTCCAATTCGGTCTTAATGTGGTTTTTTTTTTTTAGCCGTTATCTTAATTATCTGGCTGTAATTCAATGACGCAACGCTGGGTAAGAGTTCACAGGGAAAACTGTATTAACCCTTTCAGACACAAGCCTCAAAATCCTTCCAATTTTGGCTTTAATAAAGGCAACGAGTGTTGACCAATTAAATCAGTTTTTGGAGTTTCGAATCAATTCAGTCTTTTGCTTTGTTCTTTTTTTTTTTTTACACGGCACTAGAAATTGAGGTTACAGGGTTTGAAAGAATTTGCCTCAGATCCGGTGAGAAGTTTTCTTCAGGCGTTTTATCAAGTCTAAACTCAGGGCATTAGTCATGAGTTTTTCCGTCGGCTAATGAGCTTTATGCAGATGCTAATCCTAACTGATGCTTTAAAACAGGCAAAAAGGAGCCCCGACCAAAGTGTGGAAATCTAAAGTACAGAACAAGGAATTACTGAAATGAATCAACTTTATTCTCACAACAATATCCATCCCTTCTCTTAGGTTATAGCCCTTGAGGCCAGCTTTGCCCAGAACGCTGACCCGTCAGGAGAGGAAGTGGACAGACTTCGCTCTGAGACCAAGATGACTCGGAGGGAGATCCACGGCTGGTTTGCTGAGAAGAGGAAGAGAGTGGCTGCTGAAAAGAAGAAGGAGGAGGCAGAGCGGGCGCCCAAAGACGACGAGGAAGAGACGGAGGCCGACGCAGACGAGAGGCAGCGGGACGATGGCTCAGGGGAACCAAAAGTTAACCCCATCAAAATCAACCTGAAGATGCTGAAGGTGACCGAGGCCAGCGCTAAAACGGAGGGCGAGGGGTCGAGTAATACGACCCCACAGTCTCAGCCTGTCAGCACCCCTGCCTCCTCGCAGAGCCCCGCCTCTTCCACCACCACCAAACCATCCCAGCCCGCCACCCCAACACCCAAAACCTCCCACTCCCCTAAACCCACCATGGTCCGAGGCAAGAAAACGGCAGAGCAGCTCCACCTGTTGAAACAAGTCTACGCTCGGACCCAGTGGCCCAGCGCCGCTCAGTACGATGAGCTCATCTCAGGGACGGGGCTGCCCAGACCCGAGGTGGTGCGGTGGTTTGGAGACTCCCGTTACGTACAGAAGAACGGACAGCTGAAGTGGTTGGAGGAGTATCAGAACATGGCGCTGGAGGAGGAGCTGCAGAGGGAGGGGTCGAAGATCCTACAGGATCATTTAGAAGCCCGCGGCAGGCTGGACGACCCACAGGTACGGATCGCAGCAAAACTCTCATCAAGACCTCTGTTTAGCTTAATACGCTAAAACCATATAGATCCAAACTGATATGTAGTCTATATGGTATATATAACTACCTAAGTACTCAGCATTCCTATTGTTCTTTTTTTACTTGTAATAGACAAGTTTTTAAGCAATAAAGTGGAGTAAAAAAAAAAAAAAACTATAGCAACTTGCACAAGCAGACATAACTGAGCAGATTTAAAATATTTCTGGTCGCTGGTGTCAAATCTGTTAAGCAGCCAGCTGCAGGCTTAAACTTGAGTATTCATGTAGGTGATGTTATTTTGCAGCGGTAGGTAATAATTATTGCTTTTCTGTTTTTGAACAGCAGTAGTAAAGACATGAGACATTTTTGGTTTTGTGCAAACCTCATCTCTTAAAACTGTGGTTAATCTACCAGGAATGTCTTCTAATGGCCCATAATTACCATCAAATATCATTGTAAAGATAGTTTTATATATAAAAAAAAAGAAAATTATTTTATGAAGATTTGAGCCATGTGGTCTTTTCTCCGGTCTGGGCTTCATCTGTAAAGACTTTTCTGTTCACTGAAGGACCTGAAGAAATTATTTTTTGATGAAAAATCAAAGCTTTAGATATTTTTGAGTGAAATCATCTCCTCGGTCTTTATGCTTCTGCTCTAGAGACGCTGATTTCTAAGAAATATATTTAAGTTGCTGTTAATTTGTTTATGTGGGTAAAAAAACATTTTCTTCCTTTGGTATTTTAATTGCTTTAATAAGGTTTTTCTTTTTTACCCATTACCCAGGTGAGGGATGCAACGATACCAGTAGATTGAGTACCAGTGCAGATAATTCTACCACACAAAAAAATGCAATGAACTGGAAGACGGGTTTTATTTTTTTTCTCTCGACTTTTTTTTTTTTTTTTTTTTACAACAAAGGATGAATTAGATTAAAAAAATAAAATATTAATAATACTAAAATTTCAAGTGAAAAAGGAGCATTTTCTTCTGTGAAATTATTTTTATGCTATCAGTTAACCGATACCAATTACAACGGTATCGGCCCGGATACCAATGTGCGTATCGGTGCATCCCTCATCCAGGTCCATATGAGAGAAATGATCCGATTAAAGCAAAGTAACAAAACGGAATGGAAAGGTGTAGACGATTATAAAAAAACATTACCAGCTTCTGTGTGAACATGGTATTTATGATGATTAGAGCTGCAGAATGATTACAATATCTGAAAGGACTCTTTGCTCGCAGCATTTGTTTACAGTTAAAATCCAAGAAATGAAGAGTCCAGACCAATAAATCATTCATGATGTTATACGTCAGGAAAGAGTTAAAAGAAGTTTGAAGAGTTTTTAATACTGTGCAGCCCAGGGGTCTGCAACCTGTGGCTCTTTACTTTCCACAATGGCCCTCAGGAACGTCGGCTAAAAATAACATGCCAAATAATGTTTTGGGGGCTTTTTTTATTTAAAAAATTCCGGTTTTAGCAATGTTTTTTTTTTTTGCATTGAATAATTGTTTTGAATTTCCTTGATAGAATGACCATAAGAGTAAGCACAGTTTTTAGATAAATGTTTCTAGTCATTAGGTTTGAAAATTTGTATTTTTATATGATTTTGCCACAAATGTCAAAAACCCATAAAAGAAAATGAATCCATCCTCTTTCTGCTAACATTTCATGGTTTCCTTTCTTGTAAAACTAAAAAACAGAAATAAAATTGTGGCTCTTTATAAATAACACATTTTACATTTTAGTAGATTATTATCAAAACTCTTAAGTAGGTTTTTCTAAAGATCCTGTAACTTTTGCAGCTCTGAATGAGGTTTATTCACCTGGATTGTGCTCAAAACGGCTCTTTGGATGGTATAGGTTGCAGACCCCTGATGCAGCCCTAATGTTAATATAAAAATCCAGCCATCCTTGGGCTATTATTTCCTGTGGTCAAATATAAATGCTGGGCAGGATCTGATTGTCATAATTAATAAAATATATGCTTGTGCATTAAAGATTACTGTTTTCACTCATCCTGTCCAGGTAAATTATTGCATATCCTGTGATTACATAAAAAATACTCAATTACAACAAGACAAATCATCCAGGTGGCTTTAAAGTGTCGGGGGGGTGATGCTGTATACAGATAAGATAACCGGTAGCAGTCAGTGTTGCAACAAATCTTAAAAGGCCTCTGACTGAAGACAGCATGACTGTCAGTCATCCTAACAGCTGTATTTCTGGGCAGCAGAGACGACGTTCTGAGTTGAGGATGAGAGTCTTTCCCCATGATGATAGATGGAAGATTTTAATTTCCTCCTCCCCTCTGCCCCTGAGTCCTACTCTGCAGCTACCAAGCCTCCTTCTGAGATGCTAATCAGCTGCTCCCAGTTATAAAATTAAAGACTACGTTTACGTGCAGGTATAGTCACTATTCAGGTTCTGAAGCATTCGAGATAATCCGTTTACATGCGTGAAAAGAGAGAGTTACTCCCATAGACATGGAATCTGTATCCTAGACATACAAAAAGTTCCTCCACTCAAAAGACCAAGGTTCCTTGCGAATAGAACAGACGCAGAACACAAATCAACGTTTCTTTTGATGGGGATATGCCGATATGCGTTTACATGACCAAATATTCGGGTTAGAAAAAGGGGTAAACCAGGGGTAATATTCTGTAATATTTTAAAAACCTGAATATGAAACGCAGTGAAAGAGGTTCAGGATTCATTTATTTATTTTATTGCACAAACATCTCTTGAATTGTAAATGCAGAAATGGTTTAATCGGGCAAAAATATTTACTTTGGATCAAGTTTACAGACAGATTTAACATGGAAGGAAAATGTTGCTTAGGCATTTAGAGAAACCAAAATGTCTTTCTTATCTAGCTTTAAAATGAGATGAAATTTCCAACCTAATTGCTTCCTTGTGGTTTCAATATGTTCAGCTTTAACGTTATTAAAACCTTGAACTATTCTGTCGCAGTTAAAGGAACTGGCCGAGAAGACTGGTCTGACGAGCGACTTGGTGCGACACTGGTTCTCCACCCGGGGGGAGACGCCCGACGCCAAACACGCCGCGACCCACAGGACGGGACCGGTCGCTGCGGGCGAAGCAACAGAGCCGGCGCCGCCGTCAGCAGGCTCCTCCCCTCTGGAGCCGCAGCCAGGAGGCGGGACTGAGGACAGGATGGAGCAGTCGGTGTGCGGCGTTGCAACAGAAGCAAGGGAGGCAAACGCTGACGCCTCTGCTGCTGCTACAGGTAATGTGGGCTGTGCTAAGGAAACCTAGCTACTAGAAACACACACCACCTAATATCTAAACGCAACAAGGAAAAATGGAATTCTGTAAGACATACGTCACTTGTGGCAGGAGACAAGTGCTGCGTCAACAAACTCCTGTATGAGCGTAATTATCAGGTTAGACGGAGGTGTAAGGGTGGAAGCTGCAAACAGGAAAATAAAATGATTGAGGCATACTGTGGCAGATATGTACTTCTGGTTTGGCCCTGGTAAACTGTCAAAGCTGTGTGTGTTCACACATTTTCTGAACCATCTTTGGATAATCAGTTGATTTCTTTCCTGCAGGAAGCGAAGAGGCCTTTGTGTGACGGCGTTCACCAAGCAGCTGCTCTTTGTTCTGGGAGTTTTGAGTAAAGGACAGCAGATGGGTTCTGTAACAGGATCACTGGTTTGAAATTCATCCCCGAATCCTTCCTCACCCACCCTCCTCTCCCGTTTCCTCCCGCTCCACAAGAGTCGGACACTAAAGCGAGCCACTCCCGTCCCTCCCTGTGTCATGTAGCTCTCTGCTACTCGTACACTCCCAGGTGACTCTTCGTGACCCCCATTCCCTTCACGGAAACGTTTGGTGGACAGCACAGAGGCCGGAACACGCGTGGGAATCTGGCCGAACGCTGAGGAGTTTTGGGAGATTTGTCATAATCAAGTCGTTGCTGCAGGGTGCTTGCCAAGGCCTTAGATTTTTTTTTTTTTTTTTTTTTTTTTTGCGGTCATGCTCTTAGTTTTCAACAAGTCTTCTCACACAAACTTGGCTGCTCTCAGTGCATCTTTCTTGGCATTTAGCACTCCTTCAATGCATTTTCTCTGCTCAGACTGAGCAGGAGTTTGGTCAGGAAGACATTTGGACTCTTATCTTTCAGCTAAAGGCAGGCACCATGTGATATCTGAAGGACTGAGAAAGTGTTAAACAATATGGAGTTTGGATCTTCTCGTAGCATCAAGTGCTTTTCTATGTCTCGTTTGTTTTTATGGAACTTTCTTAGGAGGAAATGTAAAAGATCCGGACTTTTAGAACAGTTCCATACTTATGCTCGATGTACAATTTTTACAGATGCATTTGGAGAATAAAAAGAACGTAATGAATTCAAGCTTATTTTTTGCTCTGGTCCAACACTAACCATCCAAAGCTCTAATCTTTAGCAGCATTGTATTTTGTCTTGTTGAATTCTGCCTCAAAAAATAAAAATAGAGCCAGAAACATTTCCTAGACTCTTTCCAAACAGATATTCCACATAAAACTCAAACACGTGTACCATGCATATTTATTTAACCCCTCTACTTTAATACCCACTAAAATCTAATACGACCAATGGCTATCTCTAATCATGTGTCATATGTATTATGTTTGATTTGTTTTGATTTAACTGCACACAACCCTGAACCTCCCAGATGAAACATGTCACGATCTGGAGATGCTTTTCCACAGCACAGATATAGAAAGGTGAACCTGAAGATGAATGGAGCTAAACGCAGGGCAATACTGGGGAAAAAGAAGCAGTCTGAAGTGTTTTTTTATTTTTTTATAAGATGTTTTTTGTCTTATGTCTGCTTAATAATAAACATAGCTCACATTGTTTTATTAAAATAAAGAATGGGTTTCATAGAAAAGGCAGCTGATCAAAGTAACAAAGGGCTTCTTAATTTCCTAAATATTCACTGAAATCTGCTTTGGAAGTAAGTTGCATGGTGTATGTGGTTCTAGTTGCATTAAAATGAAAGCAAAAAAAGCTTTTAAATGTTTTGGACCTAACATTTCCAGTTTTAAGATTTGAAATGTGGACTTTTCAAAGGCTTACTCGTTTAACTACTGCTTACTGATTTACTTATTTGTAATATTTTTGAATCAAGGTTGCAGGCTGTAATAAGTCACTCTGAGGGCCACAAAAAACAGAGCAGAGGTGAGGAAAAGTATAAAAAAGCATGTCATTTTTTTTGTATGAATTACAAAATTGCCACAGGAAATGCCTTGTGCAATTTTCAGAACTTGTTTTTGTGCATAAGCAAGCTTTGTAAAAGAGGTCTTTAAACATCTGAGGCATTTAAGTTATGTCAGACTTTAAGGTTATGTGCAAATTCATTTCAGTTGTATTTATACAGCACCAATTCATAACAAATGTAATCTCAAGGAACTTTACGAGAAAAGTTGTTTCAATACAATTATACAAACATTCCAATCAGATGAAAAGCTTTCTGTTTAGTGAATCCCAGCAGATTGTGTCGAGTCATTGATGTGAGGTTTGGCAGCGTATGTTCGGACTCCAACCTCCGCAATCCCTCATAATGAGCAAGCATGTAGCGAAAGAGGAGAGGAAAAACTCCCCTTTAACAAGAAGAAACCTACAGCAGAACCTGGCTCAGTATAAGCGGTATTCTGCTGCGACCGTCTGGTGTCAAACTCATTTTCTTTTCGGGTCACATCTAGATTATAAAAATCCTCAAAGGGCCAGAATATAGTGATTTAAAAAAAAGTTAAAATATAGTTTTTTGCTTTTTAGAATAGAAAATTTAACATTTCCATACTGATGGAAAATGGCTCTATACAAATCTGATTTGACAGATGAAAAAACATTTAAACACACAACAGTTAAATTGAATTTCTGTTTATGTGGCCCACTAGGGTGTTGAGGGCCACATGAATGTTTGAGGCGGGCCAGATTTTGGCCCAAAGCCGTGAAGTTTAACACCGATGGTCTGGGGATTGAGAAGAAAGCAGAGACACCAAATAAAAAAGAAACTGATCTTAGAGTTCTTTCTACATTAAAGAAAGTAAAAAGCTGATAACAGACACAGAAGAAATGAAATGAGAAATAATACAAATACTTATAAAACACTTAAATTGTGTTTCTCCGAAAATGTAAATTGACCAATTAAGTGTTGATATAAAACTGCTAAAGTATCAAACGTACTACAAACGTGCATATATGGATACAAGAACAGGGTAATAAGTCGGGTACTTTCATTGACAAGGTTTGCCGTTTACCATGTATTGACTTCACATAAATGGTACACTGGGCTCCAAAATATGGAAAACCATATTTTCCTTCCATTTTTATCCCATAAAATCCTGCAAAAATGTTTGTTGATAATATGAACTCAACTCTTATCAATACTTCATTTTTTCATCTTGAATACCAAATACTCCATCCATCCATCCATCTTCTTAACCGCTTATCCAATTCAGGGTCACGGGGCAGCTGGAGCCTATCCCAGCAATTATCAGGCGTTAGGCAGGGTACACTCTGAACAGGACGCCAGTCTGTTGAATACCAAATACTTTCATACAAAAACATTTAAGACCACTGGTTCCGCACTCGACTAATTTTCGGTTCTG
Organism: Apricaphanius iberus; assembly: GCA_028564705.1. NCBI lineage: Eukaryota > Metazoa > Chordata > Actinopteri > Cyprinodontiformes > Aphaniidae > Apricaphanius > Apricaphanius iberus. The sequence goes on from JAPXFQ010001652.1 coordinate 567,598, forward strand.
CTTCATCACTCAGCCCGTTTGCCTGCTCTTCACACATCTTGCAATGAAACGACATTCACTTCCTGTGGTGGTGTCGGAAATATCAGTGCCTCACTGAACACTTTGATACGAAAAATAAAGACCAGTAAGGATGTATAAAGCAGTGAGTATTTTATTAACTTTTCAGGCTTGAATATGTTCCATATGAAATGCAAAAAAAAATTAATACTTCTCTTCATTGAGGTTTAGGCACATTACAGGAAGGCAAATGGAAATGAGGCTAGCAGAAAAAAAATGGATACAATTATTTTTTTAAAGCAAAAGAAAAATCAGTTAAAGGCTCAACACAGATGTCCTTTGTTATTCTGGATTTGACCTCAATAAAACAGAATATTCCTACAACATGATCAAACAGTTCAGTCGGGGACATGCTCTGCACGTGCTCACACGTTGCCGAGAAGCAAACCCTCAAAATACGCGACCATAGCTGTGGGAGATGTGGCTTTCATGTGAGGCCAGAAACAGGAGCAATGCTCCACAAAAATAAAACAACTACAAAAACTGCTAAACACAGCAGAGGAAGAGTATGTACATGTAACATTAGAGCTGCTTTGGAATTAATAACAGAGTGCAAATGAAACAAAACGTCCCAGCCCTCCAGCACGATGACCCCACTTTTACCCAGAATCAGTCTTTATGGCTTAAATGCGTCTCAAACACTGAGCAAAAAAAATCGGAATATTACAGAACCTACAGCGGCGATGCGAAACAGAGGCGTCGCAGTGTAACTTGAAATCCATACAGGTTTAATACGATGAGGTGAACACTTTAGACCTCACATTCAGTCATTCATTCAGTCACTCGTTGAGTCATTTTGTCACTGTTGGTCTTAAATACTCAATGTCTCAATACTGTGAATCCATCTGCATCAAAAACATGCATGTTCAGAACCTTAAAGCCAGGTCTGTAGGGCTAAAACACTTGTTTTAGTGACGCTTAAGTTCAAAATCAACATACATCTGTGTTGATCAGATAAAATAATTCAGAATGGGATATTAGGTCACAGTTACTCACCCCCCCCCATAATTACAGCATAAACATCCTGAATTAGGAATAAGATTAATGATCAGCAATGGTGCAGTCTAGACCAACGCTCCAGACGGTGAATATCAAGTTCACACACCCTTGTTAAAATACGTTAATTCAAACCATATATATGTATATATATATTATTAATTGATAAGCATTGTTGCATAAGTGAGCACAACCTACAACTGACCACAATAATACGTTGCAGAATCCCCCTTTGATTCAACAATAGTTGAGTTTCGGCTTCAAACCTGTCGTCAATCTAGACTCTTCACTGGAGAAATTTTCAAAAGTGATGAAGGAACTAGACTGCAATCGTTTCTGCAGGGTCTCATGTTTAAGAATCTCAGTTTTAGGCCTTGAAAAGTCCAAATGAATTCAATCCAAGACCCAAACATGGAAAAACTGCACGTATGCATGTCCTATTTTTAATGTATTTATTCTTAAATACTTAATTTTACCTAAAAAATGTAATTAAACTTGAGCTGGATGTTAGTTATTGACTAAATAAATGTATGATATAGGTAGCCCAGTGAGAGAGCAGAAAAATCTCCAGAAGAACACGGTGAGACATGGTGGTGGCACTGCCATGCTCTGGGCTTGTTGGAGTCAGAAATTTGACCCAAAAAAAACCACACTTGGAATATCTGCTAAAAAAAACAAAAGAGGAATTACGATTTCAACCTTCAGGCAGGAGACAAAACAATATTTTCACCAGAAAAAACCCCGAAAAAGTTTAGGTTCCAGTGTCTCACCTGAAGGGATGCACTCCCTACCTGATAACATTTAGAGGCATTTTTCTGAGGTGAGAGCGGTTAAGTAAATATGTGGCTTGCTTTCTAAAAAATGAAGGAGCGCGGAGGCTCAGGTATTTGTTGGAAGGGTGTGCACGCTTATGAAACCAGGCTATTTTCTCGTCCTCCTTTCCTCAGCTGAACTGAACAGGTTTTTATCCCAATAAAAGTTGAACACGTTTGTCGAAAATGTTTTCATCACGGTCTCATCTGTTTAAATCCAATCAGCTGGCATTTTATCAGGGGTGTGTTAGAAGACACAAGCTGTGGTTAAGAACATGACGGTAGTGGAGGCAAAAACAAAAAACTATCAGTCACTATCAGAGTCCAGGCCTGGTGTGTGTCCCCGGTCCACCATCACCACGCGGTCGAGTGGCCAGAAGGTTCGGCGAAGCCTGAGTCAGAAGACGTGTGTCACGCTGGTTAGCAAAGCAGGTCGATGGAATGATGTGCAGCTTTTGTTTTGTTGGAATGCAAGTGAGAAACACGACGATCCTTGTGACGCAAAAATAGGCCAGGAACTCTTCCTCACCTTTAATAACCCAAAAAAAAAAGAAAAGAACAGAACCACCTCTGTGATACCAGTCCACATGGAAAGTAGAGTGGAGGCACGTAATGTCCTTCACGCAGCGGAGAGATGTTAAAAGTAGCCGCAGAAAGCCCTCAAGGCTCCCGCTAAAAGAAAGTCACAATATGAACATTTAAATAACTGGAATATTTAAAAACATGGAGACAGGAGCTCTTTGAGAGCAGGTCGGCGGCTGCTGTTTTTTTTCTTTTCTTTTTTTTCTGGCCAACAGCACAGCAGGAATAAATATATATATATATTCGAAGAGGAACCAGAACCGTCTCCGGCTCTCTCTCCCGTTTCTTCCCCTCGGTCTCCACGCTTCACAACAAACACAGTCTAGGACAGTCTAGGACTCCTTCAGCCTTCCGGCTTGACGTTTAGCCGCTTCTGCTTCCTGTCTGCAGCCGCCAGCTTCCTGTCTGCAGAACCGACCCCCCACCACCCCTGCAGTGTCCCTTCCCTCCTCCCCAGTTGGACACAGAGACGGTAATGTGGTGTAGAGGGTGACGGGGGGGAGAGAGAGATATAGAAGAGTCAGAGGAGGGAGAGCTGCCTGGAATGTAGGCCAAAGCGGTGGAGGGTGTTTCCATGGAAACAGCAATCACAGCAGTCAGTGACATCATCAGTATGGGGAGGGGCGACTGGTCCTCCGCAGACCCCTGAAGAGAAGACAAAGAGGGGAGGATGTCCACCGGTTTCAAACAGAAACGACAAAAAAAACAAAAAACAGAGAGGCGCTCACCTGCGGTTCTGTGGGTCCATTTGGTCCAGCAGAGCCTCCTGAGACACCCGGAAGTCGTCTACGGGCGACTGGTAGCGCGACTCAAACGAGCCCTCCCTCCCTCTGTAGGACATGGCCTGAGCGGGCGACTGTGGCAGGGGGGACATGGTGGAGGACGTGGACGACACGGAGCCCAGGTCTCGCCCCACTTGGGCCGCTGCCGGCAGTGACACGCTCCCCGCTGCAGAGAAGGGGCTCAGAAGCTCCCCGTTTTCGTCCTGGAAGCAATCAAACAAAACAGAAGAGATAATCCATGAGATACAGGTTCTGGTCCTAAAGAAAGCTGAACACGTCCTGGCGTCCAGTTGAAGACGAAAGACAGAAATGTCCTAATTATGTGCAAAACGTTCAATAAGACGATATAAAAAGAGGCCAACTCAGATCCAATTCAGGTCGCTAACAAAGACTAAAAAGCAAAAAAAGAAGTGCTGAGGACCCACAGCTTATCATGTCGTCTAACTTAATAAGTCGCTTTAAAAGGATGGAGCAACTTTAAGCTCAATTTGATTTTGCTGCTTTATCGCCCTGTAACGTGTTGCAAAATAAAGACTCAAAGCCGGCCATTTTCATTCTCAGGAAGTTAAAGATCAAGTTAGAGGAAGCTAATCTATGCATGAAGCCATTTAAAATGGAAAAGCTATTTCCACACGCGTTTGTTGGTCATTCAGGGTCCAAGAGTGAGAGAGACTTCTCTTACAAGTTACAAGAACAAGCTGAAAAGATTCAAATATCGGGGGGAAATTCTATGTTTTTGTCATTCATTTCAGAAAGTGAAAAATTCTGATTTAATACAAAGGAATATTTAAACCTTATATTCTTTTGAAATTCTAAAGATTACAGCCAACAGATAAATATTTTGTGTTTCATAAAATTAGAACGTGTGAATAGGATTAAATCATTTTCACGGAAAGTTGGGTGAAAGGAAAAAAGAAAAAACCCAACAATGATAACCTCGATAGAATGGCTAGGGGAAAAAATTAATTCAAAAATTTGCGGGGAGTTTCTCGACGAGTGGATTGATGCTCGAGTCGGTACATCAAGAGCAGCTATGCTCAGACGCGTCCTACACATGAGCCACAGATGTTGCATTCCTCGTGTAAAGCCATTCCTGAAACAGAGACTTCTGAAGCGCCTTACCAGGAGAAAAAGAACATGGGTCTTATTTATAAAGCTTGCTTATGGACAAAATGAGGTCTGAAAACAACATAAGTCACTTTTTCCGGCAAGTTTGGGACTAAAGGAATAAAAAAAGTAAAGAAAAACTGACTAAGAACCCTGCTTAGGCTCTTTTCGGACAGAACGCTGACAGCAGACGGTGTGATGGCAAATTTGTACATTTAAAGACATGTTAAGACTTATAGAGCGTCGCACACCCAACAGTCAGCACGCGTCAAAGCTGAGAATCAAAATGAGAATCAGAATGTAAAGATGTTTCTTTTAAGAATTGAATCACAGTGTATTATGTATGTCTTCAGATTATAGAGCAATAGCACTAAATTGTGTGGCAGAGTTGAGTCTATGCAGTGTAACAATTGGTTATAAATACTGCAGTGACACTCACTGAAGATCACACCACTGGTAGCATCTAGCTGTACACCCCACCCACCTTCTTTGTGAGTCAGGCTTCATCAATGCACTTCCATTTATTTGATTTAATTGTTTTTAAAAGTAGACTTGAAATAAACCTTTTCTGTCAGGCTTTAAATATCTAGAAGTGCTGAAACTGATTATGTTCTGCTGTAATCTTCTTTAGTTTCAATTTTCTTTTATTCTAATCCTGTTGTTGCTTCAAGAAGTTATCACAAAATTAAAACTTTATATTCAACGTTCTTATTTTATTGCTTGTGCTGCTGCTTTGTTCTATTTCATATTTTTACTGTTGTCTTGTTTCATTTCTTACTGCTAACAATATTTTTGTCTTTTATTTTGAAGCTCTTTTGGCTGAGTAAATCTCTACCTAGATGAAAGCTGACTGAAATATATCGGTTTTCCTGCCTCCACATTGTGCTCTCGTTACCTATCGACTACTTACCCCTAAAATGTCCCACATCAACCAGCTTAAGTCATGCAGAATATTCACTAGGCACTTTGCATTGACCGTTTATGGCTAAAGTGGGTGAGCAGGAGGCGGGATATGATCCAGAAACAGCTGAGCACATTTCTAAGGAGAGTTTTATTTATAGAGCGGAAATAGCGTGCAGCTGTTTATGCTCAAAGTTTGGTAGATCAAAAACTTACAAGGTTTAATTTTTTATTTTTTTTTGCTGACTTTGAGTACAGTTTTAATGAGGATTCTACACAGTTTTATAAATGAGACCCCAAAATCTTTTTTTCTTTCAAATAAAGTTTGCATTTCATTCAGAAATCAAGGTCTGAAAGAAATCCTGTGTCTGTAAGAGTGGAGGAGAGGCACGATATCCATGATGCTTCAACTCCAGTGGGAAGTTTTCATACCCAACTCAGATGCTTAAGTTTATTTTGAAGCAGGACTTGGAAACCTGCCTCTGAACCCCATCAAGAATCTAGAAAGTATCGTCGAGATGACCAAACGATGAAGATTACCTGAAGGTCGCTATCAAAGCCAACTGGACTTCAGTTCCACCTCAGCAGAACCAGACTGATGGCCTCAATGCCGCGCTGGGTGGATGCAGCAATATAGTCAAAAGGAGGGCCCAAGGAAATACAGAGTACATAAAAATGAACAGACTTTTCATAAGCCAAGACATCTCTATTTAAGATATCCTCTTTGTCAATTATATTTTGGCTGGAAAGCTATTCAACCACAATTGATGAAAGGAGTAGCTTGCAATTCCCTAAAGAACCATGATGAAAGACATGCCGTGTTGGAGGAAGAGATGGTCGTCTGTTTCAGTGTCGAATCACTGGCGACAAGCATAGAAAAACGTCAGAAGAGATTGCAGAAACTAGAAAACTAATTTTATAAACTTTAAGGAATGTGAGGAACTGTCGTCTGCGATGAAGAAATGTGGTCCGAGAAAAAAAATCCTGAATAATTGTAACTGGTGATCACATAGTTAAGTGAAATCAAATCGAAGAAAATAAACAGCAGAACTCAGAGCTGTGATTAATAGTGATATTACGAGCATTTTCACACAGTCTGATGAGAAGTCAAGGGATTGCAACTACTACAACTAAAAAAAAATCCTGGGCCTGAACTTTTTTTCCCTTTGAGGCCCCAAAGCCAAGATATATGCCCTGATCCACGTAATGTTAAGTGAGATCCAGGGTTGTGCTCCCCTGGGAGAACATTTTGATAAATAACCCATTGCAATAAATATTCTGATGTCTTTTGTGGCTATAAATGGATATTATTCAAACATGAGATGAACAAACCCAATAAAAGCATATTTTACACTAGCATATATGTGTAGAGCAGCAGAGCTCTTGGGACCCTGGGACTGGTATGTCTGTTCAGGAATACATCCCTGCTTTTAACTAGTCCCTTACCTGCACAGGTTTTGCTTGTATAGCATACTGAGACTACGGATCCTGCAGTCATACCAAGACAGGTCAGAAGGTGGTAATTATAATACTCAAAAGGAACTAGGAATGAATAACTAGCCTAACCATTAACTAAAGGGCATGAACAAGGAGACATTAATTTTTCTGAAAATATGCAACATTTATTTTAAATTATAACGTATTTGCAATTTAGAGAAATCTTATTTAAAAAAACGTGAGGTGTGCGTATTTTAAAATCCTTTGCGTTATATTGTTTTCACGTTCTGATACAGATGTCCCAAACCGCTATCAGCACCTGATTATTCACGCTGTAGCAGCAGCTGTAAATCCTATCCTAACACCTGCTTCTAATTTAATCATCTGCAAAATGGTGGCATATTTTTTCTCCAAGAGTGGATTTAAAAAAAAGAACCATGTAAGCGGTGATATTCGGGGGTTTTTCGCCAGAGACCAGACGCCTCTGAATTACTAAAGTTGTCACAGGACAACACGACAAGCTGATACGAATCACGCTGTTTCTTCTTGTCTGACCTCCGCTTTTAGCACAAACACGGCTTTCTGCTCGGCCCAAGATCGGCCCAACTCCCCTTTAATCAACATAATCTCAGGCCTCTATAAACTTTTTATGTGTGAAAGGTCTGCTTTAGGAATACTGATAAATCTCCCCGGCGGATTTGTGGCCATGACGCCGGTGAATCAAACTAACGTCTTTCACATATGTAAAAGGGGCTTTAAGTAACTTCTATTTCGCAGTCAATTGCGATTTTAAGTTTCTCTCTAAAGTTCTCCCAGTTTTCAAATGTTAAAGTGGTTATATATCGGGGATTTTGCCTGCCAACCGTGGTGGAAGTGTCCGTTGCGTCTCTAGCCGCCGTAAAATTTGTTTTCTGCGACATAACGACTCGCGCATGCGCACAAAGATGTTCAACAAAGATCCTCCTAAAATTTGCCCGTGGAATGACTGATACATCAATCTGATTGGTAACCCAAGACCGGGCCTGGACCTGCATTTGAGCCATTTTGAGCCCAAAGGTTGAGGTCAGCTGAGTACCTGAAGACACTGAAGGACCAGGATGTTCCATCCACGGATCTTTTCTTTCCTGATTTCAGGGACATATACCAAGTTGATGAGGGCCAGATTCATCGGGCTCAAGGAGCATGAAGTGTTGCTTTCACACAAGGGCCGGTCACCACAGAGTCCAGGGGACATAGACTCCCATCATCAATCCAAGATAGAAGCAAATGAGTGTCACCATAACAGCTAAAGGTCTTCTAACAAAGTCAGAGTGTGTTGAACTGCCTTGCAGAGAAAATCTAAAGAAGGGTTTAAAGTTTGTAAATGAGTGACAAAAAGCATAGAACTTTTTTCTACTTTTTGAGCTTATTTTTAACCCTTTCAACTTCCAAACCGTTCTTTGTACCAAAAAGCTTGAATCTGTCTTCAGAGTATAACCTTTCTACCCATTTTTCTCATTGGTGTGAAACCCTTCAGTCCACTCTGACTCTGAAGTGAGATTATAATTAAAGCCAAAAAGAAGTAACCTCTGTGATTACTGCTGGGTTCATAGAACAGGATTAGTGGTGGACAAGTTACAGCCATACAATGGTGAAGGTGGTGTGCCAAAACCCCCACCCAATGTAAAAACAAAAGCCTTAAATAAAAAACAAAAAAACTTAATTGAAAATTTCTCAACAGATTTTATTCAATTTTACAATTCTTCTATTTGGTGTCAAGTGCAATTGACTTAAAAAAAATATATATATTATTAAAATTCTAAAAAGCAAACACCACCACCCCCACCACCGAGATAAAGATTACTTTTAAAACATAAAATGTAGCTTTGGCCAGAAGTAAAAGGCAGAATCATTCTGATGAAGATAGCCACTCTCAGTGTTCGCAGATAAACATCTTCCAATCCGTGACGATTTTACATCATTGAAGATTTGATTCAAAATAATTTAAATAATCTTAAACTAAAAAATAATAATTATTATTATTATATCTACATTCCTGACTTTTCCACATTTTAACTGGACACTGAACCAAAACTAGGAACACCCTCCACCTGAATCCCTGTTTACCGAGAACTCATCTCACACGCTTCACTAAATGTGTTTTCACACATAGAGGTGATGATAGAGGTGATTTCCCAATCCAGCTATGGCTCTGTAAATATGGAGAGAAATATAGTATCACTTCTTCATAGATAAAAGAACTTTTACCCCAGAGCCGTCAGTGTTAGCCACTTTTGAGCATCTCAACATAAAAGGCAAGAAAATAAAAATACTTCTCTCGTGGCTTTACTGGGTTTAATTGACTGGAAGCGGCAACTTCCTGGTTTAACATGAACGTAATTCCCTTCTCAATCACCACATAGCTCTACAGTAGATCTACAGTAGGCGATTACACGCTGCTTTAAGGCTTTTATAAGGAGCAGATTTTGAACCAGCTCAGTTTAAAAAGGACCAACCCACCTCACATCTGGTGATTTTCATGTGGACCAACAGAGAAGCCAACTCCAGATCTTCACTGTAGCTGTTCTTCAGCGGTACTGACCGGTAGCCTGTGGAAACAGATAAAACATAAAACTCATTTATAGCTGATTACGTCCAAGCGAGACAGAAGAGGTGTTGAACACGTACCTGTCTTGAGGCCCTGAATTGGTAATGTAGCCTGAGCCAGGAAGTTCTGGTCATTGAATATGTCTATTTCATGAACCCCAAAACGCAGGAAAGCAAAGGAGGAGTTGCGCACATGGAAGCGGAAGGTGTTGTTTACCCAGGTTGGATTCAGACCGTTGTCGGCTGTAAGAGAGCAAAGTAAATGCAGCAACGTGAGCCACTCAGAAATCCAAGCCCCCGCCGTGACATTACACTCAGCTGAAATAATGATTTCTCCTGCGGACGGTTCGCCCGAGATTGGCACAACACATCTGGTTTCTGACAGGTTGTTCATTCACAATCCTGTCAATACAGAAACGTTTTTCCTGAAGTGAAAAACTGTATTCTGCTAGTTTGGAACTTGATTAGCTTTTAAAATGATTCATAATAATTTTCAGATCATTTGCAACTTCAAAAAAATTTAAATAAAGATTTTAATAAGGGACTCTTTGTCTGAAACATTAAAATGCCTATTATTAAAAGTATGTTCCCTACAAACGGACAAAAAATGAATAAATGAGCAGCAAATAAATCAAATGAACACATTTGTAAAATTGGGATGAATCTGGATAAACATAAGTAGATCAGAAACACAATTTTCATTTAACTTTGAGGGTTTTGCTCCCTGGAATTCCCGTTTCACTCCATTTTTTATAAAACATTTGCTTAAAATAATGCAGGTAAAAAAAATTATTAAACACCGTGTGAAACTTTGCAATTAAATTTCAAGGGGTGGGGGATTCAGGACAAAAATATTTTCCGTTATAGTTTTATTTCTGTCAGAAATTTCTCTTTAAGTAGTGCTGGTTTGCGAAATTGATACATTTTCCTCAATTCATTGTTCACTTGATTTGATCCTATACTGTGTTTCTAGCGAGTCTCTATTTTAAATCTCAGAAAAGTACTTCACTCTACACATTTGGGGCCTAATTTATCAAGATTCCTGATAATGACCGCAAAATTGCGTGTGGCACTGAAGAAATTACGTGAGTGGGTTGTTCTTAATCTGTGGGGGATTTTCTAAGATTGCGTGAGCAATTCTTAACAGGCGCAAACAGCAGTATTCAAATGAGGAGTTTGCGGCCGCTAATGCGAGCTGCACCACGGCTAGAGAGAGGAGGAATAATGCGCATGGATCCATGATGCGATTTTGGCACAAAAAATAAGGAGGGAGGGACGACATATGTATCAGTTCTTTTGCCTGTGAATTCTATTTTTTGTTTGTCAGTAATAAATGTAATTAATGCAGTTTTCATGCGCTGCTCTCTGCTGCATGCACACATCGTATTGCAGGGTTGGCCTGATTAAAACTGCAGCATGTCTGAATTTTGTGTTTAAAATGTCATATATAATGCCAATTATCATTGTGGTATTATATATGCTTACTACATTTTGTTAATTGAATTCCAGGAAGGTTAACCATTATGTGAGAAACTAATGAGGATCCACTAAGATCATGTGCGCTCAGCGCATCTTCACCATGTGGAAACGTGATGAGAGCGCAGTGAGTTATGATGAGTCTTTGGGGAAAAACTGATAAATATTTACATAACTATCAGGTCTATGGGCATTAGAGGGTTAATTACTATTAGTTTATATTATATATTATATTTGTTGTTTTTCAATGAAATTAAGACATGCTTTTCAGAAGTGCTAAAAACGGACGCCAAAATAGCCGGCGCAAATATGTTTATGCCTAGTAAATCACACTGCGTATGGAACACCTACTTCTTTGCTTATTCTCCTCCCAATATTTTTCATCTTCTTACAAAAACAGCCAGATTGCATATTCACCAAGGGCAAAAGCCCTATATGGATGGTGTACGTCTTGCTGTAGGTTTATCAGGTGCAATGCGCTTTGCTCCATGTTTATAAATCAGCATCAGCCTGTTTTTGCTATGCTGTTTTTGCGGGTTTTAACAAGCGCAAACCGTTGATAAATCAGGCCCAAAGTGTTTTATAAATACATAGGATTTTCATTTGGCTTGTTTTTTCAGTGAAAGATGTTTAATTTGGAGACAAAAAACACCTGAATCCACTTCTAATAGCGACTGAGAACAATTATTTTTGCACAAATAAAAGCTGGAAGGCTCTGATGGTAAACTTATGAATTGCACGCATGTTTAGAAAACACACACAAGGTTTTCTGGTTGCCACCTGATGAACTACGATTGTGTCAATTGCTTCTATACTCCCAGACAAGGCTGATTTTTTTGTAGAATTTCCTGTTTTTTGCAGGGCAACAGAAGAATATTACACAAAAGGTAACTGATCCAATAAACAATGGGAAAAAAAAGAGTAAATCCTTCCTGCGGTTTTGGCACATCGCCCGTCACTGGCAGAGAAATCTGCGGTTAGAGTTGAAGCGGCGTTTACCTGCAGATTCTGTTTTCTGTTTGTCATTGTCGTACTCTGCCCCACACACCTCAACCTCAACCAGAGGAGAGACGATGCCTCTTCCGTGCTTCGGGAGGTGTCGAGCGCCTAAAAGCTATGGGAGAATGGGAGAGAAACACGACTTATAGCTTTAAACATTAAAACACAATGTCAGACAGAAACATCCTCCTCAAACTTCTAAAACATGTGCTCATTCATGATTAGACTTCTTATTTAATCAAGTTTGTTCTGCTGAGCTGGACTACATACTGGTATTTAAATTTAAAAAAGGATGCAGCCTGTTTTTGTTTCGTTTTTGCAGGCATAAGAAACTGGCAACACAGCAAAATGGTTTATGCAAGGGATGATGAAGAACCAGTGCAGGAGTTCGACATACAGCAAAACAGGTTACTGTGAGCAGAAATGTACTGTGGTAAATTACCACAAAGACATGAAAGCGTGTGAAAAACGTACTCAACTGAAAGGGAACGACAATCTCACAGCTTCTCTAAGTTGGTGGTTTCCCACCTTTGCAGCTTTCTTGCCGAATAACCCCCTGAGAGATGTGTTCCCCACTATTACTTAAAGAAGTATACAAATATAGGTGAAATGCCATCTAAGTTTTTGATTTAAAATCCAAACAAGACAAAAAGGCACATTTAAAGGTTGGATAAGGAACATGAGAAAAATAGCGACATCTAGTTTATCTTGGTTGTAGTTACATAAATAAAAACATAATTCCAGTTGTTGGGTTGCCAGGTTTGCTGCCGATGCACGCAGTGACCAACCTGAACTGTCTCCAGTGAGGAATGTATTTTAGAGGAGCTTAACTGATGGCTAACGTTAGCAAAGTTAGTTATTGGTCCAGGAGGAAAGTCGCTGTTTCCGTGTGTGTTTGATGCTGTAGAATTGTTTTATGTGGGTCCATCTAGTGTAGGCTTCACCTAAAACTACTCTAGTTTCTGTTCTTCTTCAATAACTCCTCTCCTGAGACTGATAACAGTATGTCCGGGGCTCTGAAGCAGCTGCTTGACTTGCTGACTCCATTCTTTCTAGTACCAGCAATGCTGTGCTCACCATATAGTTGGATCATAGAGACCGTATCTGTTAACCTGCAACCGCTACCTTCAAATAGATGTAATCGTGCCGGATTTAAATTTACATTTTATTATATTTTAATTGAAGTATAATTTTTTTTTTTTTTAAGAAAATGCTTTACTTTCATTCTGCATCCCTCTAAAAGCCCCATGGACATATAAAGTTTTTTTTAATGTGGCTTTTTAAGAAAATGTTCCACAACCTTTAATAGCAAAAATGATTCACACTGTTACATACATACCGGTGGTTGCTTTATGTCATTGCTTACTAAACTACAGTAAGTCAAAATAGGAAGCCTTGTGAAAAATAAAGTAAACCCTAAATTTGTGTGAAATAATTGAAAGTCTAAAATATAAAGGGGTTCAATAAAGATAACGATATCGAAATCAAAAACATCTAAAAAAAAAACTTAAAAAAAACAGCATCTGGTTAAAAAACAAATCTTGTCTGTGTTACTTTTACAAGTTAAATTTGGAATAAAGTGTTCCGTTAAGAGTTGTTTTCCCTTTCTTTAGAGTTGCACTCTTGACTGAAACAACTCCCATTTCATATCCAACCTTTTTATATTTGAAAACATAAATACAAACTTCACTGCATTCATTTTTGTCAAGCAGAACTATAATTTACCTTCACCCTATTGTTGGGTAATATATGTCAAGTTTTACGTCTTTACATATATTTAATTTTTTGTCTAGAAATACGTGCTAAACTAAAAGTGGAATTACTAAAATCTGCATCCGTACGTCTTTAACTCTTCCGTGCACTCCTGATGGTCTGACACTCATTTTGTTGTGTTCTGAAGTATTACTGGAAGAGGGTTAATACAGTAATCCTAGGGTTGAAATTTCTACCTTTTGTTACTACCTTCAAAATACATTTTACTACCAACATGAAAACAAGCCATGGCATTTTTGGTGGTGGATACGCAGCACTGACCCATGCATGATAATGGCCCATCCCTAACCACAAGACATAACGTTAGCTCACTTAAAGGTATAATTGTGACGGTGTCTTGATTAAGGAATCACACATGAAAACATTTTAATCAAATTCCAGAACTCTTGGAACATTTTTTTAAAGATATAAACAAGATGCAACAACAAACAACACTCAAGTAGCCTACTGATTATAACATCTGATTTGACAATTAAAAATGATGCAATCAGACTAAAATATAAAATTATGTGGAATTTGTAGCATTTTCCCTAATTACAACATCCCAAGGCTGCTTACAGTAGATTGTAAAGTACTATTATAATATGTGACAGGAAGTACTTTATCCTGTTCTGACATATGTGTACTAATGCTGTATCTTCTTTATCTCCATATTGCCCATCAGGCTCAGCAGACTGAAAATGGCAGAACAAAACTTGTGTAGAAACAAGAGGTATCATTCTAACATCAACTGTGGGTGTGTGTCTGTCTTTTGTATTTTTGGTTAAAATATGTTTATTCTCCATTCAGTCAACAGAGTATCCATAAATTTTACTCAAAAATAGCACTATTTCAGAAAAATATTACTCAATTAAAAAGCCCAAAGCAAAACTACTCCTAAAAGTAGTTTCTTCCCAAAAGTTACTCAAATAAATTTTAACTGAGTAGATTTAACTAATTAGTAACCACCTCTGGATAGGAGACAAGGGAAGCAAGAGATGAATGGACAGGGGAGGAGACACTGATGACCACCAGGTCTGCTACCTGCAGCCATCGCGGTGCTGGTGATACTAGTCTACCACTGAGGTGTGACAACTGTACTTGTATACATAACTAGGGGAGAGAAAAAAATAAATAAAAAAAATTGATTCACATAAGAATCTAGAGTCTTTGCTCAAGAGTCTTTTGAATCGATCTTTTAAATAAATAAAAAAATAGATTTTCCAAAAAAAAAATTTTTTCTTACATGCTTGGAAAAAAAGTTTAAGTTCACTTTATTATGAAGTATATTTAAGTATGTCGCAGTTCACTTTAGAAAGTGTTTACTTTTCATTCATTCTGTTGTACAGGTTTAAGATGTGGGAATAAGAACATTCAGAAAATTATATATCTTTTCAATATTATAGCGAATTAAAAATCTGCAATATTGAAGAATATCAATTGAAACGTAATCGGCACATGAAAAAAAATCATAAAATAATTAAATCGGGAAAAAAGCACTTTGTCTCAGCCCTACAAATTGGCACCTTTTTTTAACCAATAGTATTGATTGTAAATCGAGAATTGGTTCTGAATTGAATAGTCATGGAATCGTGAGTTGTTGTAAGGTTCACATCCCTACACATAACTCAGGTTGTGTTTACAGCTCTGTGTAGCACCAAAAAAGGAATAAGAAGGAAGTGAGAAAGGACCCCTGCTTTAAAAAGGCGTACAATAGCAAGAACACGTTACATTTTCAAGCACATTATGGAAATTAGGCCACTACCAGATTGTTAGTCATCGTCCATTTATTGTTAGAGGTGAACTGGTCAATATATAACGCAATATTGAAGCCATTAAAGCCTCCTCATCGTTCTCCACAACCAGATTAAGGCAGCCTTTAAATGTCGGGTCACTGAGCCAAAATTGGGTAAAAGTTCCTATTGTAAGGCGGTAAGTCGCTTCCTAATGTCGATATTCTCTCCTGACACCACACACACAACAGATCAGACAGGGGAACCATTTGAGGCTATCAACGCTGGACCACATCATGCTGCTCTGTCCACACATATAAAGATTTTTCTTAGTGAAACTTAAAATTTGTATAAATGGAAAAGTTACAGTATATTTAAGTGGTGACGAAAAATTTGCCACAAATTAACCACCAAGTCAAATTTTGTTTGTTACTTACTACCTTTAAGTGGTTTTTATTTCAGCTCATATAATTTACTACCCGGTGGAATCAAACTCTCAACTTTACCTGTATTTCCAGTGAGAGCAGGTCTGTGCCTTGTAGTGTGTTTCTGTCAAAGGGATCGAAGCTATCTTCCCTCATGATGGACGGCTGAAGGACGTAGCCGCTCCTTCCGTTCATCATGAACAGGGCTTGGTTCATCTGCATGTGCTTGTCTGCGTAGAGGAAATACATGAAGGTGAAATGTGTGTAAAAACAAAGATGAATTCTACCGTCTGTCTGATCTTGAAGAAGAAGCAACATACCAGCAGTCTGGAAGTTGAGCGCTACCAATTGAGACCCGCAGAGCCACATGGGGATGGGGTCATAGTTGGAAGACTCGAGCCGCGAGCCTCTGGGGTAGATCCTGGACAGCTGCAGGCGGTTGTACTGCAGGAACTTCTTCCCCTTGGTTTTATTGACGTACTTCTCTGCCTTGGTCTCGGGAAAGGATGACATGTCCCGGAAACAAGCTCGCTCTGTGCCGATCTCTTCAGAAGACAAAGAAAAGGACTGATCTCAGGACTTCTTTGGCTTAACCTAACTCCCATCCAAAGTTGACCAGAGACTCTTTTTCTACAAGTTTTGTGTAATCCCTACTTTCTTCATCAAATGGGACCGGCCTGCAGTAGATAACCAGGTCTGATAGGTCAGATGCAATCTTCTTCCTCCTCTCCCTCGACTTCCCCTCTTCCAGCTGAGCACAGAGACACACAGACGTAAACCTGGCAGCAGTACATGAAGCCAGGTCCTCTGCTAGAAGCTCTTCAAATAATCAGCTGGTTGATTGCAGCAGAAAACACAGCACAGCATATAACTCTGTGTGTGTGAACAGCATTCATGTGTACTGCACAGCACTATTATTTATTTTTGAGTGTTTATAGCAATCTAGGACAGCTATTTGTGTCTTCACCTTGGCTTCAGTAGTAACAGCGATATCTTTTAACTTCTTCACCCAATCGTTAAGTTCCTCTTGGCTGCTGGCAGCCACGTCCAACAAAATGGGCGGCACAATATTATTCTGAAGCAGGGTGAAGACGTAAGGTTTGTTGCCCTTCCCTCCAGGACGCTCGACTGAAAAAATAAATAAAATCAGGACAGAAAACAAAAAGTGAGAAAAAATAAGAGATTCATATTTCCTATTGGCCTTTAAAGGTTGTTATTCATAACAAAAACCCCTAATGATTTACATTATCATATAAAAGATTTAGTGAAATCTAGACATTGTACAAAACACACATTAAATATCCTCCCTCTTTGATTCTTTAAAATGAAAATCTTTTTGTCTACAGCCACTAGATGGAGCTGTTTAGTCAACATATAATCAACAGACAATCTGCAGGGAAAATACTTGACAACTAGAGATTTTTGTCTATTTCTCAGTCACGCATAAACATTTCAGATCAAACTCATTTTAACGCTAAAGTCTGAGGAAAAGCAAAAATATATTCTCAAAAAAGCTATCCAAAGCAACCTGCAAAAAGCCATTTCCAACTTAACCTAATAACTAGTTATGGTTAAGGGGGTAACAACTGCCATAAAAAAATGCTGATGATCATTTAAATCCTTCTGGATGAATATGGATCCACCTGTCTATGCAGAATCGCTTTAATTCAACCACATTGAAAGATTTTAAAACATGCCCATTAGATTTATGTCCAAACCTTCACTAGGCTATCTGAAAATCTTAATCTGATCATATTCGACTATTTCAAGGTGGACTGTGCTTCATTTCAAAGCTCTGCTGCAAAAACCAAGTGAACTTGAGGTTAAAAGGTCAGGAACTAATGGCTGGCCATTCTCCTTCAGAAAGTTTTTTGGGTGAAGCTGTCAAGAGTATAGAGGCAGCAGAGAGGAGGTTTGCAGATATGGAAAACATGCATAGGTTTCCAACAGGACCTTCTCCCTTATAAATGAAATCATTTGATATGACAGCTTTTTACTTGGGCTATCGCCGTCTGATATTAAAATTTGACCCTTTGATCCTTAGGGACATCGAATTTTATTCCAAATAAAACAAGAATAAAATTTATACCAGCTCTTGGAGCCTGTAGCATTTATCATTTGTCTAATTTAAGCAGTAATAACTCAGTAGTAAGTAAGCAGTCAGTTTAAAGGCACACAGAAAAAAATGGCTTTATACATAACAATTGAGTTAGGTTCTAACTGCATGCCCTGTGGGTAACATTTGAATAACATTTTCTATTTCAGTGCAGATTTCTTGGTCTGAATGTTATCGAAATAAGATAAAAGCATCTGAAAAGCTTTTTTATATATAACTAAATCAAGCCCTATGAACAATAAAGAGACTGACGATAAATTAAACAGCAGTCAGGAACGTAATCACAACATAGAAGGCATGCGCCTGCATTTTTCAGCCTGAAATGAGGCCCGGGGGCGAGGTAACCAGTTGCTTTGCAGCCCTGCAGCAGAGTCTGAGAGGAAGTAGAGGGGAAACTCACGAATCTGGCAGTGTGTTACTTCCATCTTTTTTCTCAGTAGATCTCCAAATGGGCTGTTATCTGTAGCCTCCTAATTTGAAAGAGGAAAACAAAAGGTTACAAAGTATCTTGTCTCTTGTTGAGATTGTATTCCACATCCTACAGGTATCCTATGAGAGTTAATACTGATGATCAACACAAGAAGCGGCAAGGTGAAGACTCTCACTGGTCTGTCTGGCTCTGCTGCTGCTTGACTAATCTCTTCCACGTAGTTTGCGGGGAACCACATCTGCTTCTTTCCTGCGCAGTCACCTTTCCACCTGAATGGCAATTAGAATGCATTTCTAATTAACGCTGCAGCGTCTTTCTGTTATAATTCACCCCTCGTGAAATCAGGCGGAACGATTTCTTGCCCTGTTCACTCACCATCCTCCGCTCTGTTTGTCTACATTGGTGATGATGGTGTTCTTGGTGAAGGTGAGCTCGTCGTCTCGCTGCGCTTTGTAGTCGTACATGGCTTTGACTGTGCACTGGAGCAACATGCGGGACCGTTAAAAGGCAGATAAGGTAAGATCAAATCAAATAGAAAAGGCAGATAAGCGTAACGAGTGTTCAGGGATGACGAGAAGTTCGAGAAGTTCACCTTCAAAGTTGGCATTTGATTAGCCTCCACATAAAATCCTGGATTCCTGCCCTCATATAGCGCAGTGTAGTCCGGCTCCTGTTGGTCAAAATACTGCGTTTACAGACTGTGGGAGCTTTCCGAAATTAATATGTAGAAAACATGTGGGGGACAGCACTCACAGCAGTGCCTATCTTCTCCAGTGTGTCCTCATTGATGGGATAGCGTAGCTTCATTTTTCGATACAGCGGGCGTTTCTCATAATAGTTGATGAGATCTACAATGCTGTCAAACTCTGTGGAGCCCAGCATCACGGTCTGACCCTCCTGAGTCAGTCGACAGTGCTTGATTTTACCCTCAGCCCTGAAACAGAACAAAGAAAAATCCATACGGTCATAAAGAGTAGATTTGTTATAAAGTTTCAAGAATGCAATGTCTTGCAGAAGTATTAACCCCAAGCTGATAGACCGTTTGCAACCACATTTCAATGTATTTTTGGAGAAGATCAACACAATGATAAAAAAAAAAAAAATCTTCTTTAGATAGTGATTTGCACTCTTATCTGTTAACCTTACTCAATGCTTTGGTAAAAACAACTTTCTCTGCAATATAAGCAGCTGTTAAATCTAAAAGGTTTTGTCTAACTCAATCACATAAACTTACAAGTCAACTTTATTATCTTCCAGACTTATGGCTATGACACAGTCGTCTGAGTCTTTGGCAAAACCTATTCACACTAAAAAGTTTAAGAGGTTTTCACATTACATACATTAATTTCAATGCGTTTTTGATTTTATGTGGGTTGTTTTTTTTTTACAAATGAAAATCTGAAAAGTGTGGCACATGCTTGTAGGGCTGTAAATTAAGAAAATGAGGGACAGCAGGTATTTCAACGCTTTTCAAGAGCTGAGCTGCTCTCCTAAAAGACCACTGTTATCCATAGCTCCCGCAGATGGAAGGAGATCACTACATGATGAGTCTGGGTCTTATTGTCATCTATAATTTAAAACTGTATTTCCACATTGTACATTGTTATAAACTATTCATGAAATAACAGAAAAATTGGTACATCGCAAAGTATATCATTATTGGGATATAAACTGAGCTATTTTGGGATAAGCCTGTGAATATTCTCATTCATCCATATTTTGGGATATAAAAATATTGCCATATCGCAACCTGCATGCTTGGAATCATCACGGCCAGATCAGTACTTAACTCATTTAACTGCAGCAGGTCTCCCGAAAGGCATCTCTTTTTGCAGCTTTTAACAATGTTGTAAGGCGATTTCCTTGTGTTAAAAAAAAACCCCGAGTGGTTTTTGGCTAAATTTAAGCACTTCTGAATAATCCTCCTGAACTTGGGATTGCCTAACCACTCCTGGGAAATGACTGACTTAGAACATTGTTACATGTTTTTTGTCACACTGTCCAACCATGAAGTGCCAGACGTGTCTGAGCCCATGCAGAGAAAACATACCCACCCCTTTTTCAGAGGAGTGAGCAGCCGAATGAAGTCATTTTTTTGCTAAAGCTGTGAAAATTGGGGGGGGGGGGTTCACCCACTCTGCAAAGGCACAACACCACCTTTATGTTTTATTTTGTCTTTAAAAAATGTCTTGTTGAAAATGCATTTTTGTTTGCAAGAGGGAAAGGACTTTATTTAACGTTCATAAGCAAGAGTCCAATTGCCAGAAATGGCTAGATTTTCTTTCCAAGAATTCACGACTAACCAGCAATAACAGGTTATTCTGTGACCGTCACTTCAACGATGGCTGCTCTGCAAACTTTGACCAGTACCGCAGTGGATTGTCCGAGAGATGAACTCTCATAACCGGCGTAACTCCCACATTAAAAACGCCTGATGGAGTAGCCAGAGCATAATTAAATTAAACCACTAGCTACATGCTAATGCTAATGTGTGTTAGCCATATATGAAGCTGTCTCTCTTATGTCAACTGTTAACAAAGTTGTGAAGTAACTTAAGTGTCTTACTGCTGCAAGTTTATTTTTACTACTGCTAATGTTCCATCGCTGAATCATTCTTCAATTTGAAGAAAAAGGATTTAGGTTGTGTGATTATCTCAGAAGCTATTTGTCTCCTCCACACTGTCTAGATAATTTTCAGCCCGATTGTTGTTATGCTAATTGTGTTTATGTGAGAGGGAGTAGTCCCTTAGAAACAAACTTTAGGTCTGACTTACATAGTGGTTTTTGTCAACCCTTGTGTGTCCTGTGAAATTCATACCGACACTAAATGACACAGCGGCGGACTCTTTAGTCTGTAGGAAAATGGCTCAACTGGAATTTCTTAGGGGTATGAAAGTAAAAGGGACTGAATGCAGGAAAACAATTTTAGACCAACAAGATATTCTCTTCCACTTCTTAATTAGTACTTTTGGTTGGTCTGTTACATAAAATCAAAATTAAAATATCCAAGGTTAAGGGTGTAAGATGACAAAACATGGAAAAGTTCAAGGGGCAGCAATAACGCAGAAAACAAAGTATTATTTTAACCAGCATATGACTGAGTGAATTAAAATATAAGGTTTATACAGCATATAAAACGGAATGAGAAGAGTTGGTAACACCCAACAGGGCATCAGGATTGAGTCACCTGAATGAAATAGCAAAAGAGTTGGGCTCTGTCCTTTTCCTGACGAGGAAAGCCCCATCCCTAGGAGCCCTCATCAACATGTCCTCTGCCTGGCTCCTGGATAGGTTGGCATGGTACCATCTAAAGACAGAAGACCAAAAACACATCATAAATAACTCTGTTCTAGTGTGTGGAACAGAGTAATCAGTGAAAGCAGAGTTAATTAGGAGAATTCCTTCAAAGTTTAAATAAAAACAAGGTTAATGCATCTGGGAAAAACATCGTCACACAAAGGGATTCCTGCTAACTCACTCCTTGTTCTCGTGAGCGTTGATTTGAGGCACCGGTTCAGTCAGTTTCATCTCAAACTCATTGCAGCGCAGCGCCACGTGTTGGTAGTGGCTGATCAGTGCGAAGAGAGAGTCGAACACCAAGTTGTCAGTCAGGTAGTACTTGGTGCTGCCGGCTTCTTGGCGAGAGTGGATCCGGCAGTGCTGCACGCGCCCCAAACGCCTGTAGTCCAGAACGGTGGGACGGAAGAGAAAGAGAGAACAAACACAGACGCATCAGGTAGATGGGGTTAGTACATTCACTTGTTAAGCCTTAGCAGACTGTTAGCTAGATTTATCTGAATATGAATGCTTAATTCACGTTCCACAAAAAAAAAAAAAATAATACCCTCAAATGATTAATCACACACAACTTATTAAACATTTATTTTACAACTCTAAGGTAATCGATGACTCAGCAGCTTGCAGAGCCACGTTTATCATTAAAGTGTTTTCCATCTAACTTTGTTGGTCTCTATTATCACTGGGGAGGAGTGCTGGCTGCTTTTTAAAAGGCCGCTTCCTTGATCGACTTTTTCCAGCCCTTCATTTCTGCTCATCACACTGGATTTAAAAGTCTGAACTTTGACTGGCAGTCACATCAATTGGATTTTTTTTATGTGTTAAAGACTAAACTACAAAAGCAAACAGGAATCAGTCAGGGCTTCCCATAAGCGCCGGCTGCCGGCTATATAGCCGGCTACTTAAAGAAGTCCAGCCGGCTACTAATTTATGACCAGGATGTGATTCCGTGCAATGCTGTGCACGACGTTAGTACGCCCATCGTATTTCCCTTTCATACTTCAGCATGAGTCCCGCTGTGACACGGCTCTATTCTCCGACAGAATGTTATGTGAACTGGGTCGGCTTTCAAACTCCGCTGCTCCGCCCGGTCCTTTAATATACTTTTGGCCGGTCACAATGAACTAATATCCTTCCGCCCGCTTAAGTTGTACCCAGTGTTATCATGGGGTTCTTGACTCAGGTCTAGCTAAAGGGACGAGACGGAAAGGCTAAGTCCACGGCGGCGTTGTTGTTAAACCAGGCTGTCGGAGCCGTCATAGACGAGAAGCAGAGCGTCATTTTGGTAATTCAGTCCTCACTTCAAGCGTTCAATTAGTTAAAACAAACAGATTTGTAAGAGTGTGTTTATAAGGGAAAATTATTTGCTGTTTATCTGTGTATACACCACTGAACTGTGAAAGTGTCATGAACTGAAAATAAGAGATTTACAATCACAGAAAGCCCGTTGATGCCATACTATGTATGATAACATACTATGCCAGCTTGTATTGTCTGTTTTTTTATTTTTAGCTGTGCAAATCAGTTTTTATTGCTACTTTATATGTTGTATAATTATGATAATTTAGTGATAATAGTAGTAGTAAAGTAATATTATATTTGAGCAGATGTCTGAGAAAATAATATAGCCTGCTTATTATTCAATTCAATTCAAAGATACTTTATTGATCCTGTCACTGAAGTGCTTGCAGCCGCCGGAGCAGCGCTCCCAGTCACATAATAGAGTAGTTGTAATAATAATAATAAAAAGTATTAGCAATCCTGTCCTGTCCTCCTTGCCCAGAGGTGTGAGAAAGATGCCACCAAGAAGAAAATCCAATCAGCAGACTCTGGAAGGCTTCTTAAAGAAGAAAAGTGGTCAGTTTAAGTGCTTCAGAGTAGTATTAAGATTCTGTATTCATCCTAAAAGGGACATTCATTTTTCAAATCAAAATTATTTACAGATTTTTTTTATTTTAATGGTGGCATTTTAATGTACACCTACAAGTGTTATATTGTTGCTGCTGCAATATTTTGAGTTGGGCATGGACTCTGATCCTGAATGGGAAGATAGTGACACAGTGAAGTTGATTTAAGAGCAGAATGGAGATAAGAAACCATTAAGTTTATAATTTATGTTGGAAACGTCTTTTACTTAAGAGTATTTTTATTTTATTTATATACATATTCTGGTGTTTACGACGAAGTTAATAAATGCACATGAATATCGTGCTATTACTTACATTTACATTATATGGTCAGTCCTCCCCCCAAGCTGGCTAATTTCATATTATTGCTGGCTAGTCTGTGTCTATGTGGAAAGCCCTGATCAGTTAACCTCCACCAACGTATGTGACAGATGTGAATACTGAAATGACGTTTTTTGTTTCCTACGAACAAAGAGGTGTGCATCATTAACCAAAAACATTTTCATCATATTACTTTTCTTTCTATGCAATGGCGGGCCCAGAAGACACTTTGTAAATCTATTATTAATGCTATTATGATTTTGTAAGATTTTTTTTGATCACTCATTTTCCATTTCTCATTTCCTGTAATGATTTTCAGTTTCCTCCACAAATGCAGAGACAAATCGGCTGGTGACTGATTTTCAGCGCGAATGGCTTGTCAGAAACTTCACCTCTGATCTTTTCTCAAAAGAATAACCCTGGACAGTATCGTATGGGGGGGTCTTATTGAGTGAAGATAGGGCGAAGTTAGCTACATTCAGCTAAGTGGCTCGGTATTATCCTGTTAAACCTTCAAACTCTTGTTATCAGACATGCAGAATTTGAAAATGTTTACAGTGAACAGAAACTGTGACGTCTGTTTTTCTTCTAATTATGCTGATATAAGATGTGAGAACAGCTTAAAATCTCCAATAATACATTAGGATGCTTTTTAAATGATCATCAAACCTTGTTTTATTTTATTTTACATACCATGACATCATCTTTGTGCCTAATAAAATTAACTATATTCTGTTCATGTGAATACTGCTCCCTTTATATTATAGAAATTGTATTCTGCAGGTCAATATTCTGATTGGGCGATCTCCAGACATTTTCATAAAATTGGAAAGTCTGAAAATATTCCAACTGCAGTATTTACCAGAAAGAAAGTGTGTAGTCTCCGACAAAGGTTTCACTCTCCCGGACCAGGAAGGAGCCGTCAGGAGCTCCGTTCTCTACGCAGTAATCTGACAGGAGCCTCTCAGCGATCTGCCGACCGTCCCGCCCAAAGCCAAGCTTTCCATGAAACCATTTCTCGTTTATATGCCGCTCCATTGGGTTGTCTGTCTGGTAGGTTGAAAGAAATAATGGTGTTGGTCAAACTGCAACTATAGGCATTTCCACACTCTGCAAAATAGATTGGCTCTAAAACCATTTTCTTATTGGCCACCTCCATCTTCTGATCATCATCAGACTAATATGGGTTCACCAACTTCAGCTAAAGGCGTTTTAACATATTTCTAAGACCAAACATGAATTTTTGCCCAATTATAACTTTACATCCTACAATCCGTTTAACTTGCTTAAGAGAGGCAAAGATAGTTCAAAAGTCTTGTAATAAATTCCTTCCTAATATGGCATTTGCTGCATTGCATCAAGCAGGATTACAAGACGCATATTTGCTGCAAGATATGAAAAAGTTAATGAAGAGCAGGGAACGGATATACAAATGTTTTAAACATTCGGGACATGATATTGAAAATCTGATCCGTATTAAGACCTTTATAGGTCTCAAATTGAGAAACTCTGGCCTTAAATTCAATTCCACAACATCTACTAACCTCTTTAAATTCGTCATCCCCATCATTATCCAGGTTGTCTGTGATCTCTTCTGAAAAGTAGATCATACTTTGGGTCAGGACGAAGAAATGAGGGTACCACTCCTGCAACAACAAAGAGAGAGAGAGAGATAAAGGGTTGTTTCCAAAACATCGAAACAAACAGATAAGATAATGGGGCGTCAGGTGAGCAGTTTCTAAGCAGAAACAATGCTTACATGATTAATGGGGTCTTCCAGGTACAGGATGCCGTTTTTGATGGAGTTGCTGATATCATTTTCAGAATAAGGTATGGCTGTAGACACCTCCTCATAAGGACTATCCTCTGCCAACTTCTTATGCTGAGAAACATTAAGATTGAGAAGTTCAGTAAGAAGCGGTATTAGTCAGACCTGCGTGTGAAAATCATATCCACTAAAAACATTAAGATTTAAAGGCAAATATATACGTTAGGGCAATAAAATATCTTAATATAGGAAATATCATTAAAAAAATAATATTTTAAAGCATCTTTGATTTTTTTTTTACTAACTTGTTAAACCACACTGCCCCAACAATCAGGAAGTGAGAATCATAAATGGGTGATGATGCATCATTTAGATCCACCCTGATGAACTTTCTCTCTTTTTTTTTAAACACAATGATTATTTTCTTGATAAAAAGATAACCTTTGTTTTAAAGACTCACTCATTAACTTTTACACCTTAAAAACGTGTTTTTGAAATGTTTTGGTGACAAAAAACATTTTATTATGCTTATTTTTGGAGCCGTCAATGCATAGGAGGGTCCTGCTGTTTACAGCACTATAGAATGTTTCACCCGCAGACCGCTTCTCCAAATGTGCTGACTGAGTTTCGCTTTTTGATAGTATGCTATGCACTACCTAATGAAACCAAAAGACGACGCTATAAGAAGAAGCGAGGAAAAGAAACTGTTTCTAAGGTGAAAGCTGCTGGAGGTTCACCGCTCGACAAGGTTGTTAACCTGTGATTCAGACGGGGCTCATCCATTCACTCGGTGTAGCCGCAGAGCTGTCGGCTGCAACAGCCAGCTTCTCAACGGGACCAGGTTGTTCCACTTGTTTTGAGCGCACCTAAAGCAGTTCCTCGTGCTCTCTCAGAGAGCAGCAAGACAGGTCAGAGAAACACCTCTTTTCTGTCAAACTGTTAGTCAGTTTAGGTTCAAATTAGGATTAGCTACTAAAAGCCAGTGTTATGACTTTCAGCTTTGGAGGCGATAGAGATACAACAGGAAGAATGGATGCTCACCTAGCCATGTTGCTGGACTGGTAATTAATAAATGCTTGTTCTGGGGTTATTTGGTCACGATGATGTCATACAGTGCCGTGTTGTGCCAAGATACTTATCCCTGTCAGAAATTGTATCCCTTGACGTGGGAGCACGAGCTCACTCACTAAAGCAATGTCTGCTTTTCGTTGTGGTTTGACATTTAACAATTGGCGTCGTTAATTTGATGTTTTGTTGTTTTGGCTGGCGAGCTTGTAAAACCGCCGTAAGCCTTGTTAGGGCGACAGAGTGTGTCTTTAAAAGTTGATGCGTGAAAATAGATTTAATAGGATGGAGTGAACACTGTTGGTACAAGGACAATCTCCTGACCCTTTGAAAGTAGTCGTTCTGCTGGAAACAACCTACACCTACAGGAGGAGACAGTCATCCAAAATGTATTGTGAAAAGGCATGAAATTATGTGAACCTTAATAAGTATCTTCTTTCTGAGCTGATTGGGGGAAGGCAAGCCATCTGCAGGCATTTCTACTGCTTTGGTCAGCAGCAAGTCTCCAAAAACTTTCCTGAACTGGGCGGCCATGTTTCTCTGCTGAACAATGCTACAGTGATCCTCAATAGACAGGATGACGGGGTATCTGAGGGAGATAAACAAATTCAAACGGGAAAAGTTGCACATTTAACAAAATATCTGCTACTGCAGAAAGACCGAACCAAGAAAAAGGATGACATATACACAGTCTTTCCACTAGGCAATCTTCTCATCTCATGGTACGTTCACATCGCACACTTTGTCTGCGTCAAGCAAGACTCACAACCCATCTAGTTTGACGCATATACATTTCTAAGCTGAAGCCAGCAAAGCGCGTGGGCGGGTCCTTCTCTTCCAAATGTTTCAAACACTGGACAACGTCGACATTGGGTTTCAAAATTTCAGATAGCTGAACTTCTGCGTTGCTTGCAGCCAACGCACACAAACTGCTGCAGAGACTCTGACGGACCTCTGAGGGACTCACCAATAGACTTTATGTGTAATCTTGCCGCACATGCCGCTGACGTTTAGGGTGGTGTGAACGCACCATCAGTCCTACCTTATCTTTTGTCGTATTAAGCCTAGTTTATACTTCTCCGTCTGCGAGAAACATAACGCCATTATGTCGAGTCAAGGGCTCTACGTCACCCATGCGAGGATGCCAGAGTAGACCAATTTTTTTTTTTTAACTATCCGTCAAACTCAAAGGAAAGATTGGTCAGCCAAACATGACCCGCAGATAATTTCACCACAACGGTGCTCTGTAGTTGATGTAATCAGTAGTCAATGCCGCTTTTGGGGACTAGGTGCATTTTATTGCAATGCCAGTTTATCTACTACAGTCTTTTGCCGATTTTCAAGAGGTTTAGAGAACAACAAAACCGACCAAAACAAACTATTTGTTTTGTTTCCATGCGTTTTTAAAGTATTCAACTCGCTCTCTGTTGGCCATTGTTCCTTAAGTGGATGTGAGTTTCCTAGCTGCAGAAAATAAATTATCATCGACCAGAAATGTCTCTGCAATGACAGGCCGACCTGCCAAAAAAGGTCTACACCCCCTGCTGTTCTGTTGGACAATTGCTTTGCTACACCGACACACCCATGGAGTGCAAAAGAATAAAAGGAAAACATCACTGTCAATCCGTGTTCATGTGTTTGCAGACTTGCTGACAGAGAAGGATAAACTAGGCTTTATCAAGAAAAAAAACCTATGAAGGGGGAAAAAATTATTTAAACGACATGGAGACTCACTCGGATGTGACAAAAGCGTGATCTTTGATGGTGTTGAGGACATCAACGAACTTTATTTTTGTCGTGAGGGTGTGTCCATGGTAAATAACAGGCATGGAATCAGGACCATCCCAGCAGTCCACTGAAAAGGAAAGCACACCTTTTCTGAGTAACGTGATGCAAAGAAAACACGGCGTCAGCATTCAAGAATGTGCATGCATCAGAGTTCAATTAAAGGACTGGTCGTACAGCCAAAGTGATTCACAGCAGAACAGGTTGTGTGTGCCTACGTACGTTCGATGCAGCGGCATCCCATCCTCAGACAACGAGCATATGCCTCCAAGTCCGACTCACTGCAAAACTGGTCTCCTGTCAGGTAGCTAAAAATAATCAAGCAAGAACAATTTGTGTACACAGAGCAAGTTCATGGATTAACAGACAACCAGAAAAAAACTGAACCACACAGCAAGATGTTAAAAAGAAGTACAGCATAATTACTCTAGTCTCGCTTTTGTTAGCATGTGTCAGTTTTTCTTTCATATCCTATTTTACGATTAAAAAAAATTCGAAAGGATTATGGGAAAATTTCACTGCATCAGAATTCATTGTTTCGCTTCTAGAATGAAACAAAAGGTTATCATCAAAACTGCCTTTCTCACACTTTTCATTGCATGGAAAAATACTTCTTCTTACTAAATACAGCCATGAACATAATTGTGTAACATAAAGAGGAAATAATACGCTGTTATCTGATATAAGAAATCAGTTTATAAGGCTTGTTTTGGGTAGAGAATGCCAAGCTTCAGCATTCCCAGGACCCGATTACAATTGATAGAAGAAAAACGTTCCACAACAGCCCAGCTTTCCTTACGTGTTGTGCGAACAGGAGATCCAATAGTGAGACAGGGGGTTGTTCATCTTTTCAGAACACACTTTGTTCAGGGAAGAATCCCAGATGGTGTTCTCTTTGGAGAAGAGGTATGTGAGGAACTGCAGAGTGGAAAAAAAGAAGAAAAGTTTATGAAACTGTGAAAGAAATCCTGGCTTGGTTTATCCACAGTTAACTTGACTGGAACTAAGAGTAAAACTTTTCCCTTTGAACACATATACAGTGGTCCCTCATTTATTGCGAGGGTTCCGTTCTAAAAATAACCCACAACAAGCGAAGATGGCAAAGTAGTAAGCTTTATTTTTTAGTTATTATAAATGTTTTAAGGCTGTATAACCCCTCACCCACACTTTATACATTTTTCTCTGACATACATTAACATTTTTTCGCATTTCTCAATACTTTAAATACTCTCAAAGTTCAAATCGTGGATTTTAAAACACAAAAGCTTTATTACGCTGGGTCCCTTCATTATTTTGCCGCTGATGTGTCTTTTCCCACTAAAGGCCTCGATGCAGGTGTCTTTTTCCAAGTAAGGAACATATTTATGGGTAGTTGTTGCAGTTTTTTGGGGGTTTTTTTGGATGAGAAGATTTTTATAAATTTGGCAAGCTGAACGCATTCGGTATAGAACAAGCACGGAGGAGACTGACAATGGCTTCCACTCAAACAGGAAGCAGAAGAGTACGATGTTAAGAAAGCATGCAAAATTGTACTACAAAAAAAACCAGCCAAACAGGTGAACCACATTATAGTGAGGGCCCACTGTATTTCAAGGATTTTTTTTTTATCTATTAATCAAAATTGTTATGGGTTGTCGCTTTAGGACACTCAAAATTACACCACGAATGTAAATATTTCACAAAACAAAAAAAAAAGACAGACTACTATCAGCCTACTGAAGAGTAAATTGATACTGAACAATATATACTATTGATATTTGGTCAGATCTCCTTTTTTCTGAATTACAGCATTGATGCAAATGTTACAGAGGCCCAGATTGCTTTAATAACAGCCTTCGGTTTTTATTGTGTTGTTGGCTCTTATGTCTTTCTTTTTCATCTTAACATGAGCATGGAACGACATATGGACTTAAGACCAGGCAGGTTCGCCTGTTAACCTCATGGTCATCAACCCAGGTATCGGTATGTCTGCAGTTGCCAAGTTCCACTGGGAAAGCAAATCAGCGTCTCCATAAAGCTCGTCACGGGAGGCAAGCATAAAGTGGTCTAAAAGGTTCTGACGTCACGCTGGATAA
This sequence comes from Apricaphanius iberus, assembly GCA_028564705.1. NCBI lineage: Eukaryota > Metazoa > Chordata > Actinopteri > Cyprinodontiformes > Aphaniidae > Apricaphanius > Apricaphanius iberus. The sequence continues at coordinate 598,006 of JAPXFQ010001652.1, forward strand.
AACACAGTGGTACAACACCGGATGACATGTCCACTAATTCACCACCGATTGTGTAAACTTTACACCGGACTTAAAGCAACTTGGATTATGTGCCTCTTCACACTAACACCAGATTGTAAGACCTACTTAAAAAAAATAATCTAAAACCAATACATACTTGATCATCAACAACCAAGACAGTCGGAGCCGGCAAACCTATGATTACAGGACAAACTACCAACCCATGAGCCACGGTCGCCCCATCAAACACAAAATATTGCCAAATAATTTACCGATGTTAAAATATCATCATTTGTGGTCCTATAAAGTATTTTTCCTCCTAAAGCACTACCTCTCTTTGCGACTTTTACCTTGAAGATAGATCAACGTAAAATCTGGGACAGTTATTCAGCAGTGTTACACCCAAAACAGAAAACAAATCCTACTATTACAATATTAGTAATGTTCTAATAGATGCACTGGTGCTCGTGTTTTATTGGAGAGGATCACAAACATCAAAACATGAAAATAGTTACCTAGATATTAATATACATTTCTCATTTATCCATGAAATACAGAAAGTGTCAAAGGCAATGTCCTACTAACAGATTTCAGTATACTCGCTGTAAACTGTGCGTATGTATTGCAGCATGCAGGTGCAAGTGTCTGCAAACATGTAGGAGGTGTTGCAGGTTTGACTATTTCTGCACAGGAAGAAGTTCCTTGAGTCAAATTCTAGTTGAGGTCGTTCTATTTGGAGTCTGCGTGTTTTGTGCTACTTCATCTCAGCGTTGGTTTTTCAACAGTATTCCCCAAATCAGCTGTGATACATGGGAGACATACTATTATACTTAAATTGGACTGAAGTGAGTTTCTGGTCTAGCGGATGAAATTGTTCATAGGGCAGCAAAGGACTACACATGCATCTCCTGGCATATAAGTCATTACGTTCAGGGTGACCACAAAAGCATCCTTCGCTTTCTGCAGAACTGCCATGAAGCCTTCGGTAGATAATCTTATTTGACTGCGCGGGAAAAAGACATCTTAGGCCAAGATCTTTGGTATCCATGTTGGTGTTTGAATAATCTCCCACCCACACCAAAGCAGAACCAAGAGGGGCATCGGAAAAATGTAACTGGTATTTTTTTTTTTTTTTATTAACAAGCCAAAACCCCTACCCCAGCACCAGAAAAAGAGAGGAAAACTTCTGTACCTCATCTACTTCGAAATATGGCTGCCCCACTTCCCTTAGGGGATCGTTCAGGTAACCAAACATAAACTCCTGAACCTTGTTGTTGTCCACGGCCCAATGTTCCTTAATTACCAAAAGGATACAGAGTGGATTAGAGAACACAGACTGAAACAGATTCATTGACATGATACAGATTCAGTGACATGATAATTAGCCAAAATATTACTTCTTGGTAGTTTAAGAGGAACTGCTGGAAGTCCTCCAGGGAGATTCTTTTGTTTTCTCTATCTGTGATACCTATGAACCTGTTAAAGAAAGCAGATTGTTCATTTCAGTAGATAAACTGGCATACAAAAACCGTCTCAATGATTAGAGTATATTGTTTTTGGGACCTACTTCTGCAGGAAAGGGATCTGGATCTGAAAAAGAGGTCAAAAAGACGGCACATTTTAATTCATATCCATCACGCTGCTGTACTTTTAAAAACGCTCAGTTCTGCTTATGAAGATGGGCACAGACTTCCTGGAGGTTGGCTGAGGTCACCGGGGTCATCCATTTAATGTGACCAGAGCCCGTCTCCCCGCTCATCTGTGTGTCTTAGGGCGCTTTCACATGGTACGGGAGTTCGTACTCGGGTACGGTATTTGGTCAAAATCCACTTATTTCGTACCATGTGAACACAGACTGTACCGTGCCAGAATACGGCCAGAGAGACCTGCCTTGGAGGTAGTATCCGAGTCCAGGTACGAACAGCCACGTACCATGTGAACACAACCCGTACTCTGGCCATACTCAAGACAATAGACGCGCTCCATGCGGAAATG